>JARBWK010000007.1:115098343-115716161 GCA_030556195.1 Anolis apletophallus
TGCAGGTTTCTTGAGAGTGTACCAGATATGTGGATAATCTATTTCGGCGAGCCCGACTTCCCATGACCCATGCAGCTCCAGAGGTTTTGCTAAAGAGATAGTAAAGTTTGACATACTGTTTTGAGGAAAGGCTCTAGCACTAGCGTTGCTAGGCACTGTGACATAAAAGCCCCGGGCCTCCATTTTCTCCCCTACAGCTTCACCAACTTCAGATGCAGAGACCCTACTGTTGAACTGGGAAGGCCAGCCTAACCATTTCAAGGCCCTATTGGGCCTTGGGGCACACGCGTCGGTGACTCCTTGTTATTACAAACCCCATTGACAATATAGCAAAGAGCATATGTCTGGACATGTTCCTGACAAGTTCCGCTGTCGTCCTCTACGGGGCCGGCATCGGCGTCATCTTGGGGTGGGGCTTGTGGGGGGGGGGGGTTTTAATTTGTGGGTGGGGTTTGGGTTGGGAGGGGTGGGCTTAATTTGGGGCTAGGCTTAGATCGGAAGTATGTCATTGGAAGTTCCTCTGTCGTCCTCTAGGGGGCAGGAATCGTCGCCATCTTGGGGGTGGGGTTTTGGGGTGGGTGGGGTTTAATTTGTGGGAGGGGTTTCGACCGGATGTGATGTCATCGTGTGGGAGGGGCTTAAACCGGATGTGGTGTCATCTTGTGGGCGTGGTTTAGACCATCTGGTGGGCGGAGCTTGGACCGGAAGTCCCGCCTTCTTAGACCGGAAGTCCCGCCTTAGCCCCGCCTTAAGTGGGCGTGGCCACCTGTCACTTTTGAGTTTGACATAAGCTACGGCCCCCTACTACTGTGGTGTAATACTGCATTAATTCTGCAGTGTAGATGCACACTTATTGTAGATAGTGAAGCTTTTAAGTTGGAGTCATTTTTGAGGCATGTAACAACAACAAATGTTCCATTCATTTCATCCTTGACTGATTGATTGATTGACTGAATAATTGGATGGTTGATTTAGCTCAAAGTGGGTTTTTTTTAAAGAAAAAAGAAAAATGTGTTGTTGAAGGCTTTCATGGCTGGAATCACTGGTTTGCTGTGAGTTTTCCAGGCTGTATGGCCATGTTCCAGAAGCATTCTCTCCTGACGTTTCTCACCATGTCTGCCATAGATGTGGGTGAAACATCAGGAGAGAATGCTTTTGGAACATGGCTATACAGCCTGGAAAACTCACAGCAACCCAGAAAAGAAAAAGCGCTGTAAATTCAATTTGGCTCTAGTTCAGAAGCATACTTCAATTAGCAAAATAAAATTGCATTGAGTTTTGCTACAACAACTCTTCGTATCCCCATTTAGGACATACATAAAGTTTGTGTGTGTTTGCAAGAGTGAATGGAAGGCTGCAGAATGAAATTGCTTATAGTTTGGATATTAAGCAGGATAACTTTAGGCTAGAAGATCTAAAGCAGACTTTTGTAGTAAGAACGGTTAAAATGCCCCTGCCCTCAATTCTCATCCAAAATGCTCCAACTGTCTCTAAGACACTATCTATGAAAATATTAAAAACACACCCAACAAATTCATTGTTCTTTCTACTGTTTATCATACTGCTGATAGGTTTCATATTGCACCAAAGTAGTTCTAGCTATTGTCTGGCAATTCAGAGGGAAGCATATAAATTGTAAGCCTTAGTTTTGGAGGCAAGGAAACTATGCCATTTGCATTAATGGCATGTGGATTGCATGTTGTTGGGTTTTTAAAAAAGTAAAGTTGCAAATCTTACAAGATGACATCAAACACTAAAAGGGTGAAGCAATCATCAAAGAATATTTCTGTTTTCATCCCAAAACTCATAACAGTGTGCCTCAGTGGGATGACAGCCTCCCTTTGGATTGTCTCACTGACAGCTGACTCATAAGGGAAAGTGTGGGATCATACTTTTTTCCCTTCCAAATGCTTTTGGAGGTGACCTTGTTTAACAAGAAAAACCATTACATTATACTGGTACCTCCCTGCCAATGCTGAAAATCAAAATGTAAAGGAAGGGTAGAAAGAGGCACAAACTACAGGCTGAAATTATGGTCAAAGAAACCAAGGGACAAAGTTGACCGTGAAAGCATGGACTCTGGCTTAGAAGTCCAAGGACCACCCCCAAACTGGCAATTACACCAACTTTCTGTCGAATTCTTACAAAAACATAACTGAGCAACAGAAACCAATGACAGCCATGCAAACTTGCCAATAATGAGGAAGGAGTTTGCAACCTATGCACGTTGCACTTGCTCTTCGTAACACATGGGCATCTAGCTGTCATTTTTATCAGCAAAATGCACACCATATGTTGAAGGACATGAATCATAATGTCTTGTGCACCTTGAAGTGAGTTTTCCAAGAACTTACAAAAATTCTTTGGCTAAGCAGACTTCTTTTTAAGTGCAGCTTGACTTTTCTTAGGCCATGAGATCATTTTCTGACATTTCCTCTTCATAACTTATGCTCATGGGAGGATTTTTCTATGTCCTGTCTGTAAATATAACCTGAGTACACATAGCATTGGACTGGGTTGTATGTTTGTGGGTCTTATAACTATATTTGCTAGTTTAGCATTGCCCCATGAGGTCTGCTTTTGAAAACCAGAAACACTGCCAGTAAGGGAGGGAGGGAGGGAAGGAAGGGAAAAAGGGAAAATTAGACAGAACAGCTAAATGAAATGGAAAAGAGGGTGTCTGAAACAAACCCAGCAGCATCAATGAGACTTCTGTATTTTAGAATGATATTTTATTAATCTGTCTATTTCTTCAGTTGCATTGATTATGTAGATGTTTAGAGTATGGAAGGGCTCGGCTGTTTGACCAGAGGCAAACTAAGTCATTTGAAATAGTTATAGCTTAGCTCCACATTAGCAGAGTTAAATACAACTTATGCTCATGGGAAGGTTTTTCTATGTCCTCCTGCAAATATAACCTGAGTAGACATAGCACTGGACTGGGTTGTATGTTTGTGGGTCTGCCAGTAAGGGAAGAAAGGAATTATCTTTTATTAATCTGTCTATTTCCTCAGTTGCATTGATTATGTAGATGTTTAGAGCATAGAAGGGCCAGAGGCAAACTAAGTTGTTTGAAATAGTTATCTCTTCCTCTTAGCACCACATTAGCAGAGTTAAACAGAACGGGATGAACAGAACTATGACATAGGAATAGCTTGCCCTTTATCAAAAGGAAAGGATACAGGCAGAGTTAAAAGCTTAGTTAGCTATTGATCCCAGCACCCCCATTAACATGCAAGGAATACATATTCAGAAACTCCACATCAACTTGTTGATGTAATAAAAGATAGTTTACTCACAAATCTTGAGTGAATGTTCACACAGGTACAGCACAACTTAGTTGCAGTATATCAAAAGATACAATCCAAAAATAGAGAGTAAAAAGGTAACATCCTCTTCTACAGCATGGGCCTAAAATCACCATGAGGCCTGCAAAAAACAAAACAAACAAACAAACAACATAGCTGGTCACTCAAGAAAGGGCTTTCTTCCCCCACGAAGTGGGGGAAGGGAGAAGTTTGCCTCCCTGCAAGAAGCAAATGGTTGGCTCCAGGAGCCATCTAGGCTGGGGGGTGTGGCCAAGGTATGGGTTAGGGTTAGGCACACTTTAGGAGGGTGGGGGTGGGTCAGTTGTTTAAACACTCACCGGAAAGTTAGATTATCGGTGAGGCAAGACTTGATGGCACACAAAATTGCAGAGTCTGATAGCGACATTTTTCGAATAGACTTCTGTCCATTCTCCTTAACAGTTGTCCAGTTTTTGGTTATAGGAAAATAGGTTTTTCACCACAGTTAGCCGAGGGGGTATAGCCGGCTGGGATACCTCCTCGGCTTTGTCACCAGGTTCCTGATACATATTAGTTTAGGTTAAGGAAAATTAAATAGGTAACAATTAAAAATAAAAGTTGCCCAAAATTTGAACCCAATATGCTTGTGTGGTCTCATTATTTCGGGGGTGGGCAGGCAAAGGAAGGAGGAAAGAGGAGGAAGAAGACAAGCGAACTAACGAGAGACAAAAAAAAAGCACCTCTCTTTTCTAGACTTCTGAAATCAAGGAAACTATCAACGTCTTCAATGGAGAAGCTCCTCTGACATTAAGTCCAGTTGTGTCTGACTCTGGGGGGGGGGGGGGTGTGTGCTCATCTCCATTTCTAAGCCGAAGAGCTGGTGTTGTCCGAAGATACCCCCAAGGTCATGTGGCCAGCATGACTTCATGGAGTGCTGTTACCTTCCCACCAGAGTGGTACCTATTGATTTACTCACATTTGCATGTTTTTGAACTGCTAGGTTGGCAGAAGCTGGGGCTAACAGCAGGAGCTGACGCCACTCCCCAGATTCGAACCTGTGACCTTTTGGTCAGCAAATTCGGCAGCTCAGCGCTTTAACTCACTGCGCCACCAGGGGCTTCTTAAATGAGGGTGCCATAAAAAAAACTTAACAAGGCAAGACAGTTAGATTACAGAGAAACACGGAGACTATCAGAACCATTTCAAAATGCACGCAAGATTGTTAGTTTTCCCAACAGATATGGCTCCTTTCAGAAAACCTCCACTAGTTTGCTGCTTTTCCTCTAATGACTCTTATTCTGGTACACTTTATCCAACTTTTTCTTTCACTTGCTTCAATTTTGCAAGCTACCTTGGATCCCAATTTCAGGCAATAATAATCACCATAGTCATCTTTGTCGTCATTATTATCACCACCACCTCTGGTTGCACGGTGGAGCAGAAGTGACTATGTCAAATAGAAATCCATCTAAATACATAAACAGTATGATCACCTTATCTGTGGGCTCAATAGCCACAGTTTCACTTACCCAGACTCCAAAAAAGTTCTCCCCCAGAAGTGTTTGTGGGGTTATCTAGGACCTCTAGCATGGTTTTATGGTATGCTTCCAGTTGAAGCATAGTCAAAATATAGGGTTTGCTATTAGCCATAGTTTCACGTATCCATGGGGTAGCGTTCTTGAAACATACCCTGCACAGATATATGGATCATATTATATATGCATCTGCAAAAAATGTCTCTGACTGAAGTGGTGCTCTAGCCCTAAGATTTCTACTTTCCTGAAATAATTTCCCATGTACCCACTGGAAAGGGGAGGGGGCAAACCAGAAAGGTGTATTTTCACTGCCTTCAAATTGTCCTTTTAAAAGTACTGGTAAGTTATATTTTCTGCGAGTTTCCCCTTCTGTTGAATGTGTTATAAAAATAAGGTGTCACAAGGCATGGAAATGGTGCCAGGGAAGGAAACATTGTTGGTTCATATGTATTTTTGCACATCTAGCTCGTTCCACCACAATTGGAATGTGCTGTGATCAGCACATTCATTTCCTTTGACCACATGTGCCATATCCCCCACCCCAAACCCTCATTTAAGTATTAGGGAAATATGGAGAGAAACTGAGAAGCAATGGAAGGACCTCTAAAATGAGAACCATGCATGGATATTTTGCAGTGAATCTTTGATCAGGAATCTCTCTCCCAAGTGCTACAGAGTCTTTTTGTGATTCTAGGCTGAGGTACACATTGCATTTTCAGTATGCTAACAATCCTTCCAAAACCTTGCATTTCATCTCTACTGGGTTGTAAGGGGAAGGAATCTCCACTTTTCTTTGGATTCTCATGGTTTTCTAAGTAGTTGTGCTGTGAATGATGAAGTACCCCTTTAAAGCACACTTCACTAGCCACTTTCAGTGGAAAATCTTAAAACCCTCCAGCGAATGATGAATTATGTTGCATAGCCCAGTGCCATTTGGTAAGTAGCTTTGGAGGTCTGGCTTGAAAACTAAGATGCATTATGTTTAGGGCTAATGCAAAGTCATGCAGAGGATAAGGACAGAATCCAAAAGCAAATTAATGTGATTTGTTTTCCTCACTGCGGCTGTGTCAGTTTGGGAAGTCTCTCTCTTTAGTCTTGCCCTGCCGGCTTGGAATGAGACACAGCTGGGAGTAATTTGCCTGCCTTGATCTCATTGTCTCCAGTCTCCCAGCAGCCCTTGCAATAGGAAGTAGAAAAACACAGCTGGTATCCATATGAGCTGTTTTTGTCTGTAACTCTTCTGTTTATACTTGAAGTCCTAAAGTAGCCATCACCTTTAGGGTCAAGGTGCTGTTCTGATGACAGATCAAAGATAGCCAAAGTAGAGCCCCCTAGATGTTGGCGGAAGAGTGCAACTCCTATCCTCCCAAGGCAGCACAGACAGTGTGGGGTGATAATGGGAGTTGTAGTCTGAGAACATCTGAAGTTGTTGAGTTGTGATTGTATGTAGAGCATCATAGAGCAATACAATGCATAGCTCCACACTGGATGGTGATGATGATGACTTATATTTATACCTCACCTTCCTCGCCTCAAGGTGGCTAATAGTCACACAGTTTGATTAATTTAGAAGAAAAATAAAACAAAAGTTAAAAAAACAATTACAAAGTATTATGTGTTTTGGGTTAAAATACAGGTAAAATACAATAAACACAATTAAAATGCACCCAATCCCTCCTTCCAAATCCTACCCACCACCTTCCCAACAACATGCCTCTTTTCCTTCTCCAAAAGTCTGCCTGCAGAAAGAAGCCTTGACCTCTTGTGGAAGGCCACTAGGGATAGGGCCATCTTGCCACATTATCACACCAGGGCTTTAAAGCAGGCAGCCCCTCATTTCTGCCACTTGCAGAATTCTGGGAAATGTAGTTTAGGGTAGGGCCTTTTGAATTATCAGCTCCTTGCCTTCCCAAACTACATTTCCCAGGTGTGATAATGGTATATGTTTCTCTTGGGAGGGAGTTCCACAATCTGACAGGATTACTGATGGCATCAGTGGTAGATGGTGTTTTCCACATGAAGGAACAATGAAATTGCTTTGGATTTTAGTTTGAACTTTAAAGGTGCCATCCAAGATTATTTCCCTATTTTGATAGATATGGTTCTGCATCTTGGTTAACTCAATTAAACCTGGATTTACTAATCCACTGAAATAGAAGTCAGCAGACACCATGGGATGCAATCTCACTGGAACATGAAGGTAAATGTCACTTTATTTTGTAAAATGTCTCATTTTGAAAAAAATAATGGATAACAAGAATACTATTTAATAATATCTCCATGTTAGTTTGGAATATCAGTATGCAAAAAGATCTTGTAGTACTTTAGAGACTAACTTAGAGAAAGAAGTTGGTAGCATAAGCTTTTGTAAACTACGGTAATCACCTTGTCATATGGCCACCGAAAGTGTACCACATTGCTCCATTTTGCCACAGGGTGTGAGGAAGCCGCTGCCCCATACTCCCACATTGCTTGGCTCCTCCAGAAGCTGATCCCATGATGCATGTGTGGAGTACGTGACTTTCCCCCATTAAAGTCAATGACAACACAGGAAGCCTCTTATTTTGTTGCAACAGTAGCATGCCAGTTCCACCCTCCTTCACCCATGGAGCTGGCACAATGTTGTCTGATGGGAGCCGCTGACTCCATGGGTGACTGACCAGGGCTAGATCGGCATATGCCGCCAATCTTAGCTCCGTATGATGAGGTTGCAAATATACTTCTCCAGGTGCAACTGAAAATTAGTGTACATCTTCACTGTATAATTTATGCAGTTTGTCATAATGGCTTATATATGTCATCTCTACGCTTTTGCAAATGTTTTAGGAGCTGTTGCATGTCAGCCTTCCTATAGAACAGATGGTAGCCAAGATGAGTCCTTGGGCAAGATGGACATTACCTTCTTAAGTCCATGGCCACAAATTTTCTTCTAGGATCACTCTCTTGAATGCTGCTAGTTTTGAGCATTTCAGCAAAAGGTATACTTTTCCCATTCTTGTTTAAGCCTGCAAAGTGAGCTTGCAGAAAAAGACCAATGAAAGGAAGGAATGGCTGGTGTTTCTACTTCACACAGCCATGTTGAACCACTAAGTCTGGCTCAAGTACACACCCAAGCTGTTCTTCTCCAGGAGCTCCACAATCCCAGGAGCTGGTATGCAGTGTGCCCAGCAGCAACTCCATGCAAGGTAATGACTTTACAGGATGTAGACCACAGAGTTTTCCCTTTAAGGCAACATATTGTAAAGGCTAGAGATAGAGAAGTCCTGGGCCATCAGTATAGGAGGTCTTAGTTCAGCTCTAGCCATACTTGAGATGCTTATTGGGAGCTATCCTTGGTGCTTCCCTACTTGCTGCTTTTGCGGCTCTCCTGAACAGCTTTAAAATGTTCCCTGGCAATGGTTCATACAAAGTCTTGGAGTCAGCAGAAGACCATGCCTTGGTCCCACTCCTGAGCTAGCCAGCCATGATACATCCAAGCTCGAAGGTCAGCTACTCCAGGACTGGCCACCCCCAGCACCTCAGGTCCTAACCCTACAAGACCATGGCATCTATGACTATTTTTAAGACATTAGCAGAGTGGATGAAACACTAAATCCTCCATGCAACTCTCCTCCTATCTACCATTAACATGAAAGCAAGTACAGAGTTGAGAACTTCATTCTATCTTACGTAGTTCCAACACAAGAGTTTGAATACTATTAAAGCTACATCATTACTCTGCTTGGCATACCATGAATGCACATGCATTCTCATAATCTTTGACCACATGCTCACACACATACATCCCACTGCATGGCATCATGGAAGTTAAAACTTCCTTTCCACGCCTACAGAGATAGACTTGAAAAATTACACACAGAAAACACTGAACTAGTAATTGTTCCTTTGCTGCCACTAGCAATGGAACACAGCCATCTCAAAAGTAAGGCAGCTTGAGGTTGAAAGAGAGTTGAGAGAGGTTTTTCATCTCTTCTGTCCCTAGAAATCTCTGGAGAGTCCCATTTGGGAGAGATAAAGCAGGGTATAAATACCTTGTAAATATAATAGTACCAAGATTGGGAGTTTGCTGTTAGAAGTAGCAGCAACAGCAAAACATTAGTCTCAGTTATAAGAGGCTAATACATCCCTTGAAACTCAGGGTGCATCCAGACAGCCCCTTTATTGCGGTAGCTTTCACAATAAAGAAAGGACTGTCCAGATGACATCCTGGACAATCCCAAATTAATTCACCACAAACCAGGAAAACACTAGTTTGTAGCAAATTAAATAGATAGTGGATTTATTCCACAGTCCAGACACCATTCGAACACTTTTCTGGACTAAATTAGTCCAGAAACTGTGGGAAAACTCACCCCCTCCTCCAAAGCCCCCAAACCCCATTTATTTATTTATTTATTTATTTATTTATTTATTTATTTATTTATTTATTTGCAGTATTTATATTCTGCCCTTCTCACCCTGCAGGGGCCTCAGGGTGGATTACAATGCACATATAAATGGCAAACAACCTGCAGGAGCCGCTCTGAGTTCCGTCCCCCCCGGGGTGTGTGTGTGTGAGAAGGGCAGGGTAGAAATACTGTAAATAATAAATAAATAAAAATAATAAATAGTGCCGTTTAGACATATAACATATATAGACAGACACAGAGGCAATTTAACATTCCAGCTTTTCTGGCTTCATGAGGGTATGCTCGATTCCGGCCACAGTGGGAGCTGCCGCTTCACTATCCACTTTTGACACCGAGTTCTTGATGGAGTACTTCCTCATTATTACACATGCTGCTGGAAGTTTTATGGTTTCGTAAATTAGTTGAATTAGCCTCCCCGCATAAAGAGGTACCTAAACCTACCTGGGGGATGATTTTTCTCCCCCCCCCTCTCCTGGCACGTCATTTCTATGTGCTTTGGGGGAGGGGAATAGGGCTTCCATATGTTATTGCGGGCCAGCATGCGCTTTCTGGGGCGTGTATGGACAGGCCCCCAGGAACATCCACATTTAAAAAATGTGAATGGTCCTGGGGTAACTGGAACCATCCTCAGTAATCCTGTTTATATAAAGAGCAGCCCCAGAACAGTGTTTTTCCACACTGACCAACTGAGAGGAAAAGTGAGAGCAAGTGAGGGCTTCATGAAGTTGTGTAACTCTGTTTAGTGTTGCACTTTAAGATAACCAATGTACTGCAAACTTTCATATGTAATACCCAGTTCAGCTGTTACATCATCTCCTACTGAAGCAACACTTGTCTCTGGGTGTAAGTGCAAAATTCAGCCTGCTATACTTTGAACCCGAACTGGCTTTGCATGTGCAAGGTCTCTGCAGACATTTTTTTCTCTTTGGGATAACAACCTGCAGGAGCAAACAAATGTTTCAGGAATATTTGCAAATACAGAAGCAGTGATTCTGCAACCACGAAGAAGGCAATTCTCTCTATTTTTGAGAGGAAGGGAAATTATGTTTAGAACACAAGCCATTCAAGATATATATATATAGAGAGAGAAAGAAGTGGAGGAGGTAGTTCTTCAAATCTCCCTTTTCATATTATTGTTTCACCCACCTTCCACCACTGACATTTCTACCAGCAATGCTAGTGGCCTGCATAATTTGGAGACCATAATTCAAGTGTGTTCTGGTCTATGACAACTGTAGTTTAGATATCACTTGAATAATTCAATTTTTGTGAATAACTTAATTCAGTGTACATAAAGAACCCACACAAAATGAATGGTAGAGATGTTCAATGTATTGTCAAAGGCTTTCATGGCCGGAATCACTGGGTTGTTGTAGGTGTTTCGGATTGTATGGCCATGTTCTAGAAGCCTTCCCTCCTGACCCAGGCGAAACTTCAGGAGAGAATGCTTCTAGAACATGGCCATACAACCCGAAAAACCTACAACAACCCAACCTAAATGGTGTTTTTTCTTCACACACATAGCACATATTTGCTCCTGATATCTGCTTATGCCAGGCTTGCACCTCCAATTTGCAAACAAGCTGGGTTCCTATCTTGCTGAATATACAGATAGTTTAAACTCTTGTTGCTGCTGCTGTGTATGTGTGAGGGGTGGGAAGAAGTTGTGTTGGTCAAGCAGCCCATATGCTTTTTCTTGTTGTTATTGCTGTTGGGTGCCTTCAGATCATTCCAGACTTATTGTGACTCTGAGGCAAACCTATCACTGAGTTTTCTTGACAGGATTTGCTTAGAGGAGGGTGTTTTAGCTTATTATGAGGCTCATAGGCTGTGACTTGCCCAAGGTCTCTGAGTGAGTTCCATGATACAGCTGGGATTTAACCCTTGGTCTCCAGAGTCATAGTTTAGTACTCAAAACCACGACATCATACTAGATCTCATTTCTTATGCGCAGCAGATGGTTTTCTCTGATGTTCTATGGATTGGATTTAGAAGATCAAGCAAATTCCAAACAAACAAGAATCAAATAATTTTCCTCCATATTCTTGGGTGTTAATCTAAGGCTCTCTATTCTCAGCAGCTCTACTCATGTCTTAAAGACTCAAGACTGTGACTTCCTTGACTATCTATCCATCTTGAATGCAATCTTCCTCCCTTTCCACTGCCTCTACTGTTTTTTCTAGTGAGTCATGTTGTCTCATAATATGTCCAAAGTACTACAGGCTCCATGTATTGTCGAAGGCTTTCATGGCAGGAATCACTGGGTTGTTGTAAGTTTTTTTGGCCTTTTTGGCCCTGTTCCAGAAGAATTATCTCCTGACGTTTCACCTGCATCTATGACAAGCACCCTCAGAGGTTATGAGGTTTGTTGGAAACTAGGAAAATGGGGTATATATGTATATATATATATATGTATATATATGTATATATATATGTATATATATATATGTGTGTGTGTGTGTGTGTGTGTGTGTGTGTGGAATGTCCAAGGTGGGAGTTTCCTAGTTTCCAACAGACCTCACAACCTCTGAGGATGCCTGCCATAAATGCAGGTGAAATGTCAGAAGAGAATGCTTCTGACAGTCCGAAAAACTTACAACTACTACAGTCTCCATTTGGTTAGTCAAGGAAAGTTTAGGTTTGATTTATTTTAGGACCCATTAATTCATCTTTTTTGAAGTCCACAGAACATTTAGACCTTGAGACTGTACAATGTTAGATGTGTATACTTAGAAGTCAAGCCACTGAAATCAGTAGTACATACTCCAAGGAAAATATTCTTAGGAGTGTGTCAAAAGTGGGAAGGCTTGTCTCATGACAGTTGGAAGGTTTATTGAGCTCACAGTATTGACTTTCTCACTGTACCATGGAGCTGATCAATATAGGTTCTCCTAAGGATATGTTAGAAGTGCTACATATAGTGTTGTGCTTTTATTCTGACAACTTTATTTCCAGCAAGTCTCTAAATAAATTACAGTATAAAGCTGCAGCACTATACATACTTATCTGGGAGCAGGTTCCATTGAAATCAAGGACACCTCCATCTGAGAAAATATATGTAACATTTCAGGAAGGGTAAATATAATGTAAGGCTGTAAGATCATTTATTTTTCAAACTGAAATGTGGAAATAATTTGTCTTGATTGGGCTCTTTACACTTTTTGAACAGAGAAAACTGTTAAACCTTCTTGCTAGAAAGCAGAGAACTTTATCACTGCTGAACAGGATTAACTGTGGCATAATCCCTGCACAAAAGCTACTAATCTTCCAACTTCAGTGCACATAAATAAAACAACAAAAAGTGGAAGGGATCAGTGTTATTATTGATACCGCTAATTCTAGATCAGGCACATTAACTCATTAAAAGCACTCATCTTAAAGATGTGTAGAACAACGGCAAGTGAAAAATGAATAATTAACCAATGTTAATTGCATCATTGCTTTTAATGTCTTTCTGTTTCCTGAGGCTGGATTTCTAACAAAAATGCTTTAGAAATCTCACTGCTGCCACCTAGGTAATTCTGGGAATGAAAACTGGACCAAGATATGACCATAATTCCAATAGTTATAGTATGGGCCACCAAAATATTGAGCAGAGTGGGAACAAATAATAGTCTGATCCCTATATTCATGGCCGGGTGTCTGCCATTTCACTTATCCATAATTTATGTCCTTTCTAGGCATTTTCTAGGTCCTCTGGTGCGACTTTATAGAATTATGAACCAGATGTCCTTCATATCAACAGGATTCATTATTATTGGTGGTTTTTCATATCCACATGAACATCTCTCTTGCAGACACAGGATTTATACCGTTATACTGTACAGAAAGATAGCAAAAATGCTGCTTAGCAAGTTTATCTCTGAAACCAAGAATGAAAGGACCAAAGCAGTGACATCTCCGGGCCATTACCTGTTTGGATATCAGCCAGCAAGGCAACATCTTAAATCAAGAAATAGTTTTCTAAGATCTTCAGAGATTCTTGCAGGAACACCTCAGCAAGTGACAGTCCAAAAATGGCAGGCTAAAACCCGGAACCTCAAGCCATGGCAGATACCAAAAGAGACACTCCCTCCTGGACATACAGAAGACTGGAAGGCGCTCAACAGACTGCGCTCTGGCACCACAAGATGCAAAGCCAAACGTAAAAATGGGGCCACAAAGTGAAGTCCATGACATGCTAGTGTGGAGAAGAGCAAACCACAGAGGAGCTATTAAAATGCAGCCTGATCCCTGCCACATGCACAATGGAGGACCTTGCTATAGCAACATCAGAGGCCCTCCGTGGCCAGCTACTGCTCAAAGGACATTTAATATAATACCAAATTTCAAACTTTGTGTTTTTAAATATATTACAACTGTACCCTTGGCTCATTTCTGATATGATAAATAAATCAATCTCTGAAACACACAATCATAGATTTGCATTTATGTCCAACCAATGTATTAGATCCCATCTGACCTGAAAGAAAAGTAGAGGAAGGGAACTTTCAACAGACACAGTTGTATCACTCTGATTCCACCTTAAATGTCATGGCAACACACTGTGGTGTTTGTAGTTTAGAAAGGCACTAGAGGGGCTCTATGGCCAAGAATTCTAAATATTGAATTCCTGAACCTGCAAATGCCAGGATTTTATAGGAAGGAACTGTGGCAGTTAAAGTGGAACCATAGCGCTATAATAGTGGAGTGTAAAAGGGTCCTTGAAGTCTGAACACTAGGAAGGCTTGTGTTCCAATCTTGTATCACTAATGAACTTGTTAAACAAGACATTCTTTCTTGTGCACACAATCTGGACAGTGGCTGATAATACTGTCCTAAGTTAAGCTTTGGCCCAAATACTCCAAAGACACCAGATGCCATTTGATCTTGGAAGCTAAGTAACATCAGCTTTTGTTAATGGTAGGAAATGACAAGACAACCTATGAGTATTCCTTACCAAAGGTACATACACACACAAGGTGACTTGATCGAAGTGTATAAAATCATGAATGGGATAGAAAAGGTGAATAAAGAAAAATTATTTTCTTTGTCACAAAACACTAGGACTAGAGGGCACTCCCTGAAGCTCCAAGGTAGGAAAATTAGGACTAATAAAGGGAAATATTTCTTCACCCAGAGGGTCATTGGGTTATGGAATTTACTTCCAGAAAAGGTTGTGACAGCTGTCAGCCTGAACAACTTCAAGGCAGGATTAGACAGATTCATGGATACCAAGTGTATCGGTAGTTACTGAAAAGGACATTCAAGTGCCACCTCGGAGTTGGTTGAGGTAGGCAGGATTTCCCTGGGTACTGGTTGTGGGGGGTCGGGAGCAGGTTAGGGTTTTGCCCTCCCTTCTGCTCGAGATCCCCGTGTACAACTGGGGGCCACTGTGTGATACAGAATGCTGGACTAGATGGGCTGAGGTCCGATTCAGCATGGCTCTTCTTATGTTCTTATGTTCTTATGTTCTAAGTTAGGCTTCCTCCAGACAATGCTGGAGATAAGGAAATGTTGGTGATGGCTGCAGTATTTGTGGCTTCACAGAGATTTTGAAAATATCTATCTAGGCAATGTTTCTGTTGTTCAGGACTTAAGTAGTAATTCTCCCATTATAGGATATATCGGAGCCCCTTGGTTAAACCCTTGTGCTGGCAGGACTGAAGACTGACAGTTCAGAGGTTCAAATCCACGGAGAGCGTGTATGAGCTCCCTCTTTCAGCTCCAGCTCCCTGTGTGGGGACATGAGAGAAGCCTATCACAAGGATGCTAAAACATCAAAACATCTGGGCGTCCTTCGGGCAATGTCTTTGCTCCTGATCTTCTGGAGAGGCCCTGCTCTCAGTCCCACCACCTTCGCAGTTGTGTCTGGTGGGAACAAGAGACAGGGCCTTTTCTGTGGTGCTCCTCCGGCTATGGAACTCTCTCCTGAAGGAAAATAAATCTGCCCCCTCCCTCCTGACCTTTAGGAAGCTAGTGAAATCCTGGCTGTGGAACGAGGCATTTGCAGATTGATGGCTGAGACTAGCAACTGACCCAAGTTACTGACCTCAATACATGGACTGAGATGGACATGATTTTATCTTGGCGAATGGCTTATATGTATTTTATTCTATATGTACTGTTGATTCACTGTTGATGTTGATGTATGATATTTTAGATTTTTATGGTTAGCATTGAATTCTTGCTGCCAGCTGGTCTGAGTCCCTCCACGGAGGTAAAAAAGATCAGGATACAAAAGTTTTAAATAAATAAATAAATTTACCATTGCTTTCCTTTGAGACTTAGGGCCCTTCCACACAGCCCTATATCCCAGAATATCAAGGCAGGAAATCCCACATTATCTGAGTGTGGACTCAGATAACCCAGTTCAAAGCAGATATTGTGGGATTTTCGGCCTTGATATTCTGGGATATAGGGCTATATGGAAAGGCCCTAAGAGACTGCAAGGTCACACTGTGGGTTTCCACAGGCGAGCAAGGATTTGACCTTTAGTTTCTTGGAGTTCTTCTTCAGAACTACACTATGGAAGATCTCTCAGAGAGAGATATACATAGACATAGATGAAGACATAGATATGTATGTACATATAAACATTATTTGTTAAAGGTATTTGTGATTTTGGCAGGCTATGGAAGTGATGACTGAAAATGCCTTCTCCACTGGATTTTGGATGTTGTCACTGCTGTTCCTATTTGTGCTCTTCAAAGGTTCAGTGGTGAAAATAGTAGAGTGCAGCCCTCCCATCAATGTTTGCTGCTTCCTAGCAACCAGGGTCAAGTAGCATCAGGTGTTTTTGACACCGTGGTGGTAGCACATCTCAACCAGGCAGCTCCGGGATCCTCTGGCAGGGGGAGGGATGTATTGATGCATGCAAGAAACAAGAATGGGTTTATTTCCAGCTGTATTGAACGAAGCACCTGCCTTCAGCTACATTAAAAGAAGGAATTCTCATATAATAAGGTTCTGGAATGCAGACCACGGTTTCTAAGTCTTTTTCAGTCTTCAAAGCATAAGGTTACGGATGCCATCGTGAATATTTTTTCCCTCTCTCTTCATTTTCCTCCACTAAAAGGACACTGAAGGCTG
The DNA here is from genome assembly GCA_030556195.1 of Anolis apletophallus. NCBI lineage: Eukaryota > Metazoa > Chordata > Lepidosauria > Squamata > Anolidae > Anolis > Anolis apletophallus. Next base: position 115,114,646 of record JARBWK010000007.1, read on the forward strand.
AAGTTTATGTTCAAATACGATAGTCACTCTTTATAACATATATATTGCAGCTTGCCATGTCCTTGATTCTTTCCTATCACTACTCCCTGGCTGCTGTTTCTTCTCACAGGCTGGGCTGGTGACAACAAGCAATACTTATGGCCTTTGATTGAGCAATAGGAGTAGGTTGTACAGGTCTTGGATGAAGAATGAATTTTATCTCTATTGACATCAGATCTATGGAGGGTTCCTAGTAACAGATCTAGTAGATGTATGTATGCGTAAGAGAGAGAATAAAATAAAATTATTTTAAACAGTTATTTGTCTAAATAAAGCACCAGATTATTACCTTCTGCTTTGGATATCTGATTTTTTTTTTAAAAACCCATAAATATAAAGATATGAACTTATAAAGCAGTGTCATATAGTTGCTTTAACATTTTCACTTACTTGCAGAAGGTCATGAGGCAGGGGGTCAATCTAATATCCCTAGGGAGGGAGTTCCAAAACCAAGGGGCCACCGCTGAGAAGGCCTTGTCTCTCGTCTCTGCCAATCGCACCTCCAAGGGAGGCGGGACCGAGAGCAGGGTCTCCACAGATGATCTTAAGCTCCGAAGTTGGTCATGGAGGTGGTTTGTAGCAATGGCAAACCTCCTTTGAGGAAATCTTTGTTATCCATTGAGGAGTTTTGAAGACAGTTTCTAAGGTTATGCTGCTGAATGCACTATTTAGGGCTGCTCACTGCATGCAGGATTCTACGGCCTGGATCCTGTTAGTAACATAAACAAGTGTAAGGATCCACAATGATCAAAGCCCCTCACCCTTCATGTTTTTTTCTGCAAAAGCATATAATCCAACATTTCAGTGATGAAAAAAGGATGCAAGAGGACAAGCTACATCAAAGCATGAGCAAGTTGTAAAAATGTATTCATGAGAATATACAGAGATTACAAGGAGATACTGCATCACTTTGCTTTTGTCTGAGTTGACAGGGAAGGTGAGATTCACCCTTTGCTCTCCCTCCTGCTGATTTAATTGTGAACATGTTTGTTCATTTTTTGGTACTGGTCATTGCCTGAGATAGATAGATAGATGGAGAGAGAGAGAGAGAGAGAGAGAGAGAGAGAGAGAGAGAGAGATAGCACAGTGGTAACAACAACTGTGCTGGCAATCTGAAGGTTGCTTGTTCAAATCCTGGGCTGGTTTGGACACCCAGCTGTGAGCCCTGTCCACTGTTTACCCAACAGTTCGAAAACAGCTCAGCTGTGATTAGATAAAACTGGGAACCGCCAAGCGGGGAAGGATTTTTTCCAAGAAGGACTTATAATGCCTAAATAAAGTAAAGATTGGCTGTCGGAAGGTGGAATGTGGAAAAACAGAGGTTCTCCATCATGAGGATGAAAGGAACAGCACCCCCTTGTGATGTAAAGACGCAATCACACCCTGTGACGCATCCTGTGACGCAGCCTGAAAAAAAATCCTTCTAAAATTGTACTTGTTATATGTTGTATGTTGAATGTACAGTAATTGTATGTGAAACCGGCAGGGACTGTCTGCCGTATGTGTGATGTAATCCGCTCTGAGTCCCCTTCGGGGTGAGAAGAGCAGAATATAAATAAAGTGTATTATTATTATTAGATAGACAGATATAAAATACTTAAATGTGTATGTTCCTAGTCTGACGTTTGTTCATTTTTTGGTGCTGGTCATTTACTATATATATAGGAAATGACCAGCACCAAAAAATGAACAAATGTTTGACTAGGAACATATACATTTAAGTATTAAGAAACACTGTCAACACATTTAAGAAATGGCTACCAACAGAGCTCATCACATGATGCAAGTTCGTACCATGGGTTCCAGGTATTTTGCCATTTCTAAAGTACTGTATGTATTTTTCCTATGCTTCCTAAGACGATTGGCAATTAACTTCTTTTAAAAATTCCCCACGTAGAAACATGTAAAAATGTGAAATTTAATGTGTGATGGGAATTCCCCATTGTCCACTTGAAAAGATAACAAGACATTGTTCTGAAGGGAGGATTTCAGATGGCCAATATAGAATTCTTTCTTCTGCCATAATCTTTAGAACCAAGGAGGAAGGAATGGTAATTTATATCTTTTTTAACAAAGTAAATTCAATAGAGTTACCTTTTGAACTGAGAAGTAGCAGTGCCTAAAAATTATAATATAGAATAATATAGAATAGAAGAAATCCTATGTAATGATCTTGCGTTAAAAAGTACTTCTGTGAGAACAAACAGGGAGGATTTTTTTCCAAACAAAATACAATGGGGAGGAGACAGTGGGAGGAGAATGTCTCAGTGTAATGGGAAGGCAAACAGATGTGAAAAGAAAGCTCAATGAAAGAAAACATGTGATGGGGTAGGAAAATCACTTGTTTAATTTCTAAACCCCGGGGGTGGCAGAGTTTGTGAAGCTTAAGAGAAAAACAACAATCCTCAATGCTTTTTCTTATTGTGTGGGATGAAGTTCTAGTTTTCCCTGACATGCATTAAAGTAAATGTAAATGTTTCCCCTTGACATTAAGTATAGTTGTGTCCGACTCTGTGGGGTGATGGTCATCTCCATTTCTAAGATGAAGAGCCGGCATTGTCCGTAGACACCTTCAAGGTTATGTGGCCAGAATGACTGCATGGAGCGTCGTTACCTCCCTGCCGAAGCGGTACCTATTGATCAACTCACATTTGCATGTTTTCGAACTGTTAGGTTGGCAGAAACTGGGCCTAACAACGGGAGGTCACCCCGCTCCCTGGATTCAAACCACTGACCTTTCAGCCAGCAAGTTCAGCAGCTCAGCAGATTAATCTGCTGTGCCACCAGGAGTGCAATATTACATGTTAATTCTCCTTGTTGGAATTTTACTGCATTTAGCAGCCTTTCAATCCATCTTAAGGCTCAGGTAGATGCAGGCAAGGAGTGTTTCTCCTTCAAATACCAAGGGCAACAGGTATATATCAGTTTAATAATACCTCAAACTCAGCACTTGGCCCATCAATGCTGGCTGTGAAGGTTTAATTGCTTCTATTACAAATTGAATACCATCTGATTCAGAGAGCTATTTCACTTGCAAGTCTCTCAGTCCTTCCTATTAAACTTTCCAGAAACAAATAAATTCAATTATTGGCACATATTCCTTTGGGAGAAAGAAATTGCCTCAGATCAATATGGTATCTCTACCCCAAAAGGTTCTGTGGCCATATTTCCATTCGTCCATACTGCTGGCTTGAGAAACAGCCAGCTCTCCAAAGAGTTTACTTTGGCTCATGTCTTAGTGCGCACATATTAAATTTATCCTGATTATTGGATTTGCCTCATGCAAGGCTTCCTTCATGACCTTTTGCTTAAACTCTTTTGCAAACTATAGCTGAATGTGCGCACCATGGAAATGTCAGGATTATTTCCAATTCTCAGCAGTTCAATGATGGTTCAGTAGACATGGGTTAATAGGACTCCTTTGTGGATAAGAGTCCAAACATGAGCGGAAGAAAATTGGGATAAAGGATTGGAAGGACAGACAGAATTCAAAAGCTTGCCCACACATAGAGAGTGGTAACATCTATATTGTAATTTAAGATTTTCCTATGGAAAATCATTTCTATGGTTTCCTACTCTATTTAATATGATCAGCTTAAGCATGCTCTTTTTGATATTTTTACAATAGTATGTCATGCTTATTTTTGCAATGACAGACTGTGCAGCAAAGAGACAGAAGCTGTGGCTTTCAATATCATGCGACTTTCACATAAAATCCAACTACTGCTAACCACCTGCCCTTTGGTATGTTCATTAGGCCAGGTGCCAACCAGCTGCATGGTTGGGCTATGACACTCAGCCATGTGGCAAGGAACCAGGCACCTGTATTTCCCGCAATGCCTATGGGTTCCAGTTCAGAAGAAATCAAGAAGACACTGGCAGCAGAGTCTCCTCTATTTCTTCTTTTTCATAGTGCTGAACTCAGCTCATGTCACCAATCTAAACATATCTTAAATCCAGACAAGACAGGTACTTCTGATCAATTGCAAGGCCAAACAGGGTATAGGGTTACAACCTGTGTTGGACGGGGTTTCACTGAAGGCACAGGTTCGCAGCTTGGGAGTTCTCCTGGATTTGTCGCTGAGCTTGGAAACCCCAGTTTTGACAGTGGCTAGGGGACATTCACACAATTAAAACTTGTGTGCCAGCTGCACCCACACCTTGGGAAGTCAGACTTGGCCATGGTAGTCCACGCTCTGGTTACATCCCATATAGATTACTGCAATGCACTCTATGTGGGGTTGCCTTTGAAGACTGTTCGGAAGCTTCAATTGGTCCAATGGGCAGCAGCCAGGTTGCTCACCGGAGCAGCATACAGGGAGCACACAACCCCCCTGTTACATCAGCTCCACTGGCTGCCAGTCTGCTTCCGAGCACAATTCAAAGTGCTGGCTTTAACCTATAAAGCCCTAAACAGTTCTGGCCTAGCTTACCTGCCTGAATGGATCTTCCCCTATGAACCACCTCGGAGCTTAAGATCATATGGGGAGGCCCTGCTCTTGGTCCCGCCTTCTTGGCAGGCGTGACTGGTGCAGATGAGAGACAGGGCCTTCTCTGTAGTGGCCCTTTAGCTGTGAAATTCCCTTCTCAGGGATAACTGATAAGCTCCCTCCCTCCTGACTTTCCATAAAAGAGTAAAAACATGGCTCTTTGATTAAGCCTTTGCAGAACCTATGCAATAGACAAATACAGAATTTTGTATTTCTGTATATATTTCAGATTTCAATATTAATGTCAAAAATACGTAGTATGATTTTACATAGGATTTGTGCTACATTAGAACAGTAAAGACAAATATCACTTAAGTAAAATAAACATTAAATATTAAATAACAAGAAAAATAAAATAAGGTGTAAACATGAAACTAATCTGGGAATCTGCTATTGCAACACATCCAATGAAGTGGTTTAAAACTAGTATTGAAAAAGATTAGTACATTCCAGTCTACTTGGAATACATGAAGCTCATTCCAGAAGCGTATTTAAGAACTGGTCCAAGAATCCAGAAGAGCCATGACTCCCAATGTGACCATCATCCACTTTCTTTATTGGATCGGCCCCGATTACAAGTATTAATAGTGTGGTTTAACAGTGATGATATTGGTTAATGTTTTAAATGGTCTGATGTATTTCATAATTCTATTTGTAAATATTTATTGTAATTTTATATTGTTTTAATGGCATTGAATCGCTCCCTATGTTGTAAAGCTGCCTCAAGTCCCCTCAAGGGTGGAGAAAGGGGTGGAGAAAGGTGGGGTAGAAATGGCATAAATAAATCAATAAATAAATACTTTCCCAAAAGATAAATCAATGTTGAGCCTTGCATTGACCTTTTGAGGCTCTGGCATTTGCTCAATCTTGTTGGATGCCAGTGCTAGCCTACATATTCCCTCTTCATCTGTATTTTGCATTGTGTTTGCTTTTCTAACTAGTTCTGGAGCTTCTATATGGGGAAGAATATGAATATAACATTCACTTCTTTATTTATTTTCAGTAATTATATTCCGTCCTTCTCACCCCATAGGGGACTCAAGGCAGATTACAATGTACATATAAATGGCAAACATTCAATGCCATTGTAGCACAGCAGTTCCCGTTCGTGCCTGGAGGGCAGGGAATAGGTCCTGGGGTTCCATTAGCATTAGGGCCTGCAGCAGCAGATGCGGATTCAGAGGATGAGCTAGATGACTGGGGTGAAGCACAGGGCCCTTCGGATGGGCCTCGTTCGCCTACAGAGAGCTTGGCATGGGATGAGATGATGTTTGGACCTAGCATAGATTCCGATCACCAGGTGGAGATGGGAAGCAGCGAAGGGAGTTATGAACACCCCGGGGGGAGGAATTCCCAAGAGCTTGAAAGTGAAAACATGGACGAAGCCGAGTGGGAAAGTGCTAGGGAGGAAAGTTCTCAGGAAGATAGCAACACAGCTGCTGAGAGGCAAGGTCGAACTTTCGATAGGAGACGGGACATTGAGTCTACTAGGAGGGCTTGGTCTAGGGTCCTAGATCGGCCGAGGTCCGTGAGCAGAGATTGGAGACGAAGAAGCCTAGAGCGTCGGGGGCCTCGGCCGAAGGATTAAGTATAGGATCCGTGGGAACGCATCCTCAGTTCTCCGGCCACGTCGCTACTGGATAGGCGTGAGACGGAGTTGGGACCACGAGCTGGCTAGCTAGTGGTCATCAAGCCTTGCCTTTGTTCCTGTCCCAAAGCTTTGGGAAGCCTTGTCTTGTTCCTGGCCACAGCCTTGTGGTGCCTTGGCTTTTGGCTTATTGCTACGTTCTTTTGGACATTGATACTTTTTACCTTTTGGATTGCTTTTTTAATCACTATTGGACCTTATCTTTGAACTGTATTTACTCAATAAAGTAGTTAGCCTTCAGTACGTCTCTGTGTGTGTGATTAAGGGGCCGGTAAGTCCGTGATCGTGACAGCCATAGACACACAAAATATATAGTCAGACACACAGAGGCCATTTAACATTCCAGCTTCATGAGGGTATTCTGGCCACCAGGGGAGCTGTCGCTTCACCGTCCATTTGTGACACTGATGGAGTACTTCCTCATTCTTTGCATGCTTGTTGGAGATTTTTATGGCATAGTAAATTAGTTACATTAGCCTCCCTGCATATGCAGTACCTAAATTTTCTACTTGACAGATGCAACTGTCTTTCGGGTTGCAAAGGTCAACAGTGAGGTACACAATGGTCGAAGGCTCACTCCGACCCGGACTGACTTCGAACTCATGACCTTTCGATCAGTAGTGATCCAATGCAACTGACTCCCAGCCAGCTGTGCCACAGTCCCGGTGCATGTCCTCCTTCTCTTTCTAGGGGGTTGTCAGAATCATGCTCTCAGCTGCTGCATTTCTTAATCAGACAGTGCAAGTGTTAAACATGCTTTTATGTATTTTTTTAACAAGATGGAACAAACAAACATGGTTGCCATGGCACCATGAGTCCACCCAGCGAGTTCATGGCAAATTGGAATTGGAACTTGGCTTTCCTCATTCTCTCTCCCGTTCCACTGGACCGAGTGGTCTCTCCTTTGTGTAATAAACTTCTAAGAATACAAGAAACAGAACTTGGAGAAAGACTGGTCCCCATGTCTTATTAATCTCTTTCGGTCTGCCCACACACATCTGCCTCTCCTGACCCATTTTGTGCACTTTATTTTGTCTTGCTTTCCAAATGGCTAATGGTGGGGCGGAGTGGAGCCTTGACTTTTTGTTTTCTTAGGATACATGACAAATTATTGGAGTGACCAAAAGAAGTCATGACCTTGTGGTACTAGGAAATAAGAGAACAGTACATAACCAATTGTACCCAAACAGTTTACCTTCATAAGATAATGTGCTTGCCAATACCTCCAAAGGTAATGTTGCCCTTAGAATAGCTGGAGGCTCAAGTACTTAATGATTCCAACAGCTCCATCAGATCAATAGACTAAGATGAGCACTGAAATCACCATTGTCACTCTGGTAGAAAGATAATTCTTTTTTTTTTAGCTTCAACAGTGAAATGGGAAAGGTGCTGTTTGATGCGTTCTGTGTTTTGGAGAATTTCAGAAAATAGCATCAATGTTTCACATCCAGCTGAGCTCCTGTGCTATAATATATATTTTCTGGTGTGTTACAAGCATAAGTGTTCCTTAGTGCCACTGAAAGCATGCTTCCCTCAGTCCAAGGATGGTACAAATAAAGAACAGGGAACTCTGTTCTGCCCCATCAAAAGAAAAGACAGGTTTGGAGCTCCAGCTAAGTGACAGAACATTTGTTTTTCAATTGAAAATGGTAGGTTGAATCCTTCACAACTTTATTCAAAAGATCTGGAAGAAAATAATATGAAATGTATCTTTCTAAATAGATGCTACTAGTCAGGTCTAACTCATAAGTTAGACCTGACATGTGTCCCTCCAAGTGTTGCTTGAACTGCAATTTATTTATTGTGTCAGCAGCAAACCAAAGAGTTGTATTGCAATAAAACAAACAAACAAACAAGACACAAAGCTTGCAAACTTGGTATTCAATTAAATGTCCTTTGACCAGTAGCTGGCCACTTGGATTGCCTCTGGTGTTGCTATAAGAAGGTCCTCTATTGTGCATGTGGCAGGGCTCAGGTTGCATTGCAATAGGTGGTCTGTGGTTTGATCTTCTCCACACTTGCATGTCGTGGATTCCACTTAGTAGCACCATTTCTTAAAGTTGGCTCTGCATCTCATGGTGCCAGAGTGCAGTCTGTTCAGTGCCTTCCAAATTGCCCAGTTTTCTGTGTGCCCAGGAGGGAGTCTCTCATTTGGTATCAGCCATTGATTGAGGTTCTGGGTTTTAGCCTGCCACTTTTGTACTCTTGCTTGCTGAGGTGTTCCAGCAAGTGTCTCTGTAGATCTTAGAAAACTATTTCTTGATTTAAGTTGTTGGTGTGCTGGCTGATAGCCAAACAGGGGATGGGCCGGAGATGTCACTGCCTTGGTCCTTTCACTATTGGTTGCTACTTCCCGGCAGATGTCAGGTGGTGCAATACTAGCTAAACAGTGTAATTTCTCCAGTGGTGTAGGGCGCAGACACCCCGTGATAATGTGGCATGTATCATTAAGAACCACATCTACTGTTTTAGCATGGTGAGATGTGTTCCACACTGGGCATGCATATTCAGCAGCAGAGTAGCATGGCGCAAGGGCAGAGGTCTTCACTGTATCTGGTTGTGATCCCCAGGTTGTGCCAGTCAGCTTTCGTATTATATTGTTTCTAGCACCCACTGCAATTGCCATCAATCCTATGATGAACCAATAGTGGAAGAAGATTGAGGTTGTTATCCAACAATATCTAGATTTCCTCCCAGTAATCATAGATTTGATCACTCACTAAGCTTGACTTAACTGAACATAACTCATGGTGGTCACTACTGTTATTAAAGTCCCTGTTAAAATGCCTTAGGGCAGCAGCAGAGTCAACAGGAAATAATCTACAGATAATCGTATCCACAAAGGTTAAATCTGCACCTGTCGAGAGGTGATTGTAGATTTTACCATAGCAGAGAATACTATAATTAGTATACTTACTCATTCAGACTGACAGACAAATAAAAAGTCCTGCTCTCACATTTCTTTAGCTTTCAACTGGATGTGGACTGAACATCTCTTCAAATAGACTTAATAGAGGGTGTCTTCTGTAAAGTCAGATATAGCGCAATCTATTCAAAACTTCAGCCAGCTGAAAGAGGAGATAATAGCCTCCATCAGAAAAAGGAAATATGAAGTAGTGAGGTCTGTACTGAGCAATGGATCTCGATTGCTGGTCTTCCAGATTGGTTCTTGCAAAAGCCCTATCAAAATGACTAAAAGGTGGGGATTCTGTCAGTTGATGCCCTGCATTTTTGGAGACAATGTGGTTTGTTTTGCACTCTAACATGATATTTAGTACTTTTACTATCAACATTTTTGAGACAGTTCAATAATTATGCACATACTTTGCATGGGAAATGTGCACTGAATTTGACTAAATTCCGAGTCAATTTGGGTTCTTAGGAGAATTTTGTTAATCCTATGAAGTGAAGCAGTATACCCTCCAGTCCAAAATGATCAGTTTGGAACCTAGACTTTCCTGAAACCCCAGGAATGATTCATTGATTTGGACAGCTATGGAAAGGCAGAGCATATTCAACAAAATCTGATATGTTTTCTTCCAAATGCTTCCATATATGGAAAATTAAGAAGAAGCAAAAAGCAATGGAGTGACTGATTGGTCTACCTTCTAATCACATGAAGTAATTTACCAGGGCTCTCCAATGACAGTGTTTTGGGGCAGTGATGTTTAGTCCTATGGCATGTCTCATTCCAGTTGTGCCCTTTCTTCTGTCTCATTTAAAAGGAATGTTTGGGGAACTTGGGCGGGCTGAGAAAGTAGTTCTTTGTGGCTTGAATATGTAATCCTTCATGATACTTTATGCTTCCAACCCGGCCCATAGCCAGGAATTTGATTCGAGGGGGGGGGGTGAATCTAAGTGACAGAGGATCTACCCTAGCAAACCTTTTGTATTGTTATCCCAATATGGGACATATTGAGCATAGTAATCAGACCCTGAGAATTTGGGGGGGGCTGAAGCCCCTCAAGCCCTCCTCTCCGGCTACATGCCTGCTTCCAACCAAATCTCTTTTTTCCAACCAAACCTTATTTAGCTTCCCAGTGTTTTTCCTTGGATCTTTCTTTTTTATTCCAGCCATTCAGACAGTTATAATTATTTTTCTTTTGGAGAAGATGTTCCCCATCTTGGGTCCACAAATGTTGGCTTAAAACTCTCACAATCTTTGATCCTTAGGCGTTCTGTCTGGGCTTTCTAGGAGATGGGCAGATAGCTGAAGGTTCAAGTTTAGGGACTATTATTCTGGGGCAGTGGTTCTCAACCTGTGGGTCCCCAGATGTTTTGGACTTAAACTCCCAGAAATCCTAACAGCTGGTAAACTGGCTTGGATTTCTGGGAGTGGTAGGCCAAAACACCTATGGACCCACAGGTTGAGAACCACTGTTCTAGAGGTTCAAATCTGACTACCATATCACCTCCTTGGTATGTCCTGGGCAAACACTTTGGTATTTTTCAAGTCTGTTGTGGTCCTTGTTAGAAGTTAAGCTAAAATACATGCAAGTTCCCCCTCCAGGCTTTGTGCCTAGCATGTGACCATTTGGTAATAGAGCTGGAATGGATATATGGGGTAATGTGATTGCTGGAAGCAAAATCACAAAACAATCCCCATTCCTCTCCGATGTTCTTGGAATATAAGAAGGAAGCTTTCTGAAGGCTATTATCTTTAATTAGAAACTTCCTCCTTGTATTTCATTAGAAGTTTCCTCCATGTAGCTTCTGCCACCAGTCCCTTCCTATTCAGCAGACCATTACAGTTAATTGTTCTTTAAATTGCATATATTTATTCATTTCAACTCATTCGTTACTAATACCAGGTTACACTGAACAGAAAATGAATTTTATGCATTTGTTAACGTTGCAAGGTTTTTTGCTGTTGTGTGCATTCAAGTCGTTTCTGACTTATGGTGAACCTATCACGGGGTCTTTTGAAAAATTGTTTGGGGGGGGGTGTTGTCAAAGGCTTTCAAGGCCGTAATCACTGGGTTGCTGTGAGTTTTCCGGGCTGTATGACCCTGTTCCAAAATCATGTTCCAGAAACCCACATCTATGGAAAGCATCCTATGGCAGGCATCCTCACAACTTCTGAGGATGCCTGCCATAGATGTGGGCGAAACATCAGAAGAGAATGCTTCTGGAACATGGCCATACAACCCAAAAAACTCACAGCAACCCTGTTTGGGGGGTGCTTGCCCTTTGCTTAAACAAATATAAAAAGTAAGTACAGTGAGTAAAAGTTATAAAACTAACTTGGCCATGGGTGCAGTAATTGTAAGATTATAGAGCATCACATCAAGCACCATCTGGAACCACAACATTTTAATTCACCTTCCAGCTGATTGTGGAACAATGCTCCCACAGTGCTAAAGAGCTCTGGTGTGAAAGCAACCTCCCTCACAGAGAAGAACCCAAGATGATAGTTCCTCAAAGGGAAGGTGACATATGTTATGAAAATCACTGTCACTGCAAAACTTTTCTATGTGTTCTCTTGCAGTGTGTTCTTATAACATATGCTGCATCCTTCTATGTAAGAGTCAAAGTCTGCTGTCTCACCACACTGAAAGTGAAAATTAGTGCCAACTTTCATACATATACGTATGTGTGTGTGTGTGTGTGTGTGTGTGTGTATATATATATATATAAAGAGAGAGAGAGAGAGAGAGAGAGAGAGAGAGAGAGAGAGAGAGAGAGTTATCCTGATAGTAGACTTAAAAACCCCAGTGCTTTTTACCTTGTGAAATAGTGCTAATTTTCCAACAGAAATGATTTAGGCTAGCCACAGAGTGCTCTCATTTGTATCATGCAGAGCACTCGGAATAATAAGTGTCAGACATTAGCATGAAGCTTGATTGCTTTGGAATCTTAAAGTGATTGAAAAGTTGCTGTGTACATTTTTTGTTATTCTTTTTACTGATAGCAAGGACTGAAGGGTACATTAGAAGCCCAAGATCGCAGGTATCCCATTTTGAAAAGTAGTTGAGACCACAGGAGATTGCTTGGCCAGAACTAAATGGAAACATTATCAAAATCTAAAATCTCTGAAGATTAATAAACAGCTTTTTCTTACAATTCTGCAGTGAGGATATACCAGTGTGTGGTTCCTAACCTATGGTCCATGGACCATCAGTTATCTGCAAGAACTAAAATATGGTCTGCGGCCTCACCATTACAACACTGTTGCAATGAGAGCAACTGGTCTCACAAAACCCTCTTATAGTGCTGAGGCTTATTAAATACGGTTTTATGTGGGCGAGCAGGTGGCGATTACTGGATGGTATATGTTCTGTATCAGAAACTAGAACTGATGTGGTCTAGCCTATGCAATTTTCTGAATGAGCACCCCAAATAACCAAACCGAATCTAAAGTTGATCAAAAACTGATTCGTAGCCCTTTTGGTACTAATGTTGGAGAGTGATCCCTGGTCAAAGTGGTCCCTGGTCAAAAAAAGGTTGGGAACCACTGGCATATACAAACCAGAAACACAAAAGCTGCCTGACACAGAACCAGGGCTTTGCTTTGTCTTATTCTAGTATTATGTACAACAATGAGTGAGTGGTGATGTTAGCAGAGTTGTTAAAACAAGATATAATTCTCAATTGCACCTGGAGACAATTATCTCAGGTTTTGCTCTTCCAAAGAGGATGATAGGTGCTATTAAAAGAGTATTGGGTCCATGTGAAATCTATGTATTCCATTATGCTGCTTTTTCTCTTCCCTGGTGTGTTGAAGTGATTAATTGTATTATATAAGTGAATATGTATTGTAATGTTGGGAGAGAGTGAACAGGAGAGAGAGAGAGAGAGAGAGAGAGAGAGAGAGAGAGAGAGAGAGAGAGAGAGAGAGAGAGAGCTGATATTAAGAGCACATTTCTGCAGGGAGAGAAACTACACCTGGGTAATAATTCCCAGGGTTTTCAGACAGGGTTCTGCCTTTGAGATGCCAAACACCGAAAATGAGAATTTTTCCATACAAGGGAAATTTACCTTACAGGTACTTGCATTTGAAATGTATTCCACAGTCATGTCCATAATGATTTATTACATGTTAAGATGCTTCACAATTCTTTGTTGCTCTCCCCATGCATTTTGCTAACTGATAAAGTTGTGCATGATGTACCCGATTTAGTTCAGGGCCCCATTTGGTGGATGAGTTCTGGGGCCAATTTTTGGTTTCTCAAGGAGAGTCAATGGTGGAAGACAAACAACTTAGTTTGGCATCATTGAGGTGCTCAAGCTCCATCACTGTGACAAGGTAATGATCCTTTGCAGGAATAGTCAATAAATTGTCAGAGTAGTCAATAAAGTACAGTTGCACCCCTGCTCCCAACTCCATTATCACATCATCCTGGCATTCTTCTCATAGGGCATTTTAAACACACTGTATGATTTTCTGCTGCATATTTTTAATATTGGTCTGTGTCACTCCAAACTCTTCTTTTCTGTTCTTAGGAGATGAAGTGGGTCAATATGACCCAATTTAGAGTTTGAAGTTGTGGTCCAAGATTCTACTGCATCAGTTCTACAGTCCCCCAAATTCATCCAATAATTGGAGAAGCATCAAATAATTTTTTTCTGGCATCCAATATTATTATGGTATGTTTCCAACGTTTGTGATTCAGACACCAGGAGAAATAATCCTGCAAATAAGGGCAGTTAATTGCATGATTCCTCCCACATCCTAAAAAAAGAGAAGCCAAAATGCAAGCATAAATCCCTTGGAGACAAAGGTAAGAGCTTCATAAGCCTGCAAACAGCCATTTAAAATCCCCTTTCACAGAAAAGATTATGCTACTTTGAAAGCAATCTGTATTTTTAAAAAATACAAAACAACAGAGAAGATATGCTAAAATTTACTGATCCAAAAAGGCTAGAGATCACCTGTAGTTCCCTAACTGGGTGACAGTTTTTGAGATTCAAATTAGCTAGACAAATAAATGAATGAAAGACTAATGCACGATAATTACATTTAATGCTTTTATACAGTAGCACTTAACAAACAGCCTCATCTCTTGGGTACTGTTGTAAACTAAGGGAGAATCGGTTTTCCAAAAGTCAAAATTGAGATGCCAAAACAGGAGGACATTTAAATTAGCAGAACTACCTGCTTTAAATTAGGGGGGCTGCTTTGTCCAAGGCCACAGAAAATTGCTGCTGTTCCTGAATGCTCAGGTTTCTCAGGCACTTTCGTGCAGAGTCTTAGAGGCACACTTTCATCTAAATTCCTGTTCTCATAGCATTTTACTGGTTTAAATATTCAAAGGGGAATGCGATGAAGAGCTACATCAAGCTGTTTTGATCTTTCATGTAACTTGGACAGAGCTTAAAAATGGGAAACCAAGGCAAGCAAGGTTAACAGTGTGGGTTCTTCTTCCTCTCTTCTTTCCAGATTCCTTCAAGGGCATATTGATCTTCCTTCTTTTGTGTAGTCTTTTGCTCCTTTTCTTTTCTGTGTGATGATTATGAAGAAATGCCTTGGCATGTTGTTTCATTGCGATCTAGACTTTTGATATGGCCTTTGTTAAAATACTGATTTTTTTTATTTCCAATTTGCTTTTGTTTTACTTCCATGCTCAAAGTACCCTCTTCTCAAATATTTCACAGATGAAACTTTGACCATACATGGTCAAGCAAGATCAGTGTTCAAGATAACAAAAATTAGAAGGGACAGATTGCAGCAGTTTGCTTTGCCTAAGGCTACTGGCAAGGGCAAAATCTCAATCCTCTCCTTTCCTCTTCTCTTTTGCCTGGTGAATTAATTCACTCCAAACTACTTTTGCACTTTGAACTCTATTTGCAGCCATTGGAGTAACCTGATGATAAAGGTGGGGAACTGGGAAGAGGGACTGTGACATTTTAAAAGCATTTGAAAAAGTGGGGTGACAAAGGATGGGGCAACTTGGAAGTCCCTGAACAGACTCAGAAGTGGAGTGGACAGTTTTAAAGACAACCTGGCAAAATGGCACTACCTAAAATAATCCTCCACCTTGTGTGACTGTGGAGCAGAACAAACAACTCCACATCTGTGTGCTTATCCACAATGCCCTGCCTCATGTACAGAGAAAGAACTGTTTAAAGCTACAGACAATGCAGTCGCTATTGCCCGTTTTTAGTCAAAATATATTGAATCACTTGTGCTCCTTATATTTTCATCAGTTTTATATTTATTTATGCAATGCTTTTGATACGAAATAAATAAATAAATAAATTGGATTTGTTCCTGCCAAATCTGGACAGTTGGAGGATATGAAGTCATAGACAAATTATTGTAGAGTAAATAAACAAAACCTAGGGGGCATGGGAAGATCAAACAGACTGAAAGCCATGTCACTAGCCAAACTATCAGGCATGTAATTTTAAGCTGCTGCAAGAGCTTAAAATTCAGAGTTTTCGTATAGATGTGTGCAACAGGATGTACAATGCTATAAGTAAGTATAAATAAAGTAGCACTGCAAAATCCATTAGAAACAATTGCACTGAAACACAGTTGCTTTAGAAATTGTTTTATGCTTTGCTTTCCATTTAACTTAATGTATGTGTCTGTCCATCTGTTATGCTATAGCAGGGGGGAGAAACATGCAGCCCTCCAAATGTTCCTGGACTGCATAAAATCCATTATCATTGGCTACTCTTTCTAAGGTTGCTGGAAGGGATGCTTGATTTTCAACTCTATGCTGTACAAATCTACATAACAGACCAGAGTCACCAAACTTGCTATGTATCTCGCAATACATTTTATAGCACTATGTCATCTCACAGCACATTTTTATAACACCTTGTCAGTGTCCTGGGATCTATAGTATGGGGAAGTATTTAGAAATCTCTCCCACAGAGTTCTAATGTAGTACTCAAGATAATGAGTATTAGATATGAGTACTTGGTTTTGGGATATTCATGTTTTGTATACCACAGATCATTCCCATATTGTGCCTATATTTTATAATTGTAACTCTTTGTTTCCATTCTAAAAGCCAGGTTTTCATCCTGTGGAATTTTGTGGTTTGTATTTTTCGGTGAGATAATCAGAATTATTTGCCAGAGAGCTCAAATAGTGTACTTCAAGTTGGCTCACCAGCAAATTTCAAGTACCCAAGTGTCTATGATCAAACTGTATATCCTAGGATACCATAGAATGGAGCTATGTCAGACAAAGTGATATATAACGGTTGCAGTTTTGATGCTAATGCAATAGGTAAACTAATGGTTTACCTATTGCATTAGACTGTAGTGAATTTTGGATTGATCTGTTTGCTAGTTATTACCTGTGTCCATTCTCGGCACCTCAATTCAAGGATATTGACCAGGTGGAACGTGTCCAGGGAAGGGCAACCAAAATGGTAAAAGGTCTGGAAGCCAAGCTGAGGGAGCTGGGTATATTTAGCATGGGAGGGACATGACAACCATGTTTAAATATTTGAAAGGATCCAAGACACAGCGCAAATAGCAGGAAAAGAGATTCCACCTAAACATTAGGAAGAACTTTGCTTATAAGAGCTGTTGAAGCGTGGAATATGCAGCCTCAGAGGGTCCCTCTGAATATGTTTAAACAAAGGCTAGAGGGCCACCTGTCAAGAGTGCTTTGATTGTGTGTTCCTGCATGACATAAAGTTGGACTGGATGGCCCTTGTTGCCTCTTCAAATTCTATAATTCTAGTTCAGATATCTTCTAAATATCACAGGTGATCTTTTGTGGCTGAGTACGATTGTCTTCTAAGGGCAGAGTCTGTAAGGGACTGCAAGACCTATTCTGGATTCACACTGAGGATATAGATTTCCAGGTGGAAGGTGGTCCTGACAAGGGTTTGCTTGACATGCCTTTCACCTGGCACATTTCTCCCTTTCACTCTCCATTTGTGTCTCTTCAACACCCACAGTAAGGAACCCTGGTGGCATAATGGGTTAAACCCCACTGCTGGCACGACTGAAGGTTCGAATTCAGGGAGAGCGCAGATGAGCTCCCTCTATCAGCTCCAGCTCCCCATTGCGGGGACATGAGAGAAGCCTCCCACAAGGATGGTAACCCAAAACATCCGGGTGTCCTCTGGACAATGCCCTTGCAGACGGCCAATTCTCTCACACCAGAAGCGACTTGCAGTTTCTCAAGTCACTCCTGACACAACCAAACCCCCCCTCCCACCCACAGTACTGTTGGTAACAGCTGACCTCCAGTTAGAACGCACAAATGCCAGGGCTTCCCAGTTCTTGGTTGTTTATATCACATTTTTAAAGGTTAGCTTTAATTTCTTTTGCTGTCCATTGGCATTTCGTTTTCCATTCTTGAGCTGAGAGTAAAGTAACTGCTTTGGGAGATGGTGATTGGGCATTTTTTCTAATGAAGCAGAGAATGTTTGAGGATTGAGTCATGTGTAGGGAAATAAGATGCTTTTTTGTAAAGATATTTTCCTTCCAACTCTACAGTAACCATGTGAAAAATGGACCATCTTTAAACATCACTTGTGACTCCTGAAAAGAGTCACAAGTGATGTGACATTGCCTCTGAAAAATCCTGCCAATCTCTTAGGAAGACAGACGGACAAATGTCAGCATTCTGGAAGAAGCAAAGGCCACAAACACTGAAGCGATGATCCTCCACCATCCACTTTGCTGGCCTGGTCACATTGCCTCTTGAATAAATACTGGGAGGTTTATATTCTTATAAGTGTGCCATGCTGTAGCATACTTAGACCTTGCTAAGGAGGAAGTTGGTGAGTCAACTCGTCTTTTAATGAACCTCTTGACTCAGCTTCAGTAGGCAACATTCACCAATGTAAAAATAAATGTGTTGAAGAGAGAGATAGACTGAATTTCCATAGGATGCATTTTAGGAACCAAGACAAAGAATGTTAAGTGTCCTGTCTGGAGATAGTTGTAAAGGCCTTCTGATTCTAGCTGGCTGTTTATATATGTTTTCAACAAGTCCGAATTGGTGGAAGAAAGTGGTTTTGAAGCAGCTGTTCCTATTTCTGAAAACCAGTAGAGGGAATGCTGCCAAATGTGTGACTCCATCTCTCAAGTATGAGATGTACAGCTCTATCTAAATATGGGGTTATTTTGGAAATCTTGCTTGCTTGGTCTGGGCAGGAAATGGAAGAATGTCATTTTTTTGCTCTTTGCATAGACAGAGGTGGTGCTGGAGAGATCTGCAAAGGGGTGGGTAGAAGTTTATTTCTTTAGTCATATGAGAGATGAGTTTCTATCTGGGATTCAATAATATTGCCTTGAGTGCTGCAGAAATGTATTCTTCCTGGATATTTTGATTAAGTCCCTGGAGCTGTCATCATCTGCTGTCCAGATGTTCCAACCCTTACTGAACGGCACTCTCTCACTGCAGATGAGATCGGATTTGGGAATAAGGAATGCAGTCCTGTCAGCCGGAGAGCTCTGCGTTCCCAGGAACTGTTTGTTTTTCTAGCTTAAAATGCATGAATTTCATTAAAAGTAAAACTGGGACAGATGCACCGAAAACCTCTTTTGTGCAGGGGGCAGTGCTTTCATTACTTTCCCTGCTATTTGAAGACTGCCAATTGCAAAAACATTTCTGTATATAGTTTCAGAGTTTTGTGTTTTGGGTATGAAACAGCATATTAGGCCCAAACTCTGTAAGAGGTTTGCTACACTCTTCTAAAAAAGACAAAACTGAGGAAAAGCTCTTTGAACCAACCCATATTAATACAGAACATATGAGTATGTATTGTATTTCGAAGTGTTTCATGTTTTTCCCAGGGATTATCAGTGAGATCAGTTCTTCTCAGGCTCTCTGATATGTGGGGTGAGCAGATTTTTTTCTAATGTGTCAAAGACTAGTACTGCATTGTGCCTATTGGTTACATCTTGTTGTTCTTCTGCTGGAAACTCTTTGTATAGCAGCACCCAATGGCTCTTGGAATCCTGCTGGTCTAGAGACCACTAATTTGAACTTTTTTTAAAATTCGTATTTGTTCGGCTTACAACATAGCCATAAAACCATAACAAAAAAACACAGCATATCATAAAACCACCGTGAAAACACAGCTAAAAAGTTAAAACCACAATTAAACAGCAGATAAAAATCACAACAGGCCACATGTTAAAACAACTGCGGCAGCAGCACATAATACAAGATGGCGATAATAAGGAAGGACTGCAATTCAACCAACTCCAAAAGCCTGCTGGAATAACAGAGTCTTGCAGGCTTTCCTGAACATGAGAAGGCTCTGGATGGTGCAAACGTCGGCTGGCAGTGCGTTCAAAAGTATTGGAGCCACCATCGAGAAAGCCCAGCGGCGAGTTGCAGTTAGACGATAAGTCTTAGCGCTAGGAACGACCAGGAGGTTGTGCTCCTCAGAGCGCAGAGGTCTAGTGGGATGATATGGGATGAGGCGGTCCCGCAGGTTAAGGATTGAACAAGGATCTCATCGTACACTGTCTTTCTCACATTTCTTAACACTTAAAACACATTTTAAAGATGAAGTCCCATTGAGCCCATCAAATGACAGTTGCCTGTGGGTCTTCATTTCTAAAGTATGTAAAAATTGAGTTTTTTTGGAATCAGGGAGCAATTGACTCAAGAGTTCCCCCATTCGCATAGAAACTACAAAAGGCATTTATTTTAAGATGGGATGAGAACTGTTGGATTCTCTGTTTTATATTGTTTTAGTGACATTAAAGTGTGGGTGGTCTTTAAATGTTCCTTGAAGCTCCTTTTGTCACCATAGATTGCCTTTCATACAACTTTAATGGTAATTTAAAAAATATTATTCAGAAAATATGCAATTTCGATATATCTCTAATTCACTTTAGCTATATTTTCCATTTCTTCAAAGTCCTTGAAGCAGTATTATCTTTCTAGTACCCTGTGATCTAGAACTTCAGCAATAGTAAATTTTGCCTTTTACACACACACACACACACACACACACACACACACACACACACACACACACACGAGTGGTATGGACGGAGCCCTCCAAATGTTCCTGGACTGCATAAAATCCATCATCATTGGCTACTCTTTCTAAGGTTGCTGGAAGGGATTCTTCTATGCTGTACAAATCTACATAACAGACCAGATTCACCAAACTTGCTATGTATCTCGCAATACATTTTATAGCACTTTGTCATCTCACAGCACATTTTTATAACAGTGTCCATGGCTCCATTATATAGAATCCTGGGATCTACAGTATGGGGAAGTATTTAAAAATCTCTTCCAAAGAGTTTTATGTTGTAGTACTCAAGATATGAGTATTATATGAGTACTTGGTTTTATTTTAAGAGGGATATTCATGTTTTGTATACCACAAATCATTCCCGTACTGTGCGTATTGTAACTCTTTAGTTCCCCTCTAAAAGCCAAAGTAATGGTGCCTGTTGACCTCATCACATGGAGCGTTTGCTCCGTCTTATGATACTACCAGGACAGAGCCTGATAGAGCTCTGTCCTGGCAGTGTTGTATGATGGAGCCTTGAGAACACAGGTGGCTACCCATGTTCTCATTAACTAAGCTGGGGATAGTGTGTGTGTGTGTGTGTGGGGGGGGGGAGCTAGGCAGAAACAGTTCCCCCCATGTAATGGGGGAAGGGGGCGATGCAGGGGGCTTAACAACAGTTTCCTATGTTGCCCAATGGATTTGCCCTGCTGCTCAACGAATTCCTCTACTGTCCTCCAGCTTAAGGACCACCATGTACTGTGGGTGGTGGGTTGTCTACATATGTGTATGCGTATTGGTATATGTTTGCAATGTATATGGTCAATGTATTGCATTTTTAAAATTAAATAAAATTGTATATATTTTTAAAAGGACCTCAATGTGATGAGGTCCTGTCTTGAGATTGATGCCTTCTGTCTCTTTGAGAGTAAGGATATTGGGAGGGAAAGGAAAAGAGCCCTGAGAAGGAGTGACTGCCTTAAGAATGATGCCTTCTGCCTCCTCTCTAGATGTTAGAGCTAGAGGCCGGAGGGGGCGATCCTGTGTGATGGGTGTAAGCAGATTCTCCACTTTCTGTAAAGACAGAATCCCACGCAAAGAAGATGATTCTACACCCAAAGAAGACAATTTCCCCCTGTTTCCCCTCTATCAGCATATTCTTTGTTCCTAACTAGAGGCGGTTCCAGACAGGACTTTATCGCAGAAGAATCCATGTTTTAAAAACGCGGATCTTCCTGGGGGCCTGTTCACACATACCCCAGAAAGTATGCGCTTTCTGGGGTGGGTGTCCAGATGCTCTTGCAGGACTACGCACCGGGAGAGCTGCTCCAAGACTGTAATGGAGGCTGGGTAAATTTATTTTACTTTTCAAAGGGGTATGGGGGCTGTGGGGTAGTGGGATGGGTATTCCCACAAATTTCTGGAAGTAGTGGATTTATCTCACACCTTCCAAGAAGGCATTGAATAAATCCACTATCTAATTATTTGCCACAGACCAGGGATTTCCTGGTTTGTGGCAAATAAATTTGGGACTGTCCAGAATGTTGTCTGGACAGCTGCTTCTTTATTACCACAATAAAGGTACTGTCTGGCCAGGCCCCAATAGGCAAATTCCAGGATGTCATAGGATGGAGTCAGAGTGGTTAAAATGGAATCAAGGGTTTATAGTTGTCCAGTGTGGATATTATAGAGAGACAGCTTATGGTCTGCATTACGTAAACCTCCCACTTAGAATGAAGCAAATACAATGATCAATTGCCTGTATCCTGAGAACTTCTCAACCCCACCCTTCAGTGCCTGTATTTTTTTTGCTGGGTGGAGACAGAAAAGGAATGATCATATTGTATCCTTGTCTGGATCCTTGGTTTTCTTTGTAATGTCAGCACTAGGCTAAACATTTCGGTTTTGTTTGTAATGTCAGAACTATGCTGTTTCGCCCTTCTTTCATTACAGCGAAGGTAATGAACCCAGCTCAAAGGCAGTGGCTTGTCTCCCCGGCTTGTTACCCTGAGGAATGACCTCTGAGAAGAATTTTGCATTGGAATGAGAGCTATTAGGACTTATAAGCAGGATTTCATGTGCTCTGTTGTGGCATCTGTGTTCCATTATAACTGAAGGGGAACTCCCTTGTGCTTTTTGGCTAGATTATTTAAGCCTCCTCCGTGTAATGAGTTATACCAGTTGGGTATCCATCCCTTTCGCTGCAAAATTGTTTTCAAAATCAGCATGACGGTTTTGGGAAATGCTTCATTTTCATACAGAGATGGATTATTTTTATGAAGCAGAGGCCAATGTTGTTAGGTGGATTATATGCTTATTTTGCTTCATGCCAGGATGGTATAAAGTAGGGGCTTAGCCTAATGCTTGCTTTGATTTCTGGGGCATCGTTGCCTTCTTATATACCAATACTGCTCTGGGCTGAGATAGCTTTGGGTATTGGGAAATATGCTTAAAAGAGGCAGGGCACACAGAAGACAATGTGCAGGTCTGGATTTAGGGATACGAGACCCATTTGATAGTGATGGCTGACCTATACCTGTCTCAATAAAATAATTATAGATTTTATGAGAGATCAGCTAATCTTTAATTATTTAACACAGCCCTGTCCCCTGCTTTCTTGTTTATTATTATTTATTTATTAACAGCGCTTAATGAAGTCATGCTGGCCACATGATCTTGGAGGTGTCTATGGACAATGCTGGCTCTTCGGCTTAGAAATGGAGATGAGCACCAACCCCCAGAGTCGGACACGACTGGACTTAGTGTCAGGAGAAAAACTTTTACCTTTTTATTATTTATTGAAGTTATATGTTAGGAGCCCCCGGTGGCAGATGGCCAATTCGCAACTTGGGAGTCCTCCTGGACTCATCGCTGAGCTGGGAACCTCAGATGGTGGCAGTGGCTAGGGGGGCTTTCAGACAATTCAAACTTGTGTGCCAGTTACGCCTGTACCTTGGGAAGTCAGATTTGGCCACGGTGGTCCACGCTCTTGTTACATCCAGGATAGATTACTGCAATGCATTCTATGTGGGATTTGCCTTTGAAGACTGTTCAGAAGCTTTAAATAGTCCAACGAGAGGCAGCCAGGTTCATAACTGGGGTGGCATACAGGGAGCACACACCTCCCATGTTACGTCAGCTCCACTGGCCTATTTACAATATTTATTTATTGTAAATAAATAAATAAAGCTGCTCTGAGTCCCCCGTAAGGGGTTGAGAACGGCGGAGTAGAAATGTTGTAAATACATACAATTCAAAGTGCTGGCTTTGGCCTATAAAGCCCTATACAGCCCCGGCCCAGTTTGCCTGTCTGAACAAACCACAATGAATACTAAGATCTTACATTTACCACACCTTGGACTTCACACCTTGGACTTCAACATATGTCCATATATGTGCAGATTTGCTGTTTTTCTTCAAGTCTTCTCGTGGCTTGGATGGACCCTGACAGAGAAATATGAGATTCAGATTATGTCCAAGTGTTCCTGTCATGCCTACTTCCTCTTCACTTAAATAACAGAAACAGTTCATGTGGACTGGACATGACAGGTTTAGAAATGTATCATGGCAAACATATACAGGATGGTTGATAATAGGGTGATTTATTTCTGCATCATGGCAAACATAAACATGTTTCATGGAGAACTCAGATCTGTCATGTGACAGGTCTGAGTTTAGCTGAGATGAAATCTTTTCAAGAGGGTAGAAAGAAAGTTGAGAATGAATTTTCACACATAGCTGGAGAAACACCATAAGTGAATCCTGCAGCATACAAAGTGTACATGAAAGGAACACCTTTTTTGGACTTGTACACTTTTTGAATACATTCATAAAGTATTATAGGATTCTATCGTTTCTGTAGATACATAAACTTTATTTTTTGAATGCCCAGCTTAGGCCATTGCATTGCTAGAAATTTAGAGACTGAATGAAAATGTCATTTATAGGGCAGGATTCTTCTTTGAGGGCAGTGCCCTCTCCCTGCTGGCATCAGTATGCCCCAGAGTCTAGTTCTGTCCCTGACACAGACCCTCACCCACAGGTTACCATCAAGGCTGGCTTAAAGGGGTTGATGCCCTGCAGCACTTCCCAAAACAGGGCCTCTTTTCAGCCAGCATGCCAACTTTGCTGTAGGAACGCTGGGTTTGTGTCAGGACAGATCAGACAGTGAGCAAATCAAACAAGTGAGCAAGCCAACAGCACACACATTCCAATAATGGCATGCCATTTCAAAGAGGTTTTTTTCGTTTTAAAATGAAAATATACAGTACATTTTCATTTAGAAGGCATTATTTTGCATTGATATTTATTCTTAGACTTCAAAAACTTTTATTGGTTTCAGACAATCTATTACATTATAGGCAAAGGTTTTCCCCTGACAATAAGTCCAGTCATGTCCGGCTCTGGGAGTTGGTGCTCATCTCCATTTCTAAGCCAAAGAGCTGGCGTTGTCCGTAGATGCTACCAAGGTCATGTGGCCGGCATGACTGCATGGGGCATTGTTACTTTCCCGACAGAGCGGTACCTATTAATCCACTCACCTTTACATGTTTTTGAAATTCTAGATTGGCAGAAGCTGTGGCTAACAGCAGGAGCTCACCCCGCTACCTGGATTCAAACTGGCAACGTTTCAGTCAGCAAGTTCTACATCTCCGCGATAACCCACTGCGCCACTGAGGGTTATACTGCTGGAACCCCCGGTGGTGCAACGGGTTAAACCCTTGTGCCAGCAGGACTGAAGACAGACAGGTCGCAGGTTTGAATCCGGGGAGAGCACGGATGAGCTCCTTCTGTCAGGGGTAGAAATGTTGTACATAAATAAATAAATAAGCTCAAGCTCCGCATGCGGGAACATGAGAGAAGCCTCCCACAAGGATGGTAAAACATCAAAACATCCGGGCATCCCCTGGGCAACGTCCTTGCAGACAGCCAATTCTCTCACACCAGAAGCGACTTGCAGTTTCACAAGTTACTCCTGATATGAAAAAACAAACAAACCCGAGGACTCCCTATTACATGGTATGAGCACATAAAGGTGTCCTGTCCTGAATTAATTTTAGTGTGTCAGAAGTGACAGAGTGAAAATCAGCTTGTATTGAAGATGCATGGTCCTGCCAGGGGAGGAGAGAGAGGGCGGGGAGGGGGGGGGGAGAGGGAGAGAGACTCAGCTTTCCCAGACTGTCCTTCACCTTCTTGAACCTATGCTGAACTTCTTTGCAGTCCTATTCTTTATATTTGAGCAATACTTTCTCTTTTTCATGTTCTTAATCTCTCTCCTTGCTCTCTAAAGGAAAGGTTGGTGGAGATAGAAATAGATTGTCATGACTCAATGCTATGGGTTCGTGGGAGTTTTGCAAGGTTTTTAGTTTTCTCTGCCAAAGAGTGCTGGTGCATCACTGAACTACAACTTACAAAGTGGTTCCTAACCTTTGGCCCTCCAAGTGGATGAGACCTCGTGGGCCATCCAGTCCAACCCCCTGCCAAGAAGCAGGAAAATCACATTCAAAGCACCCCCGACAGATGGTCATCCGTCCTCTGTTTGAAAGCCTCCAAAGAAAGAGCCTCCATCACAGTCCAGGGCAGACAGTCCCACTGCTGAACAGCTCTCACAGTTAGGAAGTTCTTCCTCATGTTCAGGTGGAATCTCCTTTCCTATAGTTTGTAACCATTGTTCCACGTCGTAGTCTCCAGGGCAGCAGAAAACAAATCTGCTCCCTCTTCCCTATGACTTCCCCTCACATGTTTATACATGGCCCTCATCATGTCTCCTCTCAGCCTTCTCTTCTTCAGGCTAAACATGCCTAGCTCTTTAAGCCACTCCTCATAGGATGTGTTCTCCAGACCCTTGATCATTTCGGCTACCCTCCTGTGGACATATTCCAGCTTGTCAACATCCCCCTTCAGTTGTGCTGCCGAGAATTGGACACAGTATTCCAGGTGTAGTCTGAACAAGGCGGAATAGAATAGGAAGAGAAGAGTGGGGATGTCAAATGATCTGACATTGGGCCAGGAAGATTCGTATGAGTGTTGAGCATCCTCAGAAATTATCAATCAAAAGTGTACTAACTGATCAAGCATTAAGTAATATTAGGACAGTGATTGTCATTGAGCTAATCATGGTGGCCTACAATTTATCATAGGCACACTTGCTTGGGAATCAATTACTCTAAACCCACGGGGGGCATTCCTAAGTACACATTATGCTTGTAAGGTTATTTAAGGATGTTTTGATGTTAATGGATGGGGAAAGTAATAAGACGACTGTGGCAAGTAGGCAAAATTAATAGCAATCTGCCTGCCAGTATTAAGCCGCTCCACTTAAAACCCTCCACATGCCCCCTAGCATTCCACAGATGAAAACCAGGACACATATGGCCAAACAATATAGGAATGTGGTCAAGATGGCAGAAGTTTTGAATGAAGAAGAACAGAGAAACACTAGGAGAGGCAGAAGCAAAATTCTGTTCCCTCTTTTCCTCTCCCTGCTGTTGGGTTAACTGAGTACAAATTACTTTTGCATTGACAAAGGCTTTCATGGCCGGAATCACTGGGTTGCTGTGAGTTTGCCTCTGTGGAAGTCTACCGTGTGTCGTGAAGCTGTGGATGGGTCTGTATGGGGACTACCAAATGCAGCGCCCGGGCACAAATTGGGGAATGTGAGAGGCACTGCAGAATGGTTCACCCTGAGAAGTCAGCCGTAGCAGAGCACCTGATGCACCAACCTGGACACAGCATATTGTTTGAGAACGCAGAAATGCTGGACTGCTCTGGCAGCTGCCATGTCACACTACGCAGCGAAGCCATTGAAATCCACAAGCATGTGGCCATGGGAATGAGCGGGGTCTGGCTGCCAATGTTGGAGAACTCTAAAATCAAGACAGTAAATTTATTTATTTATTATTTATTTAAAACTTTTATACCCCGGCCTCCCACCTCCGAAGAGGGACTCAGACTGGCAAACAGCAAGTATTCAGCATTCAAATAAATAAAGAGTAAAACCCCAAAATCTGGAGAATTTCAGACAAGAAACAATCAGGGCTAGCTAACATTTCACATTAAAGCAGCATTTCTCAATCTGGGGGTCGGGACCCCTGAGGAGGTCACAAGGGGGGTGTCAGAGGGGTCACCAAAGACAATCAGAAAACACAGTATTTTCTGTTGGTCTGTGTGGGAAGTTTGGCCAATTCTATCATTGGTGGGGCTCAGAATCCTCTTTGATTGTAGGTGAACCATATATCCCAGCAACCACAACTCCCAAATGCCAAGGTCTATTTCACCCAAACTCTACCAGTGTTCAAAGTATTGAGTATTCATGCCAAGTTTGGTCTCAATCCATCATTCTTTCAGTCCAGTGTTCTCTGAATATAGGTGAAGTACAATTCCAAACATCAAGGTCAATGCCCACCAAACCCTTCCAGGGTTTTCTGTTGTTCATGGGAGTTCTGTGTGCCAAATTTGGTTCAATTCCATCATTGGTGGAGTTCAGAATGCTCTTTGGTGGTAGGTAAACTATAAATCCGAGCAACTACAACTCTCAAATGATAAATGACAAAATCAACCTCCTCACAACTCCACCAGTATTCAAATTTGGGCGTGTTGAGTATTTGTGCTAAATTTGGTCTAGTGAATGAAAATACATCCTGCATATTAGATACTTACATTACGATTCATAACAGTCACAAAATGACAGTTATGAAGTAGCAATGAAAATAAATTTATGGCTGGGGATCACCACAACATGAGGAACTGTATTAAGGGGTCACTGCATTAGGAAGGTTGAGTACCACTGCAGTAAAGGATTCCCCAGGCAGCAACCAGCCAGGCATTAAAGCTGCAAGGCCATTGAATGCCAATTGGGGTAGGCATTTCCAGCACTCACACTTGCCTCAAGCAGGCAAGAGTTCTTTCTCCCTCCCTGGACATTCCACAGATTTATAAACCCCACCTGCCTAGTTTCCAACAGATCCCTCAACCTCTGAGGATGCCTGCCTTAGATGTGGGCGAAACATCAGGAGATAATGCTTCTAGGACATGGCCATACAGCCTGGAAAACGCAAGCAACCCAGTTACTTTTGTACTTTGGACTTTATAGCAACTGAAGTAAACTGAGGACCAAGGGGGAGGATAGGGGCAGGAAGGAGAAACTGGAATGACAGAAGCCCTATCTACAGTGCCATATAATTTTGAACTTAATTATATGGCAGTGTAGATGGAGCTGCAGATCAGGACTGTCTCTGCCAAATTAGGAAAAATGAAGGGTATGAAAAAAGTTCATCTGTCCCTCGCAGTTTATTTTCTAAGCCACCTATTTTCCTGTTTTACAAAGTGAAGAGGCTAAGTCTGGTTTCTTTCCAAGGTAAATGTATTTCTCCAAATATCCTGATGTATTTCAAGGGGCTGCATCCGCTTCATGCAGCTGCAAAACCACCCAGTCTAGTTCATCTATCTTAGTATTGTTTATTCTGATAGCCAATGGCTTTCCAAACCCTCAAGAAGAATTTTCTTTTCGTGACAGCCCTGTGTTAAAAGTGCTGGTAACTATGGATTCTGATGACCTTCTTTGTGAAAAATGCATGCTCTTTCATTGTGTTTTGACCTCTTCCATGAACACAATGTAACAATATCCATATGGCGGGGAACCGTATCTGTCATGTTCCTACACACGCCCATGACGTCAAGCATTCACAAACTTTCAACATTAGCTGTGGATTACAGTTCCCAGAACTGACCAGCAATTCTCTGAATGACGGTCCTAAGAAGTCAGTATAGTGTCTAGATCCAGGGAAGTCATGCTACCCCTGTATTCTGCCTTGGTTAGATCACATCTGGAATACTGTGTCCAAATCTGGGCACCACAATTGAAGAGAGATATTGACAAGCTGGAATGTGTCCAGAGGAGGGCAACTAAAATGATCAAGGTTCTGGAGAACAAGCCCCATGAGGAGCAGCTTAAAGAGCTGGGCATGTTGAGCCTTCAGAAGAGAAGGCTGAGAGGAGACATGATAGCCATGTATAAATATGTGAGAGGGAGTCATAGGGAGGGGGGAGCAAGCTTGTTTTCTGCTGCCCTGGAGACTAGGACACGGAACAATGGATTCAAACTACAAGAAAGCAGATTCCATCTGAACATTAGGAAGAACTTCCTGACTGTGAGAGCTGTTCAGCAGTGGAACTCTCTGCCCTGGAGTGTGGTGGAGGCTCCTTCTTTGGAGGCTTTTAAACAGAGGCTGGATGGCCATCTGTCAGGAGCTCTTTGAATGCGATTTTCCTGCTTCTTGGCAGGGGGTTGGACTGGATGGCCCACGAGGTCTCTTCCAACTCTGTGATTCTACGATTCTATAAGTCACTTTTCCAAACTGTGGTTTCTGAGAATTGTCAGTGCGTACAGCTATGGAATGAATACTGCTTCTGTAAATTGTGATTGGAAACTTTTGGTCTCAATCTTCAAGATAAGATTTCATGGTTTTCTATCTCATTTCCAACCAAATGTGGACTCCCTCATTAATTAAGACCTGAAATGTAAATTGCTGAGTTGCAGCAAATCAAATAACATGAATAGATGTTCAGAGGCTTGGGTCATGAAATTGCTGCCATGATGCCAATTAAATCTAGATAAGCCTCTATCAGTACTGCAGCTGTACCATCACTTCTCACCACCCATATCGGTTCCCATGGGGAGCATCAAGTAGAAACCCTGGTAACAGTTTCTGACATTCATGCTTAACGTAGGTCAAAATAATCTATTCCTACTTTTTTGTTTGGCTTCATAATTATTAACTGCAGTCTGGGTTGGGAGGAAGCAAACGTTAACTAATAACCTTGATCTTCAGCAAACATTTATACAATATCTCTTTCGTAAATTACTGCTCTGATTACACATTTATTTACTTGGGAAATCATGTCCGTGATCGATGCCTGTTACTTCTTTGGAATGAGTGGGGTTGTGGTATCCCTTACACATATACACACTTACATATATACACAATTTTAAAGTAGCAACATGCACACAGGAAAAGAGATTTAAAGATGGGCTTAAAGCCAACCTTAAAAATTGTGGCATAGACACCGAGAACTGCGAAGCTCTGGCCCTTGAGTGCTCTAACTGGAGGTCAGCTGTGACCAGCAGTACTGTGGAATTTGAAGAGGCACAAATGGAGGGTGAAAGGGAGAAATGTGTCAAGAGGAAAGCGTGTCAAGCCAACCTTGACTGGGACCGCCTTCCACCTGGAAACCGATGCCCTCACTGTGGAAGCACAAGCGGGTCAAGAATAGGGCTCCACAGTCACCTATGTATCCATGACCAAGACACTACACTTGTAAGGCCATCATGCTCAGGCAACAAGTGATCGCCTAAGTAAGCAAGTACATGCACACACCCAACAGTGGATTGCCACACTGGTAAACTGTTTACAGAATTGTTATATATAGAATATAGATGTTTTAATACATATCTGTATTTATTGCACAACTCTTGAGCCTCATCTACATTGACTATTTAACACAGTTCAAAGCTAGTTTCGAACTGCGGTGACCAGATAACATATTCCCATGAAAGTGTGTAAAAGAAAGCTGTTAATGTGCATGAGTGCTCTGCTGTTTGTGTAATCACGATCTGATCCCAGGATTTCCTGTGTAATCATCAGCAGAGTGAAACCACTTTCTTCAATACTGGTTTAAAACTGACTCAAGTGGTCAGTGCAGATGTGTCCTAAGTCATGTATTCAGCCACAACCTTATTGAGTTGTTGTTATTATTATTATTGTTATGGTAATATTTTCATTGCATTGAATCCATAGGCATAGAATCCGTAGACATCAGGGCCGTAGCCAGGATTTTGATTGGGGGGTGAGTTTGGTTCGGGGGGCCCTGAGACTAGGTGGAAGAGGGTCTACCCTAGTAAACCTTTTGTATTGTTATCCCAATAACCCCATTAATGTGGGATATAATGAGCATGGTGATCAGATCATGATATGAATAAACATAACAGTTTAAATAATGTACCAGTAAGGCCTTTTCGTGGACCACCCTGAGAATTTCGGGGGGGGGGGGGGCTGAAGCCCCCTTAGCCTCCCCCCTGGCTACATGCCTGGTAGACATAGAACCCATAGACAGAGAATCCCCTTTGATACCCTTACCCCCTATTTTTCTTATATTGTTGTATTGATATTAATGTTGTTATTTCTGTATATTATTTATTGTCTAATAATATAAAAATTTAATTTTAAAAAAGAAACCATGGATACAGCAGGCCAAGTGTACTACTTTTTTAAAAGCTCCTCTTCTGGGCTCCTTGGAAGGGTAAAATACAAATATGAATGACAGATAACTAGAAGCATTGTTAGCTGCCATCTGGCTGCATTTTTCACCTTAAAAGCCGAAGCTTAATGTGAATTACAGCCTTTTCTTCTTGGCATGAAACATCCAGTTTACATTTCTAAATTATGTTTTGTCTGTCTTTAACCAAAGCCATGCAGAGGACTGTTTAAAATAAGTCCCAATTACAAAAATGTTAGAGGTGTCTAAAAATGAATGGCAGTCCTTTTGAAGAACGAGAGCATGTTGAAGACTCCTTTTTCGCCTTTGTAGTTCGTTCTTTATTTGCACTTGATCCGTTAGTTGCCTAAAATAGAAGGTGTGTCGTGATAAGTAAGGAGTTATGAATAGCAAAAGTTTTTTTTCCAAAAAATGCTAGAACGCTCTTCACTTCTCATTGCCAGAACTGTGTAAGAACAAAAACCCCTTTCTCTATAAGTGATTGTATTCTGTAAACACACCAGAATTTTAAAACAGTTCTTGTTTGTTGTGTCTTTTAGGCAAAATTAACTTAGGACCTCATCACACAGTAAAATACCCCTTTGTGTACTGGTTCCTACAGATTCCATCACATGACGCATGGTCCGTTTTGTCAGTAACCCATAGAAAGCCTTATTCAGAGGATCTAGGCAGACAATACCTTTTGTAAGATGGGATCTTCGGGCCTCACCAGCCTCCTGCCATGCACGTGCTCCTTCGGTGTGCACACGCGCTCCCGCCGCCACCTTCCGTCCGCGTGAGGCTTCTTCCGCGGGAAGGAGGGAGCGGGAGGCGGTGCTTCCGACGGTGCCCTGCCCCTCTCTCGCCGGCAGCGAACTACATTTCCCAGAGTTCTGTGTTGTTTCCATCCAGGGCCGTAGCCAGGATTTTGATTCGGGGCTGAGTTTGGTTCGGGGGGCTGAGACTGGGTGGAAGACGGTCTACCCTAGCAAACCTTTTGTATTGTTATCCCAATAACCCCATTAATGTGGGATATAATGAGCATGGTGATCAGATCATGATTTAAATGCACATAACAGTTTAAATAATGTACCAGTAAGGCCTTTTCGCGGACCACCCTGAGAATTTCGGGGGGCTGAAGCCCCTTTAGCCCCCCCCCCCCTGGCTACATGCCTGTTTCCAGCAAATACTGCTCCTTCTTTTTCCCCTGCTCCTAATGCAGAGACTCCATAGAGAAAAGGCAAGGCACTAAGGCAGCCTTTTTGGCTTGGCTTGGCTTGGCTTCCTTGCATTGAAAAGGCAACTGACTTTGGGAGCCTTCTGAGATTTACAAAACCAAAGTGAAAAAGTATGGGGTAAGTTTTGATTCTTAAATTTTTGGCATGGTCACACCCACGTATCAGATTTTGCCTTGTAAGTACAAAATTTAACCAATTTGATCTGAATTATGAGGCAAACAAAAAAAATTGCACACCTCTGGTATCCTATATGTATCAAGTCCTCACTGAGCCTTCTTAAAACACAGGTTGCCTACTTAAAAGCTGTTTCCTCTGGTGTGTGTGATAAGGTCCTTCAAATCCAGAAAACCTCACATTATCAGTGTAATAAACTCTTCGGACAAAAGGAACATCTCCACTCTGAGGTTTATGTTGTCATAGCTAGGCACACACACGGTTACGATCCTTCAATACTTAATAGGAAACTCAGTACCAGAATATGGCAATCCCAATTCCCCTGCCAGAAGCCGAGAGCCACAGTATATATTTAATGTCTTCGAGTACTTTCACACCATTAAGTTTTGGTTGCGGGTTAATAATCTATTACAGACTTGAATATCTGTGGAGTAATTTATTTGCTGCCACTTATGCTATAAAAAATTGGAAAATATATTTTCTGTAGTGATTTATAGATCCTCCGGTGTGACCTCAAAATTGTGCCAGTGGACCTAGAAATGCCTAGAGAAATGTTCTCTCACGGTAAAAAAAAATAAAGCTGTTATTTATTTCCAATTTCCCTACTTTTTCAGGCATTCTTTGCCCCTAACCATCACAAAGGTTAAGGGTTGACAGTTTAGCATTATGATTCTACATGGTTGTATCCAATGGGTTCATTCTGGAGTGATGACCTAGACTCTCTGGCTAATAATTATAAATACCCATTCCTAGTCTGGAGTGGCTCACTCTCTGCAATGTTAGAAATTTGGTTTATGAAATAAACCTTAATTTCAGTGGCAAAATTCTTACTGGGTGGCAGTGTCCTTCATTTGCCTCATCCAAAATACACCCTGGCAAGTAATATTATTGGTCTCGTTTTCTTATTTTACAGTGCATATACACTGTAGAATTAATGCAGTTTGACACTGCTTTAGATACTTTGGCTCAATGCTGTGTAATCATATGAATTGTAGTTTGGTGTCGCACCAGCACTATTTGGTAGAGAAGACTAAAGACCTTGTAAAACTACAGCTCCCATGACTATACAGCAGGTCTGGGCAAACTTTGGCCCTCCAGATGTTTTGGACTACAACTCCCACAATTTGTAGCAGCCGGTAGGCAGTTAGGAATTGTGGGGGTTTTAGTCCAAAACACATGGAGGGCCAACGTTTGCCCATGCCTGCTGTACAACATAGCATTGTGACAGTTAAAGTGCTGTCAAATTGCATTATTTTTAAAGTGTAGATGTACCCTTGTTGGCCTCAACTGATTACCGTATTTTTCACTCCATAAGACGCAGTTTTTTTCCTCCCAAAGTAGGATGAAAAATCAGCCGCGTCTTATGGAGCGAAGATGCAGGCAGGGGGGGGGAGGCGCTGGAGCAGAGAGGGGGCGGCGATAGTGTCCCGGACAGCAGGCGCGGAGGAACGGGGCGGAAGAGGGGACTCATGGGGCGGGCTCGCCGCTCACGGACCCGAGGAGGAGCAGGAGGAGGGGGAAGGCCACGAGGGTGGCCCCCACGGAGATGCAGCGGCGGCAGCAGCAGCAGCAGCGGAAGGGCCCAAAGCCAGAGGCGCATCTTCGTGACGTCACTTCGTCGCGCCTCTGCCGAGGAGGAAGGGGAGGAAGGCCTCGCCGGCCGCGTGCTGTAAGGACGCCCGGAAGAGAGGCCGGAGGGAGGGAGGGAAGGAGGAAGAGGCCGCAGCGCCTCCGCAGGGCTCCCTCCGGCGTCTCTCCTTCCGGGCGTCCTTACAGCGCGCGGCCGGCGAGGCCTTCCTCCCATTCCTCCTCGGCAGAGGCGCGACGAAGTGATGTCACGAAGATGCGCCTCTGTCTTCGGGCCCTTCCGCTGCTGCTGCTGCTGCTGCTGCCGCCGCCGCGTCTCCATGGGGGCCGGCCTCGTGGCCTCCCCCCTCCTCCTGCTCCTCCTCGGGTCCGTGAGCGGCAAGCTGCTACTGCTGCTGCGTCTCCGTGGGGGCCGGCCTCGTGGCCTCCCCACTCCTCCTGCTCCTCCTCGGGTCCGTTTAACACATTCATGTACATGTATGTGGGGCTGTGCAACTTTAGGGCAACCCCACATACATGTACATGTAGTGTCCCATACAGCAACCAGCCCCTCACTTTTTGGCTCAAAATATTTTTTTTCTATTTTCCTCCTCTAAAATCTAGGTGCGTCTTATCAGCAGGTGCGTCTTATAGAGCGAAAAATACGGTATCTTATTTTGTTCACAAGCAGTCACAAACACAAGAATATTTTCATGAATTGCTCCTGTGGCTTTTGATAATACTGTTAATGCAGGAAAGAAAAAGAAAGGGGACCATTTAAAATACAAATATGTATTCTAATCAGTTCAGGTTCTCTCAAATGTGCAGATATTGGAATGCAAACATCGTTTAGCTGTTGCTTGTGAAAATGGGCTGTAATTTCAGCTTCAGGGCTGACCGAATTTCTGTTCGCCTTTACACAGCGCTCTCCCACTCTCCAAATGTCTTTGTTGCTTTTTTTAGTTTTGCTTTCATGAAAGTTCAGAGCAGTTAGCTAGCAATTTATTCTACTAATTTCCTTTTGCATTTCAGCAGCTGCTTTAAAACTGGTCTCATCCTAACACTATAAAGCCTGTACATGAGGGGAAATAGATCAAATTAATTAAAGCTAATTAAAATAGAAGACAAAATGGTAATTAATTGGCTATTTTGTCCCTTATTTGAAGACAAAATGGACGCACTGTATTTTTCCTTTGTATAGTCAGATTGTCTTGAATAAGGGCTAATCTAAGACGTTTTGCAGCCTGGGGCAACACAGCAAATGCCCCTGGCCCACTGAGCCGCATCTATGCTACCATACAGTGCAATTGGAAACTGCATTATACAGTATACAGTGTTCCCACGGTTATCGTGGGTGTTACATTCCAGGACCACCTGCGAAAAGTGAAAATCCATGAAGTAGGGATCAGGCCCGGATTACCCATAGGGCCAACAAGGCCATGGCCTAGGGGCGTGAGCCAAGGGGGGCACAGATCACGCCCCCCCCCAAATGTTATAAAATAATTTAAAAATCGTGCCGTGATTGGCTCCTGCCACCTGGTACTCAAAAGGAAGGAAGGCAGGAGGGAGGAAGGAAGGGGGGGGGCTCCCTCCTTGGCGCCCTGCAGAAAATACAGCTGGGAGCCAACCCCCACGTGACCCGGCAGAGGGTGCACCACATGACCAGTGCTCTACGTGAGGCAGCAGTAGCAGCATGAGGAGGAAAAGGAGGAACATGCCCTGCGGCTGAGAGGCTGGTGCTGCTGCCGCATCCCAGCAGCCCCCGCGGTCTTGAAGGCAGCTCTGCGGCCTCACGCTGGGTGCACGGAGGGCAGCAGCTGCAGAGAGTAGGGCCCTACCTCCGCCTCAGGAGCCAATCACGACCAGTATCGACTGAAGGAAGAGGCCTCGTAAGAGTATTTTCCTCGGAGGAGGCCTCTTCCTTCAGTCCATGCTGGTTGCAATGCTCCTCCTCTTCCTCCTCATGAGGCAGCAGCAGCAGCAGCATGAGGAGGAAGAGGAGGAGTATCGCGACCAGTATCGGCTGAAGGAAGAGGCCTCCTCTGAGGAAAAGACTCCGAGGAGGCCTCTTCCTTCAGTCCATGCTGGTCGCGATTGGTTCTTGAGGCGGAGGAAGGCCCCGACTCTCTGCAGCCGCTGCCCTCCGTGCACCTAGCGCGAGGCCGCAGAGCCGCCTTCAAGGCTGCAGGGGCTGCTGGGATGCAGGGGCTGCCGGGATGCGGCGGCGGCGCCAGCCTCTCAGCCGCGGGACATGCTGGGACCCGTAGTTCTTTGGGATTGCCGGGTGCTGTTCCCGGCATGGGGAGGAGCCTCAGCGGTGAGTGGATGGATGTCGGGGAGAAGAGGAGAAAGGGCTGAGGGGGAGCAGGGGGGGAATGGGGATAGGCCTCTTTAATGCGGCAGGGCGGGGCGTACGAAACTGTGGCCTAGGGCACCAAAAGGTGTTGATCCGGGCCTGGTAGGGATGCTATATATGTATATTGCTTTCTGGGGGCGAGGAAGAAGTGAGGAGAGATTTAAAGGCACTGCACACCTTTTTTGCTAACTATCTCTGCTTTGGTTTGCAATCCCTCTTGATTGGCTACCTCAGTCTTTCTCAACCACTGTGCCTCGGCACACTAGTGTGCCGTGAGCAATCAGCTGGTGTGCTGCAAGAAAACCTCTTCCCCCCGCCTTTCTTCCCCCTCCAAGGTTTTCCCACGGCACACCAGCCGATTGCAGAACAGCGGATGGGAAACACAACCCTCTCTAGGACCTAGACCTAGAGAGGCAGGGGAGGCTCAGGAGGGGAGGGGCCGGGCGATGCTCTCCTCCTCCTCCAGAAGTGAGCCCACAGGAGGAGGAGGAGGCGGGAACCTGGCGCGAACCGGGAAAACGGCTCCCCGCAGGGCCCAGGACCTGCCTGGGAGCCGAGTTTGTCCGGCTCAGCTCGCGTTTTCCGTGGAACCTGGTGGAAGAGGCGAGCCGCCCGAACCCGACTCCCATGCAGGGCCTGGTCCCCAGGCTCTCCCTCTGCTTGTGAGGGAGAACTGGGGAAACGGAGCCAATCTCGGGGCTTGCCTTCTCCCAAACCGCTGTTTGGGAGAAGGCAGGGCCCGAGAGGCGCCTGCTCCATTTGCCTGAGCCTCCCTCCGCATGCGGGAGAGGCTCGGGCAAACAGAGCAGGCGCTTCTGCGGCCTTGCCTTCTCCCAAACTGCTCTGTTTGCCCCCCGCCCCTCCCTCCTCCCCCTCCTCTTCGCTGCGGTTCCCTCCGGCTGCCTGTCAATTTTCTCCAAACTCCATCTGTGTTCACATTTGGGCATATTGAGTATTCATGCCAAGTTTGGTCCTGATCCAACATTGTTTGAGTCCAGAGTGCTTTCTGGATGTAGGTGAACTACAACTCCAAAACTCAAGGTCAGTTAAATATATGTATTCCTGTGTTAGAGTGTCATTTTGTTTCATTTTGGTTGGTGGTGTGCCCCGGGATTTTTTTAATGTCAAAAGTGTGCCTCGGCCCAAAAAAGGTTGAAAAACACTGGGCTACCTCTCTCCCAAAGGGAGGGGGGGTAAAACCCCCTTCCACACTCCATCGTTGTCAGGAGACTGGATTGGAATGCCGCTCTGGGCAACGGCAACCATTCATAAACTGGGAGGCAAAAACCCGCAAAATGGTGAGTCTGTGAAAAGTGAACCATGAAGTAGTGAGGGAACACTGTACACCAGTGGCTCCCAATGAGTGGTCCGTGGACCACAGGTGGTCCGCAAGAAACAGAAAAGTGGTCCATGGGGGTCTTTCCCAGAAAATCTGAGTTAGCGTAGTGTGGTTGTTGAAAAGTGGCCCCACATGTATAACCCCCCTCCCCTGCCTTTCTGGCCCTCTCTATCCCCTTTGTCCCAAAGCCTTGGCTCCTGTTCGCACTCAGGTTTAGAGTGTTCCTCTCCCCTGGCCAAGCCAAAGGGAGACAAGAGTGCCCACATGTGACCTTCCATTGCTTCCTCAGTATCCCTGGCCCTCGGCGTCACTATCTGAGGGCTTCAACCTCCTCCTCCTTCTTGCAATCCAGTCTATGAATGGGGCTTCCTTCCTTGCCACAAGAGCAGGTGCAGAAATAAAGACACAACCGCCTCCTTCCCTGCTCTTGAGGAGACTGCTGCTGCCGCCAGAGCCCCATTTGCAGTCCCCTCTTCACAACCCATCTGCCATCTGGTCTTGCAAGGAAGGATCCGATATCGGGCAAAGGAAGGGAGTAAGGATGGAAATGTTGGATCCTTCCTTCCTTGCCTGGGCTTGAAACTGCTGTTGCCAGAGCCCCATTTGCAGACCCAGAAGATTGCAAATGGGGCTCTGGCAGTAGTCTCAAGTGCAGGTAAAGAAGGGTCCAACACTGAGCAAAGGGAGGGAGCAAGAATGGTGACATTGAATTCTTTAATCCATACCTGCTTTTGAGGCAAGGAAGGAAGCCCCATTTGTAGACTGCATTGGAAAGGAGGAGGAGGTAATCAAAACCTGCAGATCGGTGAAGGCGGGGGCTGAGGAAAGCTCCATCACTGGCTCCTCTTGAGGAAGCAAGGGAAAGGAAGGAATCATGCGGGCACGCTTTCTCCCTTTGGCTGAGCCAGTGGAAGGGCTCTCGGGATCTTGACTGGATCTTGAAGCCCAAGAACAGGAGCCTAATATGCGGGCTTCAAAAGCCATCCTGGGAGTCTACTACTGTCAAGATCCAATCTACTATTGCACATGGCATTGAGCAATAGTATCAATCCAAGGATTCCTTACCTAATGAAAGAAATGCAAACTCAAAAATCATATTAATTTTTTAGTCTCATTATGGAGTTTTGTCTTTATATCACAAAATAAAAAATGTATATGTGAATGTTAATATGATTAAAACATTCTAGTTATTTAAGAAACTTTTTAAATTTGTTTTTGTCTGGGCGGTGGAGCAAGGGGTTGTTTGATCTTGATGGTCAATGGTGTATCTAATTTTTGTCTCAGTGGTCTCTTAAAGGTTGGGAACCACTGGTCTATGTTGACAAATATTGTAAACAAGTATAATAAGAAACAAGTTACTTCACAAATGCCTATCCACCCAAGGAGAAAATAAAAAATGAGGTACAATATGACTTTCACATGGATGTGTAAACTTGCAAATAATAGCAAACCCTATTATTTTCAATGAAGTGAATGACAAAAGTACTGAGAAAAAATATTGCTTGTATAGGAGTGCATATGTGAAACCATGGATAAGCAAAATTATATATATCAATTCTGTCAATATGGGGATCATACTGGAATAATAAATTGGAAATATCCTGCTCATTCATGATATCCAAAATCATTGTGCATGATAATAGGTCAAATAGGAATACTTTTTCCAGATGTGGACTATCATTGGAATTGTCCATGTGGCCTTGCAAAGAAGAGAGTTTCATGTAATCTGAGATTATTCATCAGGGAATTGAGACAGGATGGGGAATCTTTTAGTTAATACAGCCCTGAAGCTGAAATGTAATTGGTACTATTTTGTTCTATAAAATTTCATTTAAGTCAGGATCACAGGGACTTCAGCTGACAGATGTTAAGATTCTAACTCTCATCAAGGTTATAAGAGTGTAACAACATCTGGAAAGCCACATGTTCCACACCTCTGATTTAAATTAACTTGCACTTGGACTAGTTTAGACATATCAACAACTTGCAGTCAGTTCAAATAAGGAAATAATGCCTCCAGTTGCATCCTGCAAATCAGTTCTAAAGTAAATTAAATAGATTTGTTTCCCTATCCAATTTGAAAAAAGCATGCCTTCGGCATGCCAGTGTAAAAGTGAAACTTGGAAATTAACTTAAAATAGTTATACTGATAACGCCAATGTAATATAACATAACTAGGTGCAGTTGTAGTTATAATTTTAAAAAAGTAATTTTCCATTTCTCAAAAGTAAACATCTTTAAAAAAAAATGAAACCATCTGAATTCTGTAAGCCAATGGACTGTGTAAAAATACACCTAAGTAATCAAAAACAATAACAACAACAAATCTTTATTTTTATCCCACTTTTCTCCCTAACGGGACCCAAAGCAGCTCACAACATAATACATTACAAATCAAAGCACATTTCACCTAACATACAAGACAAAAATCACACAACATCCAGAAATAAGATATAAATAAATATTAAGCATTAAAAACCTTTAAAACCAATTACAATTACAGTAGAGACTCATCGATTACATAGTATATTTTGCTGTCGTTAGCAATTGAATTCATTTGTCAAAAGCTTGCTTAGGTCTTCAATTGATTCTTGAAAGATAACAGGAAAAAGGCAGTTTTAATCTCAATGGGGAGGGAGTTCCAAAGGGCCGGGGTGGCTACTGAGAAGGCCCTCTCTCCCGTTGCCACCAACTGTATTTGTGCCAGCGGCCACAATGAGAGAAGGGTCTCTCCAGAAGATCTTAATGATTGAGCAGGTTGGTAAGAGGCGATGCGATCAGATAGGTAAGTTGGGCCTGAACAATACAGAGAGCAAAGACATATATGCATGTAAATGAGAATATAAAGCAAATTATCCACAGGATTAAGAAAATATTACATTGAGGGTTTTAAAGTAAAGATATTTACTTTCACGCTCTGAATAAAAGTAGAGCAAGTTATAACTTAAGGCACCCAGTTTCATAACAATAAATAGTTCCCACTGAACACATTGAAATGTTCTGTAGCATATTTTTAATTTATTCAGGATATTTTGAATTTGGCCTTGCTGCAAGCCATTAATCTTTTCCCTCCATCCTCATTTAAATCTTTATAGTTTAATAAGGTCTGGTGGGACTTGTTAGGTAGGGGCTTTTTAATTTATTGATTTCTTCTTTCTTTTTTTTGCTCATATGTGCAGAAGATTCCTTTCCTCTGCAAAGCTTTATGGTTATGAACTTGATGAAGAAATTCGTGAAATACTCATCCATGGTCTCATAAAGTCAAGCATTCTAATGAGCCACCCCTTTTCTCTCTACAGAGACATACCAAGTGAAAAGATGGGTATGAATCTTTTCCAAAGCAAAACTGTCACAGATTACTAGTTAGCATGGGATCCATTATATTCAACATGTAGGGATTGATGTGCGATAAGGTAGGCAGCATGTGGATTTCCAAATGTGGTTGAACATTCAATTTTAGCAAATTTAGACAACTGTGAGGGATACTGGGAATAACAGTTCACCCCTGAGAACAAAAGAAAGATCATGCAGGATCAAATTCAAGGTTCTCCTAAACCAGTATAATGCCTGTATAGTGGCTGATCAGCTTCCTGTATGAAGATCACAAAGAGTCTATGATTGTAGAAGATCCATCTAGTTGGTAGGAACACCATAGACCACTGATTAAGCTTTTTTGTTCTGGGTCTGAAAGAACAAAAATGTTCATACCATTGGCCAATATGGGTGACTTTCCCAGGCTCCCCTTCCCCACCATTTTAGGTCTAGAGAGGTGAAAATCACCACACATGGAGGACACATCTACCACTCTTAGCCCACCAAGTTTTATAATGTTTGTTCATCCTCAATTTTAAAGATTTTTTTCTTTCTATATATAAAATATCCTTTAGAACATTCCCTCTTTCCCCTGTTGGCCTCACCCTCTAACTTCTCCAGGAGCAGCAGCAGGAGGGAGGCAGGCAAGGCACTATTATTTCCTGCCAAATGATGCTTCACATACACAACTGAGTGCCCAACCCTACTCAGTTCATCTTTAACTTCTTCCCATCATTTTTGGAAATTGCATGGTTTGTCTTAGAGCTGCTGCCTTGGGTCCTTGCTTGCTGCTGATGCTGCTGTGCTGCGCACTGTATTCCTTCTCCTCCATCTCTCATGTAAGGAAGGTGCATCCTTTCCCCCTTCCACTCTTCCTTTCCCCCTTCTCTCCTCTTCCTCCTTCACACCTCTTACCATCTTTTCCTTCCTCCTCCTCAGCTCTTGGAGCTGCCTCTGGCACCTTGGGTTGTTGCTGCTGCCTG
Source organism: Anolis apletophallus (assembly GCA_030556195.1). Taxonomy (NCBI): domain Eukaryota; kingdom Metazoa; phylum Chordata; class Lepidosauria; order Squamata; family Anolidae; genus Anolis; species Anolis apletophallus. The sequence goes on from JARBWK010000007.1 coordinate 115,156,942, forward strand.
ACTTACTCTAGAGTAAGAGGCATGAAGGAGGAAGAGGAGGGGGTCTGGAGGAGGTGCCTTCCTTGCATGAGATGGAGGCAGCATTGCAGCAGCATCAACGAATGACCCTAGGCAGCAGCTCTAAGAGCCAAGTAGGAGGGAGGAGGAGACACGCACTCTCCAAGGCATTTTATGTAGGCTTCCCACTTCCAGTTAAGAAAGAGTGATGACCTCCTGGAAGAGGAAAATGAGGGTTTACTTTTTTTTGCTGGAGGATTAATAAAAAAGATTAAACTGTGCTCACAAAAGCCAGGCAAGGAAACAGTACCCACTCCTGCTTTCTTTTGTTTTGAGGTAATTTTCATTTGGGGGTGGGAGGTGTTCCTGTTTCGTGCACCGGCCCAAAACAAAAGGAACAAAAGAACAAATGAAACGGGAAAAATGAGTACTGTGCACACCTTTAACTACTACTACTAAACCAAATATCCCACATCCTATATCTCCGCATTTGGTTTTTGTGGCCTAAATATAGAATTTTGAGTGTCGTTGAATTTCACTCTATGCTTGAGCCCAATATTCTAGTTTATCAAGGTCCTTTTGAGTTCCATTCCTATCTCTCAGTTTTGTATCATCTGCCACCTGGATAAAGATCCCTTCTGTTCCCTCATCTAAGTCATTGATGAAATGTTACAGAAAGTTAGCCCCAGGACAAAACTTTGCAGCGCTCTGTTCAAGACTTCACTACAGTTTGAGGCATACCCATTGATAATGAGACTTTGAAAATGGGTTTTCATATAATTATGGATTCATTTGACAGCATGCTCATCTAGTTCACATTCAGATTGCTAATCAAAATATCATGGGGAACTTCAACAAATGCTTTGCTGAAATCCAGATGAACAACATCTACAGCATTCCCACCATCTGCTGAACAAGATATAAAATTAATTTGACAAAATTTATTCTTGACAAATCAATGCTTGCTGCTATTAATCCCAGCACACTTCCAAAATGAAGATATAGATCAGAGCATAGTTATATTGCTTTCTTTCTTTTGCCTTTCTCCAAATTTTGTAATACAGTTCTAAACTTAAAATACAGAACCAAAATATGCACAGAAGAGTAAATTTTGAATTAAATGCATGCAAAAATGTATATTTTAGAACATGGTTTGCACGCAATAAATAGGTTTTTGTATTTTTGTAAAATCACAAATTGGGACTAGAGAAAGATAAATCACTGTTAGACAGTCACAGTCTGGAAACTGCTTGTCCTGTACTTCTCTAGTACTACTTGCTTTTGTAAGAGCAGTTAGATCCTCTACAATAGTGCGCAGACAGAATAAACTTCATACAATGTCCATAGTGCATAATAGAAAAGGATTTCTACTGGAGTATGAAAAACTAAATGTCTGGCAAATTGTATACAACTGTGTGGTGCATCCTGTACATTTCAATTCAGGACTTGCCTGTCATAAAATGTAGCATTCATGGGAAAATAATTTCTAGACTAAAAGTCCTAGGATTCTCTTAATCAAATTATGCTTCTATGTAATTTTGGAAATCTCAAAACCTCACTTCATTCTATGTAGCAAGGTGTCCTTCATTACCTATGTAGCATTTTCAGAGGGCTGGAGAAGCTGCCAAAGGGAATAGTGGCTGGCTGGGAAAGTAACACAGTTGTACTCATCTCAATGGCATCTGGCCCACTGGATGAAGAAGACAGCACTGCATCAGTGAATTCTGATTATAATGAGTGGTGCCTATGTACATGGGTTTGTAGAAAATACCAACATTGAAGTGATGGTCCTCCATCTGTTGCACTCCAGGACAGGAATAACCCTCTGGTTTTAAAACACCACACGTTGAGTAGGAAAAACAATCCTTTTATTAAAGATAATTTAAAAAAACAGCAAAGTAAAAAGCACTTTAAAGGAGCAAGTAAATCCAATTAGGTAAGAGGATAAGCAGGAACAAATTAGTCCAGGATAATGTTCAGCAAAGTCCATAAAACAAAGTCCACACTTCTCTAATAAAATCCAAAGAACCAAGAAACGTTGATCCAAGGCATGAATATGCAATCATAAGATACAAAAGGCAGAATCAAGAAAACAAGAGATACTTAAACATGAATCCATTAAGAAAGGCTTCCATGAAAAAGGGACAAAAACTTGGCAAGATTCTAAACGATGCTTCATCTGACTACACATCCCAAAGTTGAGACTTTTATCCCCTCGTTAGCTAGGTCACTAGCAGTCATAAACTGATTCCTCTTCATTTGAGGATTTGTTACTGATTTCTGTCGAAGCCTGGCAGAGCACCAAAGCCATTGTCCAGCCCTCCTGTTCAGACTGATTTCTTCTCTTCTATCTCTTGGTTCGTTATCTACATGCTCATTAATTTTTGCAGGTGCCAAGCTCTCATGGGAATCCTCTGGTAACGATTCAGAAAACACACTATCATTCCCACACCCCTCAGGGACATTCTCATGGGAAACTACAGGGATCTCCTGGTCATTCTCTGCATCAATATGACCATTGCCATCTTGAAACTCATCTTGAACCTCATTGACACCCTGATCCTGAAACACAATCACAGGCTGAGCTCCAACACCATCATCAACTCCGCTGGACTGGCCACGCTTTCCAAATGCCCAATCACCGTCTCCCAAAGCAGTTGCTCTACTTCAAACTCAAGAATGGAAAATGGGATGTTGGTGGACAGGAAAAGAGATTTAAAGATTTTGTGCTCAAAGCCAATCTTAAAAACTGTGGCATATACACTGAGAACGGGGAAGCCCTGGCCCTTGAGTGCTCCAGCTGGAGGTCAGCTGTGGCCAGCAGTGCTGTAGAATTTGAAGAGGCATGAATGGAGGGTGAAAGAGAGAAATGTGTCAAGAGGAAGGTGTATCAAGCCAACCATGAACGGGGCCACCTCTCACCTGGAAACCAATACCCTCACTGCGGGAGAACATGCAAGTCAAGAATTGGGCTTCACAGTCACCTACATATCCACAGCCAGGACACTGAACTTGGACAATCTTACTCAGACAGCAAGGGATCGAGTAAGTAAATAAGTAAGTAAGTAAAGAAAACACTGCACATTTTGAGCTCTTCAGTTGGGGTTGGCTGGTGCCTTGAAATTACACTGCATTAGTAGAAACGCTGGCATTTCTAAGTGGGAAGAATTGAAGGGTGCCATGGGTTCAATTCAGGCAGCCACAATGCTTCATTTTGGCACCAAGCATTCCCATAATCAAATTGTCTGAGGACTGCTGTTCACAGCAGACATATAACATGAATAAATATTATTCATTTCCTTGCAGGCCATTATGTTGATGGTAATATTCCGCTTTAAACCTGATCATATATTTCTCTCTCTTATTATGCAAGCTCCCCAGGGTAAAGTAAGAGTCATGAATTAAAGCAGGAGGCCTAATTATATTCTATTGTGGTGACTAAATATTACTTGATCAGCCACAAAAACAGAGAGAATGCAAGTCTCCAACTTCCTTTGGCTGGTTCTATTAAGTCAATGGCTGCTTTTCAGAGATGGGCATACCCTTATGCTACCCATTTTTCAGAGTTAGCAGATGAATGAAAAATTATGTGCTCAGCACAGCCAAATGGAAAGGAAGGCTGCTGCTGTGCAATTATAGTATTTGTGTACTGTTAATATATCCCTCCCTTTGTGTGCAAACCTATTGCAGATATCTGTCTGCATTCATATCCAGCTGGAAAAATAGTAAACAAAGTCTATGCTTTAAATAAAAGTATAGGGTGCTATTTACCCTGATTGGAAATTTGGCAAGTGTTTGGATATCTGCTTCTGACGTGTCAATGTTATCTGAGTTGTGTTTCCATTGGCTTTTTTGTGTTTCCATGCAGCAGATATGTAGGAGGTGGACATAGACTGAATGAGTCAGATGCATATGGCTCAGTTAAAAAAACAACTGAAAGTGATGATCAACATCCACAGTGCTGTAATATCTTGCATGGTAGAGCTAACAAAAAGCATTAAAACCTGGTGCAAACCAGAACTGTAAATCTTTGTTTGCCACATATGAAAGGATGCATAATTTCAGTGTTTTTCTTCCTTTCCCACCAAGAATATGAAGTTTTGTGTGTGGAATTTTCTAACATATTCATACTTTGGGAGTTTGCTCAGGAAAATTTGCTTGTACAAACATAGAAAGATTATTGTGCATACACAAAATATTTTTAATAGAGAAAACATATCCTTTGCAGGAATGAGTGAGTTTTTAATTTCCACATTTTACTGCATAATTTTTCACAGAGGAAACACTTTTTCTGCCCCAAAGCAGAGAAAAACCGCAGGTATTTTTTTCACAAATGACTTTTCCCCAATCAAGACCCCAAACATGCTGTTTTCATTTTCCTTGGTATGGTGTCTTGAGTTTTTTTATTCAAGGAAGATAAGCTACACAATGTATGTAAAAGGAACATGGAATGCAATAAACAAACATGGGAGGCTATAAATGATCAAACAAGAGATGGAATGTATAAACATGGCAATTTTTGGAACAATCTAGGAATGGGATATTTTGCAATTAGAAAATTATGTTCACCTGTATCTTGTTCAATATTAAAAATGTTATAAATAATGTGATTCACGTTTACTTTTGTGGCACCATTAACCAACTGCAAATGACTCCCAACGCCCACCCTGGAAGCCAGGCAGCTCACAAAGGAGTTCAGATATGTTAGAATGTAGGGTGCTGAACAGTAACACATCTTACCCTTTACTGCTAAGAAGACACAGTGGAAAACATTGAACTAGGGCTACTGTTGCAACTGGTTTTCACATTGTGCCTCACTGGTGCAAGGTGCTGGGCAGCACATCATCATTTCACACCTCACACTTGTGCAAATCAAAACTCCTGTTGGTGTGGTTGCCCGACTTCTATGGTGTGTTTGAAGAGGTCAAGTTGGAAGAGGTAGCTCCACATATAGAACCATAGAATCTTAGAGTTGGAAGGGACCACAAGGTCTAACTAGTCCAACCTCTGCCAGGCAGAAATACTCAGTTGCAGCATTCCCAAAAGATGCCCATCCAACCTTACTTAAAGACCCTCAATGGTGGAGAGTCCAACAACTTCTAAAGCAGTGGTTCACAACCTTTTTTGACCAGGGACCACTTGAGCAGGGACCACTTTGATGAAGGGACCACTCTCTAACACTAGTACCAAAAGGGCTATGAATCTGTTTTTAATCAACTTTAGATTTGGTTTGGTTATTTAGGGTGCTGATTCAGAAAATTGCATTGGATAGACCATATCAGCTCTAGTTTCTGATACAGAACATATGCCATCCAATTGTTGTCATCTGCGCGCCCACAGAAAACCATATTTAATAAGCCTTGGCACTATAAGAGGGTTTTGCGAGACCAGTTGCTCTCGTTGCAACAGTGTAGTAACCATATTTTAGTTCTTGTGGACCACTGGTGGTCCATGGACCACAGGTTGGGAACCACTGTTCTAAAGCAATCTATTCCATTGTTGAATAACTCTTACAAAGATGAAACGTCATTGATGTGTCTTTATAATGCAGGATTTTTGTTGTTGCATCTTACTCAGAAAATGACAAGCTAAGAAGAAATTGAATTAAATATGAGTTGTGATATAGTAAAAGCAGTTAGGTGATATAATGCATAGTCTGATGGATTAAAATCTGTAAAACTTCATGGAAAACCTAGCAAAATAACCACAATCCAGGTTTATGCTCCAACTATAGAATGAGAGGAAACAATGATTCTATTATTTGAACTTTTTATTTTAATCAAAATATAAATATACACTAATGTGAAATGAAACGACCAGGGTCAGGTAAACATTACATAAGTAAATGAAATACTTTGAACCTTTTAGAGGCCACTTAAAGGTTTCCCCCAAAATGTATCCAAGGATGACCTTCCAAAATGTATATGAGGTTGCTAGATATGAAGTTCTAGGAAAAACTTTTCTCATCTAGTATGTTCCAGTGGCCTGGGACCACCAGCCAACAAGCATCGGATGGTAGGGTTTAATTATGGGATACACATCTGGAAAATACTACGTCGGGGAAGGGAACAAAATATGCCATGTATGGACAGTGATATAAAACTAAAGTAGTATATGTTGGTTTTTTTAACGGTTCTGTGGTTTCTAAGCTAAGGTAAATAATAAAATAACATCTGAATGTTTAAATGTGTTTTCCACCAAAGGTTAAGGTAACCAGATTAGATTTTTTAAAAATTCAGCCATTTTTTTCCAATCATACCTGCTTATTCTAAGTTCTTCGTCAGAAGTTTTTCTCCTTGTGCTTCCAAATTCTGAACTGAGGTAATGTTGACTAGTGAGCTTTTCATCCAAGGTAAAACTATATAGCCGTTTAATAGATGATTTGTTCCTTATTTTACATCATGATACGAATGTGACGGAATTTCTTGAGTGGATGGACACCTGGCACCCATCACTGACCTTTACTGCCACCATCAGTACAGAATCTGTGAATTTCTTAGATGTTACTGTGATCAATGTCAACCATCGCTTAAAAATAAGGGACTACAGGAAGACGGTGAAGAAGAACAGCTATCTACATTTTACGAGTCATCACACCCATGCTTTGCGCTACAATCTCCCATTCTCCCAATTCCTTCGCATCAAAAGAAATTCTTCATTTACGGATGACTACACACAAGCAGCTGACAAACTTACATCGGACTTCATGCAGAGAGGATACCCGGCCACCATCATAGACAAAGCCAGGATGCGAGCTGAATCTCGCCCCAGATCGTCATTATTTGCCACCAAAACACGCACTGAGACTGAACGGGTGGTGTGGCCTGTAACTTACACGCCTCACTCCAACGCCCTGGCGAACATTGTGAAACAATATTGGCCTCTTTTGAAAGAGATCCCGGGCCTGTCTAATTTTCCACTCATAGCGCATAAACGCACCCGCAATGTGAAGGATTTAGTGGTACACTCCCATGGGCACAGACCACCCATCAGGAGCATTATGAGCCCTGGCATGAAACCTTGCTCCCACTGCTCGGTGTGCAACAATGTCTCCCAAGAAAAAGAGATTTATAGCATTTCTAAAAACAGAACTTTCAAAATCAGGGATTATGGGACCTGCGCTTCCAAATCTGTTATTTACGGAATTTCCTGTGGGTGCTCTTTTGTTTATGTGGGGATGACTTCGAGGGAGGTACGGACCCGTTTTATTGAACACAGAAGTAAAATTCATAAAGGTTCTGAGGAATCAGCGTTCTACAAACATTGCAAAGAAAAAAAACATGAGGCTTCCTCTTTAAAACTCATGATCTTACAACAAATTAAACCACGTCCTCACCAGCATACTAATGATCTGTTACGATCAGCTGAAATTAAATGGACGCTCCTCTTAGATACTGAATGGCCTAACGGGTTAAATGACGTCATCCCCCTCAGTTCATTAGCCTAACCCCTTCATTAATATATACCCTCCTAGTACTCTTGCTGTTTACCTTTGGGTCACCCGAGATCGGCTACTATGCCTGGGTTATATTGGATATGATTTGATGGTATGTACCCTTTACATTGCCCATTATTATGTTGATATGATTGGGGTTCTTTACCTCTGGTTTATTTTGATACTAATTCACAGACACTGGACGCTTTCCTGGATTTGCCTTGAAAAAACTGGACTACCGGTGAAACGGATCTTTTGGCCTCTAAACACGCATGGCGACTCCGTCGGCCTGTTTCATCACCTGGATGGGTAGTAATTTACTCCTCCGCGTCCTGCTGCCTTTTCCTCCCCACTGGGGATGAGTATGATTTATGGACTCTTTACTTTGAACAATTTTGTGTAGATGCTATTAAGCACTGAGATATATTCATGCACTCTCTATTACGAATGATTTTGTTTATATGCTATTAAGCACTGATATATATTGTGTTGAATTAACCCCTGCGAGGGATGTTGAGTATTACTGGAATTAACCCCTGCGTGGGACTTTTGATTTAGGGTTTGTATTTATGCCCTGTCTTATTATGCTAGTCTTTCTGTGACTTTATATGCTACATTATATTGAATACACAATCTTTGATACGCTATAGATTTGGTGATTTATTATCATTAACCCTTCGTGGGTATTGTTTTTGTTGGCTTTTCGGCCCCTGAGCTCTGTTTGTTACTACTACGACTAGTGAGCTGCCTCATAATGGATTCAGCAGCTGAGGTGCTGCTGCTTGCACCATCACATGCAAATTGCTTTTTCTCAAATTTGGGTGGAAAGTGACAGATTTGGAATGGAAAATAATATGGAATAAAAATAATAATACTTTTTTTTGCAAGGCGGGCTAATATGAAGCTACTTATACACTCCTGAATTGATAAAAATGTGCTATTTCTTTCTCTTTATTATTTGGTTCTATTTTTTCACTGTACATCAATTTCAAAAGTAACAAGGTTGTTTTCCACAGGCATATACATAAATATATCTGTCAAATATGGGGATATGAAAACAAGAGAGTCTGGAAGAATGCCAGCTCTTTGAAAGAGGAAAATCCCAGTACTTATAGATGGAGAACATCACTTGCTTCTCTTGTGGTGATACAGATATGCACAAAGGGACCTACTTTCATGCATTAAGAACATAAGAACATAAGAAGAGCCATGCTGAATCGGACCTCAACCCATCTAGTCCAGCATTCTGTATCACACAGTGGCCCACCAGTTGTACACGGGGATCTCGAGCAGAAGGGAGGGCAAAACCCTGACCTGCTCCCGACCCCCCACAACCAGTACCCAGGGAAATCCTGCCTACCTCAACCAACTCCGAGGTGGCACTTGAATGTCCTTTTCAGTAACTACCGATACACTTGGTATCCATGAATCTGTTTAATCCTGCCTTGAAGTTGTTCAGGCTGACAGCTGTCACAACCTCTTCTGGAAGTGAGTTCCATAACCCAATGACCCTCTGGGTGAAGAAATATTTCCCTTTATTAGTCCTAATTTTCCTACCTTGGAGCTTCAGGGAGTGCCCCCTAGTCCTAGTGTTTTGTGACAAAGAAAATAATTTTTCTTTATTCACCTTTTCTATCCCATGCATGATTTTATACACTTCGATCAAGTCACCTCTTAAACTCCGTCTTTCAAGGCTGAAAAGACCAAGGCGTTGCAACCTGGTTTCATAAGGGAGCCGCTCCATCCCTTGGATCATTCTTGTTGCCCTTTTCTGTACCTTTTCCAGTTCCGTTATATCCTTCTTAAGGTGCGGAGACCAGAATTGTACACAGTACTCCAAATGTGGCCTTACCATAGATTTGTAGAGAGGTAATACAACATTTGCTGACCTATTTTCGATTCCCTTTCTGATCATGCCTAGCATAGAATTTGCTTTTTTTCACTGCTGCTGCGCACTGGGTTGACATCTTCATTGAGCTGTCCACCAAGACCCCAAGATCCCTTTCCTGGTTTGTCTCGGAAAGCTTTGACCCCATCAATTGGTAGTTGTAGTTGGGGTTCTTTGCCCCGATGTGCATGACTTTACACTTGTTTAGGTTAAAATGCATTTGCCACTTTGTTGCCCATTCACTCAATTTCGAGAGATCTTTCTGGAGCTCTTTACAATCAGTTTCATTTTTAACTACCTGAACAATTTAGTGTCGTCTGCAAACTTTGCTACCTCAGAATTCACTCCTACATCCAGATCATTAATGAATAAATTAAAAAGTAACGGACCCAAAACTGAACCTTGGGGTATGCCACTTCTCACCTCTTTCCACCCAGAGAAATGTCCGTTTATTACCACCCTTTGTTTCCTACAGTTTAGCCAGGTTCCAATCCACGACAAGACCTGTCCCCTGAGTCCATGGCTGAAGAGCTTATTTAGAGCCTTTGGTGAGGGACTTTGTCAAAAGCCTTTTGAAAGTCAAGGTAAACAATATCAATTGGGTCCCCTTTATCTATGTGTTTATTTACACCCTCAAAGAATTCTAATAAGTTAGTAAGACATGATTTGCCTTTGCAGAAACCATGTTGATTTTCTTACAGCAATGCCTGTTCTTCTATGTGCCTAGTAATATTTTCTTTAATAATGGTTTCCATCACTTTGCCTGGAACTGAGGTTAAACTGACTGGTCTATAATTTCCTGGATCACCTCTGGATCCTTTCTTGAAGATCGGTGTTACATTTGCCTCCCTCCAGTCCTCGGGTACAGTGCCTGATCTTAGAGAAAGGTTATATATCTTAGCTAGAAGTTCAGCAATTTCACACTTGAGTTCCTTAAGAACTCTGGGGTGGATGCCGTCTGGACCTGGTGATTTGTTGACATTTACTTTAGTAAGGCATATGAGAACATCCTCCTTGTTTATCTCTATCTGTTTTAATTCTTTTAATTCCCTCCCTGAAAAAACTGACTCAGCTGCAGGCATATGTTGTCTGTCCTCCTGTGTGACACTGAAGAAGAGGACATAGGACCTCATCACATTAAGCTGCCGATTCACGCAGATTGTGGCAAATGCCATGGTGCCCGGCAGGGGAAACCTATCGACCTATGCCCCACATTACCCAGCTTCTCCTTTACCTCATCCCATGTGGGAAATGTCCGCCATGTTGCTGTGGTGGCAGCAAATGCTGGCTCCTCTCCATATGGATGTTCCTCTCCAACTTGGATGTTCAGCAAATCTTTGAGAATGAGTAGTCCCTAGTCATATATGCCCAGTCTCTAGGTCACCAAATAGTACTCTGTTTGCGCTTCATCCACTTCCCTGGCCCTATGGTATGCTGTTTGCAGTATCCCTTGCCCAGTTCTTTTAGCTTAGTGACACCACTTTAATAATCTTGGCCATTGGTCTTTGTTGAACCTCGCCTGCTGGAGCTTTCATACCTTGCCTGCTAGAGGTTTTATACTTTTACCTTTAGTGTATTTTATTTAGGTTTGTAAATTATGATGTTTTTATTTTAAGTTTTTTTTTGTTCTATGGATTGCTTTTAATTTTAATTTTACTTTTTTTTTGCTTTAATGTATTGCAAACACTCTGTCCATATGTGAGCTGCCCCGAGTCCCCTTGGGGAGATGGTGGTGGGGTATAAGAATACATTTATTATTATTTGAAACACAAAAAGATCAGTACACAGCAAACAAGGTCACTCTGCTGGCTGTTGTATTGGATCACACGCCGGACACGCCGGACACTGCCCAAGTGTCTAGGACTGTGTGATGTATTGGCGAATAATGCGTGCAGATCCCAGTAGGGTGGTCTTTTGCAGCTGACAGATTTTGTCAGTGTCTATTGTGTTTAAGTGCAAGCCAAGGTCTTTAGGCACTGCACCCAGTGTGCTGATCACCACTAGGACCACCTTTACTGGCTTGTGCCAGAGTCTCTGTAGTTCAATCTTTAAATCCTTGTATAGTGTCAGCTTTTACAGTTGTTTCTTCAATCCTGCTGTCATCTGGGATTGTAACCTTGACAATCCATACTTATTTTTTTAACACGATTGTGAGGTCAGGAGTATTGTGCTCCAAAACTCTGTCAGTCTGAATTCAGAAGTCCCAGAGTAGTTTGACATGTTCATTTTCTATAACTTTTTCAGGCTTGTGATCCCACCGGTTCTTTGTCACAGGAAGATGGTATTTGTGACACAAGTTCCAATGAATCATCTGAGCAACTATATTATGCCTCTGCTTGCAGTCTGTCTGCGTGATCTTCTTGCAGCAGCTGAGGATGTGAGCTATTGTTTCATCTGCTTCCTTGCAGAGTCTACACTTGGGATAATAATAATAATTTGCAACATGGAATCCCGCCGTAGGTAGATCTATATTGTGGGTTGGGAGCTGGTGGGCCCCGTGGCTGAAGAGGGGAGAAATCAGCGCAGGACAGGCAATTTCGCCTATACGATGCGGTGGCAAGAATCACACTGATCTTTGAAGCATGATTAGCTGGTGTGATCCTGTTCTCCCACATAGACCCAACCAATACTTAGGAAGACAAAAGTCTGAACAGGGCTTTTGTCTCCCCTGAAATCACATCTTTTTGTCACATCTTTTTGCCACATGACATGATTGCCTTATACTTGCATTTTTATAGGCAAAGGTCAACTTCTTTAGTGTTAGGAATCTACAGTGTCAGGAACCTACGAATAGAGAAGGTGGGAAGCATGTTTCCCTTAAAAACAGCATGAATATGAATTGCACTGCCCTCAGGGATCTTCAGTGATACTTAGGTATATGATATATGTATATATTCCAAGCACCCCTGAATGGGGAGGAAAATGATACTTTCTTTTGCAAACTTGGCTAAAATTAATTTCTTGATCCTGTTTGAACAAGTCTTTGTAATCTCAGTGTTTGCTCTGAATTGTAATTAGGTGGGAAAGGCAGAGAGAAGGTTGTGGTTCAGATGCATTCAGTAGCAAAATAGAAGCACAATATTTACTTTTATGATTAGGTTAATAGCCACCTATTCAAAGTTCTCACCAAATCTAAAATGAATAATATGAATTGAGTGGGCAGAAGACAGACATTCATTTGAGGAGTTTAAAGGAAAAGAAGCTCCTGTTTGACAATGATCTTCATTTTTGTTGCAAAATCCCCCCAAACAGGAACATCAGTTGCATTCTTAATGTATTTTTTCCTCACCCAATAAATGAACAAAAATTCAGAATTGCTACTATAGACACTTTGCAATTGTGTACTAAATATGTTCAAATTTTAATAGGATACATCAAATTTTGCAAGGTGGAATGGTGCGTATGCAGGTTTTAATTCCATTATCCTGGTTTTCTTATCCTTCTGGGCACCACAATTTAAGGGAGGTGTTGGCAAGCTGGGATGTGTTCAGAGGAGGGTGACTAAAATGATCAAGGGTTTGGAGAACAAGCCATATGAGGAATGGTTTAAAGATTGGGTATGTTTACCTTGCAAAAGAGAAGGCTGAGAGGAGACATGATTGCCATGTATAAATATGTGAGGGGAAGTCATAGGGAGGAGGAAGCAAACTTGATTTCTGTTGTCCTGGAGACTATGATGCGGAGCAATGGCTTCAAATTACAGGAAAGGAGATTCCACCTGAACATTAGAAAGAACTTCCTAACTGTGAGAGCTGTTCAACAGTGGTACTCTCTGCTCCAGAGTGTGGTGGAGGCTCTTACTTTGGAGGCTTTTAAGCAGAGGATGGATGGCTATCTGTCAGGGGTGCGTTGAATGCCATTTTCCTGTTCTTTTGGCAGGGAGTTGGACTGGATGGCCCACAAGGACTATTCCAACTCTATGATTCTTTGACAGGTCATGCAATCCAGGGCTGATTAGGAGGCAATGAGGTTCATGTAAATACACCCTCAAACTTTAAATCCACGTCACTATTATGATGGAGTCCCCAGTGGCACAATGGGTTAAAGCCGTGTGCTAGCAAGACTGCTGACTGACAGGTCAGTGATTTGAATCTGTGGAGAGTGGGTTGAGCTCCCTCTGTCAGCTCCATCTCCTCATGCAGGGACATGAGAGAAGCTTCCCACAAGGATGGTAAAACATCAAACATCCGGGCATCCCCTGGACAACATCCTTGCAGATGGCCAATTCTCTCACACCAGAAGTGACTTGCAGTTTCTCAAGAAACTCCTGACATGAAGGGGGGGGGAGAACCATTATAATGTAAAATCTGAATGATGTCCCACTATGTATTTGTGTGTGTTTTAAACATGCTTCTTATTATGTCTAGGGCTTACCCAACTAATTGAAAAACCCATTATGAAACTTTAAAGCTTGTCAGCGTGCTTTCCCTGTATGACATCTTTTAGTAATATTCTTCAAAGGAAAGTTCTTAAGTTTAGAAATATAGAACATTTGAATTATAGTATGTAAAACAGTCTGCAGCAGCAACGTTCACCAGGAAAGGCGTATCATTCGTTTTCTTTTTTTATCAGCTCCTTCATCTGGAAAAGTAATGCACATATTTTATTTTTGTTTAATGTTTCTAATGTAAGTATTAGGGTTGTTATACCCCCAAGGAGATCTTTACAAGCAGCAAGCCAACATATTTGATACATACCAAGCACCTCATAATAATAAAAAATCCTGAAATGGAACAGTATGAGACTAGGTTCAAATGGCAGTTTCTCCATATCACCTCGTGAACTGACAACTGGAATATTTTGCAGGTTGACACAGTATTGATTACATGGGAGTAACCCCAAACCCTGGAGTTGTGTGCCATCCTTACAAAGATACCCTTTAAATAAATATATTCATTAAATTACAGAGACACTCTTTAAATCCTTTAAGGACTGCCATAAAGAGAAGAGTGCAGGGTGTTTTTAGGTTACAGGAGGGGAGATTTCAATTGAACATTAGAAGGAAGTTCTTGACATTGAGAGAAGTTTGGCAATTAAACCAGTTGCCTATAGAAGTGGTGAGATCTCTATCTCAAAAAGAAGCTGGGCAGCTATCTGCTGAGGATGCTGTAGCTTGCATTGAACATGAGGTTATACCTGAGCCCGTTCCAACTCTGAGATCCTATAAAAACGTATCTGTCCTGTCCTGAGGAAGATGAACAGATTCTAAGCATCTGTGGTTCTCCAGACATCATGTTGTCAGAATTGTTAGGTTGGTATTCCAGTTGTATTGGCCAGAAACTCCATCATCTTCAAACTGAGATGCTGAGGGTAGGAGTCAACCTTATCTGTGGTTTCCCACATATTCCATTATTTTTCCTCTTTCCTTTAAAACAAATCCTTAAAATGCAGGTCTCGGGATTTTTAAATTGACGTTTTGTTTTGTCCTTTTGTCCTTTGTCTTTTCCAAACAGGCTGGCACCATCTTATCTTTGCAACCACTACTACCACAACTTTTCTTCAGTCTTCCAGTTCTTTTTTGCAGTTCGTCCTGATAAGACAATGATGCTGGGGGAAATGGAAGGAAAAAGGAAGGGGCTAACCAAGGGCAAGATGGATGGATGGTATCCTTAAAGTGACTTGGAAGGAACTGGGGGTGGCCACAGCCAATAGGGAGCTCTGACATGGGTTGGGTCCATGAGGTCAAGAAGAGTTTGAAGTGATTGAATAAACAACAACAACATGATAAGCAGAACTGTGCAAAATGAATTATCTTGACCTGCCTAAAATAAAGTTCCTGGCTTGCTGTATATTGTAGACAGGCATGTAGCCGGGGGAGGGGCTAAATTCTCAGGGTGGTCCACGAAAAGGCCTTACTGGTACATTATTTAAGCTGTTATGTTTATTCATATCATGATCTGATCACCATGCTCATTATATCCCACATTCATGGGGTTATTGGGATAACAATACAAAAGGTTTGCTAGGGTAGACCCTGTTCCACCCAGTCTCAGCCCCCCCCCCCCCCCGAATCAAAATCCTGGCTACGGCCCTGATTGTAGAGTACATGCTTTAACTACTTGTAGGGGAAAGGAAAGCATTGTTGTTGTCGCTCCAAGAAGTCCACTTCCCAGCATCTCTGCAAGCAAATGTCCTGGCCAAAGAAGAGTGTGTTTGCATTCTCTGCCCGCCCTTGCCACTTTTCTTGAGCTCCTGTTAGAAGACATGCTCACAAACCAGCAATTAAAAGCACTTTTCAAATGAGAAAAGCTACCAGAGCACCACCATCTAGTTCCATGTTGCAATTTCCCCTTCGAAAAGCTTTCATGCCTAACTGCTTGTTGATCTCTAGGGGATTTCACAGACTAGTGTTGCATGGCACCATTTTGTCAAGGTAGCTTATGAGAAAGCGTAATAATCGGGCATGTCAGCAGATGCAGCCAGGGGTATCGGAAGCACCTTGTGCTCTGTTCCGCTTGAAAGCTAATCAGAGGAATGAACTGCTGCCATGGCATCTGGTGGTGTCCTTCCATATCTGAAGGACAGAGTGGCTGCTGAGTCCAGCCACCATGAGAAGACACAAGGGCCCACTGAGGTGTCTCTATAACATTTCAGACTCTGGCCTGGTTCCTTATTCAGAGCTGCTTATCTTTAGTGTGAAGACCAAACCTGTGTCTTCAGAAAATGGTCAGCAGTGCCAAGGAAAAAGAACAGTGCAAAATAAAATAGATGAGGGAAGGGGCAGGCTGTGAAACATGAAAGTGTGCAGGTAGGACATGATTTGGAAACAAGCTCCAACAATCTGCTGTTGAAATAAGGCTGCTGGTTCTTTTGCTTTTGCTGCTTGTTCATGCTAAAATGGAGAAAAGATTCTTCATTTTGTACTTAGATTGAATCTGCTCATGAGTTTGTACAAATAACTTGGGTGTTAGATATGAGGTAAGTGCAAAGTGGCCATATTAATGCCCATAGTGCAATTCACAATCACTGTGCAGGGACCTTGGAATGTCGGAAATGCAATTAAATTCTTTGCAAACACTGGTTCAGATTTCATTAAAAGATAACATTTTACCATGCTACTTTGTTGAGAGGAATAAGAGCTGTGGGAATTGAACCAAGCCCAGCAATTCCCATTTCCCCATATAAAATACCCATATAAAAAGCTATTTACAGGGCAAGACCACTGGGAATCACTTCACATGTGATGTTCTGAGTGAGCTTGTTTTTTCTTTTCATGAGCCCACGGGAGATTTGTGTTGCCCTGTCTTATGTAGATCCATTTATGAGGAAGTTCAGAATGTTACATTTAAGCTGATGGCTTCACGTCCTAGGTCCTGTTGACCTGTACAACCATAAAAGAGGAGGAGAAGGCGGTAAGGCAGAGGTGAATGACCATAAGCAATATGACAATAGGATCCGTGGAAGCTGCCTCAGTTAACAGTAAGATATATGGTGCTAACTGCTGAGTGGATCAGATGTTGGTAGGGCAACATTTGTCCTTGACAAGGATGGCTCTCATTGCTCTCACACCTTTCAAGGAATCTCTAGGTCTTCCACTACAACTCTGTATTCAATGGTTGGTGGAAGTTGGCCATATAGTTGCACTTGAAAACCTTGATATTCCTAAAAAGTGTTCTTTCAGGCAGAAGGGGGGCTTTTTATTTACATTTTCTCTACTTGCGTGGTCCTGTGTCCCTAAGCTCAGCAAATGTGAAGGCTTGACTGTACAGTCATAAGTGGTCCCTACACTACCCCCTACCACTAAATCAACATGGAAATTGGTTTGGGGATAAATTATGATTTTGTAGTCTATAGCAGTGCTGTCCAACTTCTAACCGGCCAAGGGCCGGACTTGAGGTCACTGATGACCTGGGGGGCCATTCGGCCCCGCCCCCAGGCCCCGCCCCAGGCCCCTCCCCCAGCCCCGCCCCCACCCCGCCCCCAGCCCCCTCCTAAGCTGTCATTCTCCCTCCTCCTCTTTCTCCGGCGCTGCGGCGCATGGGACACCAGCGGCGCCGGGAAGGAGGAGGAGGCCCACCTCCTTGCACCCTCCCGCCCTTCCCGGCGCAGCCGGTGTCCCGTGCGCTGCGGCGCCAGGGAAAAAGGAGGAGGAGGGAGAGAAAGGAGAAGGCAATCAGCTGACTGCCTTCTCCTTTCTCCCTCATTCCCCGCGCGCATGCCAGCGCCCAGAGTCCCCGCGCGCACGGGGAAAGAGAGAGAATGGAGAAGGCAATCAGCTGACTGCCTTCTCCTTTCTCCCTCATTCCCCGCGCGCGCGCCGGCGCCCAGGCTCCCCGCGCGCACGGGGACAGAGAGAATGGAGAAGGCAATCAGCTGACTGCCTTCTACTTTCTCCCTCATTCCCCGCGCGCGCGCCGGCGCCCAAGCTCCCCATGCGCACGGGGAAAGAGAGAGAATGGAGAAGGCAATCAGCTGACTGCCTTCTCCTTCGTCCCTCATCTTTCCCCGCGCGCGCGCCCTTGCCCCGATCCCGAGCGCCGGTGTGGGGAGGGGAAGGAGGAGGGGCGAAGGAGGAAGAAGGCAGCCAGCTGACTTCCTCCTCCTTCGCCCCTCCTCCTCCCCCGCGGACGCGCCGCGGCTCCAATCGTGAGCCGCGGTGCAGGGAGGGAAAGGAGGAAGGGCGAAGGAGGAGGAGCCAGCGCACTTCCTCCTCCCTGCCCCGCCTCCCCCCCCCCCGGGCCGCCATTTAAAAAAAAAATTAGATTTTTTTAAAAAAAAATAAAAATGGCGGCCGGGGGCATAGCAGGGGCCGTGTCCAACAGGCTGGGGGGCCGAGTACGGCCCCCGGGCCGCCAGTTGGACAGCCCTGGTCTATAGAATGTCCTGGACCCTCTGAAATTTCCTATGCCTTCTTCAAACTTTTACCTTGCACCTCTTTAAGTTGGCTTCACAAATCAAAGCTTTTAGATACATGAAAAATTAGCCCAAATGATGGGTAGGCATGGTAGAGATGTGTGTCATGGTAAAAGTTGATTGCTCAAGAGGTAACGGAAAAGATAACTCTCGATGTAAAGGGCCAAATGGCCCATTGAAGCCAATGACTTAATTGAATTATATTTCAAGGCTTATGACAGGGATTACACAAGAAGTTTGGGGGTACAAGACATATTAAGTGACACATACAGCTCTATTCTCCTCTAACACCTTATCCAACTCTGAATTCCTTAAGTTTGTGCCTTGTTACTATGCCCAATGGTAGGGCTGGAACTGTAACAGAGAAGAGTTTCCTCTGTTTCTTATAGAACTTGGTGTCATTCAGTGAAACTATCAAGAGTCAATCAGGAAATGTTCACACTGATTGAGCCTTGAGAAATCATCAAGCTCACAGTGGCTGTGAAGGGATAAATCTTTTCATAATCAAAATATGCCCTACAGCACCTGTCTTGTGTTGTTGATGACTTCACATACATGTTGCATGTGATCTTCCTGGTCACACCATGTTACAAAGGAGAAACACTTCTTGTGTATTCCTTCCTACACTGAGACCTAACAGAGCAGATCATTAGGCATGGTTTCGAACCCAAAAATAGGGAATCAAAAATCTAATGGGGGGGGGGGGATTTTTTTGATTAGTAATAGAAAGACTTACAAAAAAATTCCAAAAATTTCTAAAATGTAACATAATTACTAACGAAATTCGTTAGTAGTTCTAAAGTAGGCAAAGCAGGGAAACAGGACTGATACTGTTTTAAGCACAGGCAAATCAAGGGGCAACATTTCCCTTGGTTTCCTTGCAGGGAGATATAATGCATTAATATGGTATTATTAATATTATTAAATACCTCTGGTGCAGGCCTTGCTATTCTGTAGAGTTCTCCTCACTCCAGCTTTTTCCCATTCAGTTTTACCATAGCAGTCTAGGACCTCCGTTTGAACTCTATGGCTTTTCTTGATTCTGAACTCTTCCTTCTCCTCTCCATGCTCTTTTCACTCCTGCTGCCCTTCTCTCAGCAGTTCTTATGTCCTTCTACTCTGTCCTTCTATCTAAACCCCCTTCCTGGGTGTTTAAATCGCTTTTTTCGTCAGTCCTCCAGCCTCTCTAGGAGTCCCGATCTGGATCTCTCTATGGTTTCCGGCTCCTTTTTCACTTCCTGGAAGAGGCCTTTCACTCTAATTAGGCTTCAAGCATGGAAAGGCCCCAATTTGACTGTGAATTATGTCTGCAAAGCTATTTTGGAGGGGAAATTTTCCTGTTGGGTGGGCATCCGAAATATTTAATAATCTAACGAAATTTTGGGCCCAGGGGGTGCGAAAAAGAAAGTCCACTTCCGGGATTGGCCTTGCGATCCATATAAACTTGAAAGTCCCATACATACGAATCCCTTCCGATTTCTTTTCATTTTCATAACTTTTTTCTCATGCCTACAGAGCATGTAGAAATCCTTCTTGATGGACCATTGTGTATCTATTAAATATGTTGTGGTGTGCCTTCCAGTAATTTCTGACTTATGATGACCTTAATGCAAACTTATCCTGAGGGTTTCTTGGTACAATTTGTTCAAAGGAATCTTTTTCTTTTCCTTCCTCTGAGGCTGAGAGAATATGACTTACGCAAAGTAATCCAGCGATTCTAGCCTTGGTCTCCCATAATCTTAGTCCAACACCCAACCCATTGCCCCTTAAATCCAATTGTTCTCCCCAACTAGAAAACCAAATGTTTTATATTTTATTGGTTTTGCTGTTTTTAATATAATTACTGTTATATGTTTTTAATTGTTTTACTCTGTAACCTTTGTTTATATTGGGCTTGGTCCCCATGTAAGCCTCCTCAAATCCCTTTGGGGAGATAGAGATGAGATATAAGAATAAAGTTGTTGTTGTTGTTATTTTTATTATTTGGATTTATGGCTGGATTTACCACTGTAGTTATTATCATTTTCATAATCAGTTTTTAAGATTGCCAAAGACAGCATGGTGCAATGATCTGGATTAGATACAAAATCCTCAGTCATGGAAAGACTATCTCAAACTTTGAGGAAGGTATTGGCAAGCCAGTGTCAAGAGTCAGGTAAAGAATTGGTTCTCAACCTTCCTAATGCCGCGAACCCTTAATACAGTTCCTCATGTCGTGGTGACCCCCAACCATAAAATTATTTTCATTGCTACTTCAGAACCGTAATTTTGCTACTGTTATGGATTGTAATGTAAATATCTGATATGTAGGATGTATTTTCATTCACTGGACCAAATTTAGCACAAATACCCAATACACCTACATTTTAATACTGGTGGGTTTGGGGGGGGATTGATTTTGTCATTTGGGAGTTGTAGTTGCTGGGACTTATGTTTAAATTACAATCAAAGAGCATTCTGAACTCCAACAACAATGGAATTGAACCAAACTTGGCACACAGAACTCCCATGACCAACAGAAAATACTGGAAGGGTTTGGTGGGCATTGACCTGGAGTTTTGGAGTTGTAGTTCACCTATATCCAGAGAGCACTGTGGACTGAAACAATGATGGATCTGGACCAAACTTGCCAGGGATACTGAATAGGCCCAAATGTGAACACTGGTGGAGTTTGGGGAAAATAGACCTTGCAATTTGGGAGTTGTAGTTGCTTGGATTTATAGTTCACCTACAATCAAAGAGTATTTGTCATCAAAATAACAATTTTCATGACACATATTGTCTAAGTAGAGAGAATAAAAGTAGACAACTAAAAATACCATTCTTCAACAGTAATTCAATATGCTTCTGCATTCTGCACTATCGTGTTCATCGAAGACACCTAGAATTGGATGGATTTGTCTTTTTCTCAAAGAGAAAGAATGAATGAGAATAGGCACTTGTTTCATGGGTCACCAATTGTTATTTGTGACTAGTGACCTACAACTAAAATCACATTCTTTTTAATTAACTTCAAAACATTTACCTGATTGACTGAACAGTGTTCTGCATATGTAGAACCTAATAAAATAAAGATGCTCTTGAAATACCAATTACTAGTAGAAGTGGTAATCTTTTTGCTTGGATAGTTTGCCTTCGATAAGCTTTCTGCCACTATATCTCTTTATAAATGTGCGCACATAAACACCCACACACAAAACCAACATCCAATATTCAAAAAGATAAGCAAGGGGGATCTTAACCTCTAATCCCTTAGAGTATATCACAGAATGGAAAACTGTATCCACTGTAGCATAAGAATGGTCTAACCTAGATTAATGGTGGTTGCAGTAATCACATTTGCCTGTTATCGGTCAAGACCAATGAATCTGGCACAATGGCTCCTTAGACCCAGCAAAAATGGAACAGTAAAAGATCTTGGCTTGCCATTTAGCTTTTCAAGAAAGAAAGGGTTCTAGAGATAGTAACAATTAGAGATGTGTTTTGTGGGGAGAGGGGATGAGTAAGATCTCTGTTTAGAAAGCAAGAGCCTCAGCTTGTGACAGATGGTGTTATTCTGGAAAAGAAATTCAGTTTTAATTAAGGTTTTAATAGTGTGAACCAGATGTTCACCCTGTACTTTATCTTTGAAAAGAGTTGGGAGATTGCCAATAAGATGCATGTGTGCATCACAGATCTTGCATCACAGGTTTTAGCTTGTTTTTTGTGTGTGTGTCTTAACTAGGAATCTCCAGAGTTATCATTCATTTATATGGATGAAAAGGACATCCCAGCAAAGGGAAAGATTAAGTAAGTTGGGGATCTGGATTTCCACAGGAAATACACTGGCTTTTGTCACCAGTCTAACAATGGTCATCTATTAAGAGGAAAACTTTGGTAGAATCTGAGAAAAGCCCAAGCAAAAGCAGCTGCATACCTCCCTGGGGCCCTAATGCTGTGTGAGAATGCAAGGTAAAGATATTAACAGAGTTTATGGTGAGTTCAGTTTGACAGTGTTCTTAACTCCTCTTTGTTAATTGTTCCATGGCTTCCTCTCATGGTGCAGAGCATAGACAAATTGATCAGAATCAATGGATAATAGGGTTTATCAATAGGTGAACGGAAGTTGTTGCCTAAGGACCTAATTAAATTAAGGCTGAGAAGCCAAAGGACAGCAGGGGAAACTGTGGGGCACTGTAGCGCTGCATTCCCTTACCGTCATAGAATTCCTTTCACAACGTTTGCCTACTGTCCCCAGCTTCCTCCCACATCCTCCCCAGGCTTCTTCTATAAGGGGTCAGGTATATAGCTGACTCCCCTGAGTTCCATTTTTCTGTGCTACCGACATGCTGCTGGCATGGAGCTCAACGGATCCCCGTTGGAAGTAGCCCTGTGTCATCTGATGGACTCCGGGGATCCTGAGCCAGCAGCATGCCTACAGCATGAAAGATTACAGAGAAGACCTCAATGTGATGAGGTCCTAAGTCAAAAGAGATCTTTTAGCATGTTTGTGAGTATCTCGTATGTAGGTTTATGATGTCAGGCTGTTTCCCATTTATGATAACCCTAAGACAATTCTATCCTAGGGTTTTCTTGGTAAGATTTGTTCAGAAGGGGGTTGCCATCTCTGAGTCTAAGAGAGTGGGACTTGCCCGAAGCCACCCAATGGGTCTCCGAGAATCCTAATCCAACAGTTAAATCAATGCACCATGTCAGCTCACCATTCTATAGCATCAACAGCTAAAGAATCCATACTTTTTCCAGACTCTCTTTATGCAGTCACCCCTTCACATTTCTGGGTTTAACTTTTGCAGATTCAATCATTCATGGATTTAATTTAAAATGTTCTCTATTGGAATCTGTAGCTCTTCCAAAGTAATTCTGTTGTCAACTTCTTCCTGCCATGCTGAAGGACTAAAGATTTCTAGAGAGAACATCTCTCTGTGAATCTCTAGGTTTTCCAATGCAATTCTACGGACAGCTTCCAGTAGAAGATGACCATAGAGTTATGCTGGAGGAACTGAACACTGAAATATGACACTGCCTGAGCTCTGCAAGTGCAGCATTTTTCCAAATGAAGCAGAGAGTGTTTGAAGACCGGGGCATCTGTAGGAAGACCAAGGTGCTTGTTTATAAAGCTACTGTCCTCTCAACCCTGCTATATGCCTGCAAAATGTGGACTGTCTACAGACATCATGTTCAACTCCTTGAACGATTCCATCAGCATTGCCTCTGAAAAATCCAGCAAATCTTTTGGGAAGACGTGCTGGAAGAAGCAAAGACCACTAGCATTGAAACGATGGTCATACGCTATCAACTCCGCTAGACTGGCCACGTTGTCCGAACGCCCAAAGATCACTGCCTCCCAAAGCAGTTACTATACTCCCAACTCAAGAACAAGAAATTGGTGGACAGGAAAAGAGATTTAAAGATAGGCTTAAAGCCAACCTTAAAAACCGTGACATAGACACTGAGAACTGGGAAGCCCTGGCCCTTGTGTGCTCTAACTGGAGGTTAGCTGTGACCAGGATTGCTGCAGAATTCAAATTTATTTATTTATTTGTCACGTTTCTATACCGCCCCTCTCAGCCCGAAGGCGAATCGGGACGGTTTACACAGGCAGTCTCTGCCCTCAATACAACATAGCAACAAGTCAACCCCCCCCCCGAAAAAAACATATAATAACAATTTAACAATTAAAAACATACAATTGCAGCCTCAGTGTCATGTTGAAATCAGTTTCAAAGAGACACAAATGGAGAGTGAAAGGGAGAAACGCACAGAGCCTTTTCTGTAGTGGTGCTGTCAATATGGAACACTCTTCCTAGCGATGTACGGGCCATGCAGGACCTTCTCTCCTTTCACAAGGCCTGGAAGACTCACCTTTTCCGGCTAGCCTTTGATTACTAGGCCAGAAATCTTTTTAAAACTAGTTTAATATGTATGCTTTTACCTCTGTGTGTTTTACTTGATTGTAAGCCGCTCCGAGCCCTCGGGGAGTGGCGGCGTACAAGTCCAAATAATAAATAAATAAATAAACATGCTAAGAGGAAGGCACATGAAGCCAACCATGACCGGGACCACCTTCCACCTGGAAACCAATGTTCTCACTGAGGGAGAAAGTGCAGATCAAGAATAGCCACCTACACATCCACTGCCAAGAGACACTCCACTCCTCTGGCTATGAGGGATCACCCAAGTAAGTGAGTAAAGTTCCTTTTTAATGCAGAAACAGATTAGCAAGGCTATCTCTTTGACAACTGTTCTTTGCAAATGAAAGCAAATGTGAAGTGAAGGAACTACTGCTATAAATAGATAGGGGAGAATTAGGAATTAGCCATAATTTAGTGGTCCTAATCCGCAATTTGAAGCACAAGTTGCGGATATGCTAAGGTGATGGATAGGATTGTTACTATTCAGGCCACATTAATGAGAAAGGAAAAGTGTTAACTAGACACCATCCAACTGGACATTATTTATTTTCAATGCCATGGCTCCATCCTACAGAATCCTGGGTTTTGTAGTTTCCTTGAATGTTTAGAATTCGTTGTCAGAAGGCACTGTTGTCTCACCATACTACAAATCCTGAACTTGTTTAAAGTATAGCCATGGCAGTTAAAGTGGAATGATAATGCAACACTGTGCCAGTATTTTAATGTCTCACCTGACCAGGGCCGGCCCGACCTTTTCCGGGGGAGTAGGCGAAGTAAATTTTGGCGCCCCCCCCCCGGCCGCCGCATCATGCCGCCGCCGCCGCCATTTCCGCCGCGCCGCTTCGCCGCCGCCATTTCGCGCCGCCGCCGCTTCGCTGCCGCCATTTCTGCCGCCGCCGCCGCCGTTTGGGGAGGCTGCACCACACCTCGAGCGCGGACATTTCGCGCATGCCCAGAAGCAACTACAGGCGCTGTAGCGCCTGTAGTTGCTTCTGGGCATGCGCAGAAATGTCTGTGCTTCGGAGGCGTGCTGCAGCCTCCGAAGCACTACTTTTCTGCGCATGCGCGAATGTCAGCGCATGTGCACTGCGGCCCGAGCGCACCTGCGCGCTGGCTCCAGAGCCGCAGGGCGCTCGGGCCACAGTGCACATGCGTGGACATTCGCGCATGCCCAGAAGCAACTACAGGCGCTGTAGCTCCTGTAGTTGCTTCTGGGCATGCACAGAAAATGTCTGCGCCGTGGGGCCGGCTGTGCGGCGGCACCGGCGGCGGCAGGGCGGGGGCGCGGAAGCGAGGTGGTGCCGCGGCGCCCCTCCCAGCTGGTGACGCCCCGCCCAGCCGGTGGCGCTCTACGCGGCCGCTTACATCGCGGAATCGCTGGGGCCGCCTCTGCACCTGACTACAAGACTCAGAATTCAAGAGGCTGCTGCCAGGGCAGTTAAAATGGTGTCGAAGTGCTATACATGTGTAGTATGGAAGAGATCTTCGTTAAACAAAAGACATGGAGGGAAACTCTTAGGAGGAAACTCCCACTCTGTCTGAGATTTTACAGCTGTTTCTGTTTGATCCTTCAGACACTTTCCCCCTCAGCAGAACCAAGACTTGGATTTTAAACAAACAAAAGCAGACTTTTAAATACCTTGTAGAAGCGGTAGCATGAGGGATCTGGAAATCAGAGGACTCAATGTTCTGTGAGTCAGCCTGAAGCTTCTGTCCTGACGCTTTTTCCCCCTCCTGTAAGCCAAAATCAACAGATTTAATATTTGTACTTTATAACGCGAGACCAGAAATGTCCGCGTTTCTGGATGGAAGGATTCCTGCATTTTAGAGCAGATCATATCATACTACAGTCAATCCCTGTTGGTGGCTTTCATGTCAGCAGAGACATGAATCCAATTGAGGTTTTAGAGTTTTTTAATTTTAATTTTAATTTATTAAAATACTAGTTGGTCCCTGCTTGCATTGCTGTGGCCCAGTCTGTGTATATGTTTTATGTGTGTATATATTTGTGTATATGTGTATATGTGTGTGTTTGCGTGTGTGTGTGGGTGTGTGTGTATGGTTTTGCACATGCGTTGTAATGCATTTTTATTTTTTGGCTTTTTAAGTCCCTTCCACTGTGTTTTTCAATATTTCTATGAGTGATGGTCACTTGTTGGCCTGGTAGGTGCATTGTGTCCAGATTTGGTGTCAATTCGTTCAATGGTTTTTGAGTTATGTTAATCCCACAAACGAATATTACATTTTTACTTATATAGAAGCATACAATGTAATTTTTTGTTGCATACAGTGATAATATTGTGACTTCTATTATATTTTCAGAGCCCCTGGTGGCGCAGTGGGTTATACCGCTGAGCTGCAGAACTTGCTGACCAAAAGGTTGCCGGTTTGAATCTGGGGAGCGGGGTGAGCTCCCACAGTTAGCCCCAGCTTCTGCCAACCTAGCAGTTCGAAAACATACAAATGTGAGTAGATCAATGTGTACCACTTCTGCAGGAAGGTAACAGTGCTCCATATAGTCATGCTGGCCACATGATCTTGGCGGTGTCTATGGACAATGCCAGCTCTTCAGCTTAGAAATTGAGATGAGCACCCCCCACCCCCCAGAGTCAGATACAACTAGACTTAATGTCAAGGGAACTCTTTACCTTTACCTATTATATTTTCAAGCTGCTGTGAGTTTGTTAACATTTATAACATATTATCGATATTTAATCACTCTCTGGCAAGACAGAGAGGAGAGTCAGAGATTCAAAGTTAATATCACTTTCCTCTTTGCCTGCAGCCTCGTAGGATCCTCTGTGGATATTTCTACAGCCAGCTTAACTTTATTGTTGAGTTGTTGGCCTGCCGGCTGCCATTCTTTAACAAAAACCTCTAGTTTCTATCCTTTTAAAAGTATAGTTATTTTATCCAGTATCAGCACATCAATGAAATACTTTTCCCATTCTTCTATATCGGGTAACTCTTGAGTCCCCCCCCCCCCCAATATTTGGCACATACTAATCATGCTGCCACTGTCATATAAAATAAAATTTTACCAAATTTCTTTTCTAATTCTTCGTCTGGAATATTCAGAAGATACATTTGTGGTGTCATTGCAAAGTTGGCATTTAGCATCTTTTCAAGATGTAGGTGGATGGATCTATTTCCAATAATTGCTGTCACGATGCACGGACTTGACCGGCCCCTTAATCACACACACAGAGACGGACTGAAGGCTAACTACTTTATTGAATATAAAAACAGTCCAAAAGGTAAATTGTCCAT
The DNA here is from genome assembly GCA_030556195.1 of Anolis apletophallus. Taxonomy (NCBI): domain Eukaryota; kingdom Metazoa; phylum Chordata; class Lepidosauria; order Squamata; family Anolidae; genus Anolis; species Anolis apletophallus. Next base: position 115,184,297 of record JARBWK010000007.1, read on the forward strand.
AGAAGAGATAAATGCAATCAAAGGCTTGAAGCAACAATGTCCAAAACAGCTTGACAAAACAATCCAAAGGCTATTGCAAGGCTTGAGCAAGGCTCCGCAAGGCAATGCGGAAACAGGAACAAGGCAAGGTGAATGCAAGGCAAGACTTGGAGGCCACTAGCCAACTTAGCTCCGTGGACCCGCTTCGCTTCACATCTAGTCAAAAGAGACGTGGCCGAAGCACTGGGGATGCGTTCCCATGCCTGCTCTACTTAATCGTTCGGCCGAGGTCCCCGACGCTCTAGGCCCCGTCATCTCCAATCTCTGCTGACGGACCTCGGCCTGTCTAGGCTGCGGTGCCATCCCCGTCTCCCAGACTCAATGCTACTTCTCCTATCAAAGGTTCGACCTTGTCTCTCAGCAGCTGGGTCACTATCTACATGAGAGCTCTCCTCCCTAGAATCTTCCCAGCCGCTTTCATCCATGTTTTCACTCAGAAGCTCCTGTGACCCTCTTCCCCCCGGATGCTCATAACTCCCACTATCGCTGTCTTCCATCTGCACCTGGTTATCTATGTCTACGTCAGGGCCAAAACACAGTTCTTCCCATGCCAAACTTTCTGTGGGCAAAGGAGGCCCGCTGATGGGAAACTGCCCTTCCCACCCTTCCAAATCCTCTTCTGAATCTGTCTCTGCAGCTGCAGGCCCCAATGCCAATGGAACCCCGGGTCCTAGCCCCTGTCCTCCAGGCACAAACGAAAACTGCTATGCTACAATTGCTTACTTTTCTGAAGTTCCAGCACATGGAGAAAAATGTGCCTTTTCCCTTTCTGCATTTCCAGCATTTGTACATATTCACTAGTCTCTCTGGAGGGAGATACCATTGCAGGTGCATTTTGTGAACATTTTGTCTCAGATTTTAGCATGCTGTGTATTTCATTCTTTTCTTCCATGTATTATCCCATTGAGCCATTTTTACTTCTTGATCTATATATTTAGGCCATCTAACCATAGAGTTCTTTATTACTTATTGATTGATTGATTTGCTTAATTTCTACCTTGCCTTTCCAGACCCTGGAGGGGACTTAAGGTGGCTTACAAATCCAGCAAAAATTCAATGCTGCACAGGTAAACAATAAAACACATCTCAACAAATATAAAACAATCTAAACATATAAGCAATTAAAGCATGTATAACTAAATTAAAACAGATTAAAAACCATATAATATGCAGAGTCGTAATCTCATATTCCTCTTCTGTATGCCAGTTCAGTATATTTGTGTGTGTGTGTGTGTGTGTGTGTGTATCTATATATATAAGTCCTCTTGGTTTCTGGACCATAATATCAAACCATATTTTCACAGTCTAAAAACCTGTAGTTCTGAGTTGTTCTTTAAATTTCTCACCTAACTGCCTATATAGGAGCTAATTGCATTTAAGGCACTTTTGGTTCAATTCTTTGAGAGTCTTCATTTGTGTATTTCCTGATTCTGTCTGGATCAGCTCCCTAGAGGTTAACCATTTCCCCTGTTGAATAGTCTCCCTTTTGTAATATGCCTCCCTTTTGTAATATGCCTCATGCAGAGATATCCACTTTGGTGTCTTTGTGTAAATTATTTTTTGTATCTATTCCAAGTTTTAAATTGGCCTCCATATAACGTGGTAGTTGAAAATGCCTGTTGGTTTCTCCTTTTGTATATCCAAATATGCATGCCATCCAAATGGAAGATTTATACCTTCTAGTTCGAATAGATAATTGTCTCCCAGGGTCACCCATTATTTAAGCCAGTCTAGACAGTGCCCGTGGAAATAAAGTTGTACATTTGGGAGGGATAAGCCTCCCTTATCATCATTAAGTATCTTCATTTTTACTCTTCGTTTTTTCCCAGCCCAAATAAATTTTGAAATGTCTTTTCGCCAAACTTTGAAAACATTTTCGTTGTTAATAATCGATGTGTTTTGGAGCAAAACTAACATTTTTGGTAATGTCAACATCTTAATAGATGATATCCGCCATAATCGGGAGAGCCCCCGTTTGTCTAATTCCACTTTAGGTTTTAGTTTGAACTTTAAGCAACTGTATGTTCCAAGATCGAGAAGACTGATTCCCCTCTGTCTATTGAGCAACTTCAATTTATCCTTTAATATCTGGCCTAACAGTCAACGTAGATTCACCATCCACTGCCACTGTCCATAGTTATAGTAGAATGGGGTTTGAAGTATGGCTGGGTTACAATATTTTTTGAGGGAGGATGAAACAGGACAAATTGGTCTTCACCTCAGATATTAACTTGACAATTTAATAGTATTTTAGAGCACTGAACCCCATTTTTGGACCAAATAAGGGTAAATCACACCCATTGGTTTTGGACTTCCATTCCCATCAGTCCTGACCATGACCAATATGACTAATAACAGCCTCATCACACCAGAGCATGGATCCACTTTAAATCTGGTATTTGCCTCCTGAAGAATTCTGGGGTTTGTAGTTTAGTGAGGCCAAGAACCTGTCTGGCTGAGTTGTTTAAAAGCTGCTCCCTAAAACCCCAGAATTTTGCAGGAGGCAGAAACTGGATTTAAAGTGGATCTATGATCTAGTGTGATGAGGTGGCAACCGTTGAGGTTTTATGATAACTGCTCTTGAAGATGACATGGAAGCTGCAAAAATGTAGGTGCATGGTACAAAATCTGTATTCCACTCATGGTAAATAACAGAGGTTTGAAGCTGCATCTCTTGTATTCACAGGAGATACGTTTCCAGACTTTGTGTAGATATACGAAACCATGGATAATAGTGAATCTTATTGAAATGAAGGCCATGTGGTCCAAGAATACCAAAGAGTCACATTGAGGGACCTAGTAAATACGTGGAGAAGATACATTTGTCAGATGTTGATAAATGAAACCACATGTACAAGTCTTCTGGATATGGAGATTGTACTATATTTCAGAGAGCCGATCCAGTGGTGGCTGATGGCTTCTATTCTCGTTGAATTGGTAATTTACTATTGAGTCTTAGTCTACATTTAAAGGAGTTGTTCAGTGATGAACTCCAAAACAGGTGCAGCTCATATTATAGATCCTTCAAAGTTCAGATTAACACCTAGATCAGGGGTGGGCAACCTACGACCCGCGGGCCATATCCGACCCAGCAGCTGGTTCTATCCAGCCCGGGAGAAGGGCGTCGGGGGCAGGGCCAAGTGCCGCTGGCACCATCCGAACGTGGGCTCTGTGAGGCCTGTGTTGGCAGACAGGCCAGAGGAGTGGCGGCTTTGGAGTGTCTGCCATCCAGGCAGGCGATTTGCGCCTGCAGCGGCAGCACTCCGCAACCTACGGGGGCTGATCGGCGTGGCGATTGTCTTCCGGATCGCCATGGCGATGAGCCGCCTCAGATTGCGGAGTGCTCCCCCTGCAGGCCAGGATTGCCTGCAGGGATGGCGGGCTCCTCCGGCCTGTCTACCAACAAGGGCTACCGAGGAAGAGAAGGGAGAAGGCAGGCAGGGAGGGAGGCACTTCTTTTGCCAGCAGATGGAGCTGCAAAAGGGAGGTGCCACCCTGCCCTGCCTCCCTGCCTCCTTCCTTCTTTCCTCGGGGGCTGAGCGAGAGGCAGAGCTGTTCCTTCTTTCCCAGCCAAGTCAGCAGCCAAGCAGGGCGAGGGCCTCTGCCGGGACACCAGGGACCCGCAACACTGCCATGGAGGAGTTCCACCCCCATAATGATGAGTAGTAGTAGTAAGACCTTTCCTCGCCCTCCTTCCCCCGGGAAAGGAGCATCCCCCTTCCCTCTCCTCGATTCTCTCCCTGGGTCCTTCCCGGAGGAGAAGAGAAGGCCATCGAGGCGTTGCATTTGTTTCCACGTTCCTGCAGTCTCCGATGGCATGGCCTGCTGCTCTGCTCTCTCTGTGTTCTTTATTTTATTTTAGTGCTTTTTATTATTATTTTATAATAATTTTATAATAATAATATAATTAATATAATATAATAATGTTATATTATAATTTCAATATATTATAATGCCGATATATATACTATAATATAATAATTATGATATTAATACTAATAATTTATGAATATTTCTTGATATATTAATATGTTAATATTAATGATGTGTAATATATAGTAAATATAGTAAGTAAGTAAGTAAATAAATAAATAATGTAGATTAGAATGTAGCTCCGCCTTTAGGTGCGGCCCTCCATAATATTTTTGGGCTCTCGTGTGGCCCCTTGGAAAAAATAATTGCCCACCCCTGACCTAGATCCACTTCTGCTACTGATTGGATGATACTTTCACTGGTGGTGGCAGCAGCTATTACCTTCCTGTACTTGACCATTCAAGATCCAAACTAGAGTAGACTGACTGAATTGATCTTTTTTATTCTGCCCAGCCAAGTACAAAAGGTAAAATCAGCTCTAATCATTCCCATTGCTGTTGATGTGCTGGAAGAAAGACTCTAGGAGCAGTACATGAGTTACTTTTGCAGAGCTGGGAAAATTATTTTTACTGAAACTTCCAGACTCCCCATCATTCTCCAGGCTGCATTCCTTCAATCCAATATAATCACCTTTTCAAGTTCTGACACTGTCCCTCTGTCATATTGCTTGAGCTCTTGTTTTATGAGCAGTTGCATCTGCCCTTATATTATTGGATCCGAAAAATGGTTCTTCAGAATATATGTATAGTGATAACATTTTGAAGGCATCACACATCTAGTTAACAAAATGTTCAAAAATTCATTTGAAAGACTGAAAACATCCGACAATGCTTTAATGTTTTTTCAGACATCAAAACAAGTCCCTGGGGAACTTGTTATGAACTAACAGCTACTTTGAATGTACCATGTGAATTGGAGATGGTTTCCGTAGCATGAGGGGAGGACTGGTCACTTTAAGAGCTTGGGGAAAGTTCCTTTTGGGGGACTGCAATTCCCAGAATCTCACAGCTAGCACGATCATCGACAATATTGTCAAGAGATTTCTGAGGGTTATCATCCATAAAAAGAACATTCCAGTATCTGAGCTGAGCTTGCCTGAGTTGCAGAACAGATCTGCTGAAACTCATCACTATGTAACTTCAAGCTTAGTATAAAGAATGGACCACACTCACCAGGGCCGGTTTAACCATTACGCCGACTACGCAAGCGCGTAGGGCATCGTCACCTGGGAGGGGCGTCGCCACCTGGGAGGGGCATTGCCACCTGGGAGGGGCGCCGTCACGCCAGCTCCGCCCTGTACCGCCACCCGTGCCGCGTTGCCCCGCCCCGCCGCCACACCAGCCGGGCCTCCGCAACCGGGCTTGCAGCCTGCCAGTCCTGCCGCCCAGGGCGCTCCAGCCGCACCTCCCCATGCACGGAGATGCCCGCGCATGCGCAAAAGCCCCCACAGGCGCTACGGCACTTGTAGGAGCTGCCGCGCACATGCAAAAAATCCGCGCATGCGCACTTTCTCCAGAGCGCGCCTCCTGCTTTGGAGCCAGCGGGCGTGCGTGCAGTTTCACGCCTGCCCACTGATTGACGCATGCGTACTGGGCTCCAAAGCGGGAGGCGCGCCCCGGAGCCAGCGCGCATGCGTGGAAATTGGCGCATGCGCACTGGGCTCCGGGGCGCGACCCGTGCTTGGGAGCCACAGGGGGGTCGCAATTTTTTTCGCTTACCCCCCCGGAATAGGTAGGTCCGCCCCTGACACTCAGTTTAGCATAGAAAGGTCTTCCGTGGCAGTGGGTAACTCTGTTCAATCCTAATTGAAGAAATGACGATGCTTCCCCTTTCTCTTGTGACAACTAATACAATGTATGCCAGAAATTGTGAGATTGTATTTATTTATTTATTTATTTATTCGATTTGTACACCGCTACTCCCAGAGGCTCGGGGCGGTTTACAGAATTTCAGCACAGTAATAAAACAATAAAACAATACACATTAAAATATCATTAAGACTCGAAAGCTTGTCTGAACAGGAAGGTCTTACAAGCTTTGCAAAAGGTTACCAAATTTCGCAAAGTCTGAATCTCAGGGGGGCAGATCATTCCACAGAACTGGGGCGATGATAGAGAAGGCCCTTTGTCAGGTTGCCGTCAGGTGGTAAGACTTCACGCCAGGAATATCTAAGAAATGCTGATCTTCTGATCACAGTGATCTCAAGAGACTATATGGGGACAGGTGATCCCTCAAGTACACTAGCCCCAGACCATGTAAGGCCTTAAAAGTTAAAAGTATCACTTTGAAAGAGCTGATCTGTGATGGAAACCAAAACCGTCTCCGTCCCGTGCCCTGAACGGAAGCCAGACTGGAAGGGATCTAATCCAGCTTTGTCAGTTAGGAAGGACTGCAACTGCTCCACTTTAAGAGAAAGAAAAGACCTAGCCAGATTTCCTCCAGATGGACCACAGTCCCCATTAATAGTAGGGCTAGTGTTGTTTCATCACATGCTTCATGGTGGTTGTTTCCACTTCCACACATATGCCATAAATACAGTGTCCTATTGGAGGTGTGCTTTCGCTGTCTTCCCACTTTCTCCCATACTACATGTCACCAGAGACTGTCCAGACTCGGAGGGACAGAAGCAAAAGATCCTCATGAGAGACACTCTTTGTATTAGAATTGCCATTATTATTACTATTACTATTACTATTATTTTAAAAAATTAAACCTCCTGTCCTAAGTTTCAAAGGTCAAACCTGGTCTTGGAATTTCGCTAGAAAGAGACTGGGACAAGAGGTACATCATACAAATATTCAAAATACCTCCTCCCTCAGATCCCTGCAGGAACAACTCTAGCCAATGTTAATTTCACAAGTCTGTATGAGCCTTTCAATGCCTCAGTTAAAGCTCCTGATTTAAATTATGCTTAAAACCAGAAAGGAAAGGGTGGGGAAAAGCTTACCCACTTCCTCTTCCAAGATCAAGGGACACTTCTGACTCCATCCATAGAGTGTTCTCCTCTCTTCCCACCCCCAGAATGGGTGTCCTTCTGCCTTATTGTTTTCCTCCCATTTCCTTCCGCAACTACAAAGCTGTGCACAGATCAAAGTCCTTGAACCATGAGTGTGCACAATCATTTTCTTTTGCTACTGGATGGTAGCCAGCTGGAACATTTTTAAAAACATACACATTGCTGGGGTATGTTTAACTGATGCTCCAAACTCAAAGTTTTAATAAAATGCTAGGAATAGTGCTGATGCTGATTGGCTGCTGCCCAGTGATGGAACTCGGCTCAAGTGAAGCCATTGCTTTGATGTAAACAGCTGTTTTATTTTTGCACATGATCATCCCCACTCCTCCACCCATCTCTCCTCTATTTTCAAGGATGCAGGAACCCTTTGTCAAAGAGCCTTTGAGGATTGTCTCACTTAATTTATCAACATTCAATTACAGTAAATTGCATATTTTTTTGTTATAAATCTGCATGACAGTGCGCAATCACAAAATGAGATGCATCTTTCCTTGTACAATCACAGTCGTGTGATGATGGGCTATTTCTGTATAGATACTTATTGCAGGAAAGTGCTGCTCTTCGCCATTTGTTTCTGTTTGTTGCAGGAAAGAACAATAGTCAATTAACATGTCTGTTTAACTTCAGAACGTGCAAATGCCGAACTGCAAAGAACTCCCAATCATAGAATCATAGAGTTGGAAGAGACCTTGTGGGCTATCTAGTCCAACCCACTGACAAGAAGCAGGAAAATCACATTCAAAGCATCCCCGGCAGATGGTCATCTAGCCTTTGTTTTAAAAAGCCTCCAAAGAAGCAGCCTCCACCACACTCTGGGGCAAAGAGTTCCACTGCTGAACAGCTCTCACTGTTAGGAAGTTCCTCCTCATCTTACCAAGATATAGTCTTTGGCATATATAACTATTCGGCTTAGATTAGGCCACCAGGCTGTAATGTTTAACCAGTTTTTAAATTGAATTGATTAAATGTTTTATCTATTGTAATTATTGTATTTTATTATGTGTATATAGGGGCATCAAATCATTGCTGGCTGTAAGCTGCCCTGAGGGGTTTTTGAGAAGGGCGGGGTACAAATATTTGAAATAAATAAATAAAATTGTTGCTAATTGCTCTCAAGGTGGATTCACCCTATAGACAATACTGTAACTTGTGATAACTAAAGGCCATGCAAGCATTGTAGGAAAGTTGGACAAAGATCAGTAGGAATCAAAATCATGGCACAGAAATAATAGGGATTGGCAGATAAGTGAGGAAGCAGCTCACTCCAAACTTTGACACAGACAGGGAAGAACTTGGAGAAGGATTGCGGTTCAATGGCCAAGTACATGACGGCTTGATGATAGCTATATATTATCTCTAGCATCCAAAGTAATAAGACTTTCAATACCAATTGCAAGAACTTGTAAACCAGGGTTTTCAGATTTTATTTATTTATTATTTGCGACAATTCTGACCTGCCGTTCTCAACCCTGGAGGGAATTCAAGACTGCTTAACAACAAAGGCAACTATTTGATGCCATGAAAAACAATGTAAAATTAAAATTAACAGTTAAAATAGGATTATAAATATATCAAAACATTTTAAAACATTTAAACCAATATCACCACTGTTAAATCACACTGTTCATAATCTTAATCTGGGCCGTTCCGGTAGTTCTTACACATAATTCTTTATCTGTCTATTGCACAGGTTCTCCAAAGGCTTGATCAAAGAGCTACATTTTCGCTTTTTTACAGAAGGTCAGGAGGGAGGGGGCCGATCTAATATCCCTGGGGGGAGAATTCCACAGCTGAGGGGCCACCACTGATAAGGCTCTGTCTCTCGTTCCCACCAGTTGCACCTGTGAAGAAGGTGGGACTGAGATCTAGATGATCTTAAACTTTGAGATGGTTCATAGGGGGAGATCCATTCAGACCGGTAAGCTGGACCAGAACCATTTAGGGCTTTATAGGCTAAAGCCAGCACTTTGAATTGTGCTCGGTAGCAGACTGGCAGCCAATGGAGCTGACGCAACAGGAAGGGGGGGGGGATGTGCTGCACTCTGTGTCTCAAAATCTCTCGACCTTAGCCATGCTGATAGAATTACTGGGAGCTGAAGTCCATGTGGAAATCCAAGGCTGAAAACAATTTCAATAGACTATATACTAGAATAGATTACTAATGTTCTGAGAATGTTCTGTATTTTCTTTTATTTGGATTTTTTCTAAACTTAGGTATTTTTACACACTGTATTTTAATTAAAACAAATAATCATATGGGACCCCTTACTTGAGGTCCAGTTATTGCAGGGAGAGGGAAATTAGATCTGAACCAATCAACCAACCAAATAAGAATTATTTCAGAATTTTCTGAGATTTAGGCTGGGAGCTTGAAGAACTATGATGAACAAGCATACACACTTTCATCTACCAGGCATTGCTGGATAGGAAACAACAGGATTATTTTATCTGAATGAGTTTAATTTTTTTCCCTTGGCTTCATAGACTACTTTTGTTCCCAAAGACATCCAATTGTCATCAGATATCATGAGCCATTTATCTCCTCTTTAATATTTGCATTCACAAATTTGGAGCTAATTCCTTGTATGACAGGGTGCTTAATGGGTTTGTCTCCTGCACTTGGAACAGATTTTAAAATCCTTTCCATGGAATGTTAAATCCCTTTCAGCCATTAATCTCTTATCAGTGAGTGTCTCATTGAACAAGGAGTATAATTCTCAGCTCATGCTGTGTTAACACCAATTGAATTCAGCATCGTTGTTCCTGATATCCAAAACACTAGAGGCAAGACAGTTCTATTGGCCATCGCTGTTGAATATGGTGCTTTGAACTAATTTTATCCTATTCAATTATGAAAGTCAGTGTATAGAAAATAGCAATGTCAAACATTTTCAGTAATGTCTGTTCTATTGTCATCAGTAAACTGGATCTATCAGAACTGAATTCTTTGAAGTCCCAATTCTCAATGCATTTGGAAAGAGTATTTTACAGATATTACTGGCAGTAGCCAATGGATGCCTGCTGTTAGAAGTACCTCTGTTAGAAGTGACGAACACAGGTAATGCAGAAAAGGGAGACTAAACAGGGAAGCAGCCTATCTTGACCCATATACAGTATATGACATATTAAATGATCTTCAGGGCTGTAGGTTGTTTGTAGACCTGTGTTAGTTCATGAATCATTCGCTGTCTGTCTGGCGGTGCAGTGGGTTAAACCCTTGTTCCAGCAGGACTGAAGACCAACAGGTCGTAGGTTTGAATCTGGGGAGAGCACGGATGAGCTCTCTCTGTCAGCTCCAGCTCCCAATGCGGGAACATGAGAGAAATAGGATAGTAAAACATCAAAAACATCCAGGCATCCCCTGGGCAACGTCCTTGCAGATGGTCAATTCTCTAACAGCAACAGCAACTTGCAGTTTCTCAAGTCGCTCCTGACACACACACACACACACACACACACACACACAAGTAGTTAATTTCCAGAAAGGAAGAAAGAAGAGTTATAGCCAATGGGCATATAGCACTGATCCCTAGCTTGGGGGGCTTTTAGTTTTTCATATCCGATAGCTTGAGAAATCCTGAAGTAAAATGATATATGCTGGTTGGTTACACTAGTAGTGCATGCACTTTTAGATGTGTTGTGATGGAAGTATCAAACACATACATAGGCAGTATCTCTTGCTCTCATTGCATAATAGCTGAACTAACATTGGCCAGTGGTCATCTGTGAGTGTTTGCCCAGGTGGTTTTCAACTATTCTTGTGCATCTAGAGCAGTGTTTCCCAACCTTTTTTGAGCTGCGGCACACTTTTAACATTAAAAAAATCTGGAGGCACACCACCAACCAAAATGACACAAAATGACACTCTAACACAGTAAAGAACGGCTGGGGGATGGTGGCCTGCTGGGAGCAGCTGCTGGGAGTGCTGAAGCCGGGGGAAGGGGAGGAGCCAGGCTGTGCCAGGCCCCGCCCCTCCCCCTGGCTTCAGTTCTCCCACAGCTTTGCCAGCCTTGAGGGGGCAGTGCCAAGCCAGCATTGTGCTGGCTCTGCCCCTGCTGGCTTGGCACTGCCCCCTCAAGGCTGGCGAAGCTGTGTGAGCGCTGAAGCTCTCCCACAGAGGAGGAGCATGAGTGGTGGACGGGTTTCAGTGGACGGGGCTCCTCCTCCACGCGGCCTCAGCGAGCGAGGGGCGAGAGTCATGCTGGGAGTCATGGCGGATTGGAGGCTGGCTGGGGAAACGGCCGAAGGAGGCAGCGCCCCGGCCCTTCCTCCTCCCCCTCCCCCAAGCAGCAGGCATTCGGCAGGAGGAGGGGGAAGGAAGGGGGGCAGAGAGCTTTTCTCGCGGCACACCTGATGACCGCTCACGGCACACTAGTGTGCCACGGCACACTGGTTGAGAAACACTGATCTAGAGAACAAGAATTAGGATGAAAGTGAAGCTGTTTCTTCTGTTCTGGGAAGGAAGGAAGGAAGGAAGGAAGGAAGGAAGGAAGGAAGGAAGGAAGGAAAATAAGTGGGACTATTTATTTATTTACTTTATGTCTACCCGCCTTTCCGACCTTGAAGGGGACTCAATGCAGGCCATCATTGCAATTTGCTAAATCATGCCATAAAAATGTCATTGTAGACAATACCAAATGGTGTTGAGGGAGGCTCAGGCTCCCTAAGACTTAGCTGGTGGAAAATTGGGTCACCAAGACTCTTGTGAGCATCAATCAGAATTGCTCTAAATGATCAAGAACACACATATACATTTTAATTGGCCCCTCCCAGGATTTGCTAAAGTTGCATGCCATCTATCCTATGCACACTTACTTAGGAGTAAGCCACACTGAACACATGAAGAATATTTCTAAGTATGTATTCTGCTTGTCAGAATATTAAGGATGATAGAATGATAATGGATAGTATGAGAAGCAATTTGCTGTCCCCTTGATTGTCACTTCAGTCACTGTGACAGGTGTTGTGATTACCTGACTAGAGATTCAAAATCACATCAGGAGGTAGATTGCCCTGGGATATATCTATACCCTTTATTTGCAACAACCATTTTTAATGTGCATGCTTAATAGATCTGATGAAAGGTCTCTGCATTGTGTCTCTGAATTAATATGTTCTATCCAAAAAGGATATTTCTGTTGTCAATGTGGTGTAGTGGTTTGAGTTTTGGACTACTGACCACATCATATTAGCCAGGCGTAGTGTTCCACTTCGTCTGGCATCCAGGAGGAAAGAGGTAGAAGCAGGGCATATCTGTTGCTCCATGCACAGCTCCCTCTCAGTGATGCTTTCCCCATCACATGGGGAAAGTGTTGTCCTCCCAGGAGCATTGCCCTCTTGAGAAGCCTCCTGAGTTACCCTTTCCCTCCAGTTGGAGGAGAGGCTTCCACAAGAAGCTCCCTTCATATTTACCCCAGTCCTCCAGCTGGGGTAAATATGATGAGGTAAGTGTGGCAGCATGGTACCACTCTGGAGACTGGGGTTTGGATCCCTGCACAGCCATGGAATCCCACTGGTTGACCTTGAGCAAGTCAGAACCTCTCAACCAAGGTAAAGTCGAAGCCCTCTAAATGAAGCTTCCTAAGAAAACCTCATGATGTTTATTTATTTATTTATTTCGGGATTTTACCCCGCTCTTCTCAACCCCCAAGGGGGGACTCAGAGCGGCTTACAGTATGGCACAATTCGATGCCCACATAATAACAATATAAACCCCAAAACACTTCAACAATTAAAATACATTAAAATACATTAAAATACAACTACATTAGCACCATACACATTCACTCTGGATTAAAACAATGTTCAGTCCATAAAAACATTGGCCATAATCACCCACTTTCATTAAAAACCAATCTAAAATGCTGCCTTGTGCTGGTGTACGAATGCCTGGTCCCACAGCCAGGATTTTACTTTTTCCCTGAAGGCCAGGAGGGATGTGGTGGATCGTACATCAATAGGAAGCACATTCCACAGGCGGGGAGCCACCACCGAGAAGGCCCTATCCCTCATCCCCACCAGCCTCATCTGGACGCACCTGTTCACTTTTAGGTTGGCATAATTCAGGAAGGTCATGAAGCTACACACAACCAACAGCAATTTTATTGTATTCTGCATATATTGTAGGGCTGGTTTAAATATTTCAAGGTTTGGGGAGATCGGAATTATAAAATCACTAGCTGTACCCGGCACGTGTTGCTGTGCCCTATTTAGGAGATGCGAGAAAGTCTGAGTATGTAAGGGTTGGAATTGTTGTTAGTGAATTGGGTGTTTTATGTTTGTGACTCAGCTCTTTGCCTGCAGTCCTTTGGGTTTGACTTGTACCATGGCCAGGACGGATCAGCTTGGGGAGGGCTTGTCCTGTCAGGGGATCTCTATCTTCACAGGTGCGTCCAGTGTCTGTTGGGGGACTGTTAAAAATCCTTTCCGTATCCTTTTTAGCCACCTTTCTCAAGATCTTCATGTCTAGCTTACTTTCTGCTCCTCTCTTTTTCAAGATGTCCTGCTCTGTGTCTTTTGCACCCATTGGTCGATGTCCGATGAGGCTTTCCTCATGGACAGGCCATCTGAGGGAGCTCTTCCAGCGCTGGGCATCAGAAGGTACTTGGTGATGAACTCCATCCCTTGGAGCCAGCATATAGAGGGGCTGGAGCACCCTCCTTGGCAAACCCCATTGTTGCTGGATGGTCCTTTTATTAATGTGGAATTCCAAGCCACTGGAGATCTTTTGGGAAAGGAAGAAGAGCTCCCCTTGAATGGTGTTGATCTCCATCATGGTCTTCTGATTTGAAAGTTTTGGAGGAGGCTCTGGCAGTCATCTGACAGTTTGTTATGGGTCGGAATGTTCATGTTGGCTGGCCAGTACAGCAGTTATGCAAATCCGCCCTTATTGGCAGCCAATCATGTTGTCAGAATGTAGAGGCTGGGGGAGTCTTTTCAGCCCCGGAGGATGCTGGGAAATGTAGTTTTTTTACTTGTTGTTTTGGGGGCCTTTTAGGTTTTGGGGGGGAAAGTTTCTTTGCTACAAACGTACCTTGCTTGAGGCCTATTTCTGTTGGCAAGTTTTGTGTTTCTGCGTTGTAAGGTTTCTCTGTTTGAGGTAGTCTTCACATGACGACTGTTCCTTTATATATATAGATAAGAGTCAGAAGGAATCCCAAGAGTCATCAACAGCTGAAGCATATCTGAGAGATGGCTGCCGAGTTATAGTATGGAAATCTCTAATAAAGAAGACTTCATTACTCCAAGGAAGTCCTCCAACTCATCTTTTGAGAATGACGTAGGCAGAAGAGTATACTGCATAGTAACATGTTCTTGCAGTCATAGTGATACTCAGCAGCAGTTATTTTCAACTGGTATGAATTTCTAACACAACTAGTGACAGAACAAAAGGGATTTCAGGAACAGTTTGAAAGGGACAGAGTGGGCAAATTTACAAGTTGGAGCTGTGCCAGAAGATCTTATAAGCACCGTTCCATTCCTCCCACCCTTGCTCTATGTATTAATTGTATTTTATATTCACTGGATTTTGAAATATTTCATTTATTATTTTGCTTCTACTTTCATGACAGTCAGATTGTTACCTGCTTTCGTTGGTGATGATAGTTATTTAATGCAACATATTGTGTGCTTTCATTGTTTCGGAAACACATACCTGTGAATAGTCAAAATTAATAATGACTTGCCTGCCAATGTTGACCTCCCCTCTTTTTGAAAAAAAAACAGTTCTGGGATTTCAGAACCCAGAAGATAACAGAAAATATATCAGTTTTAGGTCTTTATCCCCCAAGGGGAGAAAGCAGGTGTTGTTGTCTTTTTTTGCATGGTATTTCATGGAGTCCTGTCTTTAAAGAAGATGGAGAATTTACTCATCCCCATCACACAGGATCATCTCTCCTTTCTAGCTGAACCATTTCAAGGATACTAGGACACTTCTAAAAACAGGCATCCTTTTTGAGACCCCACTTTTCATGGGACTGTTCCTTTCCTCTTAATCCCAAGCACTAAAGGAGACAGACATACTTTTAAAAACACTTATTCCAATGAGATCATGCCATCTTTAACCGACTAATAGACACAGAAGGAGCATCGGCATAGTGCCTACATGAACACCCACACTGAAATGTTACAAAGTAATCGGATACATCCACCACTTCCCATCACAAGAGAAAATACCTGTTTTAAGTGTTTCTATGTGCAAGAAGTAGAGTCAATTTCTGTTCGTCTTTGAAATCCACCTCTTTCTACACGCTGCAGAGACAGAGTCCCTGCAACCTCCAGAAGTAATCCAGCATTGGGTTGTTGTGAGTTTTGCGGGCAGTATGGCCATGTTCCGGAAGCATTCTCTCCTGATGTTTCACCTACATTTATGGCAGGCATCCTCAGAGGTTGTCATAGCAACTGAGTGATGCTGGCATGAAAGCCTTCGACAACACATGAATCCAGTATAGTTTGATGGGCTCCATGTCTTTGAAGTGTTTAGAAATGGAGGAAAACGTCCAGATGATGAGGTCCTTAGAAGACTCCATCCTCTGTTTTCTATAACTGCTAACTTGGGTGCTTCCTATTTTTACTCAAAGCAGTTAAAGAGATGGCAAAAGACAAAACATCTTGCCATAATATGAAAAAATTCTGCTTTGTTAGTCACACTAATATAGGTCCCAAGTGATTAACTGTGTCCTCCTGAGACTTAAAACAGACTTGTTTCTGAAATAATGTGTTTAATGTCTTAAAAATCTTAAATAAGGACATAGTAGTAGATACGAATATGAATGAGAGAATTGGGCTTTTTCCTCCTCCATCATTTCTCATTCCCCAGCCATCATAAAATAGTCTTTTTGGAATACTTATATTGCTTTTGGGGTGGGGGGGGGGGAGGATGTAAGTGTATTTTATTTATTTATTGTCTCCTTGATGGCTTCATTTCTATTCAACAGGCTATTTTAGAATAGCAAAAAAGTGAATTAACATACATAAACTGAGCAGCAGCGGGCTTTCTTATCAAGAAGAGGTGCCACCCTTAATTTGTTTCCTTGCTGCGTGACAGCTTTACCCTGTGACAGTATTTCAAACCCAGTGCATACCACCTGTAAAAAAAAGAAGGTGAAAGAAAGACAAATGAATGTAGGGGGTAAAGAAAAGATGATACTTTTAAAACTCGAGCAACCTGACAAGCTCATCATAGCTCACTGAGCCATACCTCAAACTTTTTGATTACTTATAGGACACACAATCTGAAAGTAATAAAAAATGCATAAAGCTACACCGCTGGCATATTTATTTATACACATGTGCACACAGAGGAGCCAGGTGCGATGCAAATGGATGCAAAATAATAACAGTAAAAAGAAAAAGCTGGAATCCTTGAAAGAGATGAGCAATCCTCCAATGAGGGAGAGCATGTCTGAGTGGAAGAGCAGGAAGTCTGCCTAAGCTGCTGGAGGTGGTGGCGGAGTGGGCATTGAGGTTCCCTAGACTCATTGTGCTGGGGGACTTCAATGTCCACGCCGACACCACCTCCCCGTCAACTGCAGCCGTGGACCTGGTGTCTACCATGGAGGCACTAGGACTCTCGCTCTGTAGGACCGGCCCCACCCACCATGCAGGACATACATTAGATCTGATCTTCGCTGCCGGAATTCAGGTGATCCTAACCTCCACTATGGAGGTTCCATGGTCGGATCACAGTGTCCTGAAGCCCGGCTGGGATTGCCCCCTCCCGGGAAGGGTGCAGAACCTATTTTGGTTCGCCCAAGGAGACGTATGGAACCCCCTAGGTTCCTGAATGCTCTAAGGGCGTGGGAACCCCCCCAGCGACTCGAGCGACGGCCTTGTGGAGGACTGGAATACCAGTCTCTCCACAGCCCTAGACGAGATCGCCCCAGGCGTTCTCTCCTTTCCCGTAGAAATCGTTCGCCATGGTATACCGAGGAGTTGCGGGCGATGAAACGGAGAAGGAGACAACTAGAGGACAAGTGGCGGAATCTCCGTGACGGAGCGTCGAAATCGGCTTATAAACAATTTAAGGAGGTTTATGAGCAAGCTATCAAGGAAGCAAAAAGGTCCATTATTCTTCCTTGATAGAGTCAGCTAGTTCACGCCCAGCCCAATTGTTTAAGGTAATTCGGTCTTTGACAACAATCCCAACTGTCCCAAAAGATAGGGTTTGGCTCCTTCGGCTGAGGCTTTCCAGAACTTTTTACTGACAAGATTTCGACCCTCCGCCGGGACATCCCGGCCACCTTGGATACAGTTAGTGAACTCGAGACTCCGCCGCCACTCGATGGGCCCACCTTCACCCGTTTCCAACTGCTGGACGCAGCAGCTGTCGATAGGTTGCTGACTGCAGCTAGACCAACTACTTGCTCCCTCGACCCATGCCCCTCCTGGCTTGTTAGATCTTGCCGGGCGGGTCTACGTGGCCCCCGGGCACGATCTTAAATAGCTCCCTTGAGCAAGGAGTCTTCCCAGGGGATTAAAAGAGGCTAGGGTGAAACCGCTGCTGAAAAAGCCGAATCTAGATCTTTCGGCTCCCTCCAATTACAGGCCTGTTTCCAACTTGCCTTTCTTAGGCAAGGTAATTGAGAGGGCAGCAGCAGAGCAGCTGCAGCGGTTCCTAGATGACACAGCTGGACTTGATCCCTTCCAGTCCGGCTTCCGTATTGGGCATGGGACGGAGACCGTGCTCGTCGCCATTACAGACCAACTTCGCCGCCAGCTGGACCAGGGTGGATCAGCACTGCTTGTCCTGTTAGATCTGACAGCAGCGTTTGATACAGTAGATCATGCATTGTTGACCCACCGTTTAGCCGCTGCCGGGGTTGGGGGACTGCCCTTAGGTGGGTGGCCTCCTTCCTCCGGGATCGAGGACAACGAGTGGAGGGGGGGCGGGGGAGGTCTCCGGAGAGCCCCACTTGATTGTGGGGTTCCCCAGGGGCCATCCTCTCCCCCTTGTTATTCAATGTTTACATGCGCCCCCTGGCCCAGCTGGCCCGTGACTTTGGTCTGGAGTGTCATCAGTACGCTGATGACACCCAGCTTCTGCTGAGAATGGATGGCAAGCCGGACTCCGTCCCCGATTGTTTCCATCTATGCCTTGAAGCCGTGACTGGCTGGCTGCGTGCTAGCCGGCTGAAGGTGAATCCATCGAAGACGGAGATACTGTGGCCCGGTCGGCCTGGGCTGGGTGGGTGCCGGTTGCCTACCCTGGACGGCGAGCGACTTAATCCATCGCCGTCAGTTAAGAGCTTGGGGGTTGTGCTGGACTCCTCGCTGACCATGGAGGCCCAGGTCTCCGTGGTCAGCAGGACGTCATTTTCCACCTCCGTCAGGCTAGGCGACTGGCACCCTACCTGTCCAGGAAGGACCTGGCCACGGTGATCCAAGCGACGGTCATCTCGAGATTGGACTACTGTAATGCCCTCTACGTTGGCCTTCCCCTGTCGACACCCGGAAACTCAAGCTAGTGCAGAATGCCGCGGCCGCTTGCTGGCAGGAGTGCCAGCGAGGGAGCACATTACACCTATACTCCGGCAACTGCACTGGCTCCCTATTGAGTACCGGATTGCCTTCAAGGTGTTGGTTTTGACCTTTAAGGCCTTGCACGGCCTAGGGCCTGCGTACCTGAAGGACCGCCTTACCCCGTACGTTTCCCCGAGATCACTGCGTTCAGATGAGCAAAATCTGTTGTTAATTCCATCAGTCCGCTCCTGCCACCTATCAACGACGAGACAAAGGGCCTTTTCAGCGGCAGCACCAGTGCTCTGGAACGCCCTTCCGGACAGTGCCCGTGCCATTACGGAACTGGGCCCGCCCGAGGGCGTGTAAGACGGCCCTCTTTGGACTGGCCTTCAATTAGGCGCACCGACAATTACCATGCTGCATACCTCCTCACCGATGTATGACTATGTAACTGGTTTTAAATGTGGCTTTTATGTCTTTTATGTTTTACCGACTGTAGGGCCGCTGGTTGATATGTTTTTCAACCGCCGCCCATGTATTTGTGTTGTGATCCGCCCCGAGCCTGCTGGGAGGAGCGGAATATAAGAGCGAACATAAATAAATAAATAAATAAATAAATAAATAAGAGTTCAGCTAAAGAATATATTTTGTTCCAGAAGGGAGTAAATAAGACACCCACTCAGTGAATACAAAAGTGTGCTTTAAGACGCAAGCCAGCTTCATTCAGCTTGGATAAGATGGCCAATTTTCACTCACAAAAGGAATTCAATGAGTACATCAGTTGATACAGTTTTTAAAAACGGATGTGGGCAACCTTGTGACACTTTCAGGCTTTGGCTGATGTTTATAGTAACCTGGGAGACTTAAAAGGAAAATGGGTTCCCTTATATATAAGCTTGATGTTTTCAGTTGACAAACTGCATGTGTGTATTAATAACATGTCTTGTTTATAAACCCAACTACCTGATGAAGACTCCTGTTTACTATATAGTAAGTAGCATGTATGTATGTGTACACACACATACAAGCTTGATGTTTCCAGTTGACAAACTGTATGTGTGTGTGTTAATAACATGTATAGTTTATAGCCCAAACTACCTGATGAAGACTCCTGTGAATTGAAACTGATTGTGAGTGAATGTTAGAGTCCATTCTTGTGTAATAAAGAAAATAGGACATTTACTGTGCAAGGATTTGGAGTCTACTCATCTGTAGTAAAGACACTAGAAATATTTTCACACACGTGAAGAAGAATTTTTCATCTTTTGAGAAAAGAACAAACTATTTCTGTTTAATGGGAATGTAACAAACCTAGGAGACTTGCCACTTTTTTGCAACCCAGATTAAATTATGCTAAGCACATATGGGAAATTGTGGATAGGCGAAACTGTGTATATCAGTACTGCAATACTGCAAATATAGGGTGTCATTCTGAATTGCAGCTGTTCCTTTTGCCTGGAAGGAACTAAAAAATTACTACAGTCGTTGAGGTATTCAGCCGCCCTTGCCTTGTCCTCAAAGAAGCACACAATATGGCATCATAGACCAATCTGCTCAGCACCAAAAAAGAGAAACAAAGCCAACCAAATAAATTCAACAAACTTTTCATCAAATAACCTGTAACATATTTATTTATTTATTTACTGGAAAACATGTTTACACTTTCTTTAATTTCCCAAGATCAACACTGGCTAATCTGACGTGACTTGAAATTACCTTACAACAGAATACATCGGAGAAGCTACTATTTAGAGCAATCCCATGAGGTATTTTGTCTTCTTCAGTTAATCCTTTCTTTCCACACCTGTTAATTCAATTTTCAATGCTTGCCTTTGGAAAAAAAAGGAAGCCAAAAGAACATTGCTGCTGTGGAATATTTTTAGAGCTACATTTTTAATTTTTTTGTGCAAAGGAAAGACAGATGACAGCTACAGTGTCGGTACCATACAAATGCCTGTTGTAAAAACTTTCAGGACATGTTAATCATTTTCCCCCTTATGTACAAATATTTGAAATATGTATGGTTCAAGTTCCTTCTCACTAAGGAAAACACAAAAACCAATGGTTTTTAATTACTGTATTTCAGATAATTAATTACTCCATCAAACCCCCCACCTCACGAATGAATGAATGAATGAATTCACCACTTTGTTCTTCTACTCATATTCTTTGCCGAAATTGTGAAGGGGAATTGTCAGCCTCTACATTCTTCTAATGTGGTTCCAGCTCTTTTCCTTTCCCAGCGGAAGGAAAACCACTGGTGGTTTATACAACAAATGTTGACTAGTGCCAAAGACATTTGCACTGCCTCTTTTATTGCCGTTGCAAGGCATTGAGATCAGTTCCTTACACTTCTCCAGATGCTGCTGGCCAAGAAATCTCAAAGCTTGTTCGTGGGCTGAAAGAATAATTTCCTTGGTTCTCTATCTTTTTGCAGCCCAATCACTTTTCAAAGTGACCTGAAGCCCTGCTGAGTCTAATGACGCCTGTTCCCAAGTAAATATATGTGTGTGTGTTGTATTACAGGCCAAGTGTAGTTTCAGTGCATTTATGGCCATAACAAAAGTTGTTTACCTGAACAACTTTTGGGTATACGTCTTTTATCTGTTTACTGATGTTTTATTGATTTTATGCTGTAAACCGCTCTGGGCTCCAGAGAGAGCGGTCTACCAAATCGAATTTATAAATAAATAAATAAATAAACAAAGGAAATCAGAATTAGTAAACTGTTTTCATGACATTTTAGCTGTATTTAACATTGAACAGAGCTAGTGTTAACAATAAAAATGAACTCAAATTGAATAACAAAACCCTGTTGGACAATTTTCAGAATATAATTGTCCCTCCACATAGATGCGTAGAACCCAAATGAAAGCGGGGAAACTGTGAATGTCACCAGGCCTCCAAATGTGTAACTCTAAATACTGCTTAAAATATTTAATGATCAGAAAAAGTGCAGTACATATATATTATGCATTTATGACTTACACAACTTTAAAAAAATTCCTTATATTTTCTTGTCTATGCAAGTTAACTGATTTCTGAAGGGTCCAAAACTTCTCTGAAAAATCCAACTTAATTCATGATGGCATACTTGCACATAATCAAATCTGTGGAAGTTGAACTTGAAAAAGTCAAGGTTCTGAGTGATAATATCACAGAAATGGCCAGAGAACATTAAATATCACACACATTAGCAGAACAGAGATAGCTTTTAGAGTGATTTTCATAATTCTGATACTATCTCTTGAAAATATTGGAATTGTTGGACATTGTACTCATGTCATGCTAATTCAGTTCACATGATGCATGGCTTGGTGGAGCGACTTTGCTGGAAGTAATTTATACAGGGGAAAGCATAATGATCCCAATTTTCACTTTTGTGTTCTAGTGTAACACTTCCCTATTTTGATAGTAGACTTTGGTAGTCAAGCACACATAAAAAGCCATAAATCATATATGCATCAGGTTGAGTAATATAAGTTGCTGGGACTTCATGCCTACTTTTTTACCCCTTTCAAACTGGAGCCCTGGCAGTGTAATGGGTTAAACCCTTGTGCCAGCAGAACTGAAGACTGACAGGTCAGAGGTTTGACTTCAGAGTGAATGCAGATGAGCTCCCTCTGTCAGCTCCAGCTCCCCATGCAGGGACATGAGATAAGCCTCACACAAGGATGGTAAAACCTCAAAACATTGGGGTGCCCCCTAGGCAACATCCTTGCAAAAGGTCAATTCTCTCATACCAGAAGCAACTTGCAGTTTCTCAAGTCGCTCCTGACACAACAACAAAAACTCTTTAAAATTAAACCAAACCTTTTCTAAGTCTCGACTTACTGATTGCTTTGGAAGCTAGCATTTAACTTTTCCAATATTGTTGGAATTGGTTATATTTTAATTGACTGAAGGAATGGCACAGCTCATAAGTCATAGAAGGGAAATAAATGGCTCTGCTGGTGTTGAACTGCAAATCCCATCAGGCTTCATCAGTATGGTGAGGGATGATGGGGCTTTCAGCTGAACCACTTCTAAAGACCTTTAGATTTGCCATTCCTTTTAGTCGGTGCATTTGAAAATGACTGGGTATACAAAAAATGGTTATGTGGGTACTTAGCCCATATCTGACACATTACTTGGTCCACATCCTATAGAGATGGTCTGTGCTAATTGTCTCCAACCTTCATGCCCTTTAACTGTGTCATTCTACAAATTCCAGTTTCTCAGCCAGCAATGACAGTAGATGATGGATATTCTAGCCCAGCAACTCAGGGCAGGCATGTCAAACTCATTTTCATTGAAGGCCACATGAGCCTTATGGTTCAGTCAAATGGCCATTGAATCCATGGGTGGAGAATCCATGGATACACAGGGCAAACTATAAATCTATGGTTGGTGTGATTTAATTTTTACCCAGTTTGGGTTCCCTGATGCTACTGAACAATAACTCCCATCACTTTTGATTATTCACCAAGTGGACTAGGGATAATGGGAGGGGCACTGAGTTTGGAGAAAAGGAAAAGGAAAAATCGCAGCCTTCCAGATTTATTTATCTTGTCAGAAGCTGGCTACTTGGAGTTCCTCTAGTGTTGCTGTGAGAAGGTTCTCCATTGTGCATGTGGAAGGGCTCAGGTTGCATTGTAGTATGTGGACTGTGGTTTGCTCTTCTCCGCACTTGCATGTCTTAGACTTTGTAGCCCCATTTCTTGTGGTGCCAGAGCACAGCCTGTTCAGCACCTCCCGAGTTGCCCAGTCTTTTCTGTGCCCAGGAGGGAGTCTCTCATCTCAGGGGACATGAGAGAAGCCTCCCTGCAGGATCTTAATACATCTGGGCATCCCCAGAGCAACATCTCTGTACACGGCTGATTCTCTCACACCAGAAACGACTTTCAGTATGCAACCAGCTTTCCAGATGTTACTGTATCACAACTCCTATCAGTTCTAGTCAATATGTCTAATAATGGGAGTTGTGATCCAGCACCTGGAGGGCCACATTAAGTAACATGGCACACTGGATTTGGCTAATGGGCCTTGTTTGACACATGTGACTTAGATAATTCAGGACCTGGGAACAGAGTTATATGAAAAATAAAAAGATACCTTATGGACTTGGCTGCCGTCTGCACTTCACAATTTTTCTTTTCATGGTTGCCGGCCTTCCCCATTTCTGCTTTCTTTGCCTCCCTCTGCCCCCAACGTGCATATTGGGAACTGACCTTGGGATCTTTCTTAGACAGATGGGTTTGGCCTTGCCATTCAAAAAGATGCCTTGCCTGAACCTGCAGGATAAAAGGGCATAGAATGTCTCCAGTGCCCAACAGTAATTGTACTGCTGAATTCTGAATGCACACACAGCATTCAAAATAATTATTATAATCCTAACAATCCATCGTTCATGTCATTAATTCAGGCCATTCTAATAGTTCAAGCCTGTGATTGGCAAACACCAACAGTGCGGAAGAAAGAGCTACAAAAAGATGAAAGAGAAAGTAGAGGACGAAAATGTTTTTCTTTTTTAATACGTCCAAGGGTTGCAAAATGGGTTTTGGCTGAGCATCATCTTCTGACATAACCAAGAAACAGAAGTTAGAGAAGAATAATTCAGACAAGAAGTAAGTTTGGTTTTTAATGTCTGGAACTAACAAAATGAAGTTCAACAGGGACCAATGCAAGATACTCCACTTAGGCAGAAAAAATGAAATGCAAAAATACAGAATGAGGGACGCCTGGCTCAACAGCGGTACGTGTGAAAAAGATCTTAGAATCCTTGTGATCAACAAGTTAAACATGAACCAACAATGTCATGCAGTGGCTAAAAAAGCCAATGGGATCTTGGCCTGCATAAATAGGAGTATAGTGTCTAGATCCAGGGAAGATATGCTACCCCTCTCTTCTGCCTTGGTCAGACAACATCTGGAATACTGTGCCCAATTCTGTGCACCACAATTGAAGGGAGATGTTGACAAGCTAGAATGTGTTCAGAGGATGGCGACTAAATGATCAAGAGTCTTGAGAACAAGCCCTATGGGGAGCAGCTTAAAGATCTGGGCATTTTGAGCCTTCAGAAGGACTGTCTCACCAGAGCTTTAGTAAATAACAATAAAATGAAAGATACTGACTGGACACCAATTACAGAATATTTTAAAAAAGATAATATTGAATAGACAATAACAATTCCATGAACAAGCATCTGGATCAAACAAAAGACTTAAAAACCTGGACTTAAAAACCTTCTTTGGAGGTTTTTAAGTCGACGCTGGATGGCCATCTGTTGGGGGTGCTTTGAATGTGATTTTCCTGCTTCTTGGCAGGGGGTTGCACTGGATGGCCCATGAGGTCTCTTCCAACTCAAAGATTCTATGATTCTAAGTATCAAAACCAGGAACAGGTTTAGCTCCAACACAGCAGTACTATAACCACAATTTCATTGTATAAATGGTGGTGGTTGTTGTAGTGTCTCAACTGACACTTTTTATTAAAAAAGAAAAGGATTCTAGGCATCTTAAATATTACAAATTTCACATGAACAAAGTATAATGGCAGTTGTTTAAAAATCGGAATGGTTGTCAATTCATGTCCAGTCTAAATTCAAGTACAGGTTGAACATCCATTCTCCAGAATTCTGAAATCCAAAATACTCCAACATTGGGTTGCTGTAGGTTTTTCAGGCTGTATGTCCATGTTCCAGAAGCATTCCCTCCTGAAGTTTCGCCTGCATCTATGCCAGGCATCCTCAGAGGTTGTGGGGTTAGATGCAGGCAAAACACCAGGAGAGAATGCTTCTGGAACATGGCCATACAGCCCGAAAAACTTACAGCAGCCCAGTGATTCTGGCCATGAGAGCTTTCAACAACACACTACTCCAACATTGTCCACAAAGGTGACTGTGAGAGTGACATCTTTGCTTTCTGATGGTTCAGTGTAAACAAGCTTGGTTCCATGCACAACATTATTTTAAAATGTTGCATAAAATTACCTTCAGGTTAGTATGTAAAAAATGAATATGAAACATGTTGGAGATGGGACTTGGGCCCCATCTCCAAGATATGTCATTATATCCATATATACAAGTACAGGTATTCCAAACCTTTCAAAAAATCCAAACTACAAAATACTTCTAGTCCCAAGCATTTCGGATAAGGGATACCAAACTGTAATGACATTTAAAGCTCTAAACAGATTTATTTACTAGAAAAACCACTCCTCCCTACAACAATAATATATTCCTAGGCCTAGAGTAGGCATGGGCAAGCTTCGGCTCTTCAGGTGTTTTGGACTCCAACTCCCATAATTCCTAAGAGCCTTGGGCCCCTTTCTTTTCCCCCTCAGCCACTTAAGAGACTGAGGGGGAAAAGAAAAGGGCCTGAGGCTGTTAGGAATTTTGGGAGTTGGAGTCCAAAACACCTGGCGGGCCCAAGTTTGCCCATGCCTCACCTAGAGCCTGTTGACTCTACCTATCTACTTGACAGGTGATTTGAAGGCACAAATATATAGTTTGCCATTGTTTGCATGCAATTACAGACAACATTATCCTATGCTGATTTCCCCTGCATACCCTTGCTTAGTTCAAAAGAATTACCATAGCATCCATCTGCAAAATTACTTCTAGGCTTGTTGTTATTTTCCCCTATTGCACTTTTACAAGAGGAAGGACAGATCACATTGCTAGAATGCATTTTCTTTTACTGCTGGTGAGCAGTGTCTAATGCCACCGGTACACTAATCTAATGGATTTTTCATAAATTTGAATACATTACAAAAGAGAATCCAGATACAATTCAATTTATCTTCATATAAACTTTAAAGACTTTGAATCTTTCCGAACTACCACATTGGGCACTACTTTGTAGGTAATCCTTTAATACAAATAAATTGTCAGGTGAGTCATTTATTCGAGAGAGATTTATGGCATTTATTTTTTTGAGATAAGCTACCACTTAAATGAGAACACTAAGAGAAATAGAGATTGAACTTTAATATACATTTCTGAATCAATAAAACTTGCATTAGGCATTCAGAAAATCGTAGTTCTGCCGTGATGGAGGTATTACCAAATACGAATGCTAATAGTGGACTCCTGTTGTGCCACGAATGTCTCCCAAATTAAATATCTCTCTCTGTTTGTATCTCATACATTCATATGCCAATGCAGACAGAAAATAGCAGGGACATGATAAAGAAATCATTTTGTCTGAGACCATTTTTTTTCCAGAGTCAGGGAATTTTTTATAGGACAGCTTCCAATCAAAAGTCCTTTCACATACCCTTTGAACAACACAATCCCATGCTGGGAACTGAATATATGATTTTTTATATATAAAAAAAACAAACCCAAAACAAACCTAGGTGGACTCTTTGACTATGGGTCTTAAAAAAATATAAAGACATGAGAAGGTTAGGTTTAGCTCTGCAGTTAAAAAGGGACATGTCTAATCTATTGGAATTATACTACTATATGAGGAGAAGTCATAGGGAGGAGGGAAGCAAGCTTGTTTTCTGCTGCCCTGGAGACTAGGACGCGGAACAAAGGCTTCAGACTACAGAAAAGGAGATTCCACCTGAACATTAGGAAGAACTTCCTAACTGTGATTACTGTTCAGTAGTGGAACTTTCTGCCCAGAGTGTGGTGGAGGCTCCTTCTTTGGGGGCTTTGAAACAGAGGCTGGATGGCCATCTGTCAAGGATGCTTTGAATGCAAATTTCCTGCTTCCCTGCAGGTGGTTGGACTGGATGCCCCACAAGATCTCTTCCAACTCAATGATTATGTTATTCTACTATGGTAATGAAATAGAAACATACTGAAATCATTAGGGTCAGGGTTGGACACTACAGCTGTCCCTCCACATTTGTGGTTTTGACTTTTGTAGATTTTATTATTCACAGATTTGATTGGTAATGTTCTCTCTAGGCATCTCTAAGTCACCCGGTGTAGTTCTATGCTGTCATGCTGGAGGATCTAGATATTTCTAGAGAGAAAAAAGAATGTCAAGGTCTTCCAGTGTGATTCTATGGCCAGCTTCTAGCAGAGGTTGACCATAGTATCATGCTGGAAGACCTAGTGATGTTTTCTCTCTGGTAAATAGCAATTTCTTTACTTGTAGTTTTTCATTTTCATGGGGAGGGGGTGGGGATGTGCTCCTAACTCCAGTACATGTAGACAACTGCACCATTATCTGTATCTCTTTCCCAATCCCAAATACAACAGGACTCAAAGTTCCTTCTACTCAACTGGACTGACCTGGGCCTGCTATTCTTTCAGGGCTAGGAAGAGGGCTTTGTTGGCAACAATCAGAAATGAGAAAGGGCTAACCAACAACTATTTTATTTATTTATTTATTATTGAGGCTTCTATGCCGCCGACTCCCGGGGGCTCGCGGCGGCTCACAAAGCCAGAGGCATAAAACAGGATTAAAACATAAACAATTAAAAACATAAAACAATTGAGCAATTAAACAATTAAACAATTA
This sequence comes from Anolis apletophallus, assembly GCA_030556195.1. Classification (NCBI taxonomy): domain Eukaryota; kingdom Metazoa; phylum Chordata; class Lepidosauria; order Squamata; family Anolidae; genus Anolis; species Anolis apletophallus. Next base: position 115,212,146 of record JARBWK010000007.1, read on the forward strand.
AAACAATAGCAGGACAGGGCCTACTACAAGCAGAGCAGCAACAGGTGCCAGCGCAGTACCCAAAGTACACGGGCCTACTCTCCAAAGGCCTGCCTGTACAGATGGGTTTTACAGGCCCGCCTAAATGGGAGTAGATCTCTCAGGGCCCTAGTTTCAGCCGGGAGGGCGTTCCACAGCGTAGGGGCTATGACGGAAAACGCCCTCCGGCGGGTGGATGTCAGGTGTGCCGACTTGGCAGATGGTATTTCCAGGAGGTTGGCATCCTCTGACCGTAGTGATCTCGCTGGGCAATAAGTAGTGAGGCGGTCCCTCAGATACGCTGGCCCCAGGCCGTACAAGGCCTTAAAGGTAAGAACCAACACTTTGAAGGCGATCCGGTGCTCAATAGGAAGCCAGTGCAGATCCTGCAAAACAGGTGTTATTCGGCAACCTGCTGCCGTGCCAGACAGGAGCCGGGCGGCAGTGTTCTGCACCAGCTTGAGCTTCCGGATCGACGACAGAGGAAGGCCAACGAGAGCGCATTACAGTAATCTAGCCTAGAGATGACCGTGGCTTGGATCACCGTGGCCAGGTCGTTCCGGGGAGAGGTAGGGGCCAGCCTCCTTGCCTGGCGGAGGTGGAAAAAAGCAGCCTTGCTGACCATGGAGACCTGGGCCTCCATGGTCAGCTGGGAGTCCAAATGGACCCCTAGGCTCTTCACAGACGGCGCTGGGCACAGCGCCGCACCGTCCAGGGTCGGAAGCCGGGCACCCACCCCGCCCGGGTGACCCAGCCACAAGATCTCCGTCTTCGCCGGATTCACCCTCAACCTACTGGCTCGCAGCCATCCAGTGACGGCTTTGAGGCAACGCTGGAAATTATCGGGGACGGATTCTGGCCTGCCCTCCATCCTCAGAATGAGCTGGGTGTCATCAGCGTACTGGTGACAGACCAGCCCATAACTCCGCACCAGCTGTGCAAGCGGCTGCATGTAGATGTTAAATAACAGAGGGGAGAGAATGGCCCCTGGGAACCCCACAGACTAGAGGGGAGCCCCGGAGATCACCCCGCCCCTCCTCACACGCTGAGACCGCTGGCAGAGGAAGGAGGTCAGCCAATTAAGGGCAGTCCCCCTCACTCCAGCCATGGCCAGGCGGTGGATCAATAGATTGTGGTCGACCGTGTCAAACGCTGCCGTGAGGTCCAATAACACGAGCAGCGCAGACCCGCCTTGGTCGAGCTGGCAGCGGAGTTGGTCTGTGATGGAGACCAGGACCGTCTCCGTCCGTGCCCGAACGGAAGCCGGACTGGAAGGGGTCTAGCCACATTGCATCATCTAAGAAGGACTGCAATTGCTCCATTACTGCCCTCTCAACTACCTTGCCCAGGTACGAAAGATTCGACACTGGGCGGTAGTTGGATGGAACCGCAGGGTCCAATGACGGTTTCTTCAGTAATGGAGCTACCACCGCCTCTTTCAAGCACTCTGGAAAGACTCCTTGCTCAAGGGAGCTGTTTATGATATTCAACGTAACCCCTCCAGGCAAGATCTAACAAGCCAGGAGGGGCACGGGTCGAGGGAGCAGGTGGTGGGACGGGCTGCAACCACTATCTTATCAACAGCGTCTGCGTCCAGTGGGCGAAACCGGTCGAGGTGGGCCGGCGGAGGGCCACGGAGTCTCGAGCTCTCTTACTGTATCAACTGTGGCCGGAAGGTCGGCGGAGGCTCAGTATCTTGTCTGTGAAGAAACTCTGAAAAGCACCGGCAGTGAGGGCCTGATCACTATTTTTTGGGACGGTAGGGACCGTCGTCAAAGACCGAATTACCTTAAACAATTGGGCCGGGCATGAGTTAGCAGACGCTATCAGGGCGGAAAAGTACACATTTTTGGCCGCCTTGACAGCATGCTCATAAGACTCTTTAATTAGCTTATAAGCTGATACTGAGGCTCCGTCACGGAGTTTCCTCCACTCGCGCTCTAGCCGTCTCCTCTCCCGCTTCATGGCCCTCAGATCCCCTGTATACCAGGGGGACCGATGATTGCGGGGTCGGAGAGGATGCCTAGGGGCAATCTCGTCGAGAGCTCTAGCTAACGAGGTGTTCCAGGCCTGGACTAGCTCATCAACTGAGACGCTGATAGACTCCAGATCCCTCAGTGGTGGCGGCACTGTTGCCTAGTATGCTTATGTGCGAAACAGACTGACATGGAAATGTGGGGCATGTGATCTCCAAATTTTGGGATATAGTCCACAGCTCACTCTGAGAATACCTACACTGACAACCCCCCCCCCCCCAAACAACCCCTGGATTCTCTCTGAATCCATTGCTATCCTTCTCCAACTGGTGAGTATCCCAGGATTTCTTGCCTTTAATCTGACTTTGCCTCAAGTTAAACAAAGTTGGGGGATTCTCCAGATTTTCCTAGAAACACATCCCAGGTCTTTGAGACTATGTGGATAGCTGGATTGGTCCAATTTGACTCAATTCACTGTCCAGGCATACAATATACCATCACCCTGACAGGGAAGGATGATACTCTCCTCTCGCTGGTTCCATAGGCTCCTTCTTTGGACTTCAGTGTACACAACCAATATGGCCAGGCACTTGCATAATGCTCTGATGCCTTGCAAGGAATAACAGTGGCATCATGGAGAACAAGGTAGCAGCCCAGCATGGGTGAAGCAGTCCATTGGCCTCCAGCCCTTGATTCAGCATATATTTGCTGAATCTGGGCTCCCTCTGGATCAGGTTTATACTGGAATAATATGCCCAGTGTAGACGTAGCCTTTGTTTATCTGCCTGTTGTTGTTTATTCGTTCAGTCGCTTCTGACTCTTCATGACCTCATGGACCAGCAATCGTCAGAGCTACCTGTCGGCCGTGGCCACCCCAGCTCCTACAAGGTCAAGCCAGTCACTTTAAGGATACCATCCATCCATCTTGCCTTTGATTTGCCCCTCTTCCTTTTTCCTTCCATTTTCCCCAGCATCATTATCTTCTCCAAGCTTTCCTGTCTTCTCATGATATCCTTCCCTCCAGTGAGCAGTTGGGCTTTATTTCCTGGAGTATGGACTGATTTAACCTTCTTGTGGTCCAAGGCACTCTCAACATTTTCTTCCAACACCACAGTTCAAAAGCATAGATCTTCCTTTGCTCAGGTTCCTTATGGTCCAGCTCTCACATCCATAGGTTACTATGGGGAATACCATTGCTTTAACTATGCAGATCTTCAATGCCAATGTGATGTCTCTACTCTTCACTAGAGTGGTCACTGCTCCCCTCCCAAGAAGTAAATGTCTTCTGATTTCCTGACTGCAGTCTGCATCTGGAGTAATATTTGCACCTAGAAATATAAAGTCTGTCACTGCCTCAACGTTTTCTCCCTCTATTTGCCAGTTATCAATCAGTCTGGTTCCCATAATCTTGGTTCTTTTGATGTTTAACTGCAACCCAGCGTTTGCACTTTCTTCTTTCACCTTGGTTAGAAGGCTCCTCAGCTCCTCCTTGCTTTCGGGCATCAAAGTTATATCATCTGCATACCTAAGGTTGTTAATGTTCTTCCAGCAATTTTAACTCCAGCCTTGCATTCATCAAGCTCTGCACGTCGCATGATGTGTTCTGCATTTATCTACCTCTGTGTGTATATTGTAGAGTATATTTGCATTTCTTGGGCCACAAAAATGCTATTCATCTTTCTGTATTTCACCATGCCTTCAGTTTAGTTTTGAATAGGCAATTAATATTTTCCATGTTTGCTCCTGGAAACAGTGCATTTCCCCTTCCGCACAGTTCTAGCAACTCATAGTAATGAGGCCGCATGAAGAGATTTCAAACATTTGAGCTTGGAACTATGAAATTTTGGGGGATATAGTTCTGTGGAATTCTGCGACCTGGAATTTAAAAAATAACTGGCCTAATGCCCCACATTCAGTCCCTGGCATCTGCAGGTAGACATGAAAATGGGAAACACAGAGAGCTGCCATCAGTCACTGTGTACAACCCTGAGTTAGAAGAACTTATTTGCTCATGAAAGAAATGTACGCTTTGCTTTTGCCTTCTTAAAATAAAAGGAATGTCTACAAAATAAGAGAAGCATAAATACAATGGGCCAAATCTAATCAAAATCTAACAAATCTCATTCACTTCAACAGAGCCACACTTGAAGAGACTGATGTAGGATTTAACACAAGAATAATAACATTGCATTTACAGAACAAGCTAAAAGCAGCAGCAGACAGAAAGGCAAAGAACCTATCCAGTCAGTAAATAAGATTAAACAACAGCAGAGTCAACTGCTTGCTTAAAGAGACCTGCCAAATGTAAGTAAAGGGGAAGGTGACCTTACCTTTATGGGCAGAGAGTTCTACAAACATGACACTGCTACTGAAAAAGGCTTTTTGGGTCTGAGAGTATAAGGTGATTTCCTGTCCTTGAGAAATAATAATTTTTTATCAAGATTACTTCTTATCTAAATACTAGAGGTGTGCAAAATTCCAGACATCATTTTGGATTTCGGAAAATTCAGCAATTCAGACCACCAAAATACAATGCAGGAAGGTCCCTTTTAAAGCATTTACAGATCAAAACACAAGAAATTCAGAAAATTTGTTGATTTGATCCCCCCCCCCCCAATGTAACATATTACCCAATTGGGACTGGCTGGCATCACTGATAAGCTGCGCACAGTTTTTTTTCCCTTTCAGCCAATCAGTATAGGAAAGCCCATACTTGTCACTTTCTTTCTGCCAGTTTCTGACTGTTTCTTAAAACTTAGGAGAGATACTCTAACTATTCAACTTTTATTTTCCAAATTCTACTAAGGAGATATGGGTGGATGTATCTCTCAACCCTGACACACCAGTGAGCCCTCTGCCCCCACACCCAGCAAGTCAGACCTGCAAAACCTACTTACCTGCCTGCTGCTTCCCCTGACAGGATCAGCATTTCACTTTATAATTATGCTTATTGCTTATAAGTCGCACTGATATAAAAGGGATTTAGTTTAATTTCCTTAAAATCAGTAGATGACAGAAACATTCTGAAACTTGGTAGGCTTACAGTTGTAAAAGTGGCCTATGAATGCGACAAAAATATATAATTTTTCAATCCTCTGAGACTGAGAGAATGTGACTTTCCCAAGGTGCTTAAATTGGAAGAAATTCCTAAAAATCAGTGAATAACCAAATATTCTGAAACTTTATAGGAATAGTGTTCCATCACTGTGGAAAAATTCAAGGGGATAATTCTTTTTGTTTTTTTTTAAAAAGAAATTATTTTGGTAGAAACTTTTTAAAAATCCTAAAAATCAGTGAATAACCAAAACATTCTGACACTTGGCAGAATTACAGGTGTGAATATGCTTTATAAGTGTGGCAAGTTTTGTCTCAATAGTCATAAAAATGACAGAAAGACGAGCCGCACAATTTCCCCATTGGCGCTAATGGACTGAATCTTACCAAAACAATAATGAAACTTCAAATTTCAAATTACAAATTGAAACAGCCCCCCCCCCTGAATCTCCCCAAATGTTCTTGAAACAAAATGGGAGGGGGCATCCAAAATTCAAAATGAAACTGAAAAGGATTTCTGCCATTTCATGCACCTCTACTAAATACTCTGAAGACTCTAGACAGTAATTGCCAAACTCTGGTCTTGCAGATGTTTTGGACTTTAGCTCTCAAAATAACTAATCACTGGCCAAGACAACCGGGGCTTCTGGGAGTTGAAATCCTAAACAACTGGAAGACTAGCATTTCAGAATTACTTCTCTAGAAGATCATGAATGATCTCAGAAGACAGGACTGAGATGTATCTACATTGTAGAATTAATACAGTTTTTAAAAGGGTTTTATTTTAAAATTGTAATACACCCACAATACACATTACAAACATACATACATATACATACATAAACAACCCGCCACACACAATACAATTACCCCTCAACCCAACCCCTGTGCAACCCACCACCTTGGCTTCCGACACTGATCTATGGATGTGGATGTGTCCTTCAAGCCTGTACAATGGATTTTTCTGGTGGAGTGCAGCGTGCACAGAACTGGCCTCACCCTTTAAACCAAAGGTTCACCTGCTGGGGCCTAGCAAGCTGGGACGGTGGCAGCAAGGTCCTCAGGTCATAGGTTTGGTTCGAGTTTCCTTCTCTTAGATGGTTGACCTTACAGGGTTAGACCAGCACCATCTGCCCGGGTTTGAAATTAGAGCTTTCCTTCTCCTAGGATGGTTGCCAAAAGGCTAGAGAGCCCATCCTGCCCATTGACGCTCTTTGTCAGACCCTTCAGTTGTGACCTGTCTGGCATGGGAGGCCCTACCGGTGGCTATTATGCCACCGCCAGCATGGCTCACAACTTCAGTAGGGTACACAAGCCTCTCCCCCACTGCAAGGGGGCGCCAATGGAGAGGACATTTCGGATTATAATAACAAAGGATGTGATTTTACATTGGATAGCACGGCATCACTTTGTACATGTGTAATGATATGTTGATTGTACTATTTGTGTGGAATAGTAACTGAATGCACACTGCATTTTAAAACTGGTTGCCTTATATAAACCATGAAGTGCGTAAAGACTGAGTTTTGTAATCGTAGACACCACTGAACTTGGCAGGCTGCATTTCTGAGTGGGCATGCATATGATTGCACTGAGGCTTCAAGTTGTAATATTTTATTTCCAGACATCCTAGATCTACTCTTATTGATTTTTTTTGCCATTTCAAGTCTTCTCCAGTAGTTACTTAAGTATCAAGATTTATGATGCCTTTGTCAATGCCTTCTCTCAATATTTCATTTGATTACATGTATTTGGTATCTTGCTCTCCACTTCCAGAGGACTCTCACAGCATCAAAAGAAATGGCATGCAGCCACAGGAAAGCAATAAAGCAAATTAGAAATCCAGCTGGAAGTATTAAAGTTCCGAGATCTAGATAAATAAAAATCTGTCATTATTTTATTTACTTAGGACCAAAAAGATGTAAGATTTGGGATCCAGCTGGTCTCTGTTTGGACAGCCTTCTAAAATAAGGTGCCACAACCAGAAAGATGGCCTCAAAAACCTTAATATGTAAGAAGGGGATATTATAGATATTGGAGTTCCAGATCGTATGTTTGTAACTATATGTTTTATAGCAGACATTCCTGACACATCTATATAAATAAAAATGTAATGTTCGTTTGTGGGATTAACATAACTCAAAAACCACTGAACGAATTGACATCAAATTTGGACACAATACACCTATCAAGCCAACGAGTGACCATCACTCATAAAAACATGAAAAATACAGCAGAAAAGACTTTCAAAGCAAAAATTTTTTACATTACCCCCCACACACATATATGAAAACAGAAACTCATATATACATATATACACAAATATATACACACATATACACATGCACAAAACACATATACACAGACTGGGCCACAACACCGCATGGCAGAGGATTGCTAGTAACTAATATTATGTTTTAGGGTGCATCTACACCAGGGCTGCCCAGGAAGTCAATCGCGATAGTTGATATAGTTGATCCCGGGACCTAAGGAGGTTGATCCCAGCCGGATGGGGCGCTTCTCAGAGGGGGGCGGAGCCAGGCCAATCCCCGCTAGCTATGTCACCACTGGCTTGGCATTGCCATCCTCAAGCATGGAGAAGCTGCTGGGAGCTCCAAAGCCAGAGGGGAGGGGGCGGGGCTTGACATGACCTGGCTCCGCCCCCTCTGGCCGAGCCCCACCCTGCCCCCTCCCCTCTCCAGCCTTGAGGAGGTAGGTAGATCTTTCTGACTTGGTTTTAATATAAGTAGCTCGCATGCTGAAAAAGTGTGGATACCCCTGATCTACACTGTAGAATTAATATGGTTTGATACCACTTTAACTGCCATGGCTCAATGGTATAGAACAGGCATGGCCGTACCAAATCACAAAAAGACAGAATACAATAAAACAAAAGTAGCTAAAATGTACACATTAAAACTCATGCAGATAATTTTGGATTTCATATATTTCAGAAATTCAAATGGCGGATAAGGAATGTTTAACCTGTTTTGATTTATCTGCTGGAATCTCTTCTTTTGTCTGCATCGTAACATTGTAAAGTGAACAGGGGCCTTGCAACTAGACAGAGAAAGGCAGTTGCCTCAGGCAGTCGGATTCTTTGGGTGTCATCCAGAAACAGCCAATTGCTAGTGAATACTTTATTTATTTATTTAACTGCCAGGAAAGTTGAAACCTCTTTGTGAGAGATTCCTGTACCTTTTGGCAGAAGTTTAAAAAAGAAGACTTGGCTTGCCTTAAATATTCAGTACCTAGACTGTGGTGGCATCTACCCTGTAGCATTAATGCTGTTTGACACCACTTTAAGTGCCATGTCTCAATGCTATGGGAACATGAGAGTTATAGTTTTACAAGGAGATTGGCCTTCTCTGCCCAAGAGCACAACTGCTTTGACAAACTACAAATCCCAGGATTCCATGGCATTGAGTCATGGCAGTTAAAGTGACATCAAACTGCATTATCCTACCTTGTAGATGCAGGCTCAGGCAAGGCTACTAGATGGGTTTCCATGCCTGAGCAGGGATTTGAACTCTGATCTTTAGAGTCACAGTCCCAACATTTGTATCACTACAGCACATTGTGGAATTATAGCAGCTTGACACCATTTTAACAGCTATGGAATCCTGGTATGTGTATCTTCTTATGGCACCAGAGTTGTCAGATGTTGCATCTACAGTGTAGAAAGAATGCAGTCTGGAGTTTGGGGCATGTGTGTGTATGTGCGTGTGGTAGACTCAGGATGATGGGAGTGGTAGCTTACTCATATATGTGTACATTTTCTATGTTTGTGGGTGATTTCCAAGATGACTCCCAAAAAGCCCTGTGATTCCCACCAACAACAGATCTGGACCAAACTTAGCACACACACACATCTCCCATGACCAATTTGAAGTAATGCTGGGGTTTGGGGAATGTGTGTGGGTCCAGGATGATGGGACTTGCAATCCACTTACATCCAGAGAGCACCGTGAACCCTACCAGAGATGAACCTGGACTAAACTTGCCACACAGACCCATTATGATCAACTTTACTGATGGGGTTGGGTGCGTGTGCGTATGTGTGTGTGGTGGACTCGGGTTGATGGAAGTGGTAGTTTACTCATATCTTTGTACATTTTCTATGTTTGTGGATGATTTCCAAGACGACTCCCACCAACAATGGATCTGGATCAAACCTGGCACACACATCCCCCATGACCAATTTGAAGTAATGATGGAGTTTGGGGCATGCGTGTGAGCCCGAGATGATGGGAGTTGCAATCCACTTACACCCAGAGAGCACCGTGAACCCTACCAACGATGGGCCTGGACCAAAGTTGCCACACAGACCCATCATGACTAACTTTAAGTGTTGCTGGGGTTTGAGGTATGTGTGTGGACCTGGCATGATGGGAGTTGCAGTCCACTTACACCCAGAGAGCAACATGAACCTCCCAATAATGGACCTGGACCAAACTTGCCACACAGACCCATCATGACCACCTTGAAGTACTTCTGCGGTTTTGGGCATGTGTGTGGGCCAAAGATGATGGGAGTTGCAATCCACTTACATCCAGAGAGCACCATGAACCTCCCAATAATGGACCTGGACCAAACTTGCCACACAGACCCATCATGACCACCTCTAAGTACTGCTGGGGTTTTGGGCATGTGTGTGGGCCAAAGATGATGGGAGTTGCAATCCACTTACAGTACATCCAGAGGGCACCATGAACCTCCCAATAATGGACCTGGACCAAACTTGCCACACAGACCCATCATGACCACCTCTAAGTGCTGCTGGGGTTTTGGGCATGTGTGTGGACCAAAGATGATGGGAGTTGCAATCCACTTACAGTACATCCAGAGAGCACCATGAACCTCTCAATAATGGACCTGGATCAAACTTGCCACACAGACCCATCATGACCAACTTTAAGTACTGCTGGGGTTTTGGGCATGTGTGTGGGCCAAAGATGATGGGAGTTGCAATCCGCTTACATCCAGAGAGCACGGTGAACCCTCCCAATGATGGACCTGGACCAAACCTGCCACACAGACCCATCAAGACCAACTTTAAATGCCAATGGGTTTGGGTGCATGTGCGTATGTGTGTGTGGTGGACTCAGGTTGATGGGAGTGGTAGTTTACTCATATCTTTGCACATTTTCTATGTTTGTGGATGATTTCCAAGATGACTCCCACCAACAATGGATCTGGACCAAACCTGACACACACATCCCCTGTGACCAATTTGAATGAATACTGAGGTTTGGGGTATGGGTGGAGGCCTGGTATGATGGGAGCTGCAATCCACTTATTTATTTATTTATTATTTATTATTTGGACTTATACGCCGCCACTCCCTGAGGGCTTAGAGCGGCTCACAGTCACATAAAAAACACAGTCATATAAAAACACAGCAAAGGTAAAACAACATATTAAACTAGTTTAGAAGTCGGTTTTCCAGCTTAGCAATCAAAGGCTAGCTGGAAAAGATGGGTCTTGCAGGCGTTGCGAAAAGAGGGTGGGTCCTGCATGGCCCGCACATCACTTGGAAGGGTATTCCAGATTGACGGCGCCACTGCTGAAAAGGCTCTGCGCTGGGTAGATGTGAGACGGATTGCCTTGAAAGGCGGCACTTCAAGGAGGTTCTGTTGTTCGGAATGGAGTGATCTCTAGGGTTGATTGATAGGGGAAAAGAAGAGAGCCCTGCCAAGGATGGACCTGGACCAAACTTGCCACACAGACCCATCATGACCATGTGCGTATGTGTGTGCGGTGGATCCAGGATGATGGGAGTGGTGGTCTACCCCTATCTTTATGCATTTTTCTAAGGAGAGCAGTGATAAAGTCCAAAAACAATACCCTGGCAGTAAAAGGGGTGTCAAAATGCATTCCTTCTAGGTGTAGATCAGGCATGGACAAACTTGGGTCGTTTGGGTGTTTTGGATTTCAACTCCCACCATTCCTGACAGCCTCAGGCCCCTTCCTTTCCCCCCTCAGCCGCTTAAGCGGCTGAGGGGGGAAAGGAAGGGGCCTGAGGCTGTCAGGAATGGTGGGAGTTGAAATCCAAAACACCCAAACGACCCAAGTTTGCCCATGCCTGGTGTAGATGCAGCGGAGGGGAAGAGAGAGGCAAGGAAGAGAGGAGGGGGATTCCCTTGCCTTTGCCCCTCTCCTCCTCCTCCTTCTCCCCTTTCTCCCCCTCCCCTGCTCCTTCCCACTGGCTGGAAGAGCTGCCAATCCGCCTGGTAATCCTGCTTTAACGAGGAGCCAAGAAAAAGCGGAGGCGAAGGCAGCCCCAGCCGAAGAGGGAGGGGGAGAGAGAAGAGAGAGAGCGAAGGCAGCCCGGGACTCCTCTTGCAGCCGCCCCTTCTCGCCGCTTCCCTCTCTGTGTGTGTTTCTCCGCGTGGAAAAAAAAGCCTCCCTCTCTTCCTCCCTCCCTCCCTGCTCCGTGGCTAAACTTTGTCGGGGCGAGGAAGACCCACGCGAGGCACCCGCCGCAGGAGAAGAGGAGGAGGAGGAGGCGAAGGGGACGCCCCGAAGCCAGCCAACAAGTGAGAAGCCAAAGCGAGGAGGAGGAAGAAGAGGAGGGAGAGAGAGAGAGAAGAAGGGGAAAGAGGGCGAAGAAGAGGGAGCCGGCGGTGGGCGCCGATCCCGTGGAGTCCGCCTCCGCCTGGAAATCTAGCTCGCTTGGGTCTTTGGGTTATTCTTCTTCCTTCTTTTTTTTTTGGAACTCGCGTCCCCGAAGCAAAGCCGGGAATAATGCGGAACGTGTGGATACTGCTCGCTTTCGCCGGGGTGGCCTGCGTGTCGGGGGAGACGGTAAGAAGGGAAGGGTTTGGGGGGGCTTTGATTCTGTTTTTTGGCGTGAGAAAGGAATAGGGCAACGGGGAAGGAAGTGGTTGCTTTTGGGGGCTTGGGATGTTTTCCTTTTTGGTGTGAGAAGGAACAGAGCAACTGAAATGGTTTTGGCTCGAGATAGATAGATACATTTGGAGTGAGAAGAAGCAGGGCAACTGAGAGATGTTTGGTTTGGGCTTTTGAGATATTTGTCCCTTCTTTGGAGTGGAAGGAACAGGGAACGTGTGAGATAGTTAGTTTGGGCTTGATACATTTGTCCCCCAAAAAACCTCTGAAATATATCAACATCTGTCAATCTGGGGGTGAGAAGGAACAAGGTAGCTGTGAGATTGTTGGTTTGAGTTTGAGATAGGAATGAGAAGAAACAGGGCAACTGAAATGGTTTAGGGTCGAAATGGATAGATATATTTGGAGGGAGAAGAAATAGGATAACTGGGGGATGGTTGGTTTGGGATGATGATGTTGGTTTGGAGTGAGAAGGAGCAGGGCAACTGAGAGATGTTTGGCCTGGGCTTGAGATATTTGTCCCTTCTTTGGAGTAGAAGGAACAGGGGAAGTGTGAGATAGTTTGGTCTTGATACATTTGTCTCCCAAAAGCGTCTGAAATATCAATATCTATCAATCTGGGGGTGAGAAGGAACAAGGTAACTGTGAGATTGTGGGTTTGAGCCTGAGTTAGGAATGAGAAGGATCAGGGCAACTGGGGGATGGTTGGTTTGGGCTTGAGATATTTGTCCCTTCTTTGGAGTAGAAGGAACAGGGAACGCGTGAGATAGTTAGTTTGGGCTTGTCTCCCCAACAACCTCTGAAATATATCAACATCTATCAATTTGGGGGTGAGAAGGTACACGGTAACTGTGAGATTGTTGGTTTGAGCTTGGGTTCGGAATGAGAAGAAACGGGGCAACTGAAACGGTTTAGGGTCGAAATGGATAGATATATTTGGAAGGAGAAGAAACAGGATAACTGGGGGATGGTTGGTTTGGGTGATGATGATGGTTTGGAGTGAGAAGGAGCAGGGCAACTGAGAGATGTTTGGCTTGAGCTTGAGATATTTGTCCCTTCTTGGGAGTAGAAGGAACAAGGGAAGTGTGCGATAGTTTGGTCTTGATACATTTGTCTCCCAAAAACCTCTGAAAGATATCAGTATCTATCAGTCTGAGGGTGAGAAGGAACAAGGTAACTGTGAGATTATGGGTTTGAGCTTGAGTCAGGAATGAGAAGGATCAGGGCATTTCTTTGGATTAGAAGGAACAGGGAAAGTGTGAGATAGTTCTGGCTCCAACCCCTCCCACCCAAATATATCAATATCTATCAATCTGGGCATGAGAAGGAACAAAGTAACTGTGAGATTGTTGGTTTGAGCTTGAGATAAGAATGAGAAGGAACAGGACAACTGGGAGATGTTTGGTTTGGGCTTGAGATATGTTCCCTTCTTTGTAGTAGAAGTGTGAGATTGGGATGATGGTGGTGATGATTTGGAGTGAGAAGGAGCAAGGCAACTGCAAGATATTTGGTTTGGGTTTGAGATATGTGTCCCTTCTTTGGAGTAGAAGGAACAAGGAAAGTGTGAGATTAGGATGATGGTGTGAAGTGAGAAGGAGCAGGGCAACTGGGAGATGTTTGGTTTGGGCTTGAGATACTTGTTCCTTCTTTGGCCTAGAAGGAACGGGGAAAGTGTGAGATTGGGATGATGATGATGATGGTTTGGAGTGAGAAGGAACAGGGCAACTGCAAGATGTTTGGTTTGGGCTTGGGTTGTTCCTTCTCTGGAGTAGAAGGAAAAGGGAAAGTGTGAAATGTTTGGTTTGGGCTTGATACATTTGTTTCCCAAACTTCCCCAAATATATCAATATCTATCTGTCTGGGAGTGAGAAGGAAGGAGGCAACTGTGAGATTCTTGGTTTGAGCTTGAGATAGGAATGAGAAGGAACGGGGCAACTGGGAGATGGTTGGTTGGGCTTAAGATTATTGTTGTTGATGTTATTAATGGGGTGAGAAGAGACAGGGCAACTATGATTTTTTTTAATTTGGGCTTTGTGTTTTCTTTTTTTTTGGAGTGAGAAGGAACAGAGAGGGCAACCTTGGAGTGTTTCCCCAAAGGCCCACTTTTCCCTCCCTCCCTCCCTTCCTTCCTCTAGAGTTCAATCCCAGCCTCTCACCAGCAATGTTCTGCTGCAAATCTGGTTGCACTTAGTTCACTGAAGCAAATCAATAACACTCCCCTCCTCTTCTTCTTTTTCTTCTTCTAAACATGGGGTCTGCACATTGGAAACCGCCTGGAGAAACTTTGACTTGTGCAGAAGAGTGCAGGAATTCCCCAATGGCGCTTGCAGGCATTGTGTTATTCTTTTTGAAAGGAGCAGGGATTTAAATGCAGGATTTCAATAAAAGTCCTGCTTCTTGCATTGACTGCAAGGGAGGGGGGTAGTGTGTGTGTGTGTGTTACTGGAGGGAGAAATTTGGGAAGGATGAGACGCCCCCGCTGTTCCCACATCTGGTGCGCAGAGGTTTGGGCTGAGGTCATTCGCCAAAAGATCAAAACTTTTCCACCGAAGAGCTTTTCAGCTCAGTGGACAAATTAGGGAGGGAAATGTGTTGCAGGGGGCAGTGGTTTTCCTCCCTATCCCCCCTCCTCTTTTGAATCAGGACCAGGCTTTTTAAAGGAATGTTTTCAGTGCTGTTTCTGACAATTCCTTGCTAGCCTTAGAGATTTGGTGGACGTGGGAGGATGACAAAAAAAGCTTCCCTCAAAATGGACCTTGAGGAAGTGGATGCCTGTCTTTGAGGTTGCCCCCTCCTCTTTTTACACTCCAGAAAAGTTTGATCATGAATCCTAGATTTGTCCTTCTGCTCTGAAGGACTGGAGGAGAACATGCTATGATGGTGATCCTGACCTCTGCTTTTCTGGTGCGCTTTGGGGACATTTAGGACAGACAGATCTTTGTGTCCTGAGATCTCAACTGAAGCTTTGCCTTACCATCCCAAATAATTGCAACATTCACCCTTGCCACAAGCAGACAAGAGTTCTCTCTCCCACCCTGGACATTCCACAGATATACAAACTCCACTTGCCTAGTTTCCAACAGATCTCACAACCTCTGAGGATGCCCACATAGATGTGGGTAAGACATCAAGAGAGAATGCTTCTGGAACATGGCCATACAGTCCAGAAAACTCACTGAAACCCTATGCATAATGTTGTTGGCATTCTTTCATGGAGGCAAATAAATAACATATAGGGAGATGTCGAAGTGTGTGTGTGTGTGTGTGTGGGGGGGGCATTTCCCTTAGGCTGGGTTAAGGTTTGCTTGCTGAATGCACAGATTGTGGAATGAAGTTGCAGCAGTCTTCTGTTTGCAATCCTTGGGGTTTGTTTTGCAGTTAGCTAATGGGCTCACCTTAACTTTAGAAAGTCACTGGAGAATTTCTCTGGATTGTAACTATGGTGTTTAGTCTCAGTTGCTGCTGCTCTGCTTCTTGGCTTCCTTCAGCATTATTTAAACTTTGTCTTGAAATAGCTACAGTTGGTGACGGGTAACGTCTCCTCTGGCTCAGTGGGATTTATTTCTGCAATTTCAGAGGGTGAAGGATACATTCTTAGTCTTGTGCAAGAGAAACTACCCTTCTCTTTTTCCCTTTCTTTTGCAGAAAAGTAGGGGAAAGTCTCCTTTCCAAAATAGCTCAAATCTCTGGTGACTTCTGTTGCCGAAAGTACTCATGTCCCTTGAGAACAGTGAGGTTCAGCTGCAGATACTGACCTTCCTCCCCCTTTATCATAGCTATAAACTATATGTGTTTGGAGGGGGCGCACTCATCTCACCAGTTGCCCCCTTCTTTCTTCTATTGTCCTTTGCTTTCTGTTCCAGGTTAGAAGTAATTGGACATTTCTTGAACTTAATGAATTTACAGTCAGCACTGAGTCACTCTCTCTGAAGGTTATTTGCATTTGCAGTTCCCCATGCTGATTTCCACATATGCATAAAAAACAAGTGTTAGAACTGTTGAATGGTATGGGTTAAACCAGGCATGGGCAAACTTTGGCCCTCCAGGTGTTTGGACTTCAACTCCCACAATTCCTAACTGCTGGTAGTAAGTCCAAAACACCTGGAGGGCCAAAGTTTGCCCATACCTGGTTTAAACTAAGCTGAAATGTCAGAATATACTGAAATATCCATCCCCACAACACACTAACTGTTTCTTGCAGCATTAATATCACATTTTCTGGTGTTCCACTTGATGGTTAGGCTTCTTTTCCCCCTTGAATTTTGGGCACTGTCAAAAGAAAAAGGAGAGGACTTTCTCTTCTTGGCTTAATAGCATTCCAGGCAGTCTTCCTTGCACATTTTATGGTGAGGGATCTCCTTTGTGAGTACCAAAAGGTATACAAGATCAAAATGTGCTGTGGTGATTCGATCTCCATTAATTTTTAAAGAACTTTTGGAGATGCTCTTTTATGTTGTCCCAAATGTATAAAGGTGGCAGACACATCAGATCCTGTCTGGTTTCGGAAGCTATGCAGGGTCAATTCTTGGATGGGAGACCGCCAGTGGATACTAGGCGCTGTAAGCTATATTTCAGGGGAAAGTAATGGCAAATCTCGTGAGTATTCTCAGAAACCCCTATGGAATGTATGGGATTGCCATAAGTTGACAGGACACTTAACAGTAAACACAAACATATATGCACACAGACATAGATGCGTGTTTGCAAAGGAATGCCTTGATGAATTCAATAAGGCTAACCTCCAATACTCATTGAGCCTCTGGTGGTGCAATGGGTTAAATCCTTGTGTCGCTTACATTCCATTAACTGAGAAAGATGGATCAGCACTTCAGCATTATTTTAACTGTATCTTGGAAAAAGTATAGGAGTTAGGGAACGGTTAGCACCTATCTTGGTCTTTCTTTAGACCTTGAGATCCTGGTGTTCTTTGTGTGGCAACTCCTGTTAGCCCCAACTGATACGGCCATGTTTTAGAACTTATCCTCTAAAGCAGGGGTGCTCACGCTTTTTCAGCATGCGAGCTACTTATAAAACAACCAAGTCAAAATGATCTACCTACCCACTGCAAAAATGTGAAACATGTAACACAACATCTGCTTTGAACTGGGTTTTCTGATTCCACATTACCATATAATCTGATTCAAAGCAGATAACATGGGATTTTATTCAACTGTGTGGAAAGGACCTCAGATAACCCAGGGCCGGCAGCACTTGGGCAGCGTCCGGAGCCTGCGGAGCGGGCTTCCTCCCACCCTACCTGTGATCTACCAGGACGCCCTACGCGATCTACCAGTAGATCGTGATCTACCTAATGAGTACCCCTGCTCTAAAGCATCTGGAGGATAGCTGGTTATCTATACTGAACAGAAGGCTGTGCAATTAACCGTACTTACAACTTGATTACCTTGAAGATCTGTGATTTCATCAATTCAGGTAGTCCCTCTATCAATGTAAATAACAATTATTCCAAGCATGATCTCTTAGATAATTTGATTGGAATCCGTTGCAGCTTTATGCTAGTATGAATGTCATTACACATGCAATTACACTTTCTCCAGATTGTGAAAGCCCTAAAATAAATGATTGCATAAGCCTTGGAATGCTTCCTAGAACGTTTGGTAAGAGTGATCCCCATAAGTGGGTGATGTGTTGGTGCAATTGCGGCACAATGAGAGAGTGCATGGCCATGCCCCTACCTGGATAATTGGCAGCACAGTAGTACAATTGAGTACTGCAGTGTAGCTATACTCTCAGAATTTTGTGCTGTGCAAACATTTAGTAGACTCTGAGCCATTGTCATCTGGTGACCTTGCTTTTGGTGACAATTCTTTCCTACTGACATAAGCTGGTCTTCAGACAGACAATACATGCACCATCTAGCTCTGATAGAAATGCCCAAAACTTTGGGAGCACAGGACCATCTTTATAACTTGATGAGGGAATGGAGTAGGAATTTTTGGAGCTATACATGCTTACCTAAAAGAAATCCTATTGATATCAGTGACATTTCTGACTCAACATACTTCACACCACAGAGTAAATGAAGCATTTTATTGACTACAGTTATCTCCAATGTGAGAAAGTTCTATCCATTTCCATTTAACTTGCTTATAAACTGGGTGCAGGTGAAATTACTCTTCTGAGTTAAATTTCACACAGATTTTCCCATGGATAATACATGTCGTTTCCTGTACGTAAGTGATATAGACACAGCAAAGCTATAGCCCAATTATTTATTTTAAGCTCGTAAACAGATTGTAACATTTCCAATGTAATTTTAAATTTGCACCTTCCAAATATGTCTAATCCATGTTCTTGTTCGTTGTGTGTCCATTCTCTCAACTTTCCTTTCATTGCTTATGTTTTGGAGGAGTAAGTTCTACTCAACAATTGTTCAGAGAAAGGATTTGTTTGTTTTCTTATTGCTTTTGCAACAGAAACAAGGAATTGTGGCATGTCAAATGAGGGAGCATGTCTTGCTAAGAAAATTGCACCAGGATTACAGTAAATACTGAAAGCCATCAATTGTGGTGACACAGTTGTGGCACTTGGCATTGTAACTGCAAACTATATTTGGATGCCTGGAAAACATTCCACGTCTCCACCACTGCAGATTCCTTTCTTGAATAGTTTTAGCAGGTAATACATTGGAAAGATTTCATCAGTCATAAATATAAGAGAGAGCCTGGAAAATGTTAGCAAGTAATTATTTCTTAAGCAGTATATAAACAGCAACCCATACTGAAGTGAAACCAATACAGGTTGAGTATCCCTTAGTCAAAGTACTTGAGACCAGAACTGTTTTGGATTTTGGATTTTTTGGGGGACTTTTGAATACTTCACATTCATATAGTGAGGTATCTTGAAGTTGGAACACCTTATACACATAGCCAGAAGTTTGTGTACGAAGCGAAATTTGTGTCCATGGAACCAGTCAGAAACTAAAGGTGGCATAATCTCAGTCACTCATCTTGAATACTGGGGTATTTTGGATGTCCGAATTCTGTTCTACCTGTAGTTTAGTGTGTCACCTGCTGTTCTTCTGATTACCTTGTTTAGTATATTTCTTGAGGGGGGGGACCTTTAGGACTGATAAGAAAATAGTATTAAAACTTGAACAAACCTGTCAAAATGCCTATATTGTGCCCTTTAAACATAACTTTTGAAAGCAATTAGAAACTGTATCTTGTTATACCAATTCAGTATAGTTGTCTTTCCATATATATTAACTCAACTATCATGGCTTGAAAATACCTGACTTGGCCACGGTAGCCCATGCCTTAGTTAGATCTAGAACGGACTACTGTAATGCACTCTACGTGGGGCTGCATTTAAAAACAGCTTGGAAACTACAATTAGTCCAAAGATTGGTGGCCAGATTACTAACAGGAGCTAATTGTAGGGAACACACCATGTCCCTATTAAAGCAGCTCCACTGGTTACTGAAAAGTTTCCAGACCCAATTCAAAGTGCAGGCTATCAGCTATAAAGCCCTACACAGTCCAACCTATCTTTGAGACCACATCTCCTTCTACAACCCTGCACAGGCTCTGAGATCTGATGGGGAGGCCCTCCTCTTGGTTCCACCTCTGTCTCAATTGCAGTTGGTGGGGAACGAGAGAGGGGGCCTTCTTGATGGTGGCCCCCCAGCCTTGGAATGCCCTCCCGAGAGAGATCAGGCTAGCTCCCACTCTCCACGCCTTCTGGACACAGTTAACCAGTGGGATTTTATGATGTTTGTTGTTTGTTATTGCTTTGTGTTTTTGTTTATGCACTTGTTGTATTTTGTGTGTTTGCACCTGGGAATGCTTTGTGGGCCACCCTGAGTCCCTTTGGGAGATGGTGTTTGGGTATAAATAAAGTTGTTGTTATCGTTGTCGTTAATAGCCCCTCGATAAAATCCAAAAAGCAAACCTTTATTTTGTTGAAAGGCACACAGTTTTAAAAAAAACCCAATGTATATAACTGAATTTGAACACCCATGGTTTTTGGTATCCACAGAGGCACAGTGGATATCGAGGGTTTACTATATGCCAATAATGATGTGATATTGATATAACTATTCTGATTATTTATTTATTTATTTATTTATTAGTCAATTTTATATTCCGCTCCTCCCTGCAGGCTCGGGGCGGATCACAACACAAAAATAAAATGCGCAATACAATGCACAACAGTTTCCATAAAACAATAAAAACACAATTCGAATCAAAAGCCAGCTTATTACAAATCATCGGTCATAGTTTGAACGTTAGAGCCACCTCTTTCAAGTCAGCCAAAGGCTGTTCTAAAGAGGACAGTCTTGCAGGCTCTTCGGAAAGGGCCCAGTTCATGTATTGCCCGGACATGATTGGGGAGCGAATTCCAGGTCATAGGGGCCACAAATGAAAAGGCCCGTTGTCTTGTACTGGACAGATGACAGGCGCGGGGTGATGGAACAACCAGTAGGTTCTGCTCTTCTGAGCGCAGTGATCTCGGGGGAACGTACGGGGTAAGGCGGTCCCTTAGGTACTCAGGCCCTAGACCGTGCAAGGCCTTAAAGGTTAGCACCAACACCTTGAAGGCAATCCGGCACTCGATGGGGAGCCAGTGCAGTTGCCGTAAAATAGGTGTAATATGCTCCCTTACTGGTGCTCCCACCAGCAAGCGAGCGGCGGCATTCTGCACCAGCTTGAGTTTCCGGATTGTCGACAAGGGAAGACCCACGTAGAGGGCGTTACAGTAGTCCAGTCTCGAGATGACCGTCGCCTGGATCACCGTGGCCAGGTCGTCCCTGGACAGGTAGGGTGCCAGTCGCCTAGCCTGGCGGAGGTGGTAAAACGCCGTTTTGCTGACCATGGCGACCTGAGTCTCCATGGTCAGCAAAGGGTCCAATTGGACACCTAAGGATTAGGAATGAACATAATTCTTTTTTTTAATTTTAACAGATCCTCTCAGTTAATGACAGAGCATTTTAATTCTTGTTTTATTGGTATATCTAGCTGGTTATGAAATGCCAGGAATATTCCTAAATATTCCAGCAGGAGAAGGACAACACATAACTGTGCATGTTCTGGATGCTTTGAAATTTCCGGCTGCTGATCCCTTTTTCTCAGAGTTGTAACAAAATATTTGAAGATACTGATTAAGAATTGTATGAATCTCTGCATAAACCCCAAGGCAGGAAGTAGAAATATTTTAGGTGCCTGGGTCTTTTGTACTAGAGCTCCCACAGTGTCCTTGGATATGGTGGCAGGAAATTCTGGCAGTTGAAATCAAAACATCTGGAGGATCAAAGATCCCAAACCACAGTCTGTGGTGCACTTACAACTTGCTGGGGAATTTAGTTCATGTTTTATTGACTTCTGCTTGACTGAAGAAGTAACTGGTAAGGTTACTTCTATACATAAGACTTGAACATGCGCTTTTATCTTGCAATGATGAGAGAATTCTGAAATTTCTTTTTAATGTGGGGAAAACCCCCAAATGTTGAACATTGACCCAGTGAGTATCAAAGGGATTTTGAGGTTTAACTTCACAAGCTTGTATGAGAATATGGGAAGTTGCTTTGATTGCAGCTTAACCTCTGTTCAATGACAAAATACACCCTTGTGTACTCATGCTCACCAAATGCATACAGTTAATGAAAGAAATAATTTCATTAACAAAAATTTCAGTACCAGAGATAGAAATTACATGGAGAGATAGGTTCTTATCATACAATAATAAGCACAGTTCCACATGTTTCTTTGTTTGTTTGGTTGCATACCGCAAGTCGCTTCTGCTGTGATAGATTCAGCCATCTACGAAGAGGTTACCCAGGGATGCCTGGATAGGTTACTATTACGTGGGGAGGCTTCTATCATGTCCCCCTCAGGGGAACATCCTTGCTCTACCAATGTTTAACATTTACACAAATGATCAGACACTGCCAGAAGAGACAGAGAGTTTCATCTATGCTGACGATCATGCCATCACCACTCAAGCAGGGAGCTTTGAAATGATCAAACAGAAGCTTTCTGAAGCTTTAGGAGCTCAAACTGCCTATTACAGGAAAAACCAATGGATTCCTAATCCATCTAAAATGCAGGTGTGTGCTTTTCATCTTAAGAACAGACAAGTATCTCAAGGTCTGAGCATAACCTGGGAAGGAATCCCACTAGAGCCGTGGTTCTCAACCTGTGAGTCCCCAGATGTTTTGGCCCCCAACTCCCAGAAATCCTAACAGCTGGTAAACTGGCTGGGATTTCTGGGAGTTGGAGGTGAAAACACCTATGTTTCTGCATACTTTTAATTATAATTAATGTTATGAACATGTGAAATGAAAAATACATTGAATCTTTCAGAGACCACTTGAAACATCTTACAGAATGCATCCCTGAGATTATTATTTTTCTTTCTTTCAACCATTTATAAATAGAAATTACGATTTCTGTTATGGATCTATGACTTTTCATGCCATGGTAGCTAGCAAGGCGGGCTGTTGTCCTTTACCACTTTCTTTTAGTTTTGCTGTTCACACAATTTAAATTATTCTTGACACCATTGTTTAACTTGCCTGTTCTTCCTAATCACACACAGTTACACTAGCATCACCTAGAACAGTCTTTTGTTATCGATCTCTTTACTGCAGACCTGCTGCTGCAATCCAAGACTGAAAGTATGCCTCTCTGTAGTCCTCCTCCATCTTTCTAATGCCAATGCTGCAAAAGAAACTTTTGGTAAATAGAAGACTAGAAAAAGAATTGGGCTGGGTTCCCATAAAACTACTTTCTAAAAAGAAACTTTTTATCAGAGATTTGTTAACTAAAATATGCAATGTATCTTTAATGACATGTCAGATTACCAACAAATTGGTTGCAGAAGAATCAAGACTGCTTTGTGCTGATCATTTAGTGGCAGAAATTGTTCAGATTTGTCCTGTTATTAACAATAGCAATACGCCTTAATTTTGTATTCATCATAGTTGGATTCTATTGCCGGATTTTTTCCTTTGCCTTTTGGATAGAAGCAATGAATGTCACAAGTACACTCTCTTGAGTCAAGTGCTTTCAAGTGATGAAGTACTGTTGTGAACCAAAAAAGAGTTTTATTGAAAGGGGGAATGCTAGAAAAGAATTAAAACTGAATCCAGAGCACCAACAATGTGGTAATATATGTCTAAATGCCACAAAGGCATTAGATCACAGCTGGGCAATTGCCAGCCCGCCAGGTGTTTTGGACTTCAAATCCCAGAAATCCTAACAGCTGGTAAACTGGCTAGGATTTCTGGGAGTTGAAGTCCAAAACACCTGGAGGGCCTGCAATTTCCCAGGTCTGCATTAGATCCTTTATGATCATGGAAGCTAAGCAGGGTCAAACCTGGTTAGCCCTTGGATGGGAGACTGCCAATGATTCCCAGCTTCTGTAGGCTACATTTCAGAGAAAGGAGCTGGCAAAACTACGTCTGAGTATTCCTTATCCAAGAAAACCCTATAAAATTAATGGAATCATGCAAGTTTTACTAGTGGAAAATTTAAAAACCAATTTGATGACTGTAGATTGTGTAGAATGGGGAAACAGTGGAGAGGATTTTTGGACAGGCTGGAGATTCATGGAGAGCTTATGTAGAATTAATGCAGTTTGACACCACTTTAACTCCCAATGGCTCAATGCTATGGAGTCCTCTGGATTTGTAGTTTAGTGAGGCACAATCCATCTTTGGCAACAAAGGCTCAAGGCCTTTTAAAACTGCAGCTCCCATGATTTCATAGCATTGAGCCATGACAGTTAAAGTGGTGTCAACCTGCAGATGCAACCATCATCGTATCTTTTCTGTGCTATGGTAGCATGAAAAAGATCAGGGAATTCATGAGATATTAACAGCCTGTCCTGAACATGAAGTAAAAATATGTGCAAAAATTTTGACAAAGTAAATTGTGGACGATGCAATATTATTAACCCAGACGCCATTGAGAATGGTAAAAGCAATGAAGGAAACTCTGCGAGAGTTTGAGGAACAATCGGGGCTTCAGGTGAATATGGAGAAGTCTGAGATGATGTTTATAAATACAGGTCCGAGGGAACAGATAGAGGTAAGGAAAGCGTCAGGGTTAAAACTAGGGGTAAAAAGAATGAAATATCTGGGAGTGTGGATATACAAAAACATAGAGAGAATAACAGAAGCAAACTATGGAAAGATCTGGAAAAAAGTGTTGAAACAGATGAAAGGCTGGAAACAGAAAAGTTTGAGGAGAATGGCAAAAATAAGAGCAATTAAAATGATGATCTTGCCAAAATTTTTATACCTAGCCCAGGCCTTGCCAGGGTCCTCCCGGGAAAAAAGATAAAAGAATGGGATAGGAAATTGAATTATTGGATGGAGGGAGGAAAGAAACCAAGGATAAGGAAAAAATGGAGGATAGCAAACGAAACAGAAGGAGGATGGGGAATCCCTAGCCTAGAACTATACAGAGATGCCTTTCAAATGGAGAGGCTGATGGAGCTGCAGGAGGACGACAAGAGATGGGTAGCACTGGAAAAAGAAGCGAACGCACTGGGAAGAGAGGAATTGATATTTAGGAGATGGGAAAGAAGGGAGGTGGAGAAATTGATGGGACCAATGAGGGCCACGGTGGAAGTGTGGAGGTCTTGGCAAAGGAAGATAGCGCCGGGAGTCTCAAAAGTAGCCTCCCTGGAGATCATGAACCCCGAGAGGGAGGAAAACCTGAGCAGAACAATAAGGGAACTGAGAGAGAAGGGGGTGAGGAGACTGGAGCAACTAGTGGATGAAGGGGGCAGAATCAGGAGAGAGAGGCTGGAGAACTGGTTGGGAGGAAGGCGGTGGCTGCAAATCAGGGCAATATGCAACTACCTTAGGCAGAGGGAGGTGAGAGAGGCCTTGCAAAGAGAGGACACGGAATTTGAGAAGATAGCCAGGGAAAAGAAGGAAGGGAAAAGGGTCCAGGTCGGAAGGATCTACAAAATATTAGTAACATCAGGAGGAAGTACGGTAGAAGAGTTAACCACAATGTGGGAGAGGGAGTTGCAGGTCTCAGGAGCAGAGATGGAGAGGATAGTGGGGGAGATTGCTAAGACTAAAAACACAAGAGTCAGGGAGACAAGGAGGAAAATATTGCACAAGTGGCACCGCACCCCGGCCCAATTGACCTATCTTTCCCAAAATATGGGTACACGGTGTTGGCACGGATGCCGAGACAAAGGAGTGTATATGCACCTATTATGGGAATGCGAGGCGGTCCAAAATTTTTGGAAAGAGGTAGAAGGGGAGATCAATAGAGTATTGAATATAAATTGGACCATCACAAAAGAGACGGCGGTGTTGGTAAAAAGAACAAGATGGGGGAACATCCGGAAATGAAGGTAGCGATGATAGAAAGCGCCCAGGCGGTGGTGGTTCTAGGCTGGAAGGACTCCACGAAATGGACAATTGAGAACTGGCTGTGGTACTTGGTGGAACACATTCAATTTGAAATTATGGAAATGAGGCTTAATCAATTACAGGAGGATAAAGTGCGAGAGCTGTTGGGACGATGGGATCGGGTGAGAGGATATATTGTTTGGAGAACCCGGGATCAAACCATTAGAAATAAGTTGGAGTTGTTGTTTAAGATGTAATGAAATGTAAAATGTCCGGAAAGCTTGCAGAAGAGAAAAGAAGAAAAAGAAGACGCAATCCTCAGCAGGGGTGGAGGGGTGTGGATGTTTGTGTGGGGGGAGGGTCACATGCACAGGGCACTGTGTTTTTATGTATATGTTTGTATGGATGGTAAAAATTTTGGAAAATAATAAAATATTTTTTTTAAAAAGACAAAGTAAATTGTGTGTAGCTTAACAGTAGCCCTTGTCTTTCCATTTTCTTTGAGACTTAGCCGAGGGGAAAAACCTTATGCTGATTTCATTTAAGATAATCTTCATGCAGAACATCTTGAATGAGTTATTAATTAAATTATTATCACCAAATGGCTATTTAATTACCTTGTAAACTGAGTTAGCTTTTGCCGGTCAGCAGTTCAAATGTTATCCTTATGGTGAATAATTATTTATGTTGTGATCCACAGACAGAATAAAAGAGCACTTGTCTAGCTCTTGAAAAGCACTCTGTCAGCTTATGAGATGCAACTGCTTCTTTTAAACAGAGTTGTGTTGTGTTTTTGAAGATTGAGAGGTTGCTTTTAGCCCTGTAAGGCTCTGCTTGTATGGAAGTCATAAAGACCTCCTTTTAATGTTTGTGCCTCATCTTAGCTGCAGCAAATAATGAGTGAACAATTTGAGTTTGGTTCAAGACACATTACCGAAGTGGTATGACATGGTTTCCTGTTGTATCTAGTAAGGGAGGATGACTCCAGGCTGTTCAGTGAACTTTTTTTTGTTGTGTTGAGTTGTCCTTCGCTCCTTTTCAAAAGGCGAATGAAGAGTTTGTTCTTTGTGGCACTTGTAATTTTATTCACAGACGTAACACTGCATAAATAAAGTTCATTCTTGTTCACATCAAAGCAAAGTTTACACCCTTCTTGAGCAAAGGTAGTTGTGTGTTTTAAAGAGTTTCATAGTCTTTACATGCGAAGTGTTTTTTGAAGCAGCTCTGGGAAAAACTGGGGTAGTGACTTTAAATCTTAAGGGACCCATTTCCGACAGTTACTTGAGAACTATTGTCTGGTTCCTGACTTAGTTTAAGGTGAAATACTAAGAGATTCAGAGTGAACATATGAGCATGTGAATTCAGTATTTTATAAGTTACCTGTAAGTAATAAATCATGCACCAATTTAAAGCACACTTAGAACAGATGACCCTGATGGAGTAAATTGTCTCTGGCCAAAGGTGAATTTATTTTGGATAGCTTTACTAGCATTTTTAAAGCTGTGTTTGAGTTACATGCTGAACACAAATACACACTTTGTACCCTTCTGGTCCTCATCTCAAAACAATGTCATTGGTTTGGGCAGAACATTTGCAGTGGTAGCAATGGCATCTGGCTTTGGAAGACCATTTATACAAAAAGTCTCTTCATACAAGTATGAAATAGTTAGCCATTCTTCCATTGCATGAACACTCACAAAGATTAGACTAGTGGTTCTCAACCTGTGGGTCCCCAGGTGTTTTGGTCTACAACTACCAGAAATCCCGGCCAGTTTAACAGCTGTTAGAATTTTTGGGAGTTGAAGGCCAAAACATCTGGGGACTCACAGGTTGAGAACCATTGGATTAGATCCTTATGCGAAAACTTGATGGTTTCAGTAGTTTTGGTCACCGTACCAATAATGCAGGGCTCAATGATCCTTTACAGAGAAAAACACATGGCCCCTTGGGACCAATGTATCCATGCACTATGTATTTCAAATATTTTCAACAGTTCTATCTCTTCTTCATTGTTTTGTTTTAACTTGATAAATCGTTTGATATGCTTTAAAATGATGTGTTATTGTTCTAAATGGTTGAAATATGTCACCTGATTTTATTGACTGCTGCCCTGAGATTGTGGGATAAAATTATTTTAATTCAGTAAGTAAGTTAATAGTTGCTATGACCCATTTTTGCCTGTTTGCCATCCTTCTGGTGATAAAACTCACCATACTTGGCTAGACAGGCAGATACACGAGTTAGCATTCTGTTATGCCACTATTGTACTATTTAGAAGATGCTTGAATAAAGAGTTAACCAGTATCCCTTTAGAAAAGTGGTGGCTCATTCTCCTTCAGTGGAAAAGCATGTGGGCACAACTCTGCCAACCCTCCCTACAACTGAGGGAGCTACAGGAAAAAAGTCTTGAAATGACCTCTGCTGCCTCTACCTGCATAACTGTGCTGGTACAGCTTTATGTTCTTTTCAGCAGGATCTTGGCCAAAATCTGCTTAGTACAACCTCTTATTTCTCAACCTCTAATGACTGACAGCCTTCAAAAACCCAGGGTTATCTCCATCCTGCAGTGAAACAACAGAGTGAGATTGACAGAGCCGAGTTAGGAGAAATTCCCATTCAATTCAATAGGACTTAAGCCATTTTCATTTAAATTGAACTTCCTGAGGCCTTATAGTTGGGAACAATTGGCATACGAATGGTTGGTGCTGTGTGTTTGGTGTAAGGACTCACCTGCCTTAAGCAGGGCCGAGGCCTGCTTAGAAGGGGTTTAGAAATCCTGTTTTGGTTGTGCTGGCATCCATCTTGGAGAGGTGGCTGCAGCCAGCAACCATTAAGGGAAGGGAAGCCAGAGCAAGGGGGCGTGGCCTTGCAGGCTTGTGCCTAGCTACAGTGTAGAGGCTGTGATTGGCTAGAGTAGAAGGGGAGGAGTTGGAACTGGCAGAGTAGAAGTCCTGTCAGAGAAAGTTTCAGTCTGGAAGTTTGGAGTTTAGAGCGAGGCTGTGCAGACGCACATCTCCAGCCTCTGCTGTTTAGAGTCAGGCTGTAGATTCAGCATCTAAGCCTGAGGCAGTCTTGAGCAAGGTTTCTGGGGGAGTATCACCAGAGCCTTGGCAACAGAGACTGACAGTCTGTCCTAAGCAATTCACCACGTAGAAATAGGCTGGACTAGTGGGAGTCACGACTCAGTTCTGACCGCCCTTAGGGCCAGTAGTCATTCTAGTGGGAACGCTTGTGGAAGAGTGCCAATTAGAACTGTTCTTGTGATAGGCAGTTGGGTTTACCTGGTCATCTCTGGAGATAGAGTGACAGGTAGTTGGACTTTTAGACTGTGTGGGTTACGAGTAACCCAGGAGTAACCAGACTCAGGGAACGATCTAAGTGTTTAGATGTTCCAGAAGTTTAGAACAACAACCATCTAGTGGAACTATTAGTTGGGAGTTGGGAGACAAGTCCTAGTACTGTCTGTGGAACTGAACGTACCATCTGAAGAAGAATTAATAGCCTTTTAATTAAGTAACCTCTACGCTCTAGCACATATATAGTAAACCTTGCAACCATCATGCTGTTCTAAGTCTATCATTGTTGTAACCGTACGCCAGTTGCCTCTCAGAAGAACCAATACGATCTGTGCCTATTTTGATAGCCTTGTTGTAGTTAATAAACACTTTTATTATTAACTTTTAAAGAAGCCTCAGTCATCTTTCGGTCTCCTCAGTTTACATTCTTGGTGGTGGGTTGTTGGAAAGGCCAAATGCTACAGACACTTCATTTATTTAGAGTTTTAATTGGAAAGTAAATCCTAATGACCCATTAGGTTGGTGGCAGTCTACCGGGAGTGTCAATTAGTCAATTTTGGTGACCGAGATCGTCACATTTGGTATTGGTGGTCTCACTGATTTAGTGCATTGCTGCACTCACAAATAAGAGGTCTGGGTTATATCCTCAGTGCCATCTCCCAGTCTTGTAGGGTGGTGGGAGCTTACTATAATCATAATGAATGAGTGATAGTTTGTTCAGTTCAGACCAGGAGAGGACAGCCTCTCCATTTTTATCCTCTTGAGCATAGCCCCATACATGGCTATGATGGTTAAAGTCACCAATTACTACTGCTCTTTGGTGCCTTAGGGGAGGAGAAATAGAACTCTTCATTTGGTGGCTTGTACACAGAGGTAATCATGATGTTATTAAGCTCTACTGTTATAACTTTTATATTGTTTTCTTTAGTATTATGGGCAGTGCTGACTTGGAGGCCTGGTTTTACAAAGACGGTGCTTTTATACTGTACATGTGGTCTTTCTGCTACTAAGATCATTCCTGGAACTTTTGGTCATTTCTATTGCTTATCCCTGTGTGTTTCTCGGACACACATCACATCACATTTCTTATCTCGGCACAGTTCATAGAGCAGTAGTTCTTTGGCATCTGACATGACTTCAATGTTGATTGAGATTATTGTCATGGTTGGTCCTGAAAATGTCCGTTGGTTGGTTTGCTTGTTTGGTTGCATGCTGCAAGTCGCTTCTGGAGTTGTGGAGAGAATCAGCTGCCTACGAAGACGTTGCCAAGGGATGCCCGGATGTCATTCAATCCTGCGGGGAGGCTTCTCTCAGGTCTCCTTTAAGCCATTAGTTACACATAGTGGTGACTCACTCTTCATACCTAGAGCCAAACAGGATACAGTGTTGGACATGTAGCTTGGTACATTCACAAGTAGGCATTGTACAGGTGCAGGGAGTCCCTGCTTTCCATGGCAATAGTCCCCAAACAGCTTGAATTCTTCATGTGTCTGGGATAATAAGCTGCAGCACAGGACCAAAATATGTGACAAATACCACATCCAGTTGGATGCTTAGTCTTGATCCAGCTTGAGTGATTAATAAGACATTCTTAGGATTATTTTTTACAACTGTACCTTGAATTTGATGTGGTCTCTCACAAAAGGTGTCCTGAAGGTATATTTGAACCTGGTGATTTGGACCTGAGTGTTACCAGGCCTAGTCCAACACATCTGTCACTACGCCACAATGATTGTGTGTGCAAATGCAGTGCAGAGACTTTTAAAAAGACTTCCAGGATCTAAGAATTGATGAATTTTGGAAACCTTGGATATTGTGCTAAGAGAAAGGAGGAAACTAAATACATTTAGAGTACATTTGTAGAACCTCTTCAGCTCTTGGTGCAAAATTTGGCCATTACTGTTGTGCCATTTATGTTCATAACATTTTTGCCAATTTTTAAAAAGCAACAATGGTTATTGCCTCTTTGAGGTGTAATTCCTTACTTTTGATGTTGTATGCTTGAGGATTTTCACAACCAAGGATATGAAATTGCTGTTACTCATAGCCCTTAATCATTGCCTTCAACTGCCTCCGGCAGTGCTCCAATCATGGTAGCCAAACTGAGATGCTGATAATGTTTGATCTGCGTGAGCTGATCCTTACCTTCTAGGCATACAAAGCATAGTGGACCATTTTGTTTGGGATGCTTATGTGACACAAAAATACTAGTGGGTTGCCAAATATCTCCTAGGCCAGTGTTTCTCAACTTAGGGGGCAGGATCCCAGGGAGGAGGATGTCACCAAACATCATCAGAAAACACAGTATTTTCTGTTGATCATGGGGGCTCTGTGTGGGAAGTTTGGGTCAATTATATCCTTGGTGTGGTTCAGAATTCTCTTTGATTGTAGGTGAACTATAAATCTCAGCAACTACAACTCCCAAATGTCAAGGTCTATTTTCCCCAAACCCCACCAGTGTTCACATTTGGGCATATTGAGTATCTGTGCCAAGTTTGGTTCAGATCCATAATTGTTTGAGTCCACAGTGCTCTCTGGATGTAGGTGAACTACAACTCCAAAACTCAAGGTCAATGCCCACCAAACTCTTCCAGTGTTTTCTGTTGGTCATGGGAGTTCTGTGTGCCAAGTTTGGTTTAATCCCATCGTTGGTGGAGTTCAGAATGCTCTTTGATTGTAGGGGAACTATAAATCCCAGCAACCACAACTCCCAAATGACAAACTCAATCCCCTCCCCAACCTCACCAGTATTCAAATTTGGCCATATCGGGTATTTGTGCCAAAATGGTTCCAGTGAATATCTGCATATGAATACCAGTGAATACCTGCATATCAGGTATTTACATTACGATTCATAACAGTAGCAAAATGACAGATATGAAGTAGCAATGAAAATAATTTTATGGTTGGGGGGTCACCTCAACATAAGGAACTGTATTAAGGGGTCACGGCATTAGGAAGGTTGAGAACCACTGTCCTAGGCCAATGCTATGCAAAGTGATGATCCACAAACTACTGCTGTTTGACTACTAATCTGCAGCAACTTTTCAGGAAAGAAGGAAAATGTAATAATCAATGGCATAAATATGGTATTGGTCCCTAGCACATTGGAAGGGGAAATTGCTGGTGCCACATATCAGATAGATTGAGAAGCATTGCCCTAGACTATAGGAAGTAATGTGCATGTTACATTACTGGATCAAGAATGTTATGCCTTCCTTTCCATGGTAATCCAGGGTAAGACATATACTCAGCCTCCGGGCCTTACAGACTCCTGTCCTTAGATCACCACTGAGTGTACAGGTATATAGCAAACTATATAACCCAAACTCAAAGAAGGTCAGAACACATCTAGCAACACTTTTGAATGCAGAATGAAAATCACTGGACTCTAACCAAAGGGACCAAACCAATTATTGGCTCTATCAGGAGGCTGGCGTTGAACTGTTCCATTATAACCTCTTTGAGAGCTGATTTCACAAAGGCAAAATGCCTATGGATAAGCTTATCACAAATTAAATGTCAAACATAATCCTTATTTGTTGTTTCTATATTATCCCAGACATACTTAGATGTTATATTGGGACAAAAATGCAGGGTATAATTGTTTATTAACATTTCGTCAGTTTGGAGAAACACAATCAAGGTTCCCATGATTCAGATACATATTCTGGTCTAACATGTGAAATCATTGTGTTATAGTCCAGAATCTATGGATAGGGGGATTTTTTCTTACTGTCCACTACATTAGGCATTCACATTAGGCATGGTTTTACCTGATGTCCACCTGCCTCAATCAGGTCCAAAATAGTAACTTGGGAATATAGTAAAAATATAGAAGGCAGCCTTCTGATGAGTCAGAACATTAGTCAGTCCCAGAACATTAATTTCAGAATCCTGAAGCATGAGGGGAAAATAGCTTTTTGTCACTATTCTTAACCCACCTGGAATCAGCACAACCTTGCTCATCTATTAGGAAGCACCTAAACATCTACCAGCATATCCCACCTCTGATCTACTGCAAGGTTTTTATTTGTATCTGTTTGTATTTTTGCATTTTCAAAAAAGCTTATGTGTTGTGTGCTGTTGGAATTTAGGGAGAGAAAAGAATCACCACCCCGAGGCACAAACTTCGGAGTAAGAGTACCTTCGTTTTATTAGCTCAGTGAAAATTACATACATACCTCTTTGCATTGAAACACTGCACACATCTTCCAGTCTTTGATGACTTTGTTTATAATTTCTCTAGCATTGACTCTTTGATTATTTCTTAGCTGTGAGGCTTGGCATTTTAACTGTAATGTGCAGTTTTTAAAAGAAAGGAACCACACGAAGCATGTAGGGGAGACTAAATGGCTGTGGAGCCCTCGTTCTGCCAAGCCTATTATGTTTGCTGAGCTTGGCATTAGCTTTATGTTTACACGTTGGCTTGCATTTCTAGCAGCCTGATCCACAATCCATTTAAGCTGAGGTACGGGGGACTGGAGTTGAGTGACAGCCCAGTCCTATGCATGTTGACTGCAAGTCTGAGCTACAAACACAGCAAGGGAGTTTAATGGGACCTTTTCCATTGTGGTACTCTAGTCATGGGATTTGCACAGCTCTCTACACGGGGAAATGCATCATTCAAATGTAATGTTCAAATTTTATAAACATAGGCTCAAGTTTAGCAACAAGGCTTCATTTGGAGTTGTTGGGTTTCCTTTGAAAATACTAGCAGGACTGGCTCCAGCTGTTTGCCTTCCTAGTTAAGACAGATAGCAAATGCTCTATGGTTGATAGAAGCAATGTAGATTACCCACTCTGTTAGAAACAGCCAAGCCAATTCAGGGACTTGGCCCTGTTCAGGAATCCAGGCTATGCATTCCTCTGTTGGTTTGGGATCCCCAACTTCTGACTGATCCCCTGACTCTTGACCACCTTGTTTCTTATTTCCCCAAATGAACTATGGTAGCAGTACTGTATTCAGTTCTGGGTACGTCATCTGAAGAAGACTGTAGACAAGTTGGATGGGATTCATAGAATGGGATCAAGGATGATAAAAGGCATGAAGAACAAAGCATAAGGAAAAGTTGATGGAGTTGGATATATTCAACCTGGTGAAGAGAAGGCACATGAGTTCAAAATGCAGGAGAGGAGACTCCACCTTTGTATGAAGAAGAACTTCCTGACAGTAAGAGCTATTCAACAGTGGAATATTCTGCCTCAGAGTATGGAGGAGTCTCTCTCTTTTTTTAAAAAAAGACTGGCTTGCCACCTGCCAGGAGTGTTTTTTATTTATTTATTCATTCATTATTTTGGACATTTATGTCCTGCCCTTCTTACCCCCAAATGGGGACTCAGAGCAGTTTATAATTGGCACCTCTTTAATGCCACACAAACAATAACAATAAAATCACAATTAAAACATTAACTAAACAATAAATTAAAATATTCATTTAAAATCTAACAAATCCACATCCATAGTCATAGTCCAAGATCTGTCCATTGTCAATCAAGGAAATATTATACATTATCAATGCTGCGCCTGCTGCTCAAATGCCTGGTCCCATAGCCATGATTTAAGTTTTTCCCCTAAAGGACAAGAGGGAAGGGGCCAACCTTCATGGCAGGGGGTTGGACTAGATGGCTTTTGTGGCATCTTCCAACTCTATGGTTCTACATGATTGCATTCTTTAATAAAAGATTGTCACATATAAGAGGTTGATAGTTTGTTCTCTAAACTATCCCAGCTTGCTAGGCCCCAGCAGACGAACCTTTGGTTTAAAGGGTGAGGCCAGTTCTGTGCATTCTGTGCTCCACCAGAAAAAATCCATTGCACAGGCTCAAAGGATATATCCAACCTCCGAATCATCAATTCGCTTGTAGAAAGCGTGGGATTAGTCCTTCCTGAATCTTCGTTCGCGAAGAAAAGCCAAGAAGAAGTTTGTTCTCTGCTCTCCTGCTCCAAAGGATAGAACTAGGTCTAATGGATTTAAGTTGTAGGAAGGTAGATTTTTATTGAACAGTTGAAGGAACCTCTTGATGATAACAGCAATTCAGCAGTGGTCAATTACCTAAACAGATGGCAGAATAGCTTTCTCTAAAAATCTTCAAAAAAAAAAAAAGGATGGACAAGTTACTTATTGGAGTTCCTGCACTGAGCATGAGGTTGAACTGAGCGGTCTATGGAGTAGTCTTCCAAATCTGTGGTTTTGTAATTGAAATAGAAATATAGTACTTATTACCATAATAACAAGACTATGTCCACCACGATCTTGGTGTCTACTCAAATTTGCTATGTAACTTCTGGTTGTGGGTGTACATTCTCCCTGCTTATACAAGTTGGTTATCCAAAATGCAGAAGTGTTCCCTATTTTGGGTTTTTGAGGATTTTGGAATACGGTATCTTTTTCTAATAGCCTCACATCTTGTTCTTTCGATACCTGTGTTTTGTATGAGATGCGAGGCTGGAAAAAGACTGAAGATCTATGAAGTGGCAGGAATCAAAGCATGGTGCTTTGCACAAGTACACACCTACTGCCATTTTACAGATCCTCAGTCTCTCTCTTTTCATAGCCAGCCGCTCGTTTCCACCTTCGAGGTGGCAGCTGTGGTGCTCTTGCTCATTCATCTCTTACAGCCTTGCGACACAAACGGCAGGAGTGCCAGAGCCACTGCTTCAAAGGAAGAAGTGGGCAGCTAGTGGCAAAAAGTTTCAGGTTTTGGAGCTTTTCAGATTTTTTAAGTTCCTTTTATTTAAACTGAACTTCAGTTTAATAGTACTACTTCAGATAATAAAGCATCTTTGGTAAACTATGACATATGGACCCCTACAGAAGGTCTTTGATTCACTCACCACCACTTGTAAAAATCCATACCTCCTATTCTGGAAAGCTTTTGATTGAACGAGCCACTTCAGTATAAAGTATCTTTGTGTGTTCATATCACTTTTGTTTCAGAATAATGAACAGATATATAGATAAGGCATGGGGAATGCAAGTAGTGGCAGAAACCACATTGTGGTAATTGTTTTTACTGGTCCTATTTAAAAGTGTTGAAACATTGGCAATCTAGAAAAACTAGTCAAAATTGTATCTATGTGTTTTTGTATCAGGAATCTTCAGCCTTCCAGATGGTGGGACTGGTGGACAAGATGTGATCTGTGGACCAAATAAGTCCCTGGATGCCACTTTTGTGCTCCCTGAAAGCCAACAACCTCCCAAATTAAAATTAAAACCAAGTTAGCACTATTTTGGTCTATTAGCACACAGAGCCCCCTAACACAATACTAATCATCATCATCATCATCTTTATTTGTATCCCATCCCATCTCCCCGAGGCAACTCGGAGCGGCTCATAGAATCATGGAGTTGAAAAGACCTCATGGGCCATCCAGTCCAACCTCCTGCCAGGAAGAAGGAAAGTTGCATTTAAAGCACCCCCAACAGATGGCCATGTAGCCTCTGTTTAAAAGCCTCCAAAGAAGGAGCCTGCGTCACACTCCGAGGCAGAAAGTTCCACTGCTGAACATCTCTCACAGTTAGGAAGTTCTTCCTAATGTTCAGGTGGAATCTCCTTTCCTGTAGTTTGGAGCCATTGTTCCGCATCCTAGTCTCGAGAGAGAGAGAGAGAGAGAGAGAGAGAGAGAGAGAGAGAGAGGTGGGGGGGGAAGGGAGAGCACAATGGTTCTCAACCTGTGGGTCCCCAGGTGTTTTGGCCTACTACACCCAGAAATCCCAGCCAGTTTACTAGCTGTTAGGGTTTCTGAGAGTTGAAGGCCAAAACATCTGGGGACCTTACAGGATGGGAACCATGGATCTATATAGCTTGTGTTGCACAACACAGCAGGTGAAATCATCTGCCTTTTTGCTTTCAAACTGGATGTGATATGTGTATTTTGAGTAGCAGAATGATACAGCTACTGCATTGGGGGGTGGGGGTGGGGTTGTAGGTTGTCACTGAGGGTGTCATGAAGTTTTGTCTCAAAAGTAGCAGAAGTAGGAACAATATGACAACTTCTTGGACTCTTATAAGTTGTTTTCAAAGGACACTTACGAAGTATTTTGAATAGAACTCTTCAAGTGTTGTGCCATTCTATCAATACAAATACCCCCCCCCCCCCCCATCCCCTCCCACAACACACATAGTAACAGACAATATAATGTGTTATGAAATGTGCTTATAAATAAGACAGCATTCATAGTGAAAAAATACTGAGAGAGGCTTACAGTAAGTTGCTAAGTTCTGAATTTAGATATAGAGAAGCACTCAAAATAGCACAGACAGGCAGTGATAAGAATTGTCACATGGTACAGTTTGAGCATTCCTTATCTGGAATTCCAAAATGCTCCAAGATCTGAAACTGTTGCTGAGCAAGTGACACTTTTCCTTTTGGTGGTTTAATGTTTCACACACTGTTTCACGCACAAAATAGTTTTAAAATATTGTGTAAAATTACATTTAGGCTATATGCATAGGTGTATATGAGACGTGGATGAATGTCATGCTTAGACTTGGGTTCAAGAGATCTCATTAGGTATATGTAAATAAAGGTATTCCAAAATCAAATCAAATCCAAAGCACTTATGGTCCCAAGCATTTCAACATCTGTCAAGCTTGCATTTGGCCAGCTCTGCAACAGTTGTCCTATCTCCATAAGTCCAGTGAAATTTTCTCTTACCCAGCTTTATCCAGGAATAGATGAGAATTGCTATAGCAATGTTGCTTTGTTGAATCCTTTTGAGCTGGCCTTGTTCTGAAAGTCAAACCAGAAATAACATTGCTTCTGTTGATGCATACCAGTAGGTTGATTTGAGGGAACAGAGAAATTGAGACGGTGAGGTTTGTTGGCGTATTCTTTTGGTAATTGTTAGTAATATATACATTTACCTCCAAAGCAGTTGTTTCTAATCCACCAAAAAAGAAAGGCATTTGATCTGCATTCTGGGCACAGTGTTCACATGGCACCATTCAGCAAAGCCCTGACCTACTTCTGCTGAGAAAGTGTGCAAGTTGGCCTTGTCCTGCTAATTTGTCGGGAAAGGGTTTTGAGGTAAATTCTTCATGGCTTAAATGCTCACGCGCAGCGAAACTTCTTCGCAGTCGAGCATTTGCATAGGCAGCAGCCCCCTTGCTAGGCTAGCGTTAAATATAGCATGAAGCTTAACAGAACTGACCTGCAATTAAGCAGTGGCAGTCCCTCATTTGGTGCTCTGCAGTTGTCAATTAGCCTTTATTATAAGAGATTTGTTTGCAGGAGGCTTTTGTGAATGGACGCTGTGCTTAGTACCTGAATAAAGAGGATGTAGACTTGCATGCTTATTTCAACATTTCATTCTGGGAATGTTGCTCTCTCTCTTCTGGTTTTTTTGGTCTTTCTTCCTCCTCTCATCTCTATTCTTCTTCCTTTACACTGCTACTGTTTAAGAGAAGTTTCTCTTTTCCATCGATGTGAAATAACATTTAAAAACATCTGTAAGTGTGCATTTTGGTGTTTTTTTTTTCTCAAGGGATGTTCTCAGAATTTGCCTGTGCATTAGGAGTGGCAACTGTGGGTTGTGGTACAAGTAAAAGGACACTTGACTTATTTTTGTTTTTGTGTCAGGAGTGACTTGAGAAACTACAAGTCGCTTCTAATGTGCGAGAATTCGCCATCTGCAAGGACATTGCCCAGAGGATGCCCGGATGTTTTGATGTTTTACCATCTTTGTGGGAGGCTTCTCTCATGTCCCCGCATGGGGAGCTGGAGCTGACAGGGGGAGCTTATCCACACTCTTCCCAGATTCGAACTTCCGACCTGTCGGTCTTCAGTCCTGCTGGCACAAGGGTTTAACCCATTGTGCCACTCAGGGCTCATAAAGGAGTGCTAACAGGAGCCTGGATAAAATGTGTATTCTCTATAGCAGTGGTTCCCAAACTTTTTTTGGTCATGGAACCCCCTCAGAATACTTTTTCTCCCTGCAGAACCCTAAGTCTGCCCCAATTTACCCGCCAAACCCTAACTCTATCCCAAAGCATTGTGAAGTGAAGTAAGAAAGTTCTTCTTTCTTTCACCTATTCCTGTTGCCTGTGTGTTTGTATCCTGTAGTACAGGCACGGGCAAACTCGGGTGCTCCAGGTGTTTTGGACTTCAACTCCCACAATTCCTGGCCTCAGGCCCTTCCTTTTCTCCCTCAGCCGCTTAAGCTTAAGGGAGAAAAGGAAGAGGCCTTAAGCTTAAGCTAAGTGGGAGAAAGGAAGGGGCTTGAGTCCAGGAGTTGAAGTCCAAACACCTGGAAGGCCCAAGTTTGCCCATGTCTGCTGTAGTAGGTTTGGAAATAATTTTTTAAAACTAATCACAAAATTTTACTTTAATACAGGGAAAGGTTGAATATAGTAACAAACATTTATTGTGATATAGGAAAATATTGGATTCACACCTAAAATGATGAATGTAATCACTTCATTTTTGTACTTAAAATAGTTTTGAAATTGGGCTATGTGTCCAACAATTGAATCCGCAAATCTGGATTCGATGTCACACATTCAATTTTTTTTATAAAGCAGAGGTATATTGCATTTTAATAAGATCATCATACTCTGGCATGTGTTTTTTTTTTAAGGGGGTTTTTCAGATTTATTTTTTTCATGGAACTCCTATGATAAAACACAGTTGGGAACTGCTACTCTATAGTCTGACTTTGGGATAGCGGAACAAGGCTTAACTTACACAACCCCAAGTGAAACCCTAGAGAGACCCTGAGGTGTCTTTGTTAGATTGTTGGACTGAGAATTTTGGAGGTCCGGATTTAGTCCGCACTGAGATAGAATTGTTTTGAATTGGTAATATTCATATACGTTGGGATGTTGGGAGGATACAACAGGAATAGAACGAATATTAACTTTCTCTATAAAGGCTACCAAAGAGGGAGAGAGGAGAACTATGGAAGGCCGACTGTAGGCATGAAGACATTTTCAGATGTTCAATCAGAGGTATACATGCACACATTGCCACAACAACCTGTGTGAG
Source organism: Anolis apletophallus (assembly GCA_030556195.1). NCBI lineage: Eukaryota > Metazoa > Chordata > Lepidosauria > Squamata > Anolidae > Anolis > Anolis apletophallus. The sequence continues at coordinate 115,251,671 of JARBWK010000007.1, forward strand.
GGGAGTGTGTGTGTGTGTGTGTGCATGCATGCAGAGTGCACAGTTGGCTTCTACCAGTGCTATTTTGGCCAGCAAGAAGCCACCACCTGCCCATCCACCACCTTCCAGCCTATATCTGAATGGGTTTGAGCTACAGATTTTTCAATTGAAAAAAGTAATTCCTCTTATGTCTGTTACCTTCGGTCATTTATTTGCTATTTCTACCAAGGCTATACTAAATAATGTTGAGGCATTTCTCATTGCACAGACAGAGAAAGGCCAAACAAGGTTTCTGTATGTTGTGTGTGTAGAACAAACTCAAAAAAGCATTCCTGGATTTTGCTGAGTCAGATGCATACCCGTCGCAGGCACATAATGTGTCTGGAACATACGGTCCAACCAACTCAGGCCTACTGCCAAGCTGTCTCGCTGGGCAAGAGAGAAGAGAGACTCCATGGCACAGCTCTTGGCAGATTATATACAGATGGGCAGCTGCTGTCTGGGAGCTTGCTCATGCACACCCTGCATCACGAGCAGTTTATTAACACTCTGGACCCACCGGAAAGCACTGGCACTTCCCTCTTAACAGTCTGTCCTTAACTTTTGTCTGCATTCAAAAAAACAAAAAACAAACAAACAAATGAGAGCAAATAAATGGTTAATGTAGGATTGTTGATATAGATATATAAAGATATAAATACACACTTGTGTTAATAGAGAGGGAGATTGTATCTTGATGTTCCTTTTTAAAAAGTCAATGTTTGCAATGGTCCCAAACAGAAAATTGAGAATTATGTATGCCAAATAATCATAACCCAGGACCAAAGTTTTAGACCCAAACTGTGTTTTTTTCCTGCTTTTGCTCACATTTTTAAAATCAAAATCAGATTAGGATTAGAATCTGGGAGGAAAGTGGCTTCAAGCTTTTTGTCCTTTTATGAAACTAGCCTCATTCACATGTGTTCAGTGTTTGGGATGGATGTAAAGCTCCACTTGACCAGTTGGTCCCTCACTGTTGATTCTCTCTATGTCAGTGGTTCCCAACCTTTGGTCTTCCAGGTGTTTTGAACTTCAGCTCCCACAGTTCCTAAGAGCTGGTAAGATGGCTGGGGTTTTTGGGAATTGAAGTTCAAAACAACTGGAGGACCAAAAGGTTGGGAACCGCTGCTCTACGTGAATTAAGTTGCTTCCAAATTACAGTCCAGTATACCTAGGTGCATGTATATAGTGTTTAAAAGTATGGCAAGAAGTGGTGTTTGCAGCCTGGCACCTGTGGTTTTTCAGCCAAGTCTGTTATATTTTTATTATCTTTAAAACAGCTGTTTCAACCTTAACCCCCGCTCCACCCCTAGAGCATTGCAAACTGTTGCCTTTCTGAGCACGGCTTGGTATTCCTTGTTGGCTCTATATTTTTGTTTCTTTGGCTGTCTTTTCCACACTTTCCAAAGAACTTGTGACAGGTTATGTAAGACCACTGTCTAGTCTGCAAATATCTGTTCTGTCTAGGTTTGTCATGGGTTCCCAGAGGAGTTGCCAGGCTTGGAAAGGGTGGCAGGAGCAAGTTGCTGTTGTTCTTAGAGATGAGAAATGATAGCTATGTGATGTTTCCTTACACCGATTTATTCTCACAGCATCCCAGAATCACTGCAAGTAATCCATAGCTACTCTCTATGTTGCATGGTTGAGGAGCTGTTTTCATGTTGCAATCTTTTTTTCCCTTGGAATTAATTCCCATCCAGGATAAAAGGTTATCTTTGCTGTAAACTTCTATGGAAGCTTTTGGAGTTGAAAGTTGGTCTATAACCATAGTAAATAAATAGTATATGAAGTTACAGAATCATAGAATCATAGAGCTGGAAGAGTTCTTGTGGGCCATCCAGTTGAACCCCCTGCCAAGAAGCAGGAAAATCACAAAGCACCCCCCGACAGATTGCCATCCAGCCTCTGTTTAAAAGTCTCCAAAGAAAGAGCCTCCACCACATAGAGAAAGTTCCACTGCTGAACAGCTCTCACAGTTAGGAAGTTCTTCCTAATGTTCAGGTGGAATCTCCTTTCTTGTAGTTTGAAGCCATTGTTCCGTGTCCTAGTCTCCAGGACAGCAGAAAGCAAGCTTGCTTCCTTCCTATGACTTCCCCTCACATATTTATACATAGCCATCATGCCTCCTCTCAGCCTTCTCTTCTGCAGGCTAAACATGCTCAGCTCTTTAAGGCGGTCCTCATAGGGCTTGTTCTCTAGGCCCTTGATCATTTTAGTTGCCCTCCTCTGGACACATTCCAGCTTGTCTACATCTCCCTTCAAATGTGGTGCCCAGAATTGGACACAGTATTCTAGGTGTGGTCTGACCAAGGAAAAATAGAGGGGTGGTATGACTTCCTTGGATATAGACACTATACTCCTATTTATGCAGGCCAAAATCCCATTGGCTTTTTTAGCTGCCACATGACATTGTTGGCTCATGTTTAACTTGTCCATGAGGACTCCAAGATCTTTTTCACATGTACTGCTGTTATTTCATGTTATTTATTTCCCTTACAGTTCATTCACTGCGCCTTGGGAGACCCCGTGTCTAAGCTAAGCATACTTAAAATGAATCACAGTTTCTGCTGGGGCAATCTTTGTTAATGATATAATGGATTTTTTTTGTTTTTAAAAAGGTATTGTTGCTAAGAATCCCACTCTCCCTGTGCACAGTTAGACTACAAGCAGAATGCCATTGTGAAAAAAACGAATAGGGAAAGAATAATCTTGTATGGGTAGTTAGGTGAAACAATAGCTTATTGTTATTTGTAGCAAGGTTGTACGTACTGTAGACATCTCGAGCGTCATCAGTGTTAATTAGAACACAGAAGAGACATGATGTTTGCTTTCAATTGCACCTTTAAATCAGATGGACAATGGGGGTCAATTTTCACTGCCAAAAAAAGTAGTAAAAATGGAAAACAGAAATCAGCTTTCAGTTTGTACTTCTGTAGTTTGGAGAGAACTTTCAACTGCTTTGGAGTAGAGTGGAGTTTCTGAAAAGATGAACCATTGTTCCAGGAGGAGCAATTTACTTTTCTGAGGTGCCTACCCCTTATACATTCAAAATTTAAAATGCACCCAGTTAGTCTGGGGGTCGTTGGGGAGGTGAGTTGGGGTGAGTACCTGCCTGCAGATTTTGCGACCCTGTTTTCACTGATTGAATGCAGCCTAACAAGTGTTTCCACTTTCAACTGAAGGCTATCCTGTCTCAGACTGTTATCCAGAGGACCAGCAGCTGCTACAAATTTGTTTCTCCTTGTTCTCCTTTCCTCACAAAAAGTGTTCCAAACAGTGTGGCCAGCAGTGAACAGGAGCCCTGTGAGAGGAAGTACAATGTCTGGGGCAAAGAACCCAAGGCTCCTATGACAATTCACTTTTTGACACAGCCTGAAAATCTACAACTCTTTGCTGTTCTCTGGCCTATCTGACTGATTCGTTGTGGTGACAGCAATACTTACGAAATCCATCAGAGTATAATTCCATTATTTTTACCTTTCTCCATCTTTAAAGACAGCATCTATGGAACTAGTACTTACCATGAGACCATTTGTCTGCATCCAACAAAATATATCTTATTCAGGAATGTTCAATGTCTTCAAAGTGTTTTTGCCAGATGATATCATGGAGTCCTGCTGGAATACCTAGCCAATTTTTGAGAGAATACTTCTCTAGGAACTTTCTGGGTCCCTCAGCAGAATGCGATGGTAATTCCCAGTAGAAGCTGTTCATATCAATAAACTTTGTTATTATCTGTTGTTAATTTCTTCAGTCACTTCCAATTCTTTGTGATTTCATGGACAAGCCCATGACAGAGTTCTCTGTCCTCTGTCACCATCCCCAGCTCTTTCAAGGTCAAGCCAGTCACTTCAAGGATAACATCCATCCATCTTGCCCTTGGTCGACACCTCTTCCTTCTTCCTTCCATTTCCCCCAGCATCACTATCTTTCCAAGCCTTCCTGTCTTCTCATTATATGGCCAAAGTACTTCATCTTTGCCTCTAATATCCTTCCCTCCAGTGAGCAGTCAGGCATTATATCCTGGAGTATGGGCTGTTTGGATCTTCTCACAGTCCAAGGCATTCTCAGAATTTTCCTTCATCACAACAGTTCAAAAGTGTTTATCTTCCTTCACTCAGCCTTCCTTATGGTCCAGCTCTCGCATCCATCGGTTAGTACGGGGAATACAATTGCTTTAACTATGTGGATCTGCCAGTGTGATGTCTCTACTCTTCACTATTTTATCGAGATTGGTCATTGCTTCCTCCCAAGAAGTAAACGCCTTCTGATTTCCTGGCTGCAGCATGTGTCTGCAGTAGTCTGTGTGCCTAGAAATACAAAGTCTGTTCCTTCCTGCACTTTTTCTCTCTCTATTTGCCAGTTATGAATCTGTCTGGTTGCCATAATCTTGGTTTCTTGATGTTTAACTATTGTATATGGTTTCCCATTTCCAAAATATGGTGTGTCCAGGAATGTGTCCCCTTGAGATGTGGCGATCATACTGTACTATAACTATCCATATGGGGGAGCTCAGGGCATCTGATCTCCCCAAACATAGAAAGAGAGTAAGCAAGTGAGCATGCCCAATTTTGGGACTTCCAATATTGTTTATTAAAGTTGGTTCTTTTCATAGCTTTTGCTATTAGAAATTACAGATTAGGCAAAGGGGAAGCTTCAGAGATGATGCAGTGTGATTTACCATTTCAAATAATTGCTTCATCCAAGCGGAAAATGAAAAGGCATGAATACAGTATGTACTGTATGTCTGTTGCAGCTACGTTTGAGATGCACTGCTTCTCTTCGGTATGTCGCTTCCTATACTGTTTATTTAGGGAAGCATTTAAGCCAACAATCAGTGTCCTCATTGCCAGAGATTGCTGGGCACCAAGCCTGAAGACAGTGAAAGCAACACAAGAGCCTTTTAATGGCCGCAAGTGGTTATCTCAAGCTTTTCTAGTGGGCTGAGAGAGGGAGGTGTGCATAATCCTTATTAATACGGCTTGCGTACAGTAGGTCAGTGCTTTTGGGAGCTTTGCTCAGCTTGCGTATTGGGAGCCGAGCTTCTCCTGGGAGATGTTAACCTCCTCCTTAGTAGAAAAGGAGAAAGATCAAAGGGAAGATCACTTGAAATGGGTTTTGTTTTATTTATTTATTTTTTTGTAAACTTTCCTTTTTAAAGTCTTGTGCTTAGAAAGACAGTGGAGACAGCATTCACTATGCTGGCAGTTCAGAAGGCAGTATGTTTCTTCGCATATCAATAAAACAAAAACCCCCACATGGCTGTCACCGATTGAGGCTTTTCGTTTAAGACAATTGCAAGATACAAGATGGTACACATATAAAGAGCTGATCTATTGGAACGGGCAAAATTACATGCTAAAAAGTAAAGAACAATTAGCCCGGGAGGGCAGAGATATAAGCTGGTTTACATACTACCAAATTACCGAGAAATTTAAATTGGATAGACAAAAAGGATTTGAGAGCGAGCAAAATGAGTGGGAGGGGGTTCTTCTTGGGCCCGACAAAAACTTGGTCAGAAAGATATATGATCTACTATCGATAAGCGATTCTAAACTAGATGATCACGTTAAAAAATGGTCTCGAAACATAGGTGTAAAAATAAAATGGAGTACATGGCTGTCGATCTGGGGAAAAAATACCAACTTTTCATATGCTACAAATACAAAGAAAACTGGATTAAGGTCCTATATAGGTGGTATATGACACCAGATAGACTGGCCAAAATGTACCATAACACAAAACCAAACTGCTGGAATTGCGGTGCCCAGTGTGGAAGTTTCTTCCACTTATGGTGGCTATACCCTAAGGCAAAAAAATTTTGGAACACTATCCACAACGAAATTAAGAAAATTCTCCCCAAAAGGATAGTGAGGAAACCAGAGATGTTCCTCCTGGGGATGACAGACTCAACTTGGAGTGCCAATGAAAAGACCATCTTTCTGGCTATAACTACAGCAGCCAAAATGATATATGCTAGACATTGGAAAACTGCCAACGAACCCGGGAAGGAGGAATGGCTATCTAAACTAATCGAAATGGTCCAGATGGAATGGCTGACCCAAGAGATCAGAAGTATGGATGGAATAGAAGCTTACAAGACGGACTGGGCCCCAGTCCAAAGCTACTTCAAGAGGGAGCATGGGATTTCTCTTAAATTGAATTGGTAATCAAGATTTAAATAAGAGTATAATAAATATCAGGTGCACAGGGGGTCGAGGGACAATGGATCTAATGATTATAAGATAGAGGAAAGATAGGATGCCCGGGTCCAGGTGACCTACCATAAAGGAAATTTGAGGTTGGGTGTAACCTAAACTGATGGACACTCACGTAAATATATTTTTGTATATCCAAATGCAGGCACGAGATAACTTCATGAAACTATAGAAGACGAAGATGTGTAATGTCTCCACAAGTTGTAAATCAAAATAATAGATCGACCTTTCCTTTATCCCCCCTCCCCCCCCCTATGTACTGTCACGCTTTGCACAACCTTTCCTTTCCCCCCTTTCCCCCACATCCCCTAGCTGTTGTTTTTCCCATCCCCACTTTTTCCTTTCTAGACCCCGTGGGGGTTTGTTGTATGTCATGTGTCTCTTTAATATTGAAACCTGAAATAAAGCATTTTTTTTTAAAAAAAGAGGAACAGGTGTCCTTGAAAAGCTGTGTTTCTAGTATTGTTCTGAATTGAACTCTATATATTCTTTCTCCAAGATGAAATGTCAGAGATGCGATGTAGTGTCTTAATGTGTGAGACTTGCGGTAGTTATATGTGTGTGTACTTATAATATGGCAAGTATGAAAGGCATGTCCATAATGTGTTAGCGAGAATAAAATATGAGGTTTTAAAAGTTCAGTTTTTTTACATGATGGCCATTTACTAGATAGATACCATATTTACTCAAATATAATGCTCACCTTTTCTTTTTTTTGGGGGGGGGGAGCTAAATTACCTTCCCAAAATTAGGGTGCGTATTAGATTTGTGTAATATGGTAATCTTAGTGCTTAGCACCTGGAGCCCCTGTATGAGGGATTCATCTCTAATTTAATTGCCATGGCTCAATGCTATGTAGTACTGGGATTTGTAGTTTGGTGAGGCATTAGCATTCTTTGGCAGCCCCCGTGATTCTGAACTATGTCCCCTATGACCGCATAGCATTGAACCAGAGCAGTTAAAGTGATTTCATTCTTCAGCATAGAAGCTGAAACAATGGTTAAACCCGTGTGTGTGTGTGTGTGTGTGTGTGTGTGTGTGTGTGTGTGTGTGTACACAGTATTTATATACCACCTTTCTCACCCCTGGGGGCTCAAAGCGGTTTACACATAAAATGGCAAAATTCAATGCCTTACATTGGGCACCGATACAATGCCAATACAAACAATTACAATAGTAAAACCACAATAAAACATTTATTTACTTACAGTACTTTATTTATGTATAGGCAGGACTGAAGACTAACAAGTTGGAGGTTCAAATCCGGGGAGAGTACAGATGATCTCTGTCAGCTCCAGCTCCCCATGCAGGGACATGAGAAGCCTCACACAAGGGATGGTAAAATATCAGAATATCCAGGCGTCCCCTGGGCAATGTCCTTGCACATGGCCAGTTCTCTCATACCAGAAGCAACTTGCAGTTTCTCAAGTAGCTCCTGACACACACACACACAAAATTATTCAGCATAGAGGCACCCCAAAGGTTTTCCTCTCCATTGCTAAAAGCTTTGGTGTTCTAACATTTTATTTTTAAAGAGGGAATTATAAGCATGCAGACACTGTAATGCATGCTATTTAAGCCAAATTACAAGTACACTTTTTGTGCATTTGATTTGATGGCACATTAGTGTTGAGTATTCATATATTATAATAAATAAGTCAACTTTGCTTATTGCTCCATTTTGCCTAATAAACAGTCTTGAATGGTCATGCTCCTTTTCTGTGTTACTCCTATTTCTGATATTTAGGCTTGTGCCACTATTGCCTGTGTAGCCATAATTTTGATGTTAAGAATTCTGAGAGATGTGTTCCTTCAGTTTAAAAAAGCAATTTTCTTTATTAGTGAGTTTTTACTTTCATGGGGCCCTGTTCCCCTAAACTTGGCAAAAGTGGAGATCGGGCTGTACACTATTTTTCCTATCACAGTTCTCTTCCTCTCCCCAACAGTTATTAGGTATCATATGTAAACAGAGTGCCTTATGCTTATTTTTTTTTCTATAACCTGAAATTCAAGCCACTTTGGGTCCCAGGCATTCCAGAAGAAGGATACTTAAAACTATGTGTAATTTATACCACACCTTTCTTCCAATATAGAATCCAAAAGAGCTAGCTTCAATTTTTTTATTTCATTTGGTGTTTTCTGCAAAAATCTATGTGCATATTGAACTGTGCATTTTAATGCCACTTGGTGGCATGGAAATGCTAGAGATGTGGAATTGCTCAACCAGGAACATCCCAGGCATCAAGACTTCAGGTCCAAAATCTCAGAACAGAGGTGGGTTCTATTGATGTCAGAAAACATGATACATTAGGCATCAACCACACTTGCTCAGAGCATGTTCTTGTTGGCGAGAAAATGTGAGCTGTAATTCATGCTCTAAGCAAATGTAGTGGGTGAGAAAATACATATGTTTTAAATTGGAAATTAAGTTCTTCAAGTTTTGTGTTGAACAGAAATACAAACCTCACAACCTCTGAGGATGCCTGCCATAGATGTAGGTGAACCGTCAAGAGAGAATGCTTCTGGAACATATCCATACAGCCTGGAAAACTTACAGCAACCCAATACACACATACACTTTTGCAAGCAGTGCTTTTAAGAACAACTGGGAATTCCAGTCCCATCACAGAAAGTTTTCCATGCCCTTCTTGAGAGTAGAAAGCAATCCACAGGAGTTGCTCCAAAGCAGCTTGTGGAAACATGGGCACACGAATATATAGGTCTTTGAGATTTTCAAGGTGGGGTTCTGATTCTAAGAGTTCTCACCCTGAGGACCTGAAAAGAGGATATAAAGATCTGGGAGCTGTCATTTGTAGGGTGAAAGAAGATGAAAGGCATATAATCACAGTCAGCCCTATGACTGTCGAATGTATATGTTTCTTAGCAGTGTGCTAGCTTCAGGGTTGACTATGAATATATACTAGTATAGATTGCTTTCTTCCATTTCCTTAGTTATATAACAGCTGAAACAAGATGCAGTACAAAAGTTACATTGCTGGGACTAGATTGCTGATCAGGGATGATGAAAAAGACCAAAAACCTATGATAAGCTCACTTTAGGGTCATTATAAATCAAAAGTGTCTTGAAGGCAGAAAACAAAAAAATAATTCCATTGTTGAAACAGATTCCCTGGCTACCATTTTATTTCTATTCAAAGTCTTGGGCATGATCTGTAAAGCCATTATACAGCTCAAGTCCAGACTATCTGGAAGCTCCTATCTCACCAGATGAGCTTGGTCAAGTAATTTGATTTTTGGGTGATACCTCTCTATCCATCCCACCTCCTTGTATCTTAAGGACACAAGAGGGAGGCTTCTCAGTCTTAACTCCTAAAAACTTATTCCCTAGTGAGACTTGTTTGGCACCGTCTCTTCTCTCATTTTGCTATCTAAACAGACATTCAATCTTTAATTGGATGAATCAGAAGTATGAGCAGTGTGTGCACTGTATATTTACATACATCTTAATATGTGCTGGATGAGTTTTTATTATTTTAATAGATTGGTTGTTTAAAACCTTTGTGCCATGTATTGCTTTGGCTATTTTGGATTCTAAGCTGCATTGGGTCTCATATCAAGAGAAAGTGGGGACATAAAAGGAAAAGAAAGAAAAAGACAGACAGACAGATGGGTTGTTGTGAGTTTTCCGGGCTGTATGGCCATGTTCCAGAAGTGTTCTCTCCTGATGTTTCACCTACATCTAGGGCAGGCATCCTCAGAGGTTGTGAGGTTTGTGAGACCTCTGCTTCTGGAACATGGCCATATAGCCTGGAAAACTCACAACAACCCAGTGATTCCGGCCATGAAAGCCTTCAACTAGACAGACAGTTGCATATTCAGATCATAGAGCATTAACTTTTGCTGAGTAGGGATCTGAGTCTGGGTCTTGGTGCTCCCTGTCCACTAGGCCAATGCTATATATACCACACTGGTTTAGCTTTAGTGCCAGTACAGAAATCACAATGGGTTGAGAAAAACATGGAAAATAGGAAGAGAGGGAATATGTAGAAAAGGGAAGCAGTAGAGTAGCAGGAATGTAGCCTATACTTATTTCCCTTATCGCCTTAGCATTGCTAGGAGATTATGAACTTGGTTCTTGTTGAAATTAAATTGCAGTTTAAAGGAGCAAACAAATTACATGCTGCATCATTAATTGTAATAAGTGGTGTGCTGAATATATATGTATTTTCACTTCTGCCACTCAACTGGTAAAATTGTATAGCTTGGTAGATAAGATTTTCTTTTAAAGTAGTAATAACCAATTCCTTTTGAAATATATGTTCTTCGTTTATGATTTTGAGAGGAAAATTGATGGGTTAGTATGTATGGCAAAGAAAATATAACCTAAAACTAACACATACACACCCCTCCTCTGTGAGTTATGCACTTGAAAGAGGACGTTTTGATATTTCTGGTGGGTAGTTATGTGTGGAATGTAATAGCTCATGCTTCAGAGACTCTGAAATGTATCCAGGTGCACAACTGGTTGTAATTTCCCCCCTCTAAAATCAGCTACTCTGACGAAAAGGAGGGAGGAGTGAAGGAAAAAATAATAATCAAGCAAGGGGAGGGAGACAAAATACAATGCATTTTTGTTCTTATTCACCTGCATTTTTATCAGTACATATGCTGTCTACATTTTAAACCTCTTTGTATTCCGGGCTACAAAATGCTTTGCATTTGCAACGTAGATAAGTGCATCTCTAATTCAATGTAGCATTTAGCTTTTCTTTAGAATTTATAATACTATTTAAAGTGAGTATACTACTGAAAATGCTACCCCCAAACCCTATAGGACTTCAAACACATGGGTAAACTCACCTGTGGTAGATAAACCCCATCCACATTGAAATCTACCCAAGAAAGAAGAGTTTATGCTCAAGGCTGCAAGGGGTTCATGTGTTTGTGGGAGAGAATGGGTTGTGTATGTGGCTTCAATTCAGGTGTGGACAAAGTGTGGCCCTTTGGCCCATCTGTCTGCCAGTTACTGAGATCTTCATTATATCACCAACAACACATATTCCCCAGACTTTGTGAGTTTTTCCCATTGCCCCCTGCCCCTTACTGAAAAAATAATTGTTCCCAAATAGGGTTTTTCACTTCTGGAGGCACCCAGAAGTCTCATATTAAAATCAGGCTAGATGGATATTTATTTATTTATTTATGCTTCAAACTTATATACCGCCATTCCCCGAAGGCTCGGAGTGGTTGCTAACGGTTACTAGCGGTTCTATCTGGTCAGTCACTAACCATTTTATTTCTGTGTATGATGTACCTCACAGCGGGTTCTCTGAGCCAAACTTTTTGTCCTCAGGCAAACTTAGGCTTTCCATCCCTGCTTCAATCTGCCCATTTTTGGCTTCACCCTTACATCAATAGAATGTGGCCTTTGAGATAAGAAATAATATGTTATAGGGGGGAAATCTTTTTGTGAATTTTCCAGGTGCATCTTGTTCTACAGCACAGAAGGATGTTCATCTTACAGGATTATCTATTTATAGCTGTGACGATACTTGGGGCCACCGTTAACACATTTCTTGGCAGTGGTTCCAGGATGAGCTTCATTTTGAAATTCAGTGAGTCTTCAGCATCCCACTGCACAGAGATGGTCTCTTGTTGTTTTTCGTGTCAGGAACTGGAGCTGACAGAAGGAGCTCAGCCTGCTCTCCCAGGATTCAAGCTGCTGACCTGGGTTTAACCCATGGGCTCCATAGAGATGGTGGTCATAATGGTTCCCAATATTGTGTTGGACTATATCTTCCAGTAAAATCTGCAAGGCCACATGATTTCCACTGCTATATTTTCTGTTCTGTAGTTGCTGGGAACATAGCTTGCTTGACTCTTCAAAATGTGTGTAAGGGAGATTCAGACAAATCCATGCAGAGTATGTCCACCAATGGCTACTAGTCATGTTGTCTCCAACCAAGTTGAAAGGTTGCATCAAATTAACAGTGCTTTGTAGCAACAGTGGAAGACGAGGATGGTTTTATTCCTGTTCCAGTTGTAGGTTGCTTCTAGAGGTACCTAGTTGCCCATCGTGGGAAGCAATGTAGCCTTTGATCTGATCCATCAGGATTTGTGACGGAAGTTGCTGTGAAACATAAAATAGCATCAAGAGATTTGGGAAGTACATTGTAAACATCTGTGACCTGGGGTGGAGAGAGCAGGTGGATGAAATAAGACAAGATTTTAGATTCTGATTTGTTGTCATACTGGGAATGCTGTGGAGATGTTCTGGTATTTTGAACACACCAGGTACGGATTCATGACAGTTGGCGATAAGGTTCAGAATGGAGACTTCTGTTGATCTGATGGCTTAGAGAAACCAAATCAGTTATTACATAGCTATTGTGTAGAAAACCTTTTTTGTTTTTTGTTTTGTAACCTGCAAAGCACAAACATAGTCTCAAAGGCCCAAACTTGTTACTTTTCTTTAATGCCTTCAACTATATACTGTTTTTATATCCTTTGTAGGATTTTATGCATTCAATTTTACTTTTACTTTTCTAAGGGAAGATGCTCTAGGTGCCAGGGGATGTTTCTGTTATATATGTAAATATATTTTAGAACAAAGGAATGAAGAAAATGTGTTTAGAAAAGGGGGGAGAGGGAAGACAAGTTAGCTGGAGGATTCAGGAAAATGGGGATTTATTAACTTATTTAAATGGAATTTCTTTGGAAAGTGCCTTTTAAAATTAGGATGCTCTCCACTTGGGAATGGGTTTATTTGTGAAAGATATCTTCTCAGGTAACCCTCCCCCCCTCCTCAAAACAACAGTCGCAAGGAAAATTGCTCACTTGGATACAACACATGAACATGATGACTTCAGTCATTTTCACAGTATGGATATTTAAGCATTTGAAATATATGAGGTATCAGTCCTGTAAGGCCATGATGGGGAAACTTTGGTGCTCTACATATTTCAAACTACTGCTCTTTCCATTCCTTTCCGTTGGCCATAGTCCTCAAGTCTTTGAGGAGTCAAGGTCCAAACCATCTGGATAGACAAAATAATTGCACCTATGCTGGAAGACTCTGTAGCCAGGCATGTAGCCAGGGGGGGGGTAAGGGGGCTTCAGCCCCGAAATTCTCAGGGTGGTCCGCGAAAAGGCCTTACTGGTACATTATTTAAACTGTTATGTTTATTCATATCATGATCTGATCACCATGCTCATTATATCCCACATTAATGGGGTTATTGGGATAACAATACAAAAGATTTGCTAGGGTAGACCCTCTTCCACCCAGTCTCAGCCCCCCCGAACCGAACTCAGCCCCCTCCGAAACAAAATCCTGGCTACGGCCCTGTCTGTAGCCAAACATTATGTGCCACTTGATAGGATTCCAACTGCTCTCTATGGAAAATAATTGAGTCATTTTTAAGGAAGTGGCACAGCATCTTGGGCTGGTGGCTGGTTGCTTCTAAAGTTACTAGCAGTTCCTGAAGGTTTTCTCATTTCCTCTACCTGGTCAAGAAGAGCCAATCTAGCATGTTATTATCTCTCCTCACTTAGATTGCCCCATCTGAAATAATTGATTCAGTCTTACATTTCTCCTTTTGATGACCCACCAGCAAAATAATGAGACAACACCAGAACGTTGGGTAAACTGGGCCATCTTTATTCAACTAGTTGTTATAACTGTGAACCAGATATATCCTTAACTCCTCAAAAAGGGGGGGGGTTGCTGATGTGAGTAGGTGATGACAGCAAGTATTCTCTTAAACTTCTCCACCACTAACTTGGGTAAAGACACCAGAACTCCAAGATAAACCCAAACATGGATTGTTCCTCAGATTGCCCGCACTTGGAAGGCTTCCTTGAGGTCTACCCCTTCGCAAGTCCCAAGCTACAAGGTCGGGGGAGTAAGCCTCAGGGTCATCCCAAAGAAGAGTCTCTATCTTCACCTCCCCATTCCCAAATATGTGATTCCAGAGGACTCTCTTCCACCCTAAAGGGGCACCATGGGCATTTACCAATTTCCCTATCAATAAAAACCTGACAGTGATCAAAAACAAATCATAGATCACACCCAAAGTCAAGTTCCCAGTCACAGTGTGAGGTATGCAAAAAACAAACAAACCCAAAAACAAAATAAAAAAACAAAACAAAACAGAAAACCCTTCAACAAGGAGGAAAAAAATCCTACTCGGCCCCTAGACAGCCAGACAGACTCACACTGTTGCAGAGGTGAGTGGGTGGGTCAATACCAAGAGGGGAGAGGATGGGAGCTGCCTTCCTTAGATATCTTCCCTCTCTCAGGTGCCTATTCCCAGCATCATTTCCCTGTAAGCCATCAAATAGGACTCCAGCTCAGCATGTTCGTGCCTGCAGAGATAGAACCTGGTTACTTTGCTTAAACATTGTATGTCATCATATTTGATTTCTCTTTATTTTTGTCCATTCTTGAATCATTTAACTTTTTTAAAAAGTAGCATTGTGTTATTCATTGTCCTTGGGGATATGTTAGTATTCAGCTGCTTCTTAGTATGCTAATGTTGCTAATTGTCTTGCAACTGAGTGGGTCAGTGACAACTTTTACCACAAATACTCAGCAAAGAGATTTTAATAGTGTTCATTTTCCCTTGAAAGGAGACTTGATGAGAAGCGTTCAGAAAAAGATGTCAGTACAATAATACAAGAGCTCAGTGCCATCAAAACTATATATAAGGTCTTGAGGGAGGGCCAGATATTTCTTGTTGTGTAGAAGTGAGAATAGTGTGTCCCAAATTCTGCTTATGGCCCTTGCACCCCATTTTACGAAGCCCCCTTCCACAATTATGAAAATATGGAATAATTATATGACAAATTTTGCAACTTCACCCCTCAGAAAGAATGTGGAAATACGTGGAAACAATCACTGCCTACCCCTAGACGTATCTCAGAAATATGTACTGTTCTCAAATACTTCCATGCCATTCATCAGCCCTTCTCAAAATGGCAACAGAATGCATATCACTTCCTGCCATCATATTGAGAGGAATTAAAGAAGAAAAATGAAGTTTTTGGGCAGCCAGGAAGGTTGACAACAACCAGTCCCTGACCTCCAAACAGTTGCCCATCCTTGCTCCAGTGAGACGTAGGGCTGATCCAGGTAAACTGGGAGCACAGTTTCTCTAAAGGAAATGTGTTTCCCAGCCAATATGTGAACTTTATTGCCAAGAACTCCATGTTGTCTTTGCCTTGTCTTGTATGAGGAACGGAAATGAGAGAGCATATTTTGTTAGCCCTTATCTTTTCTCTTTTTCAATTCTAATCTATTGGATTCCATCATTTATTTGGGTGTATGTCTAGTTATATTTTTATATAATGTTGCTTGGATAGTTTGGTTCTTCTTGTTTGTTTTTACAAATCGCTAGTTTGTAATTATTCCTTTTAAATGTTATCTTTATTGCTGTATGTTGCCAGCATCTTAAAATATACATTGGATACAAAGTGTGGGAAAGTTCCATGCAAATAAACAATGACTAAGTTGGATAGCCATGCATAGGGTTGCATTACAAGTTTACAGCCTCGTATGTTAGCGGCTAGACATGCTTCTTTTTCTTTGCTGTGTTCCTTAGCACTGAAGGAATGCTGCATATTCCTTGATTTGGGTGCCTTGATGAAGGACTTCATCCCATGGGATAAGTAAAGCATTTGGGATTATTGTTTTCCCTTAAGCTTTGTAAAGCCCCATTCTGAAAATTCATATCCCCATCACATAGTTTCCCTCTTCATTTTATTTTCTAATTATCCATTTGACTTCTCATCACACGGGAAGCATATTTCTTCTCCCACTGTCTCCTCCTCCATTTCTTTTGGATATAATAATTTCTATGTACAGATAGCTCTCAATTCAAAAGGTAAGTCTATTTTACATTTAAAAAGAGATATAAATTACCATTCCTTCCTCCCCCGGTCCCAAAATGGTAAAAGTGGAAAGAAAGGAATCAATACAGCCCATCTCCGCTATTCCCTCCATGATGACATCATCGTTGTGTTTACAAACAGGCAAAGGGAAATTCCCATCATGTGGTAAATTGGGAAATTTTACACATCTCTTTGTGGGGAATTGAAAAAGAAGTTGATTGCCAATCAATTTAGGAAGCGTAGGGAAAAAAACACATTTCGAAAATGGCGAAATACCATTTGAGCTTGCACCATGTGATAGGCTCTTGTCGGTAGCCATTACTTAAATGTGTAGAAATGCTGATTTTATTGCATGTGATGAAGTCCTTCGCCATATTACTGCAGCACCATGAGAAGGAAACTATCACTTACCCACTTAAAAAGTTGAGCATCTCTTATCCAGAATGTCAAAATTTGAAATACTATAAAACCCAAAATTTTATGCATGAGTAGCATAAACTTATTGTGTATATAAGTATCTTCAGGTTAAATTTTAAGGTATCATATGTATGAAACATAAATTAATGTTATATGTAGACTTCAGTTTCATCTCTTAGATATCTTATTATTTGCATATATGCACATACAAGTATTCCGAAATCCAAAACACTTCTAGTTTCTGGCATTTCAGATAAAGGATAGGCAAATCTCAAGTGTATTAAAGCTATGAAATAATAAAGAAACCTGCTTCATTGTTCTTTACTTTCTTGTATAAATAGGGATGTACATATTTTCATCTCCCAGGGTCCTATATTTAAGTAAGCAAGTGACCCAGGAAGCAAGCAGTTGAATTGTAAGAGCTGTCAAGGAGTTAATTTTATCCAGGGCAGTCACAGGGTATACAACAGGATGAAGGGCGAAGCAAGAGAATGGCTGTTAGCAAGAAATAACACAGTTATAAATTGTATCCAGTCCAAGATCAGGAAAAAAAAGAAAATACTTCTAGTTCCCAAGAAGGAGGGTTGAAAGCAACAAAACTGCCAGTGAATGGTTGGGAGATTTATATGAAGCTCTTTTGAGATCCATGTGAAAAATTAGGTCACTGTCTCCTACTTGACAACATAGTTCAGTGAATAATGGAAATTGGTCTTCAGTGTCTGCAATGTCCTTCTGAGGAGCAGGATTCCTCTCTGTGTCAATCTACAGCTTCTTGGACTCAGATGGACCATCTTTATCAGAAATTGCAGATACCTGTCAATCTGGACGCTTCCATACAGCAATATATCACGGGTTTTAGTGAGGAGCAAAAAATCCCAGGACTTCAGGAGAGGTCCATGTACACAACTGTTGGTCCCGGGATTTCTGCCTCTGTTGTCCAGACTTCATGCCTTGCTTCAAGATTTAGAGGCTACTGAGATGGTTGCCGCAGGCAGAATTTCCACTGGAAACTGGCAGGTTTTTTTAAAACATACGGAATATGGATATGTGGACATTTGGACATTCAGATATATGACTAACCACAAAAGTTCTCTTCTTTGTCTTGACCGAAAAAAATGTGCCCTCCAGACATTTCATGAAGTATCTCCCACACTTACAAACCTCATAGGGTAGAACCATTACTGCCCAAGTCAGCAGTACACAAACAGGAACACACATTTTAAGTCAGGAACAGAACTTTGTCATTATCTACTATTTTTAGAGCCTGGTTGCCTGGCCATCTGTCTAGACATATTTGGTTGTGTGCTTGTGGAATCCAACAACAGGGTCCTGTTCTGGGTTTTATTTGGCTTTTCTTATTGGCGGATATGAGAATATCTGCATCTGGCCATCCGTCTGTTTGCTACTGAAGCTGCTGGGATAAAGGTACTGTCTGGATGGGTCCTCTGCCTCCACCTCTCCATCTGAATAATTCGAACCCACAGGGCGATGTCTGACATCCAGTGAGAAAAGCTGTCTACACACGACAAGATATTTTGTGAAACAAATTGTCAGCTATCATCAGATGACCTGTGTTTTTATTGGTTTTGAATTTGTGTGTTTTCTCTGCATTTCCCCCCAGAAGATGTAATGGTACCTAAAATAAAAATTTGGAAAAGATGCCTCAAAATGGCAAAATAATTGAATAATTACATACAAGTTCTAGTGATCTCATCCAGCCAAGAGGAAACTTGAAATTTCTCATTCTGGCATGCAAAAATGAAATAACTGAAGATTTGTATCCCTGCTACAGAGATTGGCCGTGACTTGGTGGCTGGAAATTTTGTGATCAGTGACTGTCCACAAGCATGAAATAATAATCTGATGTGCTTTCAGTGTGGAAATTTGCCACAGTTTGTAACAGGGAAGATTTCCCCTGCCTTCCAAGTCTTTTATCTGAATACTCTGAGCAGTTTTCTAGAGCCACAGAAAAGAGAGGCATGCATCATACTATAATAGATAACATACTTTGCCAGATCTTTTCACTTCTCTTTGACAGCTTGGTGAAATGAAAATAGAAAGCTGTGGCAATCTGTGCAGTATTGTATGCTGCTGCCGTAGAAAGAAGCAAGGGGTGGGTTTTTTTTAACAGAATTCATATTACTGTGTAAGTAAGAGAGGAACAATAGTATTCTTAGCTCTTAGTACCCCGGGGTATCTGCTGGCCTCATTTAAGAAAAACCAACAGCACACATTTGGATTATTTACTGGAAGACATCATCATCTTTTCAGATCTGTCCAGATGTAGTTGTTCACAGAATAGCCCAGATGGCTTAGGGAATGCTGTCCTCACAGTTGTGAACCCCAAGTAACTAGTTTAATTTGTGGATAAAATCAGATCTTACTGATAGGTGCTGAACTTTCATGATGTGAGCAAACATGGGCCCACTTTACATGTTTCTTTCACAATAAGGGTTTCAGATGAGCAGTAGTTGGGAAGGTACTTTGAGGAAGAACGGTGGTCTGGAGTCCAAAGTATCATCCTACCACAATCACAGATGGGTTTGGCATACCGTTATATACATTTTTCTTAAGAGTAAATTTCTGGACTCTTCAATAAGTACTAGTAGGCATAGGTGAACTATGACTTTGCCCCTACCACTGGAAACTTTTGGATGCATTACTGTGTACAACTAGAAAGGAAATCCTGGCATATGAGCAGCTTCTGGCTCATTGGCCTCCATGCAGTTGAGACCCAATTCATACTGGTGTCCAAGTTTATTTATTTACTGGAGGACTCAAAGCGGTTTATAAAAAAGTGGCAAAATTCAATGCTTTATATACATAAACCAAATCATAAATCAAACAGCATATGACTAAGTATAAAATACAATAGGACAAATTCACCATAAGATAATAGAACATTGAAACAGGAAGTTAAAAAAAATCAAAAGCTCCAAATAAAAATATTAAAATCACATAATCCAAACTCATAGACCAGGCCATTCCAGATGTTGATTACACATATTCCATATTTACATCTTGCACTGCATTACTTTGCAACTAAAAACGCTGGTTCCATAATCATGTCTTTGTTGCTGAGGGAGGGTGCTGATCTAATCTCACTGCAAAGAGAGTTCCAGAGTCAAAGAGTCACCACCGAGAAGGCCCTGTCTCTTGTCCCCACCAACTGCACTTGTGAAGCAGGTGGGACCAAGAGCAGGGGCTCCCCAGAAGATATTAACCTCTGTGATGGTTCATAGAGGGAGATACATTGTATGGATATCTTCTTTTTGAATGCTACTCCATGTATAGGCCTTTTGCCTACAGATGACCATGTTAATGTGTGGATGTTTAGAGCAATAGTATGACATATGTGACATATATTACCTGGTTCAGCTCCAAAGCTCTCCCAAACACATTAAAAAATATATAAACAATGTAGAATCATGCTCTTGAAGACCGTTAGAAAACATTAATTAAATCTAAAGTATAAGATACATTCCTGAAAATTGAGTTTTTAAAAAACAAAATAGATATGGACATTTTAATTACTTCTTTATTTAATTAATATACTGTTGAGATGGGATTCAGATTGGCTTATAATAATTTAAAGAGGAGCATGGGGGACAGAACCGAGCCCTGAAGGACCCCATAGGCTCATGACCAGGGTGTTGAACAGGCCTCACCCAGCACCACCTTCTAAGTTGGTTTCTCCAAGAACTGTTGCTTTTGTGAAATATTTCCCCTGAATCCCATCCATAAGAGGCAACCAAGGATAATATGGTAGATTGTTTGGAAAGCCATTGAGAGGCCCAGTATCTTCCCTCTGTCTAGTTCCTTCACAGGTCATCAAGCATGGCAACCAAAGCTATTTCTGTCCTATAGCCTGAAGCCAAACTGATACGGATCTATGTTGACTTTTTATTAATTAGAAAAGGAAATAAAGAAGAACCACTGAGGAACATAGTGTGGTATCTTAGCACAAGATTATCCCGCAAATACTTCAAGTTTCATCACTACTTTCAGTATTTGAAATAGAGTACAACTTTACAGAAAAGACTGCCAATGTTTTACAATGTTTCAAATCAACCTGAGAGGAAAGGAAGAGGCCATTTCATTCCAGAATTAAAGAATGGTGGCATTCCTTCTTAACTTGTATTTCTGAAGTCTTTCTCACACTGTTCTGAGTGTTGTTTTGCTGATTGGGGCAATATATGGTGTTAAGATACATCTGTGCTGCTCATCCTCCACTCTAAATTCTCAAACTTCTGTACATCCTGTAGTTTGCTACAGCCCTCTGCCCCAAACAGTAGTTAGAAGCTTATTTTATTGGTTTTCAAGAATAGGTAGCAACAAGCGATAAAACCAAATGAATTCTGAGAATAAAATAGGATTCAGCCTCCATGCAAATTTCCTTAGTAACGTTTGTGTTTCTGAAGTGTTTAGGACACTGAAACAATAAACTAAAGTTGAGTCCTTTGCTGGATTTTACTGTTGGCAGATGGAAGGTTTGGTTGTTTTTCAATACAGCTAGCTGGCAATTCTGCAGAATGGAAGGCTTTATGATTGAGAACCGTGCATTGTTTATAATAAAGAGGTGTTGAATTTTAAAAGAAGCTTAGGTCCCCATTATGAATTACTGTGAAGCACAAATAGCACGTACTGCAAGCATTAGCTGCCTGATATACGTATTAAATACAAGTTACATCTATTTATTGCCACAAAGACACCATTCATTCTTCTTTTGATGTGGAGGTGGAAGGGGGTCAAATTGGGCCTCTTAAAATCTCTGCTCCATGTTTGGGTGCTAATGATTTACCATAACCTCTATAGTAGGCATGGGCAAGCTTCGGCCCTCCAGGTGTTTTGGATATCAACTCCCACAATTCATGACAGCCAACTGTTAGGAATTGTGGGAGTAGAAGTCCAAAACACCTGGAGGGCTGAAGTTTGCCCATGCCTGCTATAGAGGATCTCCATATTATTTCTTACCTTCTACAAATTCATATGAAGTTACTAATCTTGTTGAATGATACAGTTTTATTATTTGTGTTTTTGATGATGACACAAATGTTTGGGATTAAATATAGAATTTAATGTACTTTTTAACAGGAATAATGGTGGCACAAATACCCATGTTTTTTTTATTGCTTTAGATTTTCATAATCAGCAAAACATTATGCAGAATTTTATGTTGTTGATAGGTTAATTTGTTGATCCAGTACTGCTTTGGCAGTGGGTATTACCTCACTGTAATGAATTTCAAACCATTCATGTACCTGAAGCAAGACTGCAATTTGTCTTTCCCTTCTTATAGTTTTAGCCAGCTTTTAAATAGGTGTCCATGACCTAATTCCAACTGTTTGTCCCAATGAGAGTAGACCTATTGATTCAATCAATAGAGGTCAAACTTCCCACACAGAACCCCCATGACCAACAGAAAATACTGTGTTTTCAAATGGCCTTTGGTTACCCCGACACCCTTCACGACCCCACCAGGGGTCCCAACCTCCAAGCTGAGAAACGCTGATATAGAGCCATTTTCTGGCACATATGCACAACTTACCTTGAGTTGCACAGCTGTAGACTTCATGTAATCCCTGTCTGATTTTGTGACCTACTGCTGCCATTTCCCCCCTTTCTTAATTCTGAGACCATATACCTTGTTTTAATCATTGTACTTGCACAAACATTTTGGGAGTTGATTCTCATTTCAAAGAAGGCATGCAACCCTCTTTTTCTCTTTGTTTTGAACCAGAAGAATGAAGAGGATCTTTTTTTGTTACAACTACAACACTTTCAAATTTCAGTGGAATCAGTCTGCGGACCTGACAGAGACTGATTTCCCTAAATTATATTGAATTATTGAATTTATATTGAATTTAAATAGGCAGCCAGATTAATAACTGGGGCAAGTTACAGGGAGCGGTCAACCCCCTGTTTAAAGAACTGCACTGGCTGCCATTTATTTTCCGGTCCCAATTCAAGGTACAGGTGATCACCTAAATGGTTCGGGACCTGCCTACCTTCGTGATCATATTTCCCTCCATGAACCAGATCAAACCCTCCGCTCCTCGAGGGAGGCCCTCCTGTCACCCCTGCCAGTCTCACAGAATCGTCTGGTGGGCACAAGGGAAAGGGCCTTCTCCTCTGTGGCCCCTCGACTCTGGAATTCATTGCCCGGAGAGTTTAGGAAAACCCCCACTCTGGAGACCTTTAAAAAACACCTGAAAACCTGGCCTTTCTGCTATGCCTTCAGAGAGTAGTTATTTAATTTCTACCATTGCTCTCCTCAATGACCCCGTTCTTGGAATCCATCCCCCCTCCCCCATAAAGGATGTTTTTCCCCGTAAAAGATGCTACTCCGCTTATCTCACCCTGAGTTTTTAACATTTTATATGTGTGCCTGCGGCCCGCCCTGTCTTTGTGATTTTAGAGATTTTTGTTTTTGTTTTTATTTTATTTATATGTATGTATTTTTATTGTGTTTATTGCTGATGTTTTGATTTGATTTTATTGTAATTTGTTGTTTGGGCTTGGCATCATGTGAGGCACCCCGAGTCCCCATCGGGGAGATGGGGGCGGGGTACAAATAAAGTTTATTAATATTATCCATGACTTCAATCCAACTGTTTGTCCCAATGTGAGTAGATCTATTGATTCAACCAATAGAGGTCATCAAGAGGTTGATTTACCACGTTCCTAATGATTCCACAAATCTGTTCTAATTGGGGCCAAAAATTTAACTTGTGCCATATGTGATTTTTTAAAGCTCATATAAGGTAATTTGCATGGAACTTATACTTTTGCATACACTATAACAGGGATCCTCAAACCAAGACCCTCCAAGGTCATTTACCCAGCCCTCGCTCAGGGTCAATCTAAGCCTGAAATGACTGGAAAGCACACAACAACAACAACAACAACAACAACAACAACAACCCTATCTCATCAGCCAAAAAGCAGGTCCACACTTCCCATTGGAATACTAATAAGTTTATATTTGTTAAAATTGTTCTTCATTTTAATTATTGTATTGTTTTAAGTGTTTTTTGCACTACAAATAAGATATGTGCAGTGTGCATAGGAATTCATTCTTTTTTTTCCAATTTATAATCCGGTCTTCCAACAGTTTGGGGGACTGTGACCTGGCCCTCTGTTTAAAATGTTTGAGGACCCCTGCACTAAAACCTTGAAGTATTTTCTCATACTTTCGGTTTTAAGATGGGATTCAAACTTCATCCGATCCAACCAGGTCTTAACTCAGTATTTATCTGTAATATGGAAGATTTTACAGTCTGCTTTTAGTTCGGAATTAATCTTGTGAAGAAAACCCTGCCATAGGCTTGCCATAGAGTCACCAGAAGGCAGGAATGAATTGAAGGCACACAACAACAATTACATATTTTCAGTTAGTGGCAGGGGTTCCTAATGGATATCTGACAAGCATCATAATCTCATACTGGAGGAAGTGAGATACATTGTGTGGCATCCTCTTTTTGGTGGACAGAAGCATGTTTAAGTTCTTGTTACAGGCAACATAAACAGTGGAACTGTGCTAAATCCTAAAGATAAACTGGCAGCAAATGTTTAGGGATCTGACTCACAAAAGATGTTGGAGATAGAAAAGACTGTTGTACAGAAGCAGCTGTTGCCCTGTTTCTTTATCTGTAGCTGAACTGTTGTTTCTAGGGCATTGGATTTCATATTGGCAAACACTACCATTTTTCCTTTGAAAAGAATAGAAGAGATGCAATGAACATGATACTATGAACAGTAGACAGTTGGCACGTAGTCACTGGTGACCCAAGGAAATCCAGCTTTGGGAATCATTTTGATCCGACAAAGATCCTTAGTCACAGTAATTTCTTCATTGTGGTTTAACGTCTTATTAGGGAAATAAAGCTGTCGGTTTTTGCCTCACAGAGACAATGATAGTAAAAAAGCATCATTCCGTTGATAAGCCATTCAATACCAACTGAGCTCTATGCAAATCACCAAGTTCTATTTTCATCACTTCTCTGACAAAATAATGCTGTGTAAATTCTAATTCTAATTCAGTATCTTGTTTTCCACAATTATAAATCTGATGATTCTTGTAGAACCCGCAAGCGAAAAAGAAAGATGAAGTCCCAAATTGAGTAGAGTTTAATCAATGAAACAGCCACATATCTTGGCGTTCCAAGTTCCCAGTGATTTAGTGGGATCTAACTGGATTTGGGACCAATCTTGGAATTTAGGCTCATGAAAGCTGTTTAGATCTTCATTTATATAGAATGTCCATAGCTTGCTTTCCTGACGCCAGACCTCCATGGCAACTTACAGTTAACACAAACAGTAAGTGAAAATGAATATGAGAGTAATATTTAAGATAGTTTCAAACAATACTACTGACTTTTGGAGAAAAAATAATAGAGGAGAATGGGAAGAGAACAGGTGGATGGGACAGTTCTGTGGAAATAATAATGAAGAATATTCACTCTATGTCTTAGAAATTGCTACTACTGCTATTTCTATGGGATTCTCCCCGATTGTTCTTTTTTGCAGGGTTTGTGGAGAGCATATGAGAGAATAGTGTTGTCTCTCCCTGTATCCCATCCATCAAACAGGGTAGTGCCTTCTTTGTTGTTTCTCAGCAAGTAGTATTTAGTAGCCTGCTGACTATGAACATGGAGGCATGACTAGTAATGTGTGAATTTGTCCAACCACCTTTTAAAGCAGGAGAGAGCAGCATGTGCCATATAGATGAGTGCCAGCCCATGACCATTTGACTGCAGATCTGTGGTGAGTTGCCAGGAAAGAAAGAAACAGTGATAGCCAACTAGCAAACATATAGAGCCAGTTCCTGGCACATCTACCACATCAGTTAGCATAAGTTACACAGCTGTAGACTGCATATAATCCCTGTCTCATTTTGTGACCTACTACTGCCATTCCCCCTCTTGCTTGATTCTGATACTTTGTTTTAATTATTTTGCACACAAACATTTTGGGAGTGGATTCTCATTTCAAAGAAGGCATGCAATCCTCTTTTCACCATGTTTTGAACCGGAAGAATGAAGAGGATGTTTTTAGTACAACTACAACACTGTTAGATTTCAGTGGAATCTGTCTGTGGACCTGACAGAGACTGATTTCCCCAAATTATATTGAATTATCTTGGAGCATCTAGTTCAATTTTAACTTTGACTAGGTACCACAGCTGCCTTAGTAGGCAATCCTGATATTCCCATCCAAGTATTGATCCATTCTCAAAGGTTTTCAGTTGTATGGTTCTCCATTGACTTTCTTAAATCAAACAAGATCAGGCATATTCAAGAGGAGTAACTATTTATGGCATATAATACTGGTTCCTACGCAACATCCACACAGCTCCCCATCCCTGCAAATTCAGTACTCATGGTCTTGTTCAAACCAAGCTTAGGACTGCAAAAATATGATCCTAGAATCATAGAACCATAGAGTTGGAAGAGACCTTGTGAGCCATCCAGTCCAACCCTCTGCCAAGAAGCAGGAAAATCACATTCAAAACACTTCAGATCCTTCAGAAACTAGGCAAGTTAAATATGCCATAAATAACTAGCTAGGATATCAAAGATAGCAAAGATTGTCGGAACCACACTGTGCTACATTACATGTCAACTCCTCCCTTTCCATTTTCTTCTTAGGTATTTCCTCTTTTCTGAGCCTTGACTTGAGTAATCAACTCTCCTTTTTCCAGTATCAATTAACAACTAGGAAATTAGCTCTTTTTAGATTCATGTGACTTTTTAAATTATGATTATCTTCCTTCTATACAAGAACTAGTAGACCATTGTAAAAATTTAGATCTGACTGCTTACAGATTGAACTCCGGGGATGTTAATGCACCACCAAATACTGCTTTTATCACAGTTTTACCTCCCATTTGGAAATATCTGTAAAATACCTTCCCTGCAGTTGCAGTCTTTTGTGTTGGGAGCACTGCTGGGCACTGGCTCTCCATTGCTAGTTCTGGAAAATATTTCGAGATTGAGCACAGTCTAGATAGGTCATTTTATCAATTTCCCCATTTATCAAGATTTGTTCTCAAATGTTAAGTTGTGTGAGTGCTGATGATAGCCCAAAGTGATAGGACTCTCATAGAGAAAAAGGGAAAATTGTTCCTGAGGCTGAAAGAGAATCACCATTATTAGAAGGTGCCTGCTGGTGATCTGAATTAGTTTGGCCACCCTGGATCCATTATTTTGTCTCTTAGTCTCTAGTTTTTGCACCATATTCTTTGATTCCTCTCCTGTTTCTTGATACAAAATGCACCAGTAAGCATTGTGAGAGTTTCTTTCTGTATCCTGATGAAAACAATACACTTCGTTTGACATAGTTGACCATTGTTCTTTAATCTTTCAGCTCTTTGATTGAAATCATTAGAATATGGAGGCTAAGGTAGTTTTGTATGTTCTCTGCTATCGTTTGAACGTTTCATACTTTCTATTGCTGTGTTTTTAGGTTTCTTTTAAAGACGTGCTAGTAGAAAGTTTGGTGTACTTTGGGATTAAGGGATCTGTCTTTCTCTCTTTCTTTAAAACATTTATATTTCGCCTTTCTCACCCCGAAGGGGACTCAGGGTGGAGCACAGCATTTATACGGCAAGCATTCCATGCCGAAACATAAAATAACTATCAATATACACAAACACAAAAAAACAGTTACATGTACTTTAAAATTAGTTGTTTAAAATCATCTCAAAACATCATGCTGGCTCCGGTCAGCAGATTGAGTTTCCTACTATTGCCTTATTGCACTGTCTCAAAGGCTTGGGTTAGCCAGCAAACCAATGGATTAAAATGTCCTAATCGTCCTCCTCTCCATATGCTAAAGTGCATAAGTGCGTTTTCAGAAGTTTCTTCAAGGAGATGAGGGTGAGGTCCGTTTTTATTTCTTTAGGGAGGGAGTTCCAGAGGTGGGGAATGATCTTGGAGAAGGCTACCTCTCTCGTTCCCATCAACTGAGCTTGTAATAGGGGTGGGACCGAGAGGAGGGCCTCCTCCGCTGACCTACAGTGCACGGGATGGTCTCTGTAGGGAGATGCGATTAGACAAATAGCCTGGACCCAAATAGCCTGGGTTGGTGTGTAAAGGGTTGATGTAAAAGGCAGAAGCCAGGCCCAGTTTGCAGAAGCTAAGCAGAGCTGAGGAGTGGAGCAATCCAGCAGTTTCTAAGGCAGAAATGCAGCCTGATTGTCTGATAAAATTGGAGGGAAAAGCTCAGTAGCTGGAGATAGGCGGATTCTGAGGCACAGGGAAGAAGATGAAGCAGCCATGTTAAGTTAGTTAAGGTTTTGGAACTGAAGAAGAAGGACGATGAGTTTGAAGGGGGGAAGGAAGGGAAAGAAAGAAGAAATTTGGGAACTGTGTGTTATAGGAAATATACCTCTTTGAGGAATAGAAGTTAATAAGCCTCTACAGTGTTTGGAGTGCTGTGTAGGAAGAAGAGAGATTTCAAAAGGAAAGTGCTGTGTGGAACTCTGTTTTAAAGAAACTCAAGATAGAAGTACCGTTCTCTGTAACCAGAAAAGCCTAACAAGTTATCTGCAACCATTACGCTTATTGACTGTTCAAAATAAACAACATTTTCCTCTTTTATTCCAACTGAAGTCTCTGTGTGGCTTTTTAACTTTTCAGAAAAGGAGGGGGCCTATAAAAATAATAAATTGGTGGCAGCAAAAGTAATTTTTAATAAATAATTAGAAGGAACAAAGGCAAAATATAATATACAGTGGAGGTTTCCCACTGTCTGGCTTTGTGTGAGTGAGGGTGTGCGTGTGTGCACTGGTTCCCTTACAGCCTCACCTTGGGCCAAGCCTTGTGGTTTGCCTTTTGTCTTCCATCTTGTGTGCGTGGTTGTGCCTGAGGCAAATTCTGTCTACTGTCCCTCCATTGTTTGTTATACTTGGGGGCAGTTGGCTATAATTGGTGGCACCTGGTGGGATATCTCAGTTTGCTGGGACCCTCTTTGCTATAGGGATAAAAGCTGAAACAGAATGTTTTAACAACAACAACAAAACTTTATTATGGTCACTGACCAGCACAAAGCGGGCACAAGTGCCCTGAGAAGGGAAGGACAGCTCCCCATAAAGCAGTTATTTAAAATTAGATTAGAAATCAGTATAAAAATATATTTCAAAAGACAGGATATTGTAACAGGTATGGAACCGAAGGGGGAGGGGAGAAATTGATGAGAGAGGTCAAAAACACTGGCGGGGAACAGAATGTTTTGAACAGAATGTTTTGCCACAAAATCTTTTCGTTGCAAGTTGCATTTATAAACAAACACCATTGTCAATTTCATTTCCTTTTCTTTCATCTTGAACATTTGAGGTTGAACCTAAATTCTGGATTCTGTCGCCAATAGTGCTTTGTTTAGGAGTGTCAAGTGTAGAAATGGGGATGCACCTTTTTGAACCATTAGATTAAGAACAAACTAATGGCATTCTTAAATGTCCAAATCATGCCATCATTGATTTTTAAAAATGATAGTGACTGGCATGAGAAAACTATAGGCATAGTACCACGTTCTGTGCTGGTCTTACAAAAGTGTTTTACTTATAGTGAGTGAGACTATGGCCTAATCTCTTTCAGTATTTTTTTTTTATGTTAACCAACAGGCAATAGCTGCCCAGAGTTTCAAAAAGCCTCTATCTCAGCACTACATGGAGATCTCTCTCTCTCTCTCGGCATTACTTCGCGAACGAAGATTCAGGAAGGACTCATCCCACGCTTTTTACAAGCGCGTTGATGATTTGGAGGTTGGATGTGTCCTTCGAGCCTGTGCAATGGATTTTTCTGGTGGAGTCATCACTACATGGAGATATCATCTGTTAAACCCAGAACTTCTTTCTTGACCACTGAGCTATGCCTTCCTCCTCTGTTAGTCTTGTATTGAAGCTTAATTTTCCAACAGCTTCACAGTTTGTGCTTAGTTTGTGCTGCAAGAACGACTTTTCCTTTGTTCTTATCTGAATATGAGGATTTTGAAAACCCTTTAAAGTCTGCCCAACTCTGCCTCTATATATCTGTAATGATGACTAGAGTTCTGATTTGCTCCTTTTATAATGAGAATTTTCATCTGTAGGGTCGACGTTCTTGATTTTAAAAACTATTTGTCATATCCTTGTTTAGTTTGTAATGAAAAGAATATTTTTCTATATGAAAGCATTTTTGCTGTGGTGGAAATTTCCTAAGAAAAGGTTACTTTATGCCAGTCTAACTTTATGCTCCTCTATCGAGATTTTCCACTGTTGTGAGACACTAAATGCACATTCCTCCTGTTCCTTGAAGCATCTTGTCTTTGTTGGGGGATAGTGTTTCTTCATTTCATTAAGCATATAAGAGTTTCTTAGTACTGAATGAAAAGAATTGTAGGTATTTCAAGAATCTATGAATAGCTATTTCATAATAAATGGCTGAAAAAGAAGGGGATTTCTTTTATCTGTAATCTGATTTTTCCGAGTTACAACACTGAGCTCTTAGTATTCTCTACTTTCTCCTAACATTTGATATTCAGCCTTTACAAGCTCAAAGGCCATAGCTTTCCCCAAGAAGTTGAAAGTGTAGAAATACCATTTTTCTTCTGTGGAGGATTGGAAACCACAGAGAGAGTGGATTAACCTTGGAGAAGTATTTAATTTTTTAAGGTTTTGTACAGCTGCCTTTTGTTTGAATTCTTGTTTAAATGTGTGCTGTTCTGTAGATAAGATGTGAAAGCATGACAGCACTCATAATTTAATTTTAAAACACCCAAGTTAGATCCAGACTTGGTCAGGCATATTTTATCATTTTATTTTATTTTTTAAAAAACCATTTATACCCTGTCCTTCTCAACCTCCAAAGAGGGACTCAGGACGGCTTTCAACAGGCAACCATTTATTGCTGACACAATAAAAAATATCATAAAATACAACCATATACATATACCAGTTTGCCTGGTTAAAATCGTCATCCAAATCAGTCCATTGTGGTCAAATAAAGTCTTATATTCACCAGTAAATCGGTCTGTTCTGCAAACGCTTGATCCCATAGCCAGGATTTAAGTTTCTTCCAGAAAGTCATGAAGGAGGGGGCAAATCTAGCCTCATTAGGGAGGGAGTTCCACAGCCGAGGGGTCACCACTGAGAAAGCCCTGTCTCTTATCCCCACCAAACGCAACTGCAATGGCGGTGGGACTGAGAACACGGCCTCCCTGGATGATCTTAAGGTCCTTGGTGGTTCGTAGAGGGAGATATGTTTGGACAGGTAAACTGGGCCGGAACCGTTTAGGGCTTTATAGGTTAAAACCAGCAGTTTGAATTGTGCTTGGAAGCTAATAGGCAGCCAAGGCAGCTGGCATAACAAGGGAGTTGTACGCTTCCTGTACCCTGCTCCCATGAGCAACCTGGCTGCCGAGCGTTGGACTAGTTGGAGCTTCCGAGCAGTCTTCAAAGGCAACCCCACAAAGAGTGTGTTGCAGTAGTCTATTCAGGATGTAACCAGAGTGTGGATCACCGTGGCCAAATCAGACTTAGAGCAGATTCACTGTAATCAGTGGTATGTGTTTTGTTGGTTGTGGTGGTGTGGATTCAAGTTGATTCTAACTTATGGCAAGGTTTTGTATAAAGCTTCATTCAGAGGGGGCCTGCCATTACCTTCCTCTGAGGCTGAGAGATTGTGTTTTGCTTTAGGTCATCTAGTGGATTTCAAGTCTGCCTAGCGGTATGAGCTGGATCGGCTGTTTTTGTGGTGCAGAGACAATGATTTGGTTCTTAACACCAATAAGACAAAGGGTCTTATAGTATATTAGAACAAAAGGTTTCTGCTTGACATTAATTCTACTCGTGTCTGACTCTGGGGGTTGGTGTTCATCTCCATTTCAAAGCCGAAGAGCCAGCATTGTCTGTAGATGCCTCCAAGGTCATGTGGCTGGCATGACTGCATGGAGCACCATTACCTTCCTGCCGAAGCGGTACCTATTGATCTACTCACATTTGCATGTTTTCAAAGTGCTAGATTGGCAGAAGCTGGGGCTAACAGTGGGAGCTCATCCCACTCCCCGGATTTGAACCACCAACATTTCAGTCAGCAAGTTCAGCAGCTCAGCGGTTTATAGATCAGAAATTTAACCTTTGATTATGGGTGGAGATCGAGTGGAGCAGGTGGCCAGTTTAAAGATTCTGGGTACTGTTGTTAAGGAGGGCCTGACCTCCTTAAGGTTCATACTGTGGCATTGGTTAAGAGGGCCCAGCAGAGATTGTATTATCTGAGGCTTTTAATGAACCATCTATTGAATGAAAAACTGCTGGTGACTTTCTACCACAGTGCAATAGAGAATGTTCTAACCTATTGCATCTACCTATGGTTTGCTAATTGCATAGTGGCAGGTGGGAAGAGACTCCAGAGGGTCACCACTATGGCCCAGAGAATTATTGGTTGTTATATTTCCCGTTGCCTTCAGAAAGCTCAAAATATTCTTAAGGCTCCATCTCACCCTGGCAGAAACAACAACGCAGAAAGAACCGCAACTTGGAAACAACATCACACAAGGAGACTTTCTGCTGTGCTTTATGCAACCGAACTTGCTTATCTCAGATTGGCCTTTTTAGTCATCAGCGTGCTTGTAAAAAGCATGGGATGAGTCCTTCCTGAATCTTCATTCATGAAGTAATGCCGAGAGAGATATTTCCCGCTGCCTTAAGAAAGCTCAAAATATTCTTAAGGCTCCATCTCACCCTGGCAGACAGTATAGGATGATAAAAACAAGGACAAATAGGTTGATATACAGCTTTTATCCTAGAGCTGTGACTATATTGAACTCTATGGTTTCACACTGATGTGGCTTTAGGACAGTGGTTCTCAACCAGTGGGTCCTCAGGTGTTTTGGCCTACAACTCCCAGAAATCCCAGCCAGTTTACCAGCTGTTAGGATTTCTGTAAGTTGAAGGCCAAAACATCTGGGGACCCACATGTTCAGAACGAGTGCTTTAGGGGTTGTGCGATAGTGATTAGAATGTGAACGGATGGGTGTTTTGTTTTGTAATTCTACATATATAATGTGATTGGGAATGGCATTTAATTTTGTTGTATGATGTACAATGACAATTAAGGTATTCTATTCTGTTCTACCCATTGCTGAAACCAGAGGACCATACTGGCTCTTGGATAGGATAGTCACAAGGAGAATGGTCCCAGACAGAGAGCTTCTTGTGCCATCAAACAAAATCCATTGCTCAACTTTAGGATATTTTTATATTATAGAAAAGATTGAAGAAATAGGAGGGGAAATTGAAAATTTCTGGACTTCCCATTACATTCTATGGACAAGGCATGCTGGAGTGTGGTATCCCATTGATTTCAAAGGGCAACACATTAGGGCTACCTTGGCATTCAGCTGCATCACTTGCCAAAAACTTTCTTTGAAAACACACTTGCTTGCCCAGTAATGTTAATCTCTGCAGTCTTAAAAGTGAGACAGTGAAGTTTTTTTATAGATAAAGATATCAAATCTTGAATTATTTTGGACAGATTGTCTTGCGCTTACTATTAAAGCACAGCACACACCTTCGTAAACTAATTGCAACCACAATAAGAGCAAAGCATTCCTTTGATTTTCTTCCTTTATTTCAAAGTTGTTTTTTAAAAAATCAAGAGGCATTTTTGTTTCAATTACCTTTTAATTGGAAACAAAAATGCTCATTAGTTTGGTTTGAAGGTATACTTTGAGCTTCTTTGAAAAGGTATTTATCCATTTTGAGCCCCCCACTTTGTGGGTGGTTCCCCTATATTAAAATTTGTCACCAAGATTTGCTTCTTTAAACAAGGCTATATATGACATAAATATTTAGAGGATAAATTAAAAGTTTGTGATTACTTTCTGGGCTAAGCCCCATTAAATTGGGTGGGATTTAAGATTTCAGTTAAGCATTTAAGCCCTGGTATTTTAGTTAAATTTGGGTTCACTCGTAGATTGAGCTTAATATCCTTGTATGACTTGCTGAGATGTTCGTTGAAGATTGTCTTATCTAGAAAACAGCCTCACTTTTTTAAAAGGAGATGGCTGAAGTGGATAGAATATTCATCTCTTCCCACTCAACCTGATGTTTGCGTATTGCTTACACCTGATCATTTATAAGCATTTCTGAATATTTTAGTTTTTGTCACTATATTAATAATATATAATATACTTTATTTATATTCCGCCCTTCTCCCCTAAGGGACTCAGAGCAAATTACAACATTTTACATACATAGACAAATATTCAATGCCTTTTACAATCAAATACAGTGAGACACACAAACACAAACAAAGGCAGAGGCTTCTCCTTTCATTCCCGGCTTTTGGCTTTCGCCATTTTCAAGCTGAGGAACCTGCATTGTCACCTCCTAGTTGTGTGAATGACAAGATTGCTTGGAGTGTCTCTTTGCTTTTTTCCTGGCAAAGCATTACCTATTGACAGGGCTGTAGCCAGGATTTTGGTTCGGGGGGGGGCTGAGTTTGGTTGGGGGGGGGGCTGAGACTGGGTGGAAGAGGGTTTACCCTAGCAAAACGTTTGTATTGTTATCCCAATAACCCCATGAAGGTGGGATATAATGAGCATGGTGATCAGATCATGATATGAATAAACGTAACAGTTTAAATAATGTACCAGTAAGGCCTTCTCGCGGACCACCCTGAGAATTTCGGGGGGGGGCTGAAGCCCCCTTAGCCCCCCCCTGACTACATGCCTGCCTATTGATCTCACATTTGAATGTTTTCGAATTGCTAGTTTGGCAAGAGAGCTGACAGACGAAATCTCGCCCTGACTTGTGGATTCCAAACTTCCAACCTTCAGGTCAACAGTTCAGCAACACACAGGTTTAACCCATTATGCCACCATTGGCAATAGACTTCTCCCTTCTTTGTTTTTTAAAAATGGAACCTAAGTGGGGTGTTTTATATGCCCTACTAAACCATGGTTTGCATTAATTGCCAGTCATACAGTTAAAACATGGTTTGTGGCGCTCTCCAAAGGCTCCCCAGAGGCTGATTGAAACAATAGATTTCAGCTGTGAGCAGCAGGTCATATTGAACTATTTAGTACAAGAATCAAGCCCCAGTTTAAGAGCACATCTACTCTGATACTTTATCATAGTGCCATTCTGAAGTGTT
Organism: Anolis apletophallus; assembly: GCA_030556195.1. Classification (NCBI taxonomy): domain Eukaryota; kingdom Metazoa; phylum Chordata; class Lepidosauria; order Squamata; family Anolidae; genus Anolis; species Anolis apletophallus. Next base: position 115,286,313 of record JARBWK010000007.1, read on the forward strand.
GAATTCCAGATCGACTACAGCAGGGGTGCTCATTAGGTAGCTCGGGAGCTACTAGTAGATCTTCAGCCCTCTTCCAGGTGATCTTCGGGCCTCACCAGCCAGATGGGGTGCTCCTGCCATACGCACGCACACTCTGCGTGCACGCGCGCTCCTGCTGCTGGCTTCCGCTCTCGCGGTGCTTCTTTCGCCAGCAGGGCATTTCAGGAAGAAGGAAGCATGAGGCGGGGCCCTCTGGATGGGGCGCCCTGCCTCTCTCTTGTCCAGAAGCAGCTGTGCAGCCTCCTTTGCCGGCGAGACAGGCAGGGCGGAGTGCTCCCTCTGGATGCCCCGCCTTGTGCTTTCTCCTTCCTGCAATGCCCCGCAGACAGAAGAAGCGCCGTGAGGGCGGAAGACAGCAGCAAGAGCATGCACGGTGGCAAGAGCACGCAGCAGCGGGGGCAGGTAGATCTTTTGGACTTGGTTGCTTTAAGAGTAGCTCGCATGCTGAAAAAGTGCGAGCACCCCTGGACTACAGGATGTCTTCTTATTGTAGTGGCAGCCAATGGATGCAACATAGCTAGTGTCTGCTGCAGTGCACATTGCCTGGAGTGATGCAGGAGAGGGGATCTAAAGAGGAGAAATCAAATCACCCTTCCTTTCATCCCTCTCTTCTTCAATCATCCTGGTATCCCAGCTGATGTCACTCCAGGCAATGAGCAATGGACATCATCCATGCCATGCCTACTGGCCAGTGGCCACCACTACAACAAGACCAGGAGTTGGGTGGCAAGTGCCATCCTTGTGTCCTCAAGCCACCTTAGTTCAGTGAATATGGAATGTACAGTACATGTAAACAGTTGTGCTGGATTCCATCTCAGAATCAGCCTAACTGCTTATTTATTTATCATGTCAGAAGTTATAATGTATTTAAAAGACACAAACAAAGTTAAAAACTTGACATTATGCTAGATTTCCTTTGGCGACTTGGAGTGCCTCTGGTGTCGCTGTGAGAAGATCCTCCATTGTGCATGTGGCAGGTCTCAGGCCACATTGTAGTAGGTGGTCTGTTGTTTGATCTTCCCATCACACATGTCGTGGACTCCACTTTGTAGCCCCATTTCTTAAGATTGGCTCCACGTCTTGTGGTGCCAGAGCACAGTCTGTTCAGCACCTTCCAAGTCACCCAGTGTTCAGTGTGCCCAGGGGAGAGTCTCTCATCTGATATCAGCCACTGATTCAGGTTCCAGGTTTTAGCCAGCTGAGGTGTTCCTGCAAGTGTTTCTGTAGATCTTGACTTAAGACATTGGCTTGCTGGCTGATATCCAAACCAAAGATGGGCTGGAAATGTCAACGCCTTGGTCCTTTCATTACTGGCTGCTACTTCCCTATGGATGTCATGTGGTGCAATACCGACTAAACAGTATAATTTCTCCAGCAGTGTAGGGTGTAGACACCCTGTGATAATGTGGCATGTCTCATTAAGAGCCACATACACGGTTTTAACATGGTGAGATGTATTCCACACTGGATATCCATATTCAGCAGCAGAATAGCAAAGCACAAGGGCAGATGATAATCGTCATCATCACCTGTATTTGTATACTTCCCTATCTCCCCAAAGGGACTCAGGGCAGTTTCCAACATGTAAGGCAAACATTCAATTGATAGAAAGAAACCATACAAACAATTACATCAAGATAAACACAGATCTCTTAACTGTGTTTGGTTGTGATCTCCAGGTTGTGCCAGTCAGCTTTCGTACATATGATTTCTAGCACCCCCTTTTTGCTTGATATTCAAGCAGTGCTTCTTGTAAGTCAGAGCACGGTCCAGAGTAATTCCCAGGTATTTTGGTGTGCTGCAATGTTCCTTCCAGGTAATCCTCAGAGATCAAGATGCCTGTCTGTTCTTAAGGTGAAAGGCACATGTCTGCATTTTAGATGGATTAGGAATCAGCTGGTTTTTCCTGTAATGGGCAGTAAGAGCACCTAGAGCTTCATAGAGCTTGCATTCAACCATTTCAAAGCTTCCTAACCAGTACCATAGCCAGGATGTTGATTCGGGGGGGGGGGGGGGGCTGAGTCTGAGTGAGAGAGGATCTACCCTAGGAAACCTTTTGTATCGTTATCCCAAAGATCCCCATGTATATGGGATATATTGAGCATGGTGATCAGATCATGATATGAATACACACAACAGTTTAAATAATGTACCAGTAAGGTCTTCTCATGGACCACCCTGAAAATTGGGGGGGGGGGTGAGCCCCTCAAGCCCTCCCCCTGGCTACGACTCTGTCCCTAACTGTTTACATGTGCTCAAATGTGCAGTTAGTTCTGTTAATTGTTAATACATTTCAAGTTTGTGTTAGCCTGAATCAACACTCTGCATTGTGCAGCTGCCATGAAGCTGATTCAACTGCCACCCCCCCCCCCACAACATACACACTCTTCAGGATAATGGGTAGATGTGTCTCAGAAGTAGCCACCCCTATCCTCCATTGGCACAACATAGCCTACTTTACTATTAGTGAAAGGTATGACAGTCCTACAAAATATACACATTTCTCTCTAAATGCCATTTTCCTTGCATTCCCCAGTGCTGGGTTGAAATTCTTAACACAGCTACTCTTTGTTGAAGTTCATTTCAGGTAAGCCATTGGAAAGTCTGTAGGACACATGACGTGCATGCACATTGATGGCACTATATGAATAAATGATAATTATGATGGTGGTGATGATGAGAACAACAATAACAAAACAGTAACAAGTCTCCCCTTGCCACATCTCCACCAGTCCCTCTTTTCTTCACTTTAACGGTTGGATGACGTCTCATTCAATGCTGAATGAATAATTACATGAACAACACAAAATTCTCCAGTTTTTAAAGTCTCTTTTTTTTCTTCAGAATTCTTAAGTAGTTCCATTGTTTATCCCAACTTTATTTTCACAGAATTATCATCACTATAAAATTCATAACAGTGCACTTAATAACAATTACGTGGTAGAATTAACAGGCCACGTAGTTGTTATAAAAAAGAAATATGTTTCACAAATATGAATTATTTAATTTTTAGCCATTTATTATTTATTGAAAACTGTAAAAATATAAATGTTAAAAAAAACCCCATGAAAATGGGAGACACACATTTAATCCCAAGGCAGTGGTATTTATCAAAAATTTAAATACACAATGCAAAACCAAAAGAAATTAAAAATAGCCATTCTTTTCTTTCATTACTACATATCAACATGATCTTGTTCAAATAAATTAATTATCCCATGAAACAGGGAAGAAGAATTGAAGAGTGGGTAATATTAAATGTCATGGGGATTGTATGAATGCTACTCTATTCTGCTTAGAAGGTGTCCAGTTCTAGATGTCACTGTTCAAGAACGATATTTACTATACAAGCTGAAACACATCCAGGTCCTCAGCAGATGGGGCAAATTTAGCATCCAAGGATGCTTCCACCCAGTTTTGGGGATGGAGTCCCATGCCAGCCATCACATGACATCGTGTGACTTCCTGTGCAGGCCCCACCCCCAACTGGGTTGAAGCATCCTTGGATGCTTTTCTCCCCACACGGGCCCCCGTCCATGTTGTGCTGGCTTCGATGGAGCCAGTACAGGTCCTTGCCAGGAAGGACATGCTTTCCATGTAATGGGGTAAGCATCATCACAAGGAAACAACATATTTGCCTCACTGCTCCCTCTGTCCAATTGTGAAGTGGGATGCTTTGCTTGGCCTTTGCGATGAGTTCGATCAGAAAACAGCCGTCGGGATTGCACAAGGTCTACATTGTAGAATTAATGTGGGTTAACACCATTTTAACAGCAACAGCTCAATGCTATGGAAACCTGGGGTACCTAACACTCTTTAGAAGAGAAGGCTAAAGTATCAGTTAAAGTGGTGCAAACTATTAATTCTATAGTGGAGATGCACTTAAGACTGATAAGAAATAACTTAAAAGAACTAGAGAAGATTGGGATATGACAGGATATAATATGGTTATATAAATATCTGAAGATATGTCATATGTAGTGGACTTGTTTTCGGAGACTAGAACATGAATCAGAGGATTTAAATTATAAGAAGAGGGGTCCCACCTAAACTTTAATATAAACAGATAATCTCAGAGACTGGTGAACTCTCATTCAGAGGTATTTAAACAGAACTTGGGTTGGCATCTCTCAGGATATATAATATAATCCTGCATGGCAGTAATTTGAACTAGATGGTCCACGTGTTCCCTTTCAGCTGTAAAATTCTATACCACCATCACCATTATAATCACCATCACTTACTTGGTAGTATAATTTCCATCTCAGTTTTCAAAATGGAACTGCCTCTACATTTTTTACAAATAACTGTTTTTCAAATGCTGCGAGATGATTTAGTTTGAGCAGCTTCCTTGATGAACACTTTTGTGAAAAGAACATGAATGAATGACCTTGGAGCTCTTGCTACAATAGCCGTACTGTACTGTGTTTGCTTGGAACATTGCTCCTAAAAATATCCATAGCAATTGTATGTGTAAATAGAGTGTGCCTCCCAAAAGTGGTGGATTGAGAAGTAATTCCAGATGGGTATGATAAGAATATTTTCCCCATACTGTGATTTGACACTAATTGTTAACTACATAGGACATTCTCTTCAGCCCATCTCTCTGCTTCACCATGCTGCAGTTCTCTTGGGTGCTACCGGTAGTATCCTGCACGGATAATTAGTCAGAGTTGATTTGTGACTGGCCAAACAACTAGTGATATTACTGGGTTTAATGGTTGCTTTCCTGTCTCTAAATATGCCCTCTATTTCCCAGCTTCCTTGCATAATATCAACTACTCTCACTCTTTACTGGTGAACTGCATAATCTGAAACCACTTAATTATAACATTACATGTTAAACAAGTTAATGACCATGTAACTACCAATTACATAAGCACATATCTTCTTCCTGATGGGTTTATATGTTTAGGTACTACTTAAGGTACATTAGAGTTAGCATGGTATAGTGATTTGAGCTTTGGGGCTATGAAAATGGAAACTTGGGTTCAAGTTCCTCTCAACTATGGAAACCCATTGGAAACTCTGTCAGCCTCAGAGAAAAGCAATGTTAATACCTCCCTCAAGAAGTCTTGCCAAGAAAACCTAGTGATAGCATTGCCTTGGATCACCATAACTTGGAAACAGCTTGGAGGCACACAACAATAATACTGGTTGCACATACACATTTTCTCTTAATTCAATTCAAAACTTTATTACGGTCACAGACCAGCACAAAGCGGGCACAAGCGCCCTAAGAGGAGAAGGACAACTCCCCAGTAAACAGTTATTTAAAATCAGACTAGAAATCAGTATAAAAATATATTTTAAAAGACAGGATATTGTTGCCTTACGATGTCAATCATCACCCATCTGATATTAAGGGCAGCAGCAGAGAACTTAGCAACACTGTAAGTCATTGCAGTGTTAGAGTCCGAAAGCAGCAGGGTGGAATAACATCTTTCACTGCGCCCCGGGTACTTTAAAAGCCATGGTCCAATGAGATTGGATCTAAGATCTCTGTAGAACATGCATTGAAGAAGCACGTGCTCAGTTGTTTCCACATGACCAGACTCACAGGGGCATAGTCTCTGCTTGAAGGGGGTCTTCCGATACTTCCCCTCCAATACAGCCGATGGGAGGGCATGGCATCTTGCCAGGGTAAAGGCCCTTCGGTGTTTGGGCACCTCCAGGTCTGTTAGGTATGCCATGGGGGCAGTGAGGTATCTAGTGGCTTCACTAACAATGAAGGCTGGGGAACAGGCTAGGTCGGATTGGCGCTCTATGTCCAGGATCCGTTGCTTAATGAGATCCTTGGCTTGGTCCCATCTCATGCTTAGCAATTGTCCTTGGGAGAAACCTAGCGTTGCGATCTTTGCTGTTACAGTTTTAATCCATGTGGACTGGAAGTCGTCTCTCATGATTAGGGGGGCAAGACCACATGGAGAGAAGCATAGGTGTAGCCAGTAATTGAGAATACCTGTCCATATTCTCGATTCCACTTTCACGAAGCCTGTCACCAATCGCAGGGTAGCGTTAGGGACACATCTGTAGAGCCGCTCTTAGGAATTTCAATTGGACACGCTCTAGTGGGGCATAATTTGAGAAGGGTCCAAGCTGGGCTCCATACAGCATTTGTGCGACTGATTTTGCTACAAAAAGTTTAAGTGCCGCCGGTATAAAGTGACCTCCTCCCGTCCTGAGATATCTTAAGATAGCAGATGAACTCTTTTGTGCTGTCTCTGCTGCACACTCTGCATGGGCTTTCCTGCTGTTGCTGCTATGGAGGGTAACACCAAGATATTTAAAGCTTGAGACCTGCTCTATTTTGTTTCCATCTATTCTCCAGTTGTGCCTCTTGGGTCGTTTAGCAAACACCACATTTTCTCTCATCTGATTCCCAAACTATAGTCCTCTAGGTGTTTTGGACCTCAGTAATCTCAGCTGTCTTAGCCAATGAACAGGGATTCTGGAAGATGAAGTCCAAAACCCCTGGAAGATCAGTGTTTGGGAAACCATTCTACTACATGCTAGTTGGAGAATGTATATAACTTTGGAAAGCTGAAATGTATTTAAAAAAATAAATGATTTACATATGAACATGTAAACAGTATTATTTCAAAGATCGCAGTTGATCATCAACTAAATATACCTTGTGATATATGTAGTATATATTGTATGTATCAGTACTGACTAGAACATCCTTCAAGAGTTGATGTAATTCTGGCTATTGTTGTCCAACCTTTGGTCCTCCAAGTGTTTGGTGCTTCCAGAAGCCCTGTCCCAGCTTGTCCAATGCTCAGGAATCCTGGGAACTGAAGCTAAAAACAACATGTGACATCTGAGACAATTTCCCAGTGTGCTGTAAAGTACAGTACAAGTGATTTAGTACCGGATTACTCACTGGAGCGACATAAAGGGAGCACACCACCTCCCTGTTGTGTCAGCTCCACTGGCTGCCAGTCCACTTCTGAGTCTATAAAGCCCTATGTGGTTTTGGTACAGCTTACCTGTCTGAACATATCTCCCTCTACATCCCACCTTGAAGTTTAGGATCGTCCAGGGAGGCCCTGCTCTCGATCCCGCCCTCTTCGCAAATGTGTTTGGTGAAGACTAGAGATAGGGCCTTCTCGGTGGTGTCCCTCCCCCATCTGTGGAACACACTCCCCAGCGAAATTAGGTCAGCTCCATCCCTCCTTTCCTTTAGGAAGAAGCTCAAAACATGATTTTGGGACCAGGCATTTGGGTAACAGGCTTGACAGCAATCGAAAGAACTGAGTTTGGACTGGGTCATTGTTCGCTGAATCGGATTCGGATATGGCAATATGCTTGATAATGTTTTAAATAAATTTTAACCTAATGTTTTTACCTACTCTGTTATGTCATGTTGTGTTTTTGTATGTGTTGGCATTGAATTGTTGCCATTATAATCTGCCCTGAGTCCCCCCTTTGGGGGTTGAGAAGGACAGGGTACAAATGTTTGAATAAATAAATAAATAAATAAAATCATCGATGATGAAACTGCCACTCCATAGGTACATCACATCATTTGTTTTCATGGACTCAAGTTGAAACTTCAGCATCTTCCTTTTAAAAAGACCTGAGTAGGAAACATTTCTGTGTGAAGCTTTGGAGGATTTCTGCCTTTCATGGTAGTTTATTCTGACATAGATGGACAGTAGACACTGACAGTAGTGCCATGTATTATTATAGTTGCATGTTACTCAAGCTTGCTATAATGTAGAATGAGTTAACTACAGGAGAGATCTGGGTGAATACATTAAACCATACTGTATCTCTGAATATAATCTCTGAGACCATATTAAAAGTAGTATTAAAGCAGTACCATCCTTTGTCAAAATTCAAAGAATGGGGTGTGCATAAAAATGATGTGTACATGTACTTCTTATAAACATTTTATTCTCTGCTGTGTCTGAGAGAGGGATTCATCGGTGCATAGCTGACATTTAATTATCAGAGTTAACATATCTTTGAGGTTTCAGGTAAATGTATTGTCCTTTGGATTTGGCATTTAAGCGTGCAGGTGTTTACATCAAAATTAATGCACATCCCCACTTTGTTTGAAAACATTTACGGAAGGAAGAAATTGTTTTATTTTGAATAATCATATCATAAGGCTTTCATAATACTTTAGGGCATTTGGTGAGATGACATGACTCATTAGAAAAAAGCAAGAGATAGAAGGAAAAAAGGAAAAGCACATCAGAGGTGAATAGATTCACTCAGAGAAGCCCTGAGTTTGAAAGACCTTAGCAGGACTTTTTAACAGGGTGTCTTGGAAGTGTCTCATTCATAGGATTGCCACGAGCCCTTCGAGATTTGCTTTCCTTTCGTAGAGCTTGTAAAACTTATCTGTTCCGGCTGGCATTTGAATCCTGTTGATTGGCTGATTGGAAATTCTCTTCGTTTTAAATGTAATGTACTGTTATGCATATTGTAAACAGCTCCGAGCCTTCGAGGAGTGGTGGTACACAAATTTGATTATTAAATAAATAAAATAAATAAATAATTCAGTGGTTCCCAACCTGTTTTTGACCAGGGACCACTTTGACCAGGGACCACTCTCCAACATTTGTACCAAAAAGAGTTACGAATCAGTTTTTGGTCAACTTTAGATTTGGTTTGGTTATTTGGGGTGCTGATTCAGAAAATTGCATTGGATAGACCACATCAGCTCTAGTTTCCGATACCAAACATATGCCATCCAGTAGTCACCATCTGCTCGCCCACAGAAGTAGTAGTAATCTTTCATGGGTAGTCAGCCTCTCCCTTCCCAACATCCCCATTGCCTTGGCACTATGAGAGTTTCGCGAGACCAGCCGCTCTTGTTGCCAATTGGTTTCAAGGCAATGGTGTAATATTGGTGAGGCCGTGGACCACTTTTTTGTTCTTATGGACCACTGGTGGTCCATGGACCACAGATTGGGGACCACTGCCATAAATAAAAGGTACCTTGGGGGCAATTAACAGCGTAACAAAATATTATGTATTGGCCTTGATGCCATGCAAAGGTTAACTTACTTGAATTCATTGAAATAAACTGTGGAAATGGTTATTCAAATATTATAGTGAAGATATAGGTGTAGATTCATTCCTTTAGTCTTTTGTTGTTCTGCTTCCTGACAAAGTCCATTGTTCTTCAATACACAAACAGAGCAATCAATGGTAACAACTCACTATACACAAAGCTAAACCACAGGGCATAAAGGGGCAGATCTATAGGAATAAAGGTTTAGACACTAGGCATGAGAAAAAAGTTATGAAAATTAAAAGAAATCGGAAGGGATTCGTATGTATGGGACTTTCAAGTTTATACGCATCGCAATGGCAATCCCGGAAGTGGACTTTCTTTTCCGCACTCCCTGGGCCCAAATTTTTGTTAGATTAGTAAATATTTCGGATGCCCACCCAACAGGAAAATTTCCCCCTCCAAAATAGCTTTGCAGACATAACTCACAGTCAAATCGGGGCCTTTCCATGCTAATTAGAGTGAAAGGCCTCCTCCAGGAAGTGAAAAAGGAGCCAGAAACGATAGAGAGATCCAGATCGGGACTCCTAGAGGGGCTGGAGGACTGAGGAAAAAAGCAGTTTAAACACCCAGGAAGGGGGTTTAGATAGAAGGACAGCAGAAGGACATAAGAACTGCTGAGAGAAGGGCAGCAGGAGTGAAAAGAGCACGGAGAGGAGAAGGAAGAGTTCAGAATCAAGAAAAGCCATAGAGTTCAAACGGAGATCCTAGAGTGCTATGGTAAAACTGAATGGGGAAAAGCTGGAGTGAGGAAAACGCTACAGATTAGCAAGGCCTGCACCAGAGGTGGGCAACTATTTTATTTAATAATATTAATAATAATATATTAATGCATTATATGTCCCTGCAAAGAAACCCTGTCCTTTTATAATATTAATATTAATAATAATATTATATTAATGCATTATATGTCCCTGCAAAGAAACCCTGTCCTTTTATAATATTAATAATAAAATTAATAATAATATATTAATGCATTATATCTCCCTGCAAGGAAACCGAGGGAAATGTTGCCCCTTGATTTGCCTGTGCTTAAAACAGTGTCAGTCCTGTTTCCCTGCTTTGCCTACTTTAGAACTACTAACGAATTTCGTTAGTAATTACGTTACATTTTAGAAATTTTTGGAATTTTTAAAAAGTCTTTCTATTACTAATCAAAAAAAATCCCCCCCCCCCCATTAGATTTTCGATTCCCTATTTTTGGGTTCTAAACCATGCCTAGTAGACACGTGTTTGAGGTAAAAATCACAGGTATAATCATATGAACAAATTCAAGTGCTAAATAGCATAACAATCTCACAAAAAGCACAATGCAATGCAATTCATTCACAGTGTTCCAGATTCACATAACAATAGTAGTGCCCCTACAATGGTATAGGGCCAAGTACAATATTCCAGTAGAGTCTGTGTTCCCCTATCAATAGTCAAGAGTATAATAACTCATAGGCTAACGACTGAGTCAGAAAGGGAGCCTTGGTGGGTTGAAGAGCTGGCAAGCTGCTGGATGGGCAGGTGCCAATGGCTGGAGGTAAGCTGACAACGCCAAGATGGCCGTTTCGCGTAAACTCCGCTTCCTCAGGGCGCTCAAAACTTCTGACCGCTCCTCCCCAGTGTTGTAGTAACACAATAAGGACTCAAAGTCGATACAGGAGATTTTGCGTTTCCGCGTTCTAATACATGTCAATGCTGTGAGTCATCTCCCGAGCTGTAATCCATTGTTCAGCAGACGATATGAAATCCACTGGTCCTAATTCTGACAGAACTACTCACCATTTTCTTTTGTTTACAAGTATAGTTAAGATTTGAGCATTGGATTACAGCCCTGGAGAACAGGACTCAAACCCATGCTGAGCTGTGGAAACCCAATGGGTGACCTTGGGCAAGTAACTTGTGCTCACCCAGAGGACAGCAAAAGAAACCCCCTCTGAAAAAGTCTTGCCAAGAAAAGCCTATGATAAGTTTACCATAAATCCTGCTTGAAGGCTCACAACAACAAATAGTTAAGCTGACCACATGGACTGTTTTAGTTCTTCATTTATTTGGATGACAGGTGGTTCCATTCCAGGAGAATGTCAAGATATTCCTAACCTTTGCCCTAGTCCCATTGAGTGACTTGAAGACCAAAAGATTTCTTTATGTTGTCTGCAAGGAGGAAAAGAACACCAGATTTCAAGATAACCACTTTAAATTAAATTTTCTATGTGAATATACCCATTATGTTAGTGTTCTTGTAGAGCATTTTTTTTGCTCTTAATGTTTTCTTCATAATGGATTTCCTACTGAGCTTTCAGCTAATTAACATTTGTTATGCAATGGTTTGTGTCAAACCAACAAATTCAGCAAGAAATGATCATGCAATCAAATTTGGAGTAAAAAGGGACTCTTAGAAAACTTTAAATAGCTTTTCAAACTCTCTGAGAGCATTTGTGTCAAGGTTTTTAAAAGAGAAAATGTTGTTTTTGTATATTTATTTTCCAGAGTTTTGACATAAAAGTTTCTCAGTTAAAATGAATGAAACCACAATTCTTTTAAGTCCCAGCCAGGATAGTTACTGGTAATGGTAAGAATTGTATGGGTCTTTTAATCAACAACTATTAACATATTTTACTGATTCTATTGCTCTTGTTAATCTTACATGTCTGGTTTTAAACATGTTATTAAGAAGCCACGGTAGCGCAATGGGTTGTGCTGGCTGAACTGCTGACCTGAAGGTTGGTGGTTCAAATCTGCAAGACGGGGTGAGCTCCTGTCTGTCAGCTCCACTCTGCCATGCTAGGGACATGAGAGAAGCATCCCACAGGATGGTAAAATATCTGGGCATCCCTGGGCAACATCCTTGCATACGGCTAATTCTCTCACACCAGAAGCGACTTGCAGTTTCTCAAGCTGCTTCTGACACACACACACACGTTATTGATATATTGTATTTGATATGTTGTATGGCACCACTGTGTGTTTTGTAAGCCATTCCAAGTCCCTATTCGAGATGGTGGCGGGATATAAATAAAAGTTTATTGTTGGTGGTGGTCAATGAATTTGGAGTTTTCCAGGTTGAGGAAGGCAGCTGACAAACACCTTCTGGGTATTATAAATTAGCAGAATGTCTTCACTGGGTCGTTCTTGCAAATGAAGTTGTACACCTTGGGGTTTATAGAAATATTGGACAGGAATTGTGTGTGTGTGTGTGTGTGTGTGGTAAGATTCATCTCTGGTAACACCTCTGGCAAAGCTGAGGAAAATTAGATATGCTGTGTATGAGATACAACCCTAAGGTTCTTAGCTTTTATGTGCATGATATTGTCATGCTTTGATATATTTTAACATGCTGAATATGTACAAAATGCCACAGGTTCAGAGCAAGCAAAGACAAATCTTATATTTATAATTTTATTAATACTCGTGCATTGTTTTTGCTTCCTATTGTTTTCAATATGTCGTTAGCCTCCTTAAGTCCCATTATTGTGAGAAAGCTTGGATATAAATGAGCGAAAGAAGTAAATAAATAAAACTTTCCATGTGATAAAGTGTGTCTACTTTTTATAGAGCTGGATTTGCAGTGAATGTTATTAGCTATAAGAAGGTTTAACGCTTATGCAATGGTTTATGAATTCTTGTTTGTGTTTGCTTACAAATCACTCAATCTTTGTATATTTCATGTGCTTGAAAAACCATCAAAATAGTATTTTACCCATTGGCTCTTTTGCACTAGTTACAAACCAGAATCCGCAGGTCAAAAAAAGAAACAGGCCTTCACATGGGTTGTTGGAGGTTTTTCTAGAACATGGCCATACAACCCGAAAAACCTACATCAACCCAGTGATTCTGGCCATGAAAGCCTTCGACAATACATGAGTCCTTCAGATGCGTATTGTAGGTTATGTTTTTTTGCTATCTTGTTTTATAAAAAGCCCAACATGTAAAAAGTATTGTGAAACACTTTATTATTAGTTATATGGAGAACTTTCTGCTATAGTTTGATTGATTGTGTCGTCTTCAAGTAGGTAATATCACGTCGGGTTCTTTATAAAAGGAGATAACCAAAATATGTGTAAGAATAAAATACAAACATCAATAAGCATGTACAGACCTGTTTCTTTTTTTCTTTTTTGCACTAATGTCAAACATTTCTGCCCTCATGAAAGAAGGGCAGCCGATTTCAACCATTTGTTTTTCTAGTGCTGTTCTGTGCTCTGCTCTATATTTCTCACTATTCGAAGGGCAGATATAAATATGCACTGGATTCAGAATCTGGAGACATTTTCCGCATACAGGCAGTCCCCAAGTTACAAACAAGATAGGTTTGTTCTTAAGTTGAATTTTTTTGTATGTCGGAACAGGCACATTTTTAAGTGTAACTCCAAATATATCTATATTTTAGCCTTGGATAGCATGGAGAAGGTTGAACAGCCCTGTGGTGTTTTTTTGTTGTCTGTGCCCCTGTTCAGAAGACTTCACCTCACTTTCTGTCCCTGTGATAATTGGATTCTGAAAGATGTGGCTTGTTATGGAAACAATGACAAGTGCTAAGCTTCAGTGGAGACATCTTTTCCCCATGATAACTCTTTCAGGAGTGAATTTCCCTTATGAGGGGTAGATTTATGTCTCTTACTGTTGTCTCACTCCCGTTCTTAACTATGAGTCATTTGTAAGTCGGATCTTTGCAACTCAAAGACTACCTGTAGTTGGGATTGCAACTACCCTACTGGATTGTCACCTCCCCTGTGATAACACTGCTATTAGCTGACCTCAGATCTCTGACATTAGAATTAAGGTACAGTGTTGTTGATCAGAGTTAGGTACAGTACTTACATTGATCTATGGATAAATCAACTCAGGATTTTGGGTCATGTTTTAAACTAAACCTACAGACACACACACATCTATACAGTAATGAAATGCTCTGCTTTGGTCAAATCTCAGCTGTGTCCATTCTTGGGGCATCAAGCTTATGAATGATACTAGCCAGCGGAAGCATGTCCAAAGGAAGGCAACTAAGGTGGCAAAGGGTTTGGATGCCAGGCCTGGTGAAGAACAATGAGGCACTTGGTATATTTTACCTGAAAAATAGGTGATAGGAAAGCTGTCTCCCCATATCTGTGGGACTGTTATGTAAAAGGATTGTACAAGAATGCTTTCAATTGTTTTAGATGGTAAGACTTGGATCAGTGGATTCAAATTGTTTTGGCTAAGTATTGGAGAACAACATCCCCATAGACTTCAGAGTTGAAAGAAACACTTAGGAGATGAAACATATTCAACCAATGGCACAAGTTTTGTTTACACTGTCGACCAACAGCTTTCAAAAGGAGGTTGTTTGGAGAAACTTTGTAACAACCATACTGATTTGGACTCAGAGGTATCTGCCTTGTTGTAACTAAAAATTAGGATTTTCACTGATCCTGAATAGCAACTCCCAAGTATCTAGAAGTCTAGAGCTCAGAATGGTACCAATGTATACTACTGTTTTGACCTTAACAACTTGGAATTTGTGCATATGTTACTGAATTAAATAAAGTGATCAGTGTTTGTTTATAATCTAATATTTATGTTTGTGTTTAGTTCATTTATTTAGCTTCTGTGTAGTAGCCCATCACATCAATTTGCAGTTCACCTCTAGCTTTATGATAGGACTATCAAATCCTAGAAAAAATATACCATTAAAAATTAGATTTGATTCCATAGTTACTAGATCTTGTTTAATACATCAATATTCTGTCTTAAATGTCTGTAAAATACACTTTCTGAATACTTCTTCCCTCTTACTCTACACACTCAAGATATAATCCTAACTGCTTTAAAATGCATCTATGGTAGAAACTTCTGGAAACTTTCAATTGTATGGGATCCAACTAGTTGGCATCTGAGAATAATTTCATTTCCATGTATGTGATAAAGTTGTCTACACAATGCTAAAATCGTGTAGCTTCCCTGCCTTCCAATCATGAATTCAAGGTTGCTTGTTTGGTCTATGTGTCTGGTTAGTGAGTGGAATGTTAGTAACCTATTCTCTGTTTTCTCTCCATTTACCCATTTGCAATGATAGTAGTAAAGAGCAATAAATTGTCTCCATTTTCATCTCTTGTGTTTAAAAAGAGGTGGGCTGTGTCAACTGGTAGATAGTTTTCCAGTTTTTGCATGTTTCTCCCATTCTAAAAAACATTAAATCCTCTCCTTTTAGTTATTAGCACGATGCGTTTTAAATAATATTTAAGACACATTTGCCTTGGGAATGTGGACTTATAGCTTCTCTGAAGTTAAATTCAATTATTGGGTGAAAGAAGTCTCCCACCTTTGAGTTAAGACCATGTTGCACCTCGACTTCAGCTGCTAAAGCC
Organism: Anolis apletophallus; assembly: GCA_030556195.1. Taxonomy (NCBI): domain Eukaryota; kingdom Metazoa; phylum Chordata; class Lepidosauria; order Squamata; family Anolidae; genus Anolis; species Anolis apletophallus. The sequence continues at coordinate 115,301,718 of JARBWK010000007.1, forward strand.
AATGCCACCATTACCCACTTTGAAGGAGGTGGATCACACCTGATGATGTAGCAGCTTGAGGGTTTCTCATTGACACAGAACTTCAGTGAGGTAGCATCTCATTACAAGTGTCATCTCTTGAAAAGTGAGGTCCAAGTTTGTCTGATGCAGCCAATCTTGCTCCCATCATGGGAGAAATCAGCCTCCTTGTTCTGTCATACTCCATTCCAGGTCCTCCCTTTCTAAGCATTGTAGGTTTTCCAGAGAAAACAGCTTCATTATCCCTTCTAAAAAAACAAACTAACAGAAACCAAATGATCTTATTTCCATAAAAGAAAATAATGAAATTTAGAAAGATGTTGGTTATGTTGCAACCATGAAGTAGAGAGTCTTTCTCCCATATTTTCTTAACAATTGCTTCTTAAACCTTTAAAATTTATAAATTGTACTTCAGTGGGATTGGGGTTCCTCATTACAAAGCCACAGTTCATTCATATATCATCTTACATGATCATTTTGCATTATGATAGACCTATTTTCTTTTTAAGAAGATAGACATTTGTTGCTGTGACACATTGGGAGTGGAAAAGGAAAACTGGCAATGACAGCTTTGTACATAAATGCATTACCTTCTTCTATTCATGACATTGTGAAAGGTTTAACACATCTCGTGTTATTATGCTGTGTAGTGTAACGGCCATGGATACTTTTCAAAAGTAGTAACATGCATTAAATACACATATATGATTACCTACTTCTCTTCAAATCATGTAAGAATCAACCCACCTCTTCCAACAGTTATTTCTCCATTTTCAACTTCCATATTCATTAGCATTGGGCAAAAGAGCCCCTGGTAGCACATTGGGTTAAACCCTTGTGCCAGCAGGACTGAAGACCGACAGGTCACAGGTTCAAATCCGGGGAAAGCGCTGATGAGCTTCTTCTGTCAGCTCCAACTTCCCATGTGGGGACATGAGAGAAGCCTCCCACAAGGATGGTAAAACATCAAACATCCAGTTGTTCCCTGGGCAACATCCTTGCAGACAGCCAATTCTCTCACACCAGAAGTAACTTGCAGTTTCTCAAGTCGGTCCTGACACACAAAAAGCATTGGGCAAGGTCATCAAAGGGCCCTTCCAGAAAGGCCCTATATCCCAGGATCTGATCCCAGGTTTTCTGCTTTAAACTGGATTATATGAGTCCCCACTGCCAGATAATCTGGGGTAAACAGAAAATTTGGGATCAGATCCTGGGATATAGGGCCTGGAAGGGCATTTAGAAGCAAGTATTTAGGTGATTGGGAGGCCTGGAGCAGTTCCAGAAAGGGCCTGCACCATCTACGACCCACCAAGTGTTTTGGATTTCAGCTCTCCAAATTCTTGGCCATTAGAACAGCTGGCTACAGCTTCTGGGAGTTGGAGGCCCAAACACCTGGAGGGCTGTAGGTTGTGCAAATCAGAACTAGTTCATGCATTTGAGCGAGCATCACTATTGAAGGGTCAGCTTTTGCAGTGCAGTGGATTAGGTACAGTGACACAGTTTGGTGGAAAGAAATCCTACCTGGGTCCAGATCCAATAAATGACTTTTAAGCGTGAGGAAGGAGCAAGTATTTTGTGGCATTCCTCTTGCCTTGGTCCAGCTGGTGTCAGAATGTCAGATGCCTCAACTCCAGCATGCAAATATCTGTGTAATTGCAAATATCTGTGTTTGTTGTGGGTTGATTACAGCCATAGATCCCTTCTTTTCAAGACCATTTCTCTTTTTAACTGCATCACAGTAATACACAAGTAATTGGTGTTTGCGTGATGTTCCTTGTCATTAAGGATCTTGCTCCAGTAGCATCTTATAATCCCGCCTTTCTTAAAGAGATTTCTTTCATAGTCCAAAAAACCACTGTTTCAATCTGTAAATTCAGTTGAAGGAGGAGTTGAAGCTGTGACTATGGATGATGATTCTTGCAGAACTATCCTCATCCTACACCAGATTGCAGTGGCTTGTATAATATTTGTTAAAAAAAACTAGAAACCACATCTATAAAATTATTTAGTATGAGCTTCAGCAGATTTCTGGGAGGATGCCTTGCAATTTGGTCACTTGGAGAGATGGAAATAATTGCCGCAAGGCCAGGGCAGTGAGGCCAAGGGAAGGCTATTAGGTGACGTTTTACCGGCTTGCATGCCAGTGAGGTTACCCAGGCAGCTTTAATCATTCAGTCATATTCTCTGGGGCTGTAAAGAAAGGTCTCCTGAAAGATATGAAATGGATCAGAGAGACAAAGACAGATAAGCCTCTTTTGTGTGTGTGTGTGCGTGCAGGGGGGAATACAGTGCTTCAATAACAATTAATAATCACTGGCAAATGCATTCCTAAAATGGTGAAAGGATGCCCTCCTCCTGTTTGCTCAGCGATACCAGAATTCTCAAAGGGATTAAATTTGCCATCTGGCCCATCATTAACCAATCATTGTCTGAATTAACAGTTGCAGGCCCAACACAGATTGATGTTAATAGTATTTGGAAATTATATGTCAGCATTCTCAGCTGCAATGGGGAATTTCTTGTGTGTGTTTTCACCTATTTACAGCTCAAACTAAAGACTCTTTGCTTAGCTATTGGTTGGACATGCAGAACTGTTGTGCTACTGGAGGTAAACCTACCTGTGATACTGTGGTTTGGCTGCCTGGCTCCTGTTACAGGTGGAAGAACAACTTTTACATGTTTAGACCTTCAAGCTTGAAATGGCAGTTCCAGGTTTGAAGTGTGGATGATTTATCATATGCAACTATTTCAACTTCTTCCAGTCTTGGTTTTCTTTTTGTTTTGTTCCTGTGTATTTGTCTTCTATGCTTGTGTCTGTGTATTTAAACAAAGAATACCAGGCTTCCTTTGAAAACATCATTCAAATTTTATACACTTAAACCGGTTTTACACCCTTCTCATTTAAGAGCCCTTCTTTTCCATGTCCAAAGGAGCCATTTTCAACAATTGCAATTATGTCCTTAGCAATTTTAGACTCTCAGAGGCTGGAAGCACTTAAACCAGTTTTTTAAAACTCTGCAGTGAAAGTTTAAGGCGTTAAGCTATATCTCCTCTTTTATTTATTCATTTGTGTGTGTGTGTGTGTGTGTGTGTGATTTTACAAATTAAACACCAAAACATCATGCTTTACAACAAATTGACAGAAAAAGCAATTCAATACATGGTAACATTATGTTGTAATGACTGTATTTACAAATTTATCACCCAAAACATTGCAATGTATTGAAACAGCTGTGGATCCGGGTGGGAGGCAGACTGTGTTAGATAGTACAGAACGTTGGATGAGCGAAGGTTGGATAAGTGAGACTCTACTATATATAGAGAAAGAGGGGGGGAAGGATATATACCCACACACACACACACACGTACAGATACACAACATTTATTATTCCCACAAGTATGATTTTCTTTTATATATTAATCCTTTTGAGGCAATCCGTATAGATTTACAGACAAAATAACATTTGTATCCTTGTGCCAGTCTAGAGATCAGGCCATAAGAAATAGGATACATACATGTGTGTGCGTGTGTGCATACACACACCTGCATGCATGCAGCATTGGAATAAAGTTCGTCATTAGATATAAAGAGCACGAAAAAAAATTTCTGGTATCTAGTCAGAATGTTATACTAACTGCACTGGTAAGTTTTTCATCACCAAGGCTGTGCTTGCATTGCCACAGGAGAATGCCAGAGTTCAAAATCCTACTAGTGATGCTCATACAAATGCTGTGAGTTAGTATTGTTTTGTGCTTACATAAGGAAGGTCTACAAACGTCCTTCAATACTTAAAGCATTTTTATATAAGCTCTTTGCCATTTGAAGTTGCAGGAAATCTGTTTATCTCAGCTGGGGAGAGGGGGGAATAATGTGCCCCATACACTTTGTTTCATGGCTGAAATGTGGGAAGTGTCTCTAGGCTATTTGGGAGAGCCTCATTCCTTCTTACTCGAGGGAATGAGTGAGGAACTGGCATTTTCTTTTCTATGTGGAATACATTTCAAATTATCCATGGGTTATATCAGAATCTATAACTTTTGCCCCCAAACCATCCCTTGATTTATACATGAGTATAAAATAAGAATCTCTGGCATTACTTCGTGAACGAAGATTCTTGGGAAGGACTCATCCCATGCTTTCTACAAGCGTGTTGATGACTAAGGAGGTTGGATGTGTCCTTCGAGCCTGTGCAATGGATTTTTCTGGTGGAGCGCAGCGTGCACAGAACTGGCCTTACTCTTTAAACCAAAGGTTCGTCTACCGGGGCCTAGCAAGCTTAGGACGGTGGCAACGAGGTAATCAGGTCGTAGGTTTGATTTGATTTTCCTTCTCTAGATGGTTGACCTTACAGGGTTAGACGAGCACCATCTGCCCGGGTTTGAAATTAGAGTTTTCCTTCTGTTAGGATGGTCCTGCCCTGTGACGCTCTTTGTCAGACCCTTTGGTTGTGACTTGTCTGGCATGGGAGGCCCTACCGGTGGCTATTATGCCACCGCCAACATAGCTCACAACTTCATTAGAGTACGCAAGCCTCTCCTCCGTGACAAGGGGGTGCCAATGGAGAGGAAGATAAGAATATCTGCTCTCCAAACTGTGTGGGGAGGTCCTTTTTATTATTATTGATGGGATGGAAATGGTATCTGAAACTGTTAAAGAAATTAGCAGTTTAAAAGTCTGTCTGTGTGAGTGAACTGGCTTACATTAAGTAGTTAGTTTATGTTGCATTACATTCTGGCACTTGACATGCAAGGATATTTCATGCTCAATACACACACACACACATGTACACCTAGATACACTGCCAATGGTTCCTACATGTTGTCCATGACTTACATTGCTTCCAGATAGCAATGAATTTGTATATATGCCAGCTTTCTGCAACCTGATAGGCTCCAGAAATGTTGGGAAGATAGGCAACTCTCATTGGATGCATTGGTTGGAGATGGTGGCCATTGTAGTGTAATCCAACACATGTGCAAACCTCTGCAATGGGTAAGCCTATAGAGCAGTGGTTCTCAACCTGTGGGTCCCCAGATGTTTTGGCCTTCAACTCAGAGAAATCCTAATGGCAGGTAAACTGGCTGGGATTTCTGGGAGTTGTAGGCCAAAACACTTGGAGACCCACAGGTTGAGAACCACTGCCCTATAGGCTAATGGAACAGGACAGTGCTATGTTAAAATACCCTTTTCTGCTCTTAATCATAATTTGAGCTGCAGCCAGACGAGAGAACTTGGAAAGACAAACTGAATAAGAAAGTGTTGCATGGACATATCTATAATTTCTCTCTTCCTCTGTGGCAATTAAACCACATTTTTGCTGTTTTCCAACTGACATAGGATCTCTGTATAGTCCTGCAAAATAAGTTTGCATCTATTCAATTTCCTTGTCAGGAAAGCAAATGGATTTGCAGCACCATGAGATTAGCTGAGCCTTTTTAGGCAAAGGTAACACTGATCCTCCCTCGGAGCTGAGGAGTGATGGCTAGGCAACAGCTCTGTTGAGTCAAGCACCGTATAAAACACATGAACAGATGCAGCTGATGTCTTAAGAACTTCCATAATCTCTCTTTCTCAGGTTCATTTAGTACCAGGAAAAGCATGGGAGAGGAAGCAATAAATTTTTTACTCTGCTTTTGTGGACTATTCAACCTCCTCAGAGGACAGATTTTTAGGCAGATGTTCTCAGCTGATACTCTTCTCATTGTAAAATGTGGAAAACATGTTTGACGGAACATGCTCAATCCGGAGCCAGACTCACAGGGAGAAACCACCCATTCAGGTCAACTGCTTCCATAGCTTTTGCGAGATGAAGGCATATACTGACAAAACAAGTAGAGTTTGTGGAGTTTAGGAGCTATGCACGTGTGTTATTTTATAATTTGTTCCTGTTATAAATGGACTTCTATAACAGCTTATCACATGTTAACTAATACTTTGTTAACCATTTGTATTTATTTATTTATTTATTTATTTCATTGGACTTATATGCCGCCAACTCCATACGGCTCGCAGCGGCTTACAAAGTCTAGAAATACAATACAAGATAAAAACAAATAAAACAGTACACCAAGGAATACATGGATAGACATACAATGTACAAATGGGACAAACGGGTGGACGACAGCAGTAGGGGAGGGAGGACCGGGCTCATGCCATAGGGCAGAGCCATCTGGTGGAGTTATCGGGGCGACCATCAAATGGGGGGAGCCGGGGGGGGGTCCCGCAGATTGAGGAACGACCTCAGAGACTCCAGATCTAGGGAGTAATAGTCACTGTGATGACAGTTAATGCCAGGCTGTAGACCCTGCTTCGTCGCCGGCGGCTTGTCAATCGTCCTAGGGTGGGGATTTGCCGGTGAAGGCGCCCCAGACCGGCGGGCAGAGTTCCTGAATGTCTTAGAGCGGGGCCCTCCGGGGGGCACCCTCTGGAAGACAGCTACAGTGGGGGGGGGGGTATTGCAGGGCGAGACATCCTCCGGCCCCGCCCCCTGCCCCGTCCCCGCCCACGTCTTTGCCTCATCTGGTGTCCATCAAGTTTGAATGACTCACCGGGGCCCGGATCGGCCACAGTCAGGGGGGCCACCGGCAGCCGCCCCGCGCGTCGCCGGGGCCGCTCCCCCGGGGCCCTCTTCAAAACTCCCTCAATGTCAACCGTGTCCGTGTCCGTCACAGGCCGCCAGAGCAGCGGCAAAGGGGAGCCTGCGGCCTTGGGCGGCGGGGCCGGCAGCAGCGGCGACTCCACGGCTGGGGCCGCAAAGGGGGCGGTCCCAGCCACTAGCGAGGGAGGAGGGGGGGCGGGGTCAGTATTAAAGAATAGGAAGCTCCAAATCTTAGATCATTCTAAAAACACAAGTTATTACACAATGCTACTGTTTATCAAAATGTGTTGTGAATTTCGTTGAGGTCATATGAGTATGAGGGTATAATTGTTTGGCTGCTCCTCTTTTGGCTATTTTCCTACAAAAAACATATTGAGGAATGTAATTTTTAAGAAGATTTGGAGAATACACCGAACCCTGACCCTTCTAATAGACTTGAGTTTTCAAGAGTGTGATGAAATGATGATGAATCTGTGATATAAAACTCCTTTTCAGTGAAATTGTTAGGAACCCCCAGTGGTAAAATGGGTTAAACCCTTGTGCTGGCAGGACTGAAGACCAACAGGTCAGAGGTTCAAATCTGGGGAGAGCGTGGGTGAGCTCCCTCTAGTAGCTCCAGCTCCCCATGAGGGGACATAAGAGAAGCCTCCCACAAGAATGGTAAAACATCAACACATCCAGGCATCCCCTGGGCAACGTCTCTGCAGACGGCCAATTCTCTCACACAAGAAGCGACTTGCAGTTTCTCAAGTCACTCCTGACGTGAAAAAAGTTAAATTGTTTACTTGCTGGATATATGCATGTATAAGTCCAGAAATTTTAATTAAAAAATCAACCCCCAAACCTTGAAGTGACTTATCCATTGGTCTGTCAAAGCCAGGACTGCTAACGACAAGCCAAACTGTACAACAGTCCCAAGTCAAACCAGATCGTTCACATAAATGCCAAATACTCAGGGAAACAAGTAGGAGGAAAAACCAAATGTCCAGTCAATGGTGACGAGCCAATTAACAGTAATTCAAGCAACATGGTTGAGTCCACAAATGCAGACTTTGTTTCATGCACAAAATTATTAAAATATTATGTATAAAATTGCCTTCAGGCGTATATAACGTATAAAGGCAACACAAATTGATTGATTGATTGTTTCGATTTACTAAACCGCCCTTCCCGAGGCTCAGGGCGGTTTCCAAACATATAAAAACACATCAAGATTTAAAACGTCATAAAATACCATAAAACAATCCTAACCAATTACATTCACATACAATCACATAAAATCACACAAATCAGAACAAGGCTGATTTGTGATAGAGACAGTACTTGGCTTATATCCCCACAATATCTCATCACATACATTTATGCACATACAGATATTCCAAATTGGGGTGGGGGGAAGCCAAACCTTTTTGATAAGGAATACTCAACATGTAATTTCTGTACTTGCTTTGTACTATTCTTGTTTTAGCTGACAATGATCAGGAGCATTTTTCAATCTCCAATATATTTTCAGGATTAATAGAGAGAAGAAACACAACTTTATACACTTCCCCAGCCCTCTCCGACCCCGCAATCATCGGTCCCCCTGGTATACAGGGGACCTTAGGATCATGAAGCGGGAAAGGAGACGGCTAGAGCGCGAGTGGCGGAAACTCCGTGACGGAGCCTCACTATCAGCTTATAAGCTAATTAAAGAGGCTTATGAGCATGCGGTCAAGGCAGCCAAAAATGAATACTTCTCTGCCTTGATAGCGTCTGCAAGCTCACGCCCGGCTCAACTGTTTAAGGTAATTCGATCTTTGACGACGGTCCCCACTGTCCCAAAAAATAGTGATCAGGCCCTCACTGCCGGTGCTTTTCAGAGCTTTTTCACAGACAAGATACTGAGTCTCCGCCGGGACCTTCCGGCCACAGTTGATACAGTGAGAGAGCTAGAGACTCCGTGGCCCTCCGCCGGGCCCACCCTCGACCGGTTTCGGCCACTGGACGCAGATGCTGTTGATAAGATAGTGACTGCAGCCCGCCCTACCACCTGCTCCCTCGACCCGTGCCCCTCCTGGCTTGTTAGATCTTGCCTGGAGGGGTTACGTGGGCCTCTGTTGAATATCATTAACAGCTCCCTTGAGCAAGGAGTCTTTCCAGAGTGTTTAAAAGAGGCGGTGGTAGCTCCATTACTGAAGAAACCATCATTGGACCCTGCGGTTCCCTCCAACTACTGCCCAGTGTCGAACCTTTCGTACCTGGGCAAGGTAGTTGAGAGGGCAGTAATGGAGCAGCTGCAGTCCTTCTTAGATGATACAACATGGTTAGACCCCTTCCAGTCCGGCTTCCGTTCGGGGCATGGGACAGAGACGGTCCTGGTCTCCATCACAGATCAACTCCGCTGCCAGCTCGACCAAGGCGGGTCTACGCTGCTCGTGTTATTGGACCTCATGGCAGCGTTTGACACGGTCGACCACAATCTCTTGATCCACCGCCTGGCCATGGCTGGAGTGAGGGGGACTGTCCTTAAATGGCTGACCTCCTTCCTCCGCCAGCGGTCTCAGCGTGTGAGGAGGGGCGGGGTGGTCTCCGAGGGCTCCCGATTAGTGTGCGGAGTCCCTCAGGGGGCCATTCTCTCCCCTCTGTTATTTAACATCTACATGCAGCCGCTTGCACAGCTGGTGCGGAGTTATGGGCTGGTCTGTCACCAGTACGCTGACGACACCCAGCTCATTCTGAGGATGGAGGGCAGGCCGGAGTCCGTCCCCGATAATTTCCAACACTGCCTCGAAGCCGTTACTGGATGGCTGCGAGCCAGTAGGTTGAGGGTGAATCCGGCGAAGACGGAGATCTTGTGGCTGGGCCGCCCGGGCGCGGTGGGTGCCCGGCTTCCGACCCTGGACGGTGCGGCGCTGCACCCAGCGCCGTCAGTGAAGAGTCTGGGTGTCCACCTGGACTCCCAGCTGTCCATGGAGGCCCAGGTCTCCATGGCTAGCAGGGCTGCTTTCTTCCACCTCCGCCAGGCTAGGAGGCTGGCTCCCTACCTCTCCCGGAGCGACCTAGCCACGGTGATCCAAGCCACGGTCATCTCGAGGCTAGATTACTGTAATGCGCTCTATGTTGGCCTGCCTATGTCGTCGATCCGGAGGCTCAAGCTGGTGCAGAACACTGCCGCCCGGCTCCTGTCTGGGGCCCCAGCAGGTTGCCGCATAACACCAATTTTGCAGGATCTGCACTGGCTGCCTATCGAGCACCGGGTCGCCTTCAAAGTGCTGGTTCTTACCTTTAAGGCCATTCACGGCCTGGGGCCAGCGTACCTGAGGGACCGTCTCACTCCATATTGCCCATCGAGATCACTACGGTCCGAGGAGGCTAACCTCCTGGTAATTCCATCTGTAAAGTTGGCTCATTTAACATCTACCCGCCGGAGGGCGTTCTCCGTGATAGCCCCCACGCTATGGAACGCCCTCCCGGCCGGCCAGAGCCCTGAGGGACCTACTCCCGTTTAGAAGGGCCTGCAAAACCTATTTGTTTAGGCAGGCCTTCGGTGAGTAGGCTCGTGTGTACACCCACTGGGCTGCTGTATCTGCTGCTGCTTTATTGTTTTAGCTGTATTGCATTGTTTTAATTGTGTTTTTATGTGTTTTATGTTTTTAATCCTCTGGCGCTGTGCCATTGGCTTTTGTGAGCCGCCGCGAGCCCCTGGAAGTCGGCGGTGCAGAAATCCCAATAAATAAATAAATAAATAAAATAAATAAATAAATAAATAAATAAATAAAATATATCCATGGTGAGAGAAAATGCCTTTGCCATCAGATATGGATCTAACATGCAAAACTATTTTTTTCAACAAAAAAAATGTTGAGTTAAAACAAACTAACAGCTCCCAGATGTGCAGTCTAAATTCAGCACATATTTGAGATGGAAGCAACCTGTATTTAGTGCTTAGTGGTCACTAATCTGCTGCACATCCACTAGATTTAGATTTATTCCTCGTTTTTTTTCCAGTGACCAGACCGAGCTCCAATGATCATTGGCTTGTAATATGTGAAGAATTTAGGTCAGAGGATTTTGCAGCATTATACTCTAAGAATATCAATGTAAGTGGGATAATAATTGGTGGATGGGTATAATGCAATCCTGGTTTCACTGCATGAGGGGAATGGCTAAGCCTAGTGTTTTTCTTGCACAGAATGCTTAAGGCTGAAATCCTATGCACACTTACAGTACCTGGAAGAAAGTTCCATGGAACATAGTGCGGTTTTCATCAAAGTATGCATGCTTGGAGCCATACTGTCAAGGGCCATTCTTGCTTAGATCATTGTTCCTTCAATCCATAGTAAAAAAAACCCCTCTTATCCACAGACTTCACTTATCCACTCTTCAAAAATATTTTTCCAGAAGTATTTGTGGGCCTTTATAGATCCTTCAGTGCAAACATACTATAGAATAACAAGTGTTTGTGGGCCTCTCTTGGTCCTCTAGCACTATTTTAAGATATCCTTCCAGCCCAAGTATAGTTTAAGGATAAGATTTGTTACTGTCCGCAGTTTTGGGTAAAAATTGAGGCTTTTATGACATACCATCCTTAGATAAAAAGGTTTTTACTATACCTGTAATTTTATATATACCAATTGGACTGTATTCCGCTTAATTTGAAGTTCGGGAATCATTGGCTTTCCATGTGCTTTGGACCTATCCTCTGTTAGCTCAATCACCATGGCCAAGAATATAGGGCTGGGAGAGATGTACTCCAAAACATTTAGTCCAGAGTTTCTCCACAGCTATTTGTTTGTGCAGTGGAGGAGGTGTTGTGTCTTCTTTCTTTACAAGACATAACTCCTCTTCTGAATATTTTTGGTCATACCCTTGGCTTGACATTTGCTTCTACCTAAAATGCCAGATCACATTCTATTCCCAGATGTAAAGAGTGAATAGATCTGCCTCTTCAGAGTGGTCCAAGGGGTGTAATTATTAGGCTTGAGGAAATAAATATGTCACCTGTATCTGTTTCAGAAGATTTGAGTAGTGGCTGTTTTGATGATGGTGATGATGATAGTGATGTGTGTGTTTTATTTTTATCTTTTCATTTCTTTGTCCCTTGAACTGAGAGGTGGCAGATTAGTGATGGGCTATCCGCTAAGTCATGTGTAATTGGGATCAGCAAAGTTAGATGCCCATCCAGATTCAATATAATCCGAAAAAGAAGGCTTCTGAGTCATTCTTTTCCATCCTCTGAGGCACTCTTTCCCATTTTTGAACAGTTCTTATCAGAAAGGAGTTCTGCCTATGATAATGCTTGTGTAGAATCTTTTCTTCTTATAATTTGAATCCATTTGTTCACATTCTAGTCTCTGGAGCAGCAGAAACTCAATCCATCTCCAACCTGACACCCTTCAGGTCATCTCTCAGTTTTCTCTTCTTTGGGCTCCTTAAATCATTCTTCATGAAACTTAGTTGATCTTGATCCAACTTGTCAATATCTACTTGAACTGTAGTCCCCAGAACTGTATAGTGTTCGAAGGTTTGTCTAGCAAATGAGGCCAGCACTATTGCTTCCCTTGGTCTGCAGATTCAGCTCTTGTCAGAACAGCCTAAAATTGCATTGACTTTTTTGGATGTTGCTGCACATAATTAACACATGTTTGACTTGTATTTTACTACGATGCCTATTTTATTTATTTCCTATATTTATACCCCACCCTTCCCCCCCGAAGATGCCTAGACATCGCATGTACTGTTATGAAGACAAGTGTCGTCCTTTCTGTATTTATTTCATTTTTCCTGTGTAAATGTTACGCCTTATATTTAATCCCAATTCTTACCTATGTCAAGATCATTTTGAATTCTGATTCTGATATACTATTTAGAGCAGTGGTTCTCAACCTGTGAGTCCCCAAGTGTTTTGGCTTACAACTCTCAGAAATCCCAGCCAGTTTATCAGCTGTTAGGATTTCTGAGAGTTAAAGGCCAAAACATCTGGGGACCCACAGGCTGAGAACCACTGATTTAGAGCACTGGTAGGGGTGCGCGGGAATGGCCTCCCCTTCAACATTTTTGAGGATACTTGTTCCTACATCCCTACTTTCTCCACTTACCTTCGAGCATCCACTTCCCCACCTTCTCACTTTAATTGCCTCATATTAGGACAAATTAGAGATTTATTCCTCCGTTTTCGTATACAGAGTACTGCTACTGCATCAAAGTATTAGTAGCCTGGGGAAAGTTGACTTCAGGAGTTAGTGATGTTTATGTTAATGGAGGAAGGGAGCACTTTTGCTACACAGTGTTTTGAGGATATAATTCAGCTCATATTCAATGAAATCATTCCAAGTCTTCAAGCACAAAGGAAGAATGAGTTTCCCTTGAACCAAGGAATCCAAATTCTGACAGTATGTCTAATAAGAATACTTCAGTTATATTTTGGCTACAGATGTACTACACTAGTTGTGTTAGATATATTCTCAGAGCAGTATTATTATAAAGCTTTATTATAAGTATTTGATGTCTTACAGTTGTTTATCACTAATGTTGAATGTCCCTGCCTGGCAGGGGGTTGGCTGGATGGACTTTTTGGTTTCTTCAAACTCTGTGATTCTGTTATCAAACTTCTTGATTCCTATAATTATTTACTGGGGGTGGAACTAGATTTGGAAGTTCCATTTGTGATGTTAAAGCTAACTATCTTCATGTATTTTACTTTCATTTCCAGAGAGCAGCATTGACCTCTGATAAAGACCTCTATCTTGATAACAGCTCCATTGAAGAAGCATCAGGGGTCTATCCAATTGATGATGATGATTACACATCCGGGTCAGGCTCAGGTAAGCCAATACTACACAGGAGAAGCTTTCTTATGGCTATATGTGTTTCCCACACCCCCATGTCTCCCTGGAAGAGGAAATGCTGTATGTATATCAGACGCACTATAATTTCCAAAATATCCCAAGAGTGGCTGTTGTGGCTAGGTATTGTAGTACAAAATAGTAAGGTGTCCATATTTTGGATTTAACTGCATGGTGTTGAAAGAGACATTAGATACAATTAAGCCACAACAGTTCTGCTTCACGCCACTTCATAAATCTATAAGGAGTGAGATTTCAGTTACCTTTACATATAGAAAATGTGATGGATTGAGTTAGGAAGGGCTAATTCAAGTTGCGCTGCAATATGTGTAACAGAAGATGATGGAGTATTCCCGTACTCCTCTAATTGTGGAATTATCTGAATTTCTGAAAATTCATTTTAGTTAAATTGTTTTGTGTATTTGATGGAGTCAAGATGTGTATTTTTTCTGTTGGATTTATTAAGCACATTAGGATGGGACATAATTTAGATTTAATGGGACCAAGTGTTTGCACAGTGATTCCTAGTGCAACAGTTTCAGTGCAACAATACAAGTGACAATTGGAATGGCTCCTGGTATATCTTTTCAGATTGCATGATTTTAAGATTTTAAGACGGCATCCACCCCAGAGTTCTTAAGGGACTCAAGTGTGAAATTGCTGAACTTCTAGCTAAGATATATAACCTTTCTCTAAGATCAGGCACTGTACCCGAGGACTGGAGGGAGGCAAATGTAACACCGATCTTCAAGAAAGGATCCAGAGGTGATCCAGGAAATTATAGACCAGTCAGTTTAACCTCAGTTCCAGGCAAAGTGATGGAAACCATTATTAAAGAAAAAATTACTAAGCACATAGAAGAACAGGCATTGCTGAAGGAAAATCAACATGGTTTCTGCAAAGGCAAATCATGTCTTACTAACTTGTTAGAATTCTTTGAGGGTGTAAATAAACACATAGATAAAGGGGACCCAGTCGATATTGTTTACCTTGACTTTCAAAAGGCTTTTGACAAAGTCCCTCACCAAAGGCTCCTAAATAAGCTCTTCAGCCATGGAATCAGAGGACAGGTCTTGTCCTGGATTGGAACCTGGCTAAACTGTAGGAAACAAAGGGTGGTAATAAACGGACATTTCTCTGGGTGGAAAGAGGTGAGAAGTGGCATACCCCAAGGTTCAGTTTTGGGTCCGTTACTTTTTAATTTATTCATTAATGACCTGGATGTAGGAGTAAATTCTGAGGTAGCAAAGTTTGCAGACGACACTAAATTGTTCAGGTAGTTAAAAATGAAACTGATTGTAAAGAGCTCCAGAAAGATCTCTCGAAATTGAGTGAATGGGCAACGAAGTGGCAAATGCATTTTAATCTAAACAAGTGTAAAGTCATGCACATCGGGGCAAAGAACCCCAACTACACCTACAAATTAATGGGGTCAAAGCTTTCTGAGACAAACCAGGAAAGGGATCTTGGGGTTTTGGTGGACAGCTCAATGAAGATGTCAACCCAGTGCACTGCAGCAGTGAAAAAAGCAGATTCTATGCTTGGCATGATCAGGAAGGGAATCGAAAATAGGTCGGCAAATGTTGTATTGCCTCTCTACAAATCTATGGTGAGGCCACATCTGGAGTACTGTGTACAATTCTGGTCTCCGCACCTTAAGAAGGATATAACGGAACTGGAAAAGGTACAGAAAAGGGCAACAAGAATGATCCAAGGGATGGAGCGGCTCCCTTATGAAACCAGGTTGCAACGCCTTGGTCTTTTCAGCCTTGAAAGACGGCATTTAAGAGGTGACTTGATCGAAGTGTATAAAATCATGCATGGGATAGAAAAGGTGAATAAAGAAAAACTATTTTCTTTGTCACAAAACACTAGGACTAGAGGGCACTCCCTGAAGCTCCAAGGTAGGAAAGTTAGGACTAATAAAGGGAAATATTTCTTCACCCAGAGGGTCATTGGGTTATGGAACTCACTTCCAGAGGAGGTTGTGACAGCTGTCAGCCTGAACAACTTCAAGGCAGGATTAGACAGATTCATGGATACCAAGTGTATCGGTAGTTACTGACAAGGACATTCAAGTGCCACCTCGGGGGTGGGTTGAGGTAGACAGGATTTCCCTGGGTACTGGTTGTGGGAGGTCGGGAGCAGGTCAGGGTTTTGCCCTCCCTTCTGCTCGAGATCCCCGTGTACAACTGGTGGGCCACTGTGTGATACAGAATACTGGACTAGATGGGCTGAGGTCCGATTCAGCATGGCTCTTCTTATGTTCTAATGTTCTAAGTAATTGTTTAATTGATATGTTTTAACTATGTGATTTTAAATTATACAGTATGCTGGTTTATTTTGATATGTATTCAAGCCATCAAATTATGCCTTTGTTGTAAGTCGCTCTGAGTCCCCTTCGGGTGAGAAGGGCGGGATATAAATGAGGTAAATAAATAAATACCAACCTGCTCACTGTGCAATTGGTTATGTGCATCTCAGTAATGAAAAATTAGACAGTCAAGTATTGCCAACTAACTAATAGGAATTAAATTGATGATGTAGACATAGGAAAATATAATGAATGTTTAGATTTAATTGCAAAGCATTAACTCTATAATCAGATAACTGATGGAAGTCCATTCCTTTTTAAAGCTAAATAAATTCCAAGTAATACTGTTAATTAGCCAGCACCCGAATACGTAATTCTCACAAAATAACAGATTACAGGCTTAACTTACTTTTTAGACAACAGTTCCCAGAATATTCCAGCTGCCCTTCTCACTTTATGAGACTCTTAAAGTGATAGATCTGGTTGTTATCAGTAGATTTTTGTCAGGTAGGACTGGGATTGCCCAGTTTCAGATCTCATCCACAAAGCTCAGAGAACATTAAATATGTTTTCATCTCTCATCATCAAATATGTCAGGAGTTGTTCTGTGAATAAAGTAAAGTGGAGCATGTGACTCCCTGCAACATTTTGAAAGCACTGGCACTTTGTTTTTAAAGTAAGTAAACATAATGCTTCCTTGTGTTGTCAAAGGCTTTCATGGCCAAAATCACTGGGTTGTTGTGTGTTGGCCTCACAACCTCTGAGGATGCCTGCCATAGATGCGGGCAAAACGTCAGGGGAGAATGCTTCAGGAAAATGACCACACAGCCTGGAAAACTCACAGCAACCGATAATGGGTCTGTTTTTACATTTTGGTATTTTTTTACTATAATGTTTTTGATATTTTGTTGGGAACAGCATTAAGAGTGGTACACATCTTTTGGAAATAAGACAAAAAAAGATGGACAAATGTATACAAATGCATGTCATTAACTTTCTTCATAACCTTCAGGAGATGAAGAGGAAGATGAGAACACAATGCTAGAACCAACACCTAGAATGCTTCCAGAACGTCCAGTGATTCCAGTTAGTGATTCCCCAAGAACTGAACGAACTACACAGAAAACACAGACCAAGGTACCTACACAAACAAAGGTGTGTACAGGAGGACGTACTGGTGGCTATTTGGTTCTCCAAAATTGCAGTACAACAATATAGCCTTGGATGAAATTTGATATATGCTTTAATAGGATTTAGAGCAAAACTTTGGATTAACCACAAAGATGACTCCGTTTCATAGCACAGCAATCTATTAAGAGAAACATAGAACCTTGCACTCCTGTTTTAAAACCAGCCTACATAATTATATAAAGAAATGTCTCAAATAGTATTCTCTTTCAGCTCAAAATGTGCAAACAGAACTTCGAGTAGTTGTGTTTGTTTCCTAGTTTTTCCATGTTTGTTTTGAAAAGTCTATTCTCTAGGACAAGGTCTTAGGGGAAGAAGTGGAAAATAATTAAGTTTTTAGTTCAACAAGTCTTCTCCTTCACCTAACAATAGGAATCTTTTATCCATTTGGAAGAGTAGAGTCAACTTTTCTAGGAAAAAAATCTTTAAGTTGGGAAGTTCCAAAATGTTGTTGTGTCCAGTTAACATGTCAGGAGGTTAGCTACACATGTGGTTGCCCATGTAGATTCCAAATATTGTGTTTGCTCACTATATTATGTTGTGTGAGGAGGAGTCTGGGTTTTCATGGGCAGGAGGAGAGAGTACTTATCCATTACTCCATTCATTTTTCCACTTATTTACTTACTTACGCGATCCCTCGTTGCCTGAGTGTGATGGCCTTCCAAATTGTTGGAAGACACCTGTGTGAGAGTTCCTCTTAACACAAATGGGGGAATTATATGACCCCAACATGTTTTTTGGTTGTAACTCCCAAATCTTTTCACTATTTTTGACATGGCTGCTGGAAGTTATCCTTAAGCAACACCTGGAGGATAATGCCCACTTTTGCTTTAACAGGATATGATTGTTCACAATTGTCCTCAATTCAGTCAGTCAATCGGAAGTCATTTGAAACTCCGTGCCCCACCCTTTCATTCATGACATAGTTCATAGTTGCTGAGATATAGCAATTTTAAATTAGGTCCATTTTTTGAAACATGCCCAGGAGATTGTAGGAAAGCTTGATTCTGCTGCAGAATTTTCATTCTGCTGGGCTACACAGACTGAGATTGGCTCTTCAGAGTTTCAGACAAAAATTATCTGCCAGTCATGTGCTTTATCATTAAATAATGCATCCTTTGACTAAAATAACTAAATAGAAATACCAGTAGATTTCAAGATAAATTATAGGATTTCTTCAATATGCATTAATAAATAAATATCACAATTTTCCCCTTTGTATGACATATGAATGAACTGAACTATAGAAGACATAGACATGTAATTTGAAAGCCAGAATTGTTTAGTGGTTAAAGCATCGAACTAGGATCCTAGGGCCCTTCCAAACAGCCCTATATCCCAGAATATCAAGGCAGAAAATGCCGCAATATCTGTTTTGATCTGGAATATATGGCAATGTGGACTTAGATCACCCAGCGCAAAGCAGATATTGTAGGAGCCCCCAGTGGCACAATGGGTTAAATCCTTGTGCCGGCAAGTCTGAAGACTGACAGGTTAGAGGCTTGAATCCGAGGAGAGCATAGTTGAGCTTCCTTTATCAGCGCCAGCTCCCCTTGCAGAGACATGAGAGAAGCCATGCCCAAGGATGATAAAACATCAAAAAATCTGGGTGGCCCCTGGGCAACATCCTTGCAGACAGTCAGTTCTCTTACACCAGAAGCGACTTGCAGTTTCTCCTGACACAAAAAAGAAAAAAAGCAGATTTGTGGGATTTTTCTGCCTTATGATAAAGAAACCATATTATAGAATTTCAAAGTGAGGAAGTTAATATTTGTGATTTAGCACATTTATAGTTGTTCCAATTGTCATCTAAACTGAATTGGTGCCATGTTTCATTGTATCTTGTGCTACAGTCATCTGAAGAGCTTGATCAAAAGAAAATACTTAAACCAGAGGCTGAAAATAAAAATGATAAAAGTGATCCAAGTGAAGATACTGATGTATTCACCCAGAAACATTCAGAAAACCTTTTTCAGAGAACAGAAGTATTGGCAGGTGAGTGTCACTGAGTAGATGTTCTATAGATTCATGAGAAACATGTTTTTTCTGGTGATACTTTGAGGCAGTGCTGTCCAACTTCTAACCAGCCAAGGGCCGGACCCCAGGTCACTGATGACCTGGGGGGGCCGTTCGGCCCCGCCCCAGGCCCCTCCCCCATCCCCGCCCCCGCCCCGCCCCCATCCCCTCCTACGCTGTCATTCTCCCTCCTCCTCCTCTTTCTCTGGTGCTGCGGTGCATGGGACACCAGCGGCGCCGGGAAGGAGGAGGCCCACCTCCTCGCACCTTCCCGGCGCAGCCGGTGTCCCGTGCGCTGCGGCGCCAGGGAAAAAGGAGGAGGAGGAGGGAGAGAAAAGAGAAGGCAGTCAGCTGACTGCCCTCTCCTTTCTCTCTCTCTTTCCCGCGCGCGCGCCGGCGCCAGGGTCCCCGCGCGCAAGACGGGAAAGAGAGAGAAAGGAGAGGGCAGTCAGCTGGCTGCCTTCTCCATTCTCTCTCTTTTCCGCGCGCCAGAGCCCAGGTCCCGCGCGCACGGGGAAAGAGAGAGAAAGAGAGGGCAGTCAGCTGGCTGCCTTCTCCATTCTCTCTCTTTCCCCGCGCGCGCGCCTGAGCCCAGGGTCCCCGCGCGCACGGGGAAAGAGAAAGGAGAGGGCAGTCAGCTGGCTGCCTTCTCCATTCTCTCTCTTTTCCCGCGCGCGCACCTGAGCCCAGGGTCCCTGCGCGCACGGGGCAAGAGAGAGAAAGGAGAGGGCAGTCAGCTGGCTGCCTTCTCCATTCTCTCTCTTTCCCCGCGCGCGCGCCAGAGCCCAGGGTCCCGCGCAAGACGGGGAAAGAGGGAGAATGGAGAGGGCAGTCAGCTGGCTGCCCTCTCCTTCGCCCCTCCTCCTCCCCCGCGGACGCGCCGCGGCTCCAATCGCGAGCCGCGGTGCAGGGAGGGGAAGGAGGAAGGGCAAAGGAGGAGCCAGCGCACTTCCTCCTCCCTGCCCCGCCTCCCCGGCCGCCATTTTTTTTAAAAAAATAGATTTTTAAAAAAAATGGCGGCCGGGGGCATAGCAGGGGCCGTGTCCAACAGGCTGGGGGGGCGTGTACGGCCCCCGGGCCGCCAGTTGGACAGCCCTGCTTTGAGGCATCCTGAATTCATTCATTGAAGCAATATTCATACAGTAAGACCCTCTTATCAATTGGATTGTTTTCTGCTGCTTCACTTGCCTAGGGTCTCCACTCCCAGAAATGTTTGTGCCCATGAATCAATCTTGTGGATTGACATGTTGATAGTGAGATATATATTTTGATAGGGAGAGTGTGTTAGTGAGAGACATTTTATGCAGAATCTCCACATAGTCAGACCATACAACATAGGCATAGAACAGAGTTGTAACCTGAAGAGTTGTTAAACATCTCCTAAAGTTTTCACCTCTTGCTGTATACCTTTTAAAAACATGCATACACAAATTTGTTGTTGTTCATTTGTTCAGTCACTTCCAACTCTTCATAACCTCATGGACCAGCCCACGCCAGAACTTCCTGTCGGCCATCACCACCCCCCGCTCTTTCAAGGTCAAGCCAGTCACTTCAAGGATACCATCCATTGACCTTGCCTTTTGTTGGCCCCTCTTCCTTTTTCCTTCCCTTTTCTCCAGCATCATTGTCTTCCCTAAGCTTTCCTGACTTCTTATTGTATGGCCAAAGTACTTCTTATTTGCCTCTAATATTCTTCCCTTCAATGAGCAGTCGGGCTTTATTTCCTGAAGTATGGACTGGTTGGATCTTCTCGGGGTCCAAGTCACTCTCAGAACTTTCCTCGAGCACCACAGTTCAAAGCATCTGCCTTCCTTATAGTCCAGCTCTCACATCCATAGGTTACTACGGGGAGTATCATTGTTTTGACTATGCGGATCTTCGTTGCCAGTGTGATATCTCTACTCTTCACTTTTTTATCGAGATTGGTCATTGCGCTCCTCCCAAGAAGGAAACATCTTCTGACTTCCTGGCTGCAGTCTGCGTCTGCCGTAATCTTTGCACCTATAAATATTAAGTCTGTCACTGCCTCCACGTTTTCTCCCTCTATTTGCCACGCAACCCAGCTTTTGCACTCTCTTCTTACACACATAGCAAAGACAAAATAGCATTTGTAGAGTCATTGTTTCCAGCAACTTTTAGTCCCAGCAATGTAATGCATTGGGACAAAACAATGTTCACATCTAAGTGAATCATAGAATCTTAGAGTTGGAAGGGACTACAAGGACTACTGAGTCCCTACCATGTGGAAATACACAACTAAAGCACTCTTGAAAGATGCTAATACAACCTTTGTTTAAAGACCTTTAAAGAAGGAAAGTCCTCCACTTTCCAAAGCATATGATTTCACTGTTCTTTCTAATGTTTAGGTGGGATGACTTTTTGTGTGCTTGTGGTCCATTGGTTCATGTTCTAGTTTCTGGAGCAGCAGAAAATACACACTCCACCTTTTAAACATCCGTTCAGCTATTTAAAGATCCTATCACCTCTCAGTCTTTTCTTCCCCAAGCTAAACATTCGTAAGTAATTCCTCCCAAGGCTTGATTTCACGATCTTTAATAATCATGGTTGCCTTCTTTTGGACATATCAATATCCTTGATATGTGGTGCCCAGTAGAAATGTGTGCAAATTTGTTCCTACCATTTTTACCATTTCTTTCTTGTCTTCCATTTATTTGGAAGCACGAAACAGGAAGCCCCCTCCCCACACAAAAATCTTCTTGACCCGAGAGCCTGCTTTCATGTGCATCCAAACTTGTCTCCTTGCCTTGTAAAGAGAGTGCATGTGTGGCAGGGCATGAAGGCAGGCCGGCCCAGAGCTTGGTTGCAGGCGCTCTCTGGGCCTACCTGCACATCCCACCACACACGCACTCTTCGGAGAGTGTGGCAGGGTGTGTGTGGTGGGGTGTGCAGGTAGGCCCGGAGTGTGCCTGAAACTGAGTGTCTCTTACCCTAGAGCAGTGGTTCTCAACCTGTGGGTCCCCAAAAGTTTAGGCCTTCAACTCCCAGAAAGCCTAACAGTTGGTAAACTGGCTGGGATTTCTGGGAGTTGTAGGCCAAAACAGTTGGGGAGCCACAGGTTGAGAACCACTGCCCTAGAATAAGATGTGCTCAGATGCAGGCACTGGCAGATATGCGTGCTTTCCGGGCCTGCCTGCATGTTCTGCCACACACACACACACACACTTTCCAAGGAGAGTGTGTGCGCGGAAGGGTGGAAAGAGCATGCTTCTGCCAATGCTTACAACCGAGTGCCTCTTACTCTAGAATAGAAAGAGCAGGTGCCAGGTAAGATGAATGCATACTAGGAAGGGGAACCAGTGAGTGGGACATGTGTCCCCCCCCCCCCCAATAATGGTCTGATTTTCAGATTCTGAAACAAAAGAACTGAAAACAACTATTTTTTTTGTAAGCCTCCCAAACAGACCCCCCCCCCCATCAGGTCTGAAAGCACCTTTCTGATCTGGTTGAGATCAGAAAGCACCCTTCAACTTCCATTTGTGATTTTTAAAAATTAAAAACAAAAAAAACCCCAAATCTTAGTGTATGAGAATCAAATCAGCCTTTCCTTAGCTTTGTGTGTGGAACTTGAGGCATTGCACGTTCTGTTGTAAGTCTGTCCTTTTTTTTGTCTTTTCCCCTTTGCTGCATAGCTCTCCTTTCCTTCTGTCTCGTTAATATTAATATAAAGACATTCCATGTCAGGGATAATGTAAGAGAAAATGAAACGGCTTTCATCTGTGAGAGATTGCTGCCAAGAGGTGAATCCCAAGCATCGGATGCAAAGACTCATTTTATTCTGCACCTACTGTAGTTTGACCCTGAAAGGGTGCATTTTGAAGCATATGCGGCAGGGAATCAATTCTTTTTAACTCATAGAATAATAGACCTTGTGGGAGATCCAGTTCAACCCCCTCCCAAGAAGCAGGAAAATTGCATTCAAAGCACCCCTGGCAGATGGCCATCCATCCTCTGTTTAAAAGCATCCAAAGATGCTCCACTACACTCTGGGGCAGAGAGTTCCACTGCTGAACAACTTTCACAGTTAGGAAGTTCTTCCTCATGTTCAGGTGGAATCTCCTTTCCTGTAGTTTGAAGCCATTGTTCCACATCCTAGTCTTCAGGGCAGCAGAAAACAAGCTTGCTCTCTCCTCCCTATGAATTCCCCTCATATTTATACATGGCAATTGTGTCTCCTCTTAGCCTTTTCTTCTGCAGGCTAAATATGCCCAGCTCTTTAAGCCGCTCCTCATAGGGCTTGTTCTCCAGACCCTTGATCATTTAAGTCGCCCTCCTCTGGACACATTCCAGCTTGTCAACATCTCTCTTCAATTGTGGTGCCCAGAATTGGACACAGTATTCATATTATTATGAGCATTTCTATCCCATCCTTCTGGCCTCTGAAAAGGGACTCAGGATGGCTATCAACAGGCACAATTTGGTGCCAAACAATAAAACAAGTATAATATACAATTAACCTACATTAAAAACAATTATAGATACATTAAAACAGTTCGCCGTTTCACGTTGTCTTCCATTAAAAGGTCCATTAAAACCATGTATTCTTCAAACGCTTGATCCCATAACCAGGGCTTGAGCCATATCCAGGGCTTGAGGTGTAGTCAGTATTCCAGGTGTGGTCTGACCAAGGCAGAATAGAGGGGTAGCATGACTTCCCTGGATCTAGACACTAAGTGAAAAAAATTTAGGACCAAGTTGTCAAAACTTCAAGAACAACTTATAACATCCCTTCTGATTGTACTGTATTATAAACGGAGTCTATTTTTAAAATATGTTACAATATGTTTGTGATTTATTTACTGGTTATGTTGTCCTCTTTCTCATGAGGAACAGATGAGAGGCTATAAACCATCCTTTGGCACTCCTGGTGAAGTTCTTTCTTCTCTTTCTTTTGTAGCTGTTATCGCTGGTGGAGTTATCGGGTTTCTCTTTGCAATCTTCCTTATCTTGCTTTTGGTATATCGCATGAGGAAGAAGGATGAAGGCAGCTACGATCTCGGGGAACGTAAGCCATCGAGTGCTGCCTATCAGAAGGCACCTACTAAAGAGTTTTATGCATAAAACTCTCAACTTAGTGTCTCTGTTTAAGAGATCACTGAACTTTTTAAATAAAGCTTTTTTTGCATAGAATAATGAAGAACTTTTTTTTCATTAAAGAGCCTTTATGGCACCTTTATGATAAAAAAAATCCCATTGTATTTAAAACTTTTCATGTATTCCTCTAAAGAAAATGTAAAGTAAAATCTTAACATTTTGCAGTGTTCTGTGAATAGCAGTGGCAACCGTTATTTTATATCGCCATTGGTGTTCACTGAATCATTTTAAAACTTTATGCATAAATGAAAATGATTGTTTTATCCTATGGTTCAATGAAAGTTGTTTAATTTTTGTCAGCATGTCTGAATGATCTTACAAGTTAGTTTTTCTTTCATTAATTTATCTGTTTCCAAAAAATAAAACAAAAATGCCTTTTTGTAGTTGTCATGGTGCAATTTGTCTTCAGATAACTCAAATAATGGTAACTCTTAGTGTAAATGTATTTTTTCAGCAATGTAAACTTTAACCTCCGCTTTGTATAAATTTTACTGTCAGAAAATCCATTTTACACCTTGCTTTGTTTCTCAGTGTTCCTGTAGCTTAATTGAAACTTACAGCAGCAAATTAATGTGTAAAATTGGACTATTACTGCAAATGACGTAGTCGTACCCTTCCAAAACGAATCTTCTTTATGGGAGATTTTGCAGTAAGCTACTGACAGACCTATACAAACCCAAAGACTCTTTAACAGTATTCCAAGAAATTCCTGAAAATTTATGTGGCCACTGTTCATTAATTTCTTGCAATTTGAAGGTACGAGTAGGAATTTTAAAAGGATTCTCTCTTTTCTTTTGGTTCTTAAAATGCATTTAAGTTGTAAACGTCTTTTAAAGCCTTTGAAGTGCCTATGATTCTATGTAACTTGTTGCAAACTGGTGTTAATGAGTATATAACAGTTAAAAAAGAAAGAAAATGTTGGTATTTTATAAGCACAGACAATTCTAATGGTAACTTTTGTAGTCTTACATGGATAGACATAAACTGTAATTTGGGAACATAAACACTACTGAATAAATCATGTGGCCTAATACTGAAATATTCCATTGTGGATTTTTTTTGTTCTCTTACATAATAATAATGTTGTGTATAATGTTAGAAATTGTCTTGTGAATCATTTTTCCCCCTGGAAATAAGGTCCCCCAAAAGTTGCTAACAAGGGTTTCAGTAGCCGAGATAACAAAACTGCCTAGTTAAAATGTAAACATACCTACAAAATTTAGCATGAAAGAAACCTTAAGTATTATTCATTATGTGCAACTTCTATAGAGCTCAAATTCAGATGAATATAAAGTTCTCTGTGTACTTTAATGATTTTTCCCTTTACTCAGCCCTTGAAATGAGCAACTTGGAAATGTCAAGTAACTTAATGTGAAGTTGCAGAATGAATCAATGCCAATATGTCTGTGTGATGAGGATTAAAAACAGCAAAAACTTGGCCAGAAGTAGACACTGGGGTGGCCACCATATGTTGCAGAAATCCTGGCAAGAGTTTCATACAAAGGATAATAATGGAGAAAAAGAAAAAGCTACAAATGTAAGGAGTGATATTTAACCTGTCCATTGATGCAAACATTGGCTTGTAAACCAAGGTGCAATGGAGAAGCAGGAGATAGATCAATACCCCTGTTGCTTCTTCCCTTTTCCTTCATTTATATTTTGGAGGAATAGGAGGTAGCAGGGTTTCCCAGACAGATAATAGTCTCTAGATCAGTGGTTCTCAACCTGTGGGGTCCCCAGATGTTTTTGGCCTTCAACTCCCAAAAATCCCAACAGCTGGTAAACTGGCTGGGGTTTCTGGAAGTTGTAGGCCAAAATACCTGGGGACGCACACCACTGTTCTAGATGATTACCTCTGGTCATAGACATTATGGCAACCACATATTTTTGTGCTGGAAAGACCATGTCACCATTCTGTACAACGAGGCAAGTCTCTCAAGATGCTTTTGGAGCATCATCTCTCATTTGGGGCCATGTTAACATATGGGGTGCATCTACGCTGTAAAATTAATGCAGTTTGACCCCACTTTAATTGCCATGGCTCAATGCTGTGGAATCATGGGACTGTTTGTCTCTGCCAAACAGTCCTGGCACGTCACCAAACTAAAATCCCCATGTTTCCATAGAAGTGAGCCACGACCATTTAAGAACATAAGAACATAAGAAGAGCCATGCTGAATCGGGCCTCAGCCCATCTAGTCCAGCATTCTGTGTCACACAGTGGCCCACTAGTTGTACACTGGGATCTCTAGCAGAAAGGAGGGCAGAACCCTCACCTGCTCCCGACCCCCCACAACCAGTACCCGGGGAAAATCCTGCCTGCCTCAATCAACACAGAGGTGGCACTTGGATGTCCATTTCAGTAGCTACTGATTCCCTTGGTATCCATGAATCTGTCTAATCCTGCCTTGAAGCTGTCCAGGCTGACAGCTGTCACAACCTCCTCTGGAAGTGAGTTCCATAACCCGATGACCCTCTGGGTGAAGAAATATTTCCCTTTATTAGTCCTAACTTTCCTACCCTGGAGCTTTAGGGAGTGCCCCCTAGTCCTAGTGTTGTGTGACAGAGAAAATATTTTTTCTTTATTCACCTTTTCTATCCCATGCATGATTTTATACACTTCGATCAAGTCACCTCTTAAACGCCGTCTTTCAAGGCTGAAAAGACCAAGGCGTTGCAACCTGATTTCATAAGGGAGCTGCTCCATCCCTTGGATAATTTTTGTTGCCCTTCTTTGTACCTTTTCCAGTTCCGTTATATCCTTCTTAAAGTGGCATCCAACAGAATTACATCTACAGCATAGATGTACCTTTAGATTTAGAGGAGTATGCCGAGGAATCCTGTAGCACCTTAGAGACTCACTGAGAGAATGAAATTGGTGGCAAAAGCATTTCTAAAACAAGTCTATTTCCTTATATGCTTAATCTATTAAAACCTATGCTACCAATTTAGATTTAGTCTACGAAAGCTTATCCTACCAACTTGGTTCTCTCAGTCTTTAAGGTGCTAATATATTAGATTAACATGGACATGTTCGTATGTTGTGGACTTTCATCATTCCAAGCCATTGCATATGCTACCTGGAGCTGATGGAAACCGGAGTCCAATAGCATCTGGAGAGCCATAAATTCTCTGTCCTTAAGGTAGAGATAGTAACTTGTAGTGCAAAACACAGAACAGCTAGAGAAACTGATGATTCATAAAGGGAGTTGTGAAACAAAGTGGATTATTTTATTATTATACAACATTTTATTACTAATCCCAGTTAAATTTGGTTAGTCAACGATTATGTCCATTGATTCAATAGGTCCACTCCTGGCAGGTCTAACAAAAAGATTCAAGGATTTTGTCAGCCTTTGAATAGATCAATTGAAATAAATTGGCCAACAGTGGCATGTTCAATTGATGTTCAATTGATTTTAATGGGTCCACTATCAGTAAGACTTTCTTTGGATCCAACCCATAGCATAATGTAGGGGTGAAATCCTTCAATCATCATAAGTTTCTGAACTGCTATTTCCATCACACTGTTGCCAGACTAGCTAGGGGCAAATAGGAAATTGAGTTCAACAACCCCTGGTTGGCCACAGATTTCTCAACTCTGCTATAGCAGATACTCAGATGACAAGATCTCATAATGTGAGCAGAATAAAAATAAATTCTTTCTTAAAAGAGGCCAAATGGTAAATTTTATAGCATACAATACTGTTGAATAAATTACTTGAAAGTTAACTGAGTGACATAGTGTAAAATGGTGCTCAGCAAGTGTTTCTTAATAGCATAAAATGTAATGAAGTTACACTTACAAAAGAACAGCTGCTTGGAATAATGACTGCACAGAGACAAATTTTTTGGCAAAAACCCTTTTGCTGCCGCCGCTGTAATTCATACCAAGGGTTTAAAACGCCAAAGTAAAGTCTACTATACCCAATCACAGTTTTTCATGTGTATACAGTCTGATCTAAGGTCTTTTGCATAATTCCAGAACGTTTAGAACAGAGTAGATCTCTTAAAGGCAAAGTCATTAATTTTAGTTAGTGGACAAATAGTTGTAAAGATGAAACATTTCCTGAATTGGCAGAAGAGGATTATTTAAATAATCCAATCACCTATTTTGAATTTTAAGTGGGTAATTTGCAGCTCATCGATATCAAACCATCAGCATGGGAAAGCATGATGGGAGCTTCAGTCCAATCACTTGGAGAGTCATAGGTTATTCCATCTTAAATATTGCAGAGAGAATAGCATTATGTTTCCCTTTCTGCATTTATGGCAAGTGTATCAATTATACAAGCTTGAAAATGTTGCCTCTCTGGCCAGAAGATTATTGCCGTTGTAGCCCAAAAGGCGTTTTTGCTTGTATAAGGACTCCATCTTACCCTCTTTAGCCATTCCCCCTGCCTGCCCCACTGCTTTTGTAGCCCCTTTCACTGATTTTGAGCTGTTTTTCCAGGGGGCTGAAACTGGGGTGCAGAAGTCACAGTGTATGAGTGAAACTATAGCCCAACACTACAACTTCTTAGAACTGGTGAGTCATTTTATAGTCCCATTGCTCAGTTTCCTTTCTAGAATATAGTTTAAGATTATGGTGATCAAATACAGAGCATTTAAATTGCATCAATTAAGTTTATGCTTTGGTTATGCATTGAAATTAACCTCTCTGGGAAAATAAAAAATGTCCTTTGTACAAGGAAAGAGAATGTGACGGGTGCCACAACTGGCAATCATCAGAATTTGGAAGAAGTGTTTACTTGCCTTTAATTCAACTTCTTCCCTAGACTTCCTGGCTTCCCCCATAGCTAATTTAAGTATTAGAAAAGTCCCTGCCTTCAGAAGACGTCTGTGTTGTAGTAAAGATCTTCCTTCAACGTCTAGGTGGAGGAAGGTGAATCACCACGGAAAACTATTATGAGTCCCTGATGAGAGGTCAGGGATGGAGATCAGGGATGGAAACTTCAGCCCATGGGTATTTTTGATGTGTCAGTTGTTTCTCATACATGCTGGACATTTGCTTCTTGCAGCCATCATTTAGATGTCCTAGGTCAGGGCTTCTTAAACTTTTCCCACTCGTAACCTCTTTCAGCCTAAGAAATTTTTATGTGATCCCAGGTATATAAGTAAGCCTTCGCAACCTAACTTGGCCTAACCATATCTGACAATCTTAAGTCAAATATTGTTGCTCAATGCTCTAATGTTTTAATGTTTGAATTTTTAATGTTTTAATGTTTTATTTGCTGTTTTTGTTGAATTTGTGAGCCGCCCGAGCCACCCTGGGAGTGGCGGCCTAGAAATCGAACGAATAAATAAATAAATAAAATGTACTGATAATAAATTAGCATTTGCAAGTGTTGTTAAACAGTTACACACACACAAGAGGGTGGATCACATTTTTTTGCCTTCTGTGTCTTAAAAACATTATGAATTAACGTATAACAGCAGAAGTTACTACAGATCATAGTCTGAACTGTCCTTTACACAAAACTACTGTTCAACTTAATCACCATCAATTTGCACACATTTGCACCATCATTTAACCCAGGTATCAAACCCATCTTGGAAAATTCAGGGTTTTTCTTCGTGAACCATGATTTTAAAGCTGTTTTAACATTCAGGTTGTTGCATCTGAAACCAGGTAGGTTGTCGTTCAGAGGTCCAAACAGGTAAATGTCACAAGGGGCCAAATCATAAACATTCTTCAAGTGAATATGGATTTCCTTTGGTGCGCAACCTTCTTTTGCCAGAAATTCAATGACTACTCTTTCTTTTAGCTTCAGAATCATGGTTCTAATCAGTCAATCGGAAAAAGAAAAGACTATCAGTAGAGTAAGGACACAGTCTAAAAATATATAGGAGTTCTTCACAATACACAGAGTCAGGTTTTCATGGGAGATCTTGGAAAATATCCAGAAGGGGCTGGAATTCAGAATTCCATAGTACTACTCGGCACTTTCTGTTGATGAGTCTGTCCCCAGTTTGAACTAACCAAACTAACTGAAGCAGAATTGAGGCAAGATTAAGGTAATGTCAAAACAATGAATCTTACAGTCAACACATATTAATTATGGCTTGTGCTTTCATAGTACATTAATTACAACTTGCTTTCCAATTATTGTAGGCTTATATTAATATTTAGCCATCTTGACACAGCTAATTGTTTTTACAGTTGTTACATGGTTACCTAACCTAATGGAAAATTGATGGGTGATATAATGAAAGGAAAAGGTAGACCTAACTGTTAATGAGATGCTGTTTCTTGCTCAAAATTATCTGAATTCCAGTTTTAAGGAATAATTCACATTTTACATTATCTTAAAGGTTCCACTCAATTTTATATGTTTTTGTTTTATAAATGGGTCCTTTACAGACTAGAATAGAGATTTTACCTTTTATGACAATACTTTTTCAAAGGAAAAATCTGGCCACAATTGTAATATAGCAGAAGGCATGACATTATCACTTGGTGAATTACAGTTCTAGTTCACTGGGCAATGAATTTACTCCATATTTAAGTGTTAAAGGTGCTGAAATTACTTGAGGATAGAGTTTAACACTTTGTGAAGAGCTCCTTTAAAGGAAAGGTCTTTTAAAAGGGCACTGCATTGGTTTAATTGTACTATTTTTTAAAATCCTTTTAAGTGTATGTTTAAGTGTATTGTTTTCATAGTATCATAATGATTCTAGTCTATATACTTCCCTTAGCCTCACTTTTGGGGAAAAGGCAGGTATAAGCAAAGATAATGATTGCAACAAAATTAATTCCATAAGTTACTTAAAACAGTATTAATACTGTTGTATAAACAGTATTAGTCTGGTTAGGGTAAAAAGACATATTGGCAGTTAGTTTGCTATGACTTAATAGAATACCTTGTGTCCTACCTAACCTATTTCTGTGTCCCACTGGTAGTACATATTCCATTGGTTGATTACCTTGTCCGAGAGTTAGGGTGGCCATGATAAAGTAATGGAAGTGCCTTTTGTAACTCTTCTGAGGCTCTGGAAGACTGCACCATGATGCCGTGGCTGCCATTTTTGGACAACCAGGAGTGATCTTCTCAGGCCTACATTTGAGGGGAGCATTTGGGGCTCTTTTCTTCTTGTTTTGGGGACTCAATGGAATTCTTTTGCAGATTAATGTGGTCCAGGATTGTTTGGGAACTTGATGCCCAATATCCCACTAGGTGCATGCTGCCCTCAGGCCACACTCTGAAAGAAACAATGTATAACACATAGAATTGAAATCTGAACCAGCCACATTCATCTGAAGTGCTAACCTTAAACATACTTACTGAGTGAAAGTTTGGACATTTGGAGGGAATGTATGAGGTTAATACTGGCATCCCATTTACTGAGGTCATGTTTTCCCTGAATCATATTGTTTGGCAATGTAGCCCAAAGTCCATTTTTGTAGAGTTCCTATTACTCAAAAGCAAAAGTAAGTTTTTTGGATTAATGACCATAGAAAGTGGGAGATTCTGGAAACGCCAAAAGAATAATTCTTCCAACCTATGTTTAAAACAGATCATTAAAAAAATCAGTAGACATTTTTGAACGTATACTAGTTATACCTCCATTAATAAAGCAGATGTGTTCCTTGGCAGTGGCTTCTTTCAAAATAAGTTGCAGATATGACATGAAAAGTATAAGGATAGCTGCCTTGAGTTTATTTCTAGCTGCTTTGAGTCTCTTTCTTAGAAAAAGCAGAATAATAGTAATAGTAATAATAAGTTCCTATATCACAAAAAAGAGGCAGTTGGATATGTTCCAACTTTTTTAAATAAAAAAAACCCAAAACACTAACAATATGCTCACAAGAAATGAAACAACCAGGTCAGAAAAGCCTTGCATAAGTAATAACAATATTTTGAACATCTCAGAAACTACTTGAAGGCTTCTTCCAAATTGCATCCAAGGATGACTGAAGGAAATTGTCCAAGGAGTCACACTGGAGGGCTTAAGAGATTCCTGGAGAGAACTTTTTAAATCAAATTCACAAATCAATCTGGCAAAAATCAGGACTGCAAATGTGGCGAGACTACTGTACAACTAACATTTGGGAGGCATGGTAGGAGACACTTTTTCTGTAATTGTATATACCTGAATTATTAATCTGAGCTGTAATTTTGCTACAAATTCTTAACAAAAAAGACTCGTATGTTACACAGAATATCTGCTTTCAGTACAAATTGACTTTTTACAAAGCACCGGATTGTGAATTATTAAAACCACAGGGATGAGTTTAGAGAAATATTCCTGTCAAACCTAACCAGCCAAGGAAGTTATGTTAGTATCATTCTTTCTATTGTGTGCAAGTGAGTAGGAGTGAGAAAAGCAATTGTTATCTAAGAATTTTATGACTAAAGCCGAACAGGAGACTATTATTAATGGATATCAGCACTATTGAACAGCAAAAGACATACTGGTGCTTTGAAACATTCAAGTTACCATATAACCAGCCCCATTAAATTAACAAGCTTTCTACAAATATAATAGATGGCCTTTGAACAGTTACACGGTACTGCAGAACATTTAAAGCTATGTATCCTAATGCTACATTTATTTTTACAAATAGGTTACACACTGTGCTTGGACCAAAACATCAAGCATTGCTATTTTGCTGCAGATATTTATTGCATGTAGTCTATGAACCATCTAAAGAATGGATTGCCTCACAAATTAATATCAATTAAAATATGTCACGATGATAAATTACAGTACCATATTGCTATGATTCCTTCCAGCTGTGCAGACCTCAGTCTGTAACCCAGCAGTAGAGCTATGTTCCCATCTACTGTGTCTTACAGAAATTTTTGATTTATTGAGCATCGCAATTTTTTCCTGGGTTAAAATTGGAGGCACATTTCACTCTACTCTCATCCTGTTTGTAATTGAGATAGCTCAGTTAACATTGCCTTCTGGCATCTTGCCCTCACCACCCAGTTAGTTGGGGTTAAGGATGGGACCATGCTTTCTGCAAAATAATGAGGCTTCTGCTCTGTTTCTTCAAGTTGTACCCTATGGTGAATTCTCCAGCAAGGAATCTTAGTGCACATTTACTTCCTCCTTGATTGCTTAAATTCTACTGTGAATCTTAGATAGATTCACTAAATTAGTGGTTACTTAAATTAATGCTCATATAAATCATATTGATTCAATGGGTTTATTCTAGTTGTAATAGGATTCATGTTGCTATCAATGCCCAAGCAATGGCAGAGAGAAGGTGGTTTTCCAGCCCTTCTCTTAAAACCGAGGAACTGAGGATTATTTGCCATTTGTCATCTTATCTATATATCCTCCGGGATTCCTCTTGTCATTTTCTGGTTGTCTGAGCCCTTCAAATCATGAGCAGGTAAATTTAGTATCGACACTTCACTTCAACAATTTTAAGTCTTAGAATATTTAATATTAGAGAATAAGAGCTCCATTTGCTGGTTCTAATCTAAGTCTGAAATAGTTTGGAACAAAGTTACCTGAAAAATCACATTTTCCTTTTATCTTTCTACCTGAACTTGAAAATCTTTTTTCTAGCAGCTTGCTCTTCTCCCCAACTAGATTTGTCAGATTGAAAACTATTGAAGATTCCTGTAACACCTGCCCAAAATTTATTTTCAACTGTTGTTGAAAAGAAGTAATTTTGGGGCTTCCGGCCCGGCGAAGATGGTGGCAGGACGGGCACTTTGAGGGCTCCTTGAAGTGCCGCCTGCTCCTCTGGCCGGAGGGCGATCTACGCCCTCCCTCCCAGCGGACAGAAGGTCGGAGAGGAGCGTGGCCGGCAGGCAGGATCTGGCGGCCCCAGAGGTCTCCCCCTCCTCAAGAGGAGGAGATCGAGCGGGCCCGGATCCAGGCCAGAGCGGCGAGCGAGCCGGGGAGCAGGGAGCGGGCGGCGACCCGCACTTACTGCTGGCCCAGCCGGGCCTCCCCTCCCCCCCCCCCCCAAGCAAGGGCAGGAGGAGAAGAGGACCAGGACTGGCCGTGAGCGTGGGAGACCAGTGGCTGGTAGGAGCGCTGCCACCGGTGGCACGAAAAAGGGGGTAAAAGCAGCGGGGAAGCCAGCGGGGAAGCTGGGGGGCGCCGCAAACGGCACCCAAGAACAGGGGATCGCCCCCCCCCCAACGAAGGAGAGGAAAAATAAAAAAAAGGTGTGTGGAGCCGACCAGACCGGGGAGGGAGCAGAAGAGCCCAGCAGACTCAGGAGAGAGGGAGAAGGGATTGGCAACGAACACAAGATGGCGGCTGAGAGTTTATAAGGGGAAGAAGAAGGAAGTTTTGGCGGGAGCGCCATTTTGAAAAGGGCCTCACTCCCCTCTCTCCTCAGGATTGCAGGAGGTTCTCCCACAGAAGCCCCTGCCCACATCCCCATCTCCAGGAGGTAGGGGGGACAAAACCAAGGTATTGTTGGGCCCAAAGGGGGAGGGCAAGAGGAGACCAAGGCCAGACATAAGAAGTGAAAGCATTATCAGGCTAAATACAGGAACAACTGAACAAATAACCAAACAATAAATAAATTAAAAGTGAATACCACAAGAGCAAAAGAGTGAAGGATGGGACAGGAAGAGGGATCAGAAGAGGAGGAAATATCTCTGGGAGATGTCCTTGCAGAGCTGCGAAAAATAAGGGTAGCCCAAGACGGCTTCCTACGGAAGATAGATGCCATAATGTCCCAGCAGGAAGAACAAATGGATGCGAACCAGGAGCACTCCCTACAGGTTAGAACAGAAGAGGCGCTCCCCACAGGGCCAGGGCGGTCGACCTTCTATGAGGATGGAGAAGACGCACCCCGGGTCAAGGGAGAGAATGCAACAATAGGTGAAAGTGGAGAGAAGAGAGGGAAGGAGAACGTAAAGCCGCGGGCAGGATCAGAGGGAAGAGGACCCCGCCGCAAAAGTAGGGAGGTAGCCTCGCTGGATGCTGCAAGAACGACGTCGAAGGGCCCTAACACCTCGGTCCCCCAGAAAAGAGAAGAGGGGAAAAATCAAAGGGCCGCGGCAACACCCAAGAGCCCCTGCCTGGATGCAGATAAGCAGGACGGCAAAAAGAATGGGACGCAGCCCAATAGAAAGAGAAGCTGGGCGGGAACAATCCAACAAGGAAGAGAGAAAAACCTAAAGAAAAACTGCCCTTACTCTCTTGAGGCGTACTTCAGGCCTACGAGATGTGGCATCCTGGGGATGGATACGGAAGGCCTCGAATCGCCTAGGGAGAACGGTTAGAATGGAGGCTGAGGGCCGTGAAGGGGCATGGGGTACGGCTATGTTGGAAGACCGGGAACAGATAATGGCCACCAAACGCTGGAAAGGACAAAAACTAAGCACAACAGACTGCTCCAAGATGCAGAGGGATATGAAGACCCATGTTGGAAAAAAAAAGAAGGGAAAAGACCCGAAAAGGAAGACCAGGAAAAAAAGGAACGTCCAGCTTAACAAGGAGGGAGACTGCAAGAGGGCAACAAGGAGCGCCCATAAACGAGGACCTTAGAAGGAAACAAGTTACTCCTATCCTTATCTCTTCCATCCACCATTACTCATCATTAGCCCTCCCAGAACTCGGATCAAACAGTCTCCTTCACCGCCCCTGACTCTTCCCCCTTCTACCCCCATCCCTTGTTACCAACCCCCCAGCACCCCCTTCCCACTCCCTCTACCCCCCTCCCATCATTACTCTCAGCCTCTCCTTTATCTTTCCTACTGTCCTCTATTTGAAACTGTTCACCCACTTTCACTGTTTGTTTATGGTAAAACCCCAATAAATATAATTCAAAAAAAAGAAGAAAAGAAGTAATTTCAGTAGGTGTTGCTTATCATGAAGCCAGGCAACAAAAATACCTGGGTGAACTTCCTTCTTCTAAACTGCCATTAAACAGACATGAGCCCTTTCTGATTGCAGTCTGATAACTCAATCCCTACTGAAAGAATTTTAATACATGGCTTTCCTAGGATTGGCATTCAGACTCCTCAGTTCTCTGGAGAGGGACATTTTAAAGTCACTTTTGATGCAAGGTGACCCGGTACTTTCAAAAACTTGGACTCTTGCTCTTTTTATTTATTTATTTATTTTATTTATTTATTATTCGGGTTTCTATGCCGCCGACTCCCTGAGGCTTGCGGCGGCTCACAGGAACCGAAGGTACAACTACACACAAGCAATGCGATAAAACATCTAAGACAATTAAACAGTTAAAATAGCAAAATACAAAACCCCCAGGTACAGTTCAGAAATTAGATAGCGTGACACCCCAGGACAGCGGCTAAAGCGGAACATGGGCAGGACCTACTCACCGAAGGCATGCTTAAACAAATAAGTTTTGCAGGCGCGTCTAAACGGGAGCAGGTCCTTTATAGCCCGCGTTCCAGCCGGGAGGGCGTTCCACAGCGTAGGAGCTATAACGGAGAACACCCTCCGGCGAGTAGATGTCAGTTTAGCCGATTTCGCCGAGGGTATCTCTAACAAATTAGCATCCTCGGAGCGTAGTGATCTCGGGGGACAGTGTGGGGTGAGTCGGTCCCTCAAGTACGCTGGCCCCAGGCCATGCAAGGCCTTAAAGGTAAGAACCAACACCTTGAAGGAGATCCGGTGCTCGATTGGGAGCCAGTGCAGATCCTGCAAAACAGGTGTGATGTGGCGGCCTGCTGGGGTTCCAGACAGGAGCCGGGCGGCAGTGTTCTGCACTAGCTTGAGCTTCCGGGTCGCCGACAAAGGAAGGCCAACGTAAAGCGTGTTACAGTAATCCAGCCTTTTTAAGTGTGCTTATGCTTTCCCTTCTCAGATAAACTTGTAATTAGTCCTTAAATTAAACAATTAATTCAACATAAACAGCAGGTGTCAAAATATATTTGTTTTTGTCCTTTCTCCCTTCTGTCCTCATTTATTTTTAGACTATAAACCTCCATGACTTTGGCTGAGGATTGTGTTATTTCTCAAACTAGGGATAGAATTCAAGTTTATACTATTTCTTACAAATATGGCTGGAAATTAAAAAAACTATGGTCAGAATTCATGTTTGCAGTTACAAATGAATAACCTGAAGTTATGTATTGCTAATAGTTCATGTTCATGATCCCTACATGTTCACAAATTTAGGGAATACATTGGGATTGTAAAATTCCCTCAGTCCACTTACCAGACAGCAACTGCTCTGAACCATAAGGTTCTGTTCTCTTATTGGTTGGAACACATCTGACTAATGTTTCCATCCTCCTCCCATGAGTGATCCCCAGTGCAAGTGATGCTGCTTCTGACTGTTGTACTGAAGATTACTCACAGGTGAGGTTGAAGACATCAGTCAGCTGTGTCCCAGTCAACGGGAGAACTTACCTGTCACTTGCAGTAGCTGCTGCTTGTAAAATGATCATGGAGGTGGAAGGAGTTATTATTCCAAATGATACCATTGGAAATTGGCAATGCAGATTTAAAGGACATCCAAGAGAATGCCAAATTCTTTGTGTTTGGATGGAGGAATATAGCCGAATGCTGTTTTTGTATCCCACCCCAGCTCTTTTCCAACCAGTAAACGACAATGTGGGTTGGGGAGGGGGGGGGGAGGCTGTGCTAACAGCATCTGAAAAGCTGATACACATGGTTGCCATTGTACTACTGGATGTATCCTCCTGCAATGACCCGAAAAAGATATATGGAATCATAAGAAAAAAGTACATATGTGTATGTTACCAAATAGCATTCTTACTTGGATTTCACAAATTTGCTATGTGTACCTGGACCTTGAAAAAGTATGTGTAGTAATTGGATACAAATGTACAATTTCATGACCTTTAAATGCAAACACATCATTTTACATTGCAGGGAAAGTGCCTGTATGTTTTTTGCCTTTTAGGAAAATACACTTTCCAGAATCTTGAGCTGAGCTCCATGGAAATTTGGCATGCTCATTAGCACAGTGTGAGCCTAACCTTCTCTTCATATAAAGCAATTACACTCCATTTTTGTTGCCAGATGTTGAAGAATATTCCCTTGTTCTTCAGGCCAGAAACTCCTCTTGAAGTAGAAATTTACAGGGAACTAATGAATTTTTAAAAAATATTTCTACATGTATTTAAATGTTTATTTATGATATAATTTTCTTAAATTTTAAAATGGGGAGAACGTGGCAGTGGTTGCTTGGTCAAAACATTATTATTTTTCCTATGGGTATTATACATTCAGGCTTGTTGAGCAAGAATGAAAGTCTCCAGGAAGATGCACGATCTTTGGGCTGCATGCTATAGTATTTTGAAGACACAATGTATATTGTTCAAAAGCTGTGTGGGGAGATTGGTATGCTTTTTGTCAAAACAGAAGGAAAAGCTGCTTGTAACATTGGGCAGAAACAATCCCAGAAACAAAATCTGGAAATCATTTCCTGGAAGTGATGATTGATTGAAGCCATTGCACACAAAAGCTCCACCAGAACAGGATTGTTCCCACAGTGAGTCCTATTAACAGGATTCCCAGGACACTGGATTCTGGGGGGAATTCTGGTGAATAGCGAAATGTAGTAGGGATCCAGAACTCAACTGCTTTATTACAAAAGGAAAATAGCTTGGGAGAGTTACTTTTTAGAATCCTCATCGTGCAGGGTTGGGCTAGATGCCTGGAAGCAGTAACTTGTGCTACTTTAGCTGGCCTCTTTCACTCGTGAAAGTAAAACAGCAGCCTTAAGTAGCAGTTTTCAGGGGGTCAGGAAAGGGCAGCACAATCTTATTTACACATATAACCTTTGGTATTATTTTTACTGCTTGGAAGTAGGTTATGGTGGGATTTCTTTTCTGATTTCTCATGTCAAAATAACCCAATAGTTTTGATTACGCGGCATGATCTGCTTGAGGTGGGCAGAGCCACCCTTCCTTCTTTGCCTTGGGCACCAATGTGGCTTGGACCAATATTGAACTCTACTCTTTGCTATATTAAAAAATGAAGCCAATCTGCCAGTTCCAAGCAGTTTATTGTACCAATGTCTTAATTTTTCATGGCCACTGTGCTCATGGCCTTTTGCTTCCAGACACCACTAGTTTACATATAGCAGGGTGGTGCAACAGTAGGATTCTGGCTTTTATATCTGAAATAAACTTGAAATGGGACAGCCCTTCAAATAAGTCAACTCTTTGCAAAGTAGGATACATCTCCATGAATGTGTGTGTGGCCTTTTACCTCACCAGAAATCTCCAATAGGAAAAGATGATATATGCATTACTTCCCATTGAGAATGATGCTTGCTCAAAAGGATACAAGCATGAAGGGCTGAGGTCTATAAAACAATGTATCATGAGGAGAAAGTGGATAGAGAGATATTTTTTCTTCCTCTCTTCCTAATATTTGAAGTTGTCCAAGTAAAAATGAAAGGTGACAAATTCAGAATATATATTAGAAAGAACTTCAAA
This sequence comes from Anolis apletophallus, assembly GCA_030556195.1. Classification (NCBI taxonomy): domain Eukaryota; kingdom Metazoa; phylum Chordata; class Lepidosauria; order Squamata; family Anolidae; genus Anolis; species Anolis apletophallus. The sequence goes on from JARBWK010000007.1 coordinate 115,341,160, forward strand.
CAGGGCATACAAATTAAACTCTGGAATTCATTGTCATAAGTGATACCTGGCTTGAAAGCAATACATGTGAAAACAATCTAGGCATCTAAGTAAACCACAAGTTAAATATGAGTCAAAAGTATAATGTGGTGGCCAAAAAGACAATGTAACCTAGGCTGTATCAACATGAGTACAGTGTCCAGAGCAAGGGAAATAAGCGAGACCACTCCGTTCTGCTTTGGTCAGAACTCACTTTGAATACTGTGTTCTGTTCTGATCACCACAGTATATGAAGGAATTTGCAAATTGGAATGTGTCCAGAGAAAGCTGACCAAGATGATAAAATATCTGGAAACCAAACACTATGAAAAATGACTTGGGGAGTTGGGTATGTTTAGCTTGGAGAAAACTGAGAAGTGACATGATAGCCATCTTTAAATATCTGAAAGATGAGCATGTAGAAGATAGGGTATGTTTATTTTTTACTGCTCCAGAGACTAGAATATGAACTAATGGATTTAAAAGACAAGAAAAGAAATCCCCTCTAAATATTAGGAGTAACTTTTCACATGCGTGAACTGTGGGACAGTGAAACAGACTGCCTCAGACGAAGATGGACTCTCATTCTTTGCAGATCTTTAAACAAAGGCTGGATATCAATTTGGACAGTTTCAAAGGGAAATTGGATAAGTGCTCGCGAATTTGGTCCAACAATGGCTATTGGCTAGGTTAGTAGTTTGATGTATGTCACCTCTGTTACTAAAGGCTTAACACATTATTGGTGGGGAATGTGTGAAGGCAGGTGCAATTGTTTCATTTCCTGCCATTAGTCTTCTCTTCAAGACCTGTTTTAGCCACTACACAAGCACGCATGAACCTTCGTAGACCTTCATGACCAGCATGATCCTTCTTACATTGATCCCATCCGTAACATGTGCCACTGATTCAAATTTACAACATACTACACTAATCCAATGTTCCTTTCTAGCAATTAAAAAGATATTTAGGTCTAAACAGTTACTTCCATTGTTTAAAAACAAAATCACAGTGTGGACAAAACCATCTTCCTCTCAGGGGAACAAAATTTTGACCAGAAGCTCAATTAGCTCCAGCTGTTTGCTGCACTTTGCCAGATTGTTCATAGTCCCAACTGGAGTTCCGAAACTGGTTTGGGGTTACCTGACAAAAATGTCTTCTCAAATGCTCATGGCATGTTGAAGTATTAATATTCTACAGAACCACAGAACTGCCAAGTACAAAAGAGAATAGCACAATTATGTGCTGTAGATTGTTCCTGGCAGCTGGCTCACAGCTGTGAAACCTATCCCTGAAACTTATCACTATGATATCTGAACATCTGGTGATTCTCCCTCATCACTCCTCTTCCCCAAAAGCCCAACAAACTTCACATCGCTTAAGCTATCACATATGTCTTGTGTTCCTCTTCCTTCCTGCCCCTATGGAGATTTTAATGTTTAATTGATGGCAAATGAAATCAACAATGTAAGAACTTTTAAAAGAAAGAAGCACCAGCTCCTTCTCCAGGCTACATTTCCAAAATGGGAGGAGGTTAGATTCAATATAAAGTCACAACTTCTTGGCACAATTTTACCAAGGCTGGCCCAACCGTTAGGCAAAGTGACACAAAAGTTTCCAGGAAGTAATGGCAGGAATTAAGTACATCTATGGCAAGAAGACCATGCCTTTTCCTTTCTATGCATAGGCAAAACACAGGAAGCTGTTAGACATGTCTATTGTATTTTGAAGGGCGAATAGTTTACCTTGGGCTCATCTTGATTTTTATTGTTGCTCAAATAATAAGATATAATTGTACTGGGAGGTACAATTTTTATTGTTGCACAATATGAAGATATAATTGTACTGGAAGACCCCATCTGCTGTTTGTGCACACTGGAGATTAGTGAATCAGTTTTAAAGATATCCATAAACTCCTATTTCATTGTTTTCATTATTGGAGCTGGGAATTTTATATGAAGTAATGCTGGGGGACATTAAGACATGCTGATGCTATTGGACTGCAATTTAAATCAGTAGAAGATGGCATGGCGCCCATAGTGAGGAATCACTACAGTACCATCACAGCTGGAACTCCATACCTTACCCATCACAGATACATAGGTGTCAACCAGTTTTTATGTGTTTAAAGACTGAAGCAAAGGTTTTAACACTAAAAAAATGATGTGTTTTATGTGTTACATTAGGAGAAAGGCAGAACATAAACAAATAAACTGTAGTTTTAACTTGAAAGAAAACCAATGGATTCTAGCAAGTCAACACTTTGATCCTGACATGGAAAGCCTGGTTTTAAAAAACAAAACAAAACCATTTACTTCTGAGTCCCATTAGTGGTCTTTACTGCCACATCATGATGAATATACCAATCTTGTTGATTTTGGAAGCTAAACAGAAAAGGCACTGGTTGGTACTTGGATCCTGACATCTTAGGCATTTCCAATTGGCAATGCCCATGGTTTGACTCAGTATAAGGCAGATTGCTATAGACTAATCATCACAAATTCTGCCCATTTCCTAATTGTAAAGCAGAAACACTATTAAACCTCTTCATAAAATGTGTGACAGAATAAAGCCAAAGATAGTGACATCTTTAATCCAACTGACTAGACATTCCAATATTGATAGGCTCTAAGAAATATAAATACAGACAGCTATCACATTTGCAAGCTTGACTTCGATCGATTTGTTTATTCACAGATATGATTCATATGCTATCTCTAGGAATAGCTAGATTCTAGGCCTGTTTCCGATAATCAGATACATCCGATTTTCGCGCGGGGGAGGGGGGGGGGTTGGACTTCCGATAATAATAATAATTATTATTATTTATTTCAATTTGATAAACCGCCCTTCCCGAGGCTCAGGGCGGTTTACAATTGAAGTGATATTGAGCACAGTGCCCCAAACAGGAAGTGGATTCGCCATTCCAAGAGCTCCATCACCATTCTCGGAAAGGGCTCAGATGTCATATTAATTTTATGTCCCATTTTTACATTGTTTATTAATGTGTTAACAGTGCTTAATATTTTGTACCAGTGGCTAGTTTTGTCATTAGTAGCGGTCAAAAACGGATGGAAAAGGGATTCCCCATAGTTTTGACTCTCCCTTCTGCTGATTTTCGCGCATTGCGCAATCATGGACGCTATTTCTGAATACTTCCGATTATCGGAATACATCCGATACCATTTTGATAAAATCACTAAAAAAATTGGAAGTGATTCACATCCGAAGCCAGAGCAAAACCAATATCTGAAACGACTTCCAAAACACATTTTTCCGTTCGAAAACAGGCCTACTAGATTCTACAACACTACTCTATTGTTGATGCAGTGCCCCAATATCTCTAGTCTCTTAATTTCAAGATCAAACCCTAGAAATAAGATTAGAAATACAATAGTTGAATTCTAAGGAGTGGTTTACAATCAAGTCAAGCCAAGAAAGTACCACATCCTGGCAACATTTAGCAACACTAACTTTTCCCAAATTCTTTCACACTTTCTCACTCATTTTAACTCCCTTTAATGCCCATTCTTAAACTACTTCTTCTTTGTTAAATTCAATTTACATTTCCTGGCCACAACACTATCTATAATCAGCTTCTACTGAAAGGAGATCATAAATTTGTTCCGGAGGACTTAGAGGTTTCTAGAGAAATGTTCTCTCAGGTAAAAAAAATCCCCATTTTCCCACAGGGTTCTGCATCCCTAACCTCTGCAAAAATGTAGGCCTATTTCTTTTCTCTTATGCATTGCCATGCCTTTAGTGACTGCGACAAACTGAGTTCTAGTACATCTTAGGAAGCAAAGCTCAATGCTAACCTTGTAACGTTCAATTTTGCTTTCCTTTTTGCTGAGTGAAACCATAAAAAAGAAGCATGAATAAGGTAAGAATGCTAAACCTGAATGATTCTATTACTTACATAGGGCATGATATACAAACATACCTGTCAATTAAGAAGAAATGGTCGACTGTATTTACTTTTGTCACTGAAAACCATTTAAAAGTCGTGATGATTCCGATAGCATGTATTCAGGTTAAGTATTCACTAGTATGTATTTAAATCAACTTGGCTGTCATTGTTCATAAGAAGTGCAATGGATTTAGGATAGTTTTTCCACTCAATCAGAATTTTGTTTTTCTTCCATGTGTGAAAATAAGCATAGGGTATGAGGAAGAAATGACACAGAAATAAAAAAGGAGTGGGAAGGAGAGAAAGTAGAAAGACATTTGACTTTTAAAAGGCTATGCTAAAATACTACAGATGGTGAGGGCGAAAGCAAACCTTACATTTCTGTACCTATTCCTTATTTAAGCAAATTTACAGACCTTTCAGCTAGTGGCTTTGTAAAAATTTCCACATCCTTCCTTTTTTTACACTTTATCCTCTGATTCCCATAAGTAGTAAATAATTCACTAACACATCATTATGTAGGAGAGCGACTATTTTGGTTAATTATTTCTGTAAGTGTCCCATGCTTTAATGAATTAAACTGCAAAATGTGTATCTGTGATAGAAATACCAGATTCTAGGTGTTCTGGAATGATATAGAGCTATCTGGTCTATGTATGTTTCTTAAAATTAACTTTTGACTTATGACAGCCCCAAGAGTTTCAGTTTTTCTTAGACAAGGAATATCCAGAGATGGTTTTGTCGGTTCCTTCCTCTGAAACATGGCCTATAGCAGCTTCTAGTATTCATTGGTGGTCTCCCATCCAAGAATGTTGTCAGCTAAATGAACAATAATGGACATTGCAAAGCATCAGGAATTGTATTACTTTTGAACAACACATAATGAAGAAAAAATACTGTTAGGTTTTCACTGTAATAATGCTGAATCAAGAGACATCAAGTGATCCCAGAACCGTATCACTTTGGAACAATACACAATGAGGTCAAATGGTTGTAAGGCAGATAATATTGAATCAAGAAACAGCCAGTGATCCTTAGCATTCACCTAAGAAATTATTCAAGGCCCAAAGTAATATCCATAAAGCTGAGAAATACCATGTCTATCTATCTATACAGAGTGCAGTCTATTGGAGACAAAGATGGAGCCTGACTCTAGAATGAAACTCACCTAATCTGCATTATTGCAGCCATTATTTTATGTTATAAAAACCTGAAGGGTAAATTTTAGTTATTATCTCCATGTTACACTATTGCATAGTGATTGTGACAATGCTTGATCTGGCATTAAAAGATATAGGTGGATAATAGGATTTTAACTGTTAACTTGCTACTCTTAGAAAACTACTTCAGAGACTCTTAATTCCCTGAATAGCCCAGCTAAAATGGAAAAAAAAATACTGTATCTACTACAGCAAAGTTTCTACAGAGCATGCAATCAGTTGCTCATAGGAAAGCCAGAAACAGGATATGACTTACATAACATTCCTCCACCTGTGCTCTTCAATATCCGAAACACAGAGGCATATTATCTTCGGTACTGCAGGAAAATGTTTATTTAAAGTATTTATCTCCTGGTCCATATTATTGAGAGCTCTGCATTGCTTCCAACAAAATAGGTTAAATAATTTAAAAAGTAGAAGACAACAGTAACATTTAAAAAAAATAAAAATATTCTAAGCATTGTAAAAACATATCGAACAACAGCATGATTTGAAAGGTTGTAATTGAAACAATATAAAAGCTTGTATGTATATTGCCTGGGTGAAGCTTGTAGGATCAACACTTTTATAAAAAGCCAAGGTCTAGATGTTAAAATGAGACCAATGCTAGTGCTAGTCTTCACGGTGAGGGCATTCCACAGTCAGACAGACACAGAAATCTATATTGTAACTAGTAGGTCCTCTATAGGTTGATTCTCTCAGTTTCTAATTATTGCTAAAGTGGCAGTCACTGCCACTTTTTGTGACCATTAATGCCACCGTTTATAGACTGTGGGAAGAAGTACAGTCAACCCTAAATATTCAGTGGGCTTAAGGCAGGCATGGGCAAGCTTTGGTCCTCCAGGTGTTTTGGACTTCCAACTCCCATAATTCCTAACAGCCTGCCCTTGAAAAGTGTCCAGAAACTTCAACTGGATCAGAGAACAGCGGCCAGATTAATCACAGGAGCCAGTTCCAGGGGGCACAACACCTCCCTCCTGAAACAGCTCCAATTTGTTTCCAGGCCCAATTCAATGTGCTGGTTTTAACCTATAAAGCCCTGCATGGGTTTAGTCCAAGTTACTTGAGACACTGTGCCCAACCATATAGACCAGGCAGACTTTTAAAATCCATCAAGGAGACCCTAATTTCCACACAGTCTAGGGCCAACTTGCATCTAAAATCCACTAGAGAAGGAACATTTTCAGGGGCGGCCTCAAAGCTTTGGAACACACTGAAGGAAGTCAGATCGGCTCCCACCCTGATGTCATGTAGAAAAGGGGTGAAGACTTTCCTGTTTTAAATAGCCTTAATTTGAATCCTAGCACTTTACAGTCATATGGGCAATTTTAATTGATTTTAACTTTATTGTTTATAGCATGGATTATACTGTGGAGCATGCTTGGAAATTTTATTGTTTTTTAGCTAATGGTTTTATGGTACAATGTTTTAAAGATGATGTAAGCCGCCCTGGGTCTGCCTGGAGAAAGGTGGGATAGAAATTCCCTAAATAAATAGATAAAATGGTGGAATTTGAAGTCCAAAACGCCCGGAGGGCCAAAGTTTGCCTGTGCCTGGGTTAAGGACACAGGACCTGATGATAGTGGGGGAAAGTTAATAAAAAGCATTGGGCTGCTGTGAGTTTTCCGGGCTATATGGCCATGTTCTAGAAGCATTCTCTCCTGACGTTTGGCCCACATCTATGGTAGGTAATCCTCAGAGGTTGAGAGATCTGTTGGGAACTAGGCAAGTGGGGTTTATATATCTGTGGAATGTCCAGGGTGGGAGAAATAACTCTTGTCTGTTTGAGGCAAGTGCAATTGTTGCAAATGACCATCTAGATTACCACTGAATGGCCTTGCAGTTTCAGTGGCTGGCTGGTTGCTGCCTGGGGGCATCCTTTGTTGGGAAATGTTAGCTAGTCCAGAATGAGTCTTGTCTGGAATTCCCAGGGTTTTTTTTGGGTGTTGGTCTTTTATCTACTGTCCTCTATTTAGAGGGTTTTCTTAAATACTGGTAGCCAAATTTTGTTCATTTTCATGGTTTCCTTTCTGTTGAAATTGTCCACATGCTTGTGGATTCCAATGGCTTCTATGTGTAGTATGGCATTGTAGTTGTCCGAGTGGGACGAGGGAGAGAGCTTTTTCCACTGTGGCCTCCCGGCTTTGGAACTTGCTGCCTAGTGAGATTAGGCAAGCCCCTACCCTGGCAGCTTTAAGAAAGACATGAAAACTTGGCTCTTCCGATGTGCCTTTGATGAGTGAGTGAATATATATCCCATACTTTGGTTCTCCCAACTACAGTTGTTGTCAGGATGCACTCACCCCACCCCACTCCCACCACCCTTAATGAAGGCTTACCCCATTAGTCATCCCTTTTGTGCTCCTCCCCCAAAAACACATTCTATTTACCTCATCCAGGGTTTTATCAATTTTATTTTAGCACATTTGGCCCACCCTGGGTTTCTCTCTATCTTGTTATTTTGGAAATGTTTATTTTATTTTGTTATTTCATGTGTTTATTTTGTTGGTATTTTGCTTCTTTGTATTTTGTTGACAAATGTTGCTGTCCTTGAGCAAGCAAGGATCACCAGCATTGAGGCCATGCTATTGAGAACTCAGCTGCGCTGGGCAGGGCACATCTCTAGGATGGAGGACCACCACCTCCCTAAGATACTACTCTATGGTGAACTCGCCACAGGTCAGCGCAAGAAAGGGGCCCATAGAAGAGATATAAGGACTCCCTGAAACAACATCTCAGGCTCGGCCAGATTGACCACCAACAATGGTCCACCCTGGCCTCACATCGGGAGGCGTGGAGACACACTATCCACAATGCTGCGGCCTCTTTCGAGAAGTCACGCCGAACGGGTCTCGAAGAGAAACAACAACGCCGAAAGAACCGCAACTTGGAAACAACATCACCCAAGGAGACTTTCTGCTGTGCTTTCTGCAAACGGACTTGCCTATCTCGGATTGGCCTTTTTAGTCAGCAACGTGCTTGTAGAAAGCGTGGGATGAGTCCTTCCTGAATCTTCGTTCGCGAAGAAAAGCCAAGAAGATTTTGTTGTATTGTCATTTTGGGCTTGGCCTCATGTTAGCCGCCCTGAGTCCCCTTTGGGGAGATGGTGGTGTGGTATAAATAATGATTATGATGATGATTCTCCAATAATATGCTGTGCCCAGGTTGGTTCATCTGCATTGTTTTTAATCACCTGAAAAAATACCTCTGCAGAATTAATGCATTTTGACAGCATGATGTAATGCTACGGTCGTCCATGCTCTGGCCACATCCCGAATAGATTACTGCAACGCACTCTACGTGGGGCTGCCTTTGAAGACAGTTCGGAAATTGCAGCTAGTCCAACGGGCTGCAGCTACATACAGGGAGCATACCACCCCCCCCCCCCCCATTGTGTCAGCTCCACTGGCTGTCTGTCCACTTTCGAGCTCAATTCAAAGTGCTGGGTTTGACCTTTAAAGCTCTATACGGTTCTGGCCCAGCTTACTTGTCTGAACGCATCTGCCGCTACGTCCCACCTCATAATTTAAGATCATTCGGGGAGGCTCTGCTCTCGCTCCCACCAATTTCTCAAACGCGGTTGGTGGGGATGAGATAGGGCCTTCTCGGTGGTAGCTCCCCATCTGTGGAATGCACTTCCAAGCGACATACGATCAACCCCATCCCTCCTGGCATTCAGGAAAAAAGAGAAATCGTGGCTGTGGGACCAGGCTTTTGCACATTAGCACAATGCAGCACTTTGGATTGGAATTGTAATGGCAAGTTGATGGATATGGCTCAATGCTTATGTTGTGGACGGAACACTGTTTTTAACTTAAGTGTATGTGTATTATGTGTTAATGCTAACTGTATTTTAATGCTGAATGTCTATGGTTTTATATTGTATTTATATTGTGTATCGGCATCGAACTGTTGTCTTTTGTTAGGCCGCTCTGAGTCCCCCCTCGGGGGTTGAGAAGAGCGGGGTAGAAATGATGTAAATAAAATAAAATAACTGCTACGGAATCTCGGGAGCTGTAGTTCAAGGTCTTTAGCAGGCCTGGGCAAACTTCGGCCCTCCAGGTGTTTTGGACTCCAACTCCCACAATTCCTAACAGCCTACCGGCTGTTAGGAATTGTGGGAGTTGGAGTCCAAAACACCTGGAGGGCTGAAGTTTGCCCAGGCCTGGTCTTTAGACTTCTTTGCCTCATCAGACAATTCCCAGGACTCCACAGCACTGAGCCATTTCCATTAAAGTGCTATTAAACTGGACAAATGCCACAATGTAGGTACATAATTCCACTTTTGAAATTTTACATGGCCTTTCGCCTTCTCTGCCAAAGAGTGTTTTTTATTGGTATGTTAAGTTTTAATAATAGTGACTTGGAAGAAAGGAACCCTCCTTCTCCTCCTCCTCCCCTGGTTTCCACAGCCCTCTCTTGCCCAATCCCAAACAGACTGAGACAAGTGAGAAGGGCCCTCCTCTGTGGCTTTGAGGCCTACGCAGCCTCTCTCCAAAAGACGCCTTCGAGGTCTGCTGGGGAGTGGAGAGGCTGCTCAAGCGGCCTCCTCAGGTGATGCTGTGCGTTCAACCAAGGGCGAAGGGCAGAGCCAGCCAGGGCGTTCTTCAAACGCAGCCATAGTTTCCCCAGCCTTCTCTCCTCCCTGTCCAAGCCTCCTCGGGTTCGCCTTTTGCGAGAGACGAGCCCCTGTGGCCACCGTAGGTCCTCACCAACTGACTGCTCTGCTCTCCAGGACGGGTAGGTGGTTATAGCCATTGGGGGGAAAGGAATGCCAGAAGGCCGCGAGGGGGGCAAACTGCGCATGCGTGCCTCTTCAGAGGCCCGCCGCTTGTTCTGCAAGCAGAGATGGGGGAGAAAAGGACTAACAAGGAGGGAGAGTGCGCATGCGTGCACCCGGAGGCTGCCTAGAAGCCGAAACCGGAGACCAAAGGGCAAACAAGAAGGGGGAATGCGCATGCGTGCGCCCAAGGGCCACTTTTAGACCCCGAGGCGAGAGGCAAAAGGATCACGAAGAGAGGAGACTGCGCATGCGTATTCAGTGGTGCATCTGTACTCTTAAATTTACACAACACAAACACCATTTTAACAGCCATAATCCAATTATATGGAATCTTGGGAGTAAGGTTTGCCTGGCAATGAGTGCTGGTGTCCCATGATTCCACAGCAATTAAAGTGGTATCAAACTGGGTTAATTCTACAGTGTAGCTGCACCTTTAGAGCATTTACATTTGATGGGAAGTTTGCCTTTAGATTTCCAAATCTTTGTATGGCTAAGCGTTCGCTGTAAGGCTCACAATTTGAGGACTGAAAGGAAATTAATTTTGTATGTTAGACGACTTTTTTTATAAAAAAAAATTCCCTGTATACCAGATACGGTATAGATAAAATCACCCAGAAGGTTGTCATCAAAAATGTAATTAAACTAGCAATTTAAAATACATTTAAGATAATAATTCTCTCCGTCCTCCAAAGGGAACCAAGGAGTGCTAGTTGGAGAAATGAAATGCGTTTTATTATCTGCAATTTATCTCACAAGCAATTTATAGATTTATTTAGATAGCATGGGGATTGGGAATGTTTGTATTGCATTGGTTTAGCTTCATGTTGTGTTCTCCCATTTAACCATAATCCAGATCAAGTACGCAGATTGTTCCTTCTGTCCATTTACATAATTAAAACCATTTTCTTGGGAACGGATGGGGGAATAAACAAACCACAGTCAGCATTCTGACTAAATTCATAAAATTGAATCGTAGTATTGGAAGAGATCCCAAGGGCCATCCAGTCCAACCTCATTCTGCCATGCAGGGATACACAATCAAAGTAGTCCGGACAGATGGCCATCCAACCTCTGCATCAAAACCTCAAGAGACGGAGATTCCACCACATTCCAAGGCAGAGAGTTCCACTGCCAAACAACTCTTCTTATCATCATGAGATTCTTCCTAATGTTTAGGTCAGGGGTGCTCATTAGGTAGATCGCGATCTACTGGTAAATTGCATAGGGCGGCCTGGTAGATCGCGGGAGGAAGGCTCAGTCCTGCCCCACAGGCTCCAGACGCCACCCAGGTACAGAAGGAGGTTGGACAGGATAGCCCTTGGAGGTCTCCTCCTATTCTAGGAACCCATTGTTATTATTATCAGAGGCTGAATGGCCATCTGTGAAGAATGCTTTGCCAGGGATGGGATGAAGGTGGCGGAGTGGAGGAACTGATCATCATTCCTTTGCCATGGACCGACCACCACCTGATCAGGTTTAGACTCACTGTGCCTTTCCACCTCCGCAGGGGTGGTGGACCTATTAGAATGGTCCGCCCCAGGAGACTTATGGATCCGAATGGATTCCTGACGGCTCTTGGGGATTTTCCCGCCTCCTCGGTAAGTGACCCTGTCGAGGCTCTTGTTTCTCTCTGGAATAGTGAGATGACAAGGGCTATTGACATGATCGCTCCAGAATGCCCCCTCTTGAGTAACCGAGCTAAACCAGCTCCTTGGTTTACTGAGGAGCTGGCAGCAATGAAGCGAAAAAAGAGGAGGCTAGAGTGCGTGTGGCGTCGGAAGCGGAGCAGATCAGCTCGTGTGCGCCTGGTCCCCTTTTTGAGGACTTATGACGCAGCAACCAAAGCCGCACAAAAAAATCTATCGCGGCCAAGGTGGCCGCCGCGAAGAACCGTCCAGCGGAACTGTTCCGAGTCGTTAGGGGTCTTTTAAATCCACCACAGTGCGAGATCCCTGACAGCTCGGTGGTACGCTGTGAAGAATTTGCTAAGGCCTTCGCGGATAAAGTGGCGCTGATCCATTCCGGTTTCGATACCACTTTAACGGCAGTCTCTGAGGATGTGACACGAGCATCTGCTTGTCCGGTTTTAATGGATTCGTTTCAATTGGTTCAGCTCGAGGATGTGGACAAGATCCTTGGAGAGGCGAGGCCCACTACATGCATCCTAGACCCCTGCCCATCCTGGCTGATAAAGGAAGCCAGAGGGGGTTTGGCAGAGTGGGTGAAGGTGGTGGTTAATGCCTCCTTACAGGAGGGCAAAATTCAAGCCAGCTTAAAGCAAGCTGTTATAAAACCGCTGTTGAAAAAACCATCACTGGACCCCACTCAATTAGTGAACTATCGGCCAGTTTCCAATCTCCCCTATTTGGGCAAAGTCATGGAACGTGTGGTGGCTTCGCAACTCCAGGGGTTCTTGGTAGACACTGATTATCTTGATCCGGCACAGTCTGGCTTTAGGCCGGGACATGGTACTGAAACAGCCTTGGTCGCCTTGGTAGATGATCTACGCCGGGAACTCAACAGGGGGAGTGTGTCCCTGTTGGTTCTGCTAGACCTCTTAGCGGCTTTCGATACCGTTGACCACGGTATCCTTCTGGGTTGCCTTGCAGAGATGGGGCTTGGGGGTACTGCTCTGCAGTGGCTCCAATCCTTCCTGGAAGGTCGTACCCAGAAGGTGTCATTGGGTGACACCTGTTCGGCTCCACAGCCGTTGTCCTGTGGAGTCCCTCAGGGTTCAGTTCTGTCCCCGATGTTATTCAACATCTACATGAAACCGCTGGGAGAGATCATTCGGAGCTTCGGAGTAAGGTGTTATCTGTATGCAGATGACGTCCAGATCTGTCACTCCTTCCCACCTGTCACCAAGGAGGCTGTCCAGACCTTGAACCGGTGCCTGGCCGCTGTGTCGGACTGGATGAGGGCTAGCAAATTGAAACTAAATCCAGACAAGACAGAGGTCCTCCAGGTCAGTCGCAAGGCCAAACAGGGCATAGGGTTACAGCCTGTGTTGGATGGGGTTACACTCCCCCTGAAGATGCAGGTTCGCAGCTTGGGAGTGATCCTGGATTCATCGCTGAGCCTGGAACCCCAGGTCTCAGCGGTGGCCGGGGGAGCTTTTGCACAGGTAAGACTCGTGCACCAGCTGTGCCCATACCTTGGGAAGTCTGATCTGGCTACGGTCGTCGACGCTCTGGTCACATCCCGAATAGATTACTGCAACGCACTCTACGTGGGGCTGCCTTTGAAGACAGTTCGGAAATTGCAATTAGTCCAGTGGGTGGCAGCTAGATTGCTAACGGGAGCTACATACAGGGAGCATACTACCCCCCTGTTGTGTCAGCTCCACTGGCTGCCTGTCCAATTCTGGGCTCAATTCAAAGTGCTGGTTTTGACCTTTAAAGCTCTATACGGTTCTGGCCCAGCTTACTTGTCCGAATGCATCAGCCGCTATGTCCCACCTCGTAATCTAAGATCATCCGGGGAGGCCCTGCTCTCGCTCCCGCCTACGTCTCAGATGAGGCTGGTGGGGACGAGGGATAGGGCCTTCCCGGTGGTGGCTCCCCGCCTGTGGAATGCGCTTCCTATTGATGTACGATCCACCACATCCCTCCTGGCCTTCAGGAAAAAAGTAAAATCCTGGCTGTGGGACCAGGCATTTGTACACCAGCACAAGGCAGCATTTTAGATTGGTTTTTAATGGAAGTGGGTGATTATGGCCAATGTTTTTATGGATTGAACATTGTTTTAATCCAGAGTGAATGTGTATGGTGCTAATGTAGTTGTATTTTAATGTATTTTAATGTATTTTAATTGTTGAAGGGTTTGGGGGTTTTATATTGTTATTATGTGGGCATCGAATTGTGCCGTACTGTAAGCCGCTCTGAGTCCACCCTTGGGGATTGAGAAGAGCGGGGTAAAATCCCGAAATAAATAAATAATAAAATTGTGTTTTTCCCTTATGGCAGAAGGAGTTTGGACTGGATGGCCCTTGGAGGTCTCCTTCTACTCTAGGAACCTATTGTTGTTGTTACTATTATTATTAGTAGTAGCAGCAGAGGCTGAATGAATATTATCAACATCATTATTATGAATAAATTCAGGGGCTTATTATACTCACATTTAGTTGAATTTAGTCTTAAAATATATTATATGGCTCTCACTGAAATAAATTTCCAAATATTTTGCTTTTATGGCTCTCTGAGTAGTGGGTAGGTAGATCATTTTGACTTGGTTGTTTTATAAGTAGCTCGCATGTTGAAAAAGTGTGAGCACCCCTGGTTTAGGTGGAATCTCTTTTCCTGCAGTTTGAACCCTTTGCTCCACCATGTCCTAGTCTCAGAGCAGTGAAAACAGCAGTTTTATGGGGCTGACAGTGTGTGACTTGCAAAAACTCACCCAGTGGGTTTCCATAGCCAAGCAGGAAATCTAACAGTGGTCTCCAGAGCTGTAGGGTGCATCTACACTGCAGAACAGGCATGGGCAAACTTGGGCCCTTCAGTTGTTTTGGACTCCAACTCCCACAATTCCTAACAGCTGGTATGCAATCTTGAAAACTTTTTGGCAGAGAAGGCTAAAGATTTTGTAAATACAATCTCCATGATCCTTTAGCAGTCCCTCTTCAGAGGTGAGAAGGCCGGGGTATAAAAGTTTTAAATAAATAAATAAATAGCAATGAGCCATGGAATTTAAAGTGATGTCAAGCTGCACTCATTCTACAGCAGGCATGGGCAAACTTGGTCCCTTTGGGTGTTTTGGACTCCAATTCCCTGGTAGTTAACGTGGTATCAGACTGCATACATTCTATAAGGTGGATGCACCTGTTGTCCAACACTCAATCCACTCCACCATGTTGGCTCTCAATCACCATATCATCTTCCATAGCTCCTAGTTGCTGCTGGTTCGCACATGTTTCTCCAACTGCCCTGATTTGGAAGTGACAGCCCTTGTTAATCACCTGTTATCCCATATTTTCAGTCCTTGCTTTGTTCTCTTTCAGCTTTCGCTCTTCATTCTCATGTTTCAGTTGCAGCAAACTTGGTTCAAAGTGCAGAAGTAGTTTGCCCTTAAATCCATCATGGAAGAGAAACAGTTGAGAAATGTTGGACTTCCCAATAGGCTCAGGCAAAAGCAAATCAGTTCAACCTCACCTAATTTGTGTGTTCCTCGTTAATTACTTTTGTTGTTGTTGCTTACCCATATGCATTCTTGGTTTTTTAAGCACCAGTGCCTTTAATAGCATCTCTACTTTTAGCAGCTTTTTGAACATAAAAATGAAGCAGCCAAAGTTTTTAAATCATTGGATCTGCATTGCAAATAGGGAAAAATGGTTCCATCTACACGTTTAACGCCATTTCAAACCAGTATTAAAGAAAGTGGTTTCACTGTGCAGTGATTACATAGAAAATCCTGGAATCATTTGGATCTCTGGATAGTGATTCCATAAACCACAGAATACTAATGTGCATTAAGGACTTTATTTTATGTACTTTTTAAAGGAGTTTGTTAACTGGTCACCTCATTTTGAAACTAGCTTCAAACTGCATTGAATGGTCAGTGTAAATGGGATCAACATATGTGTGTGTGTGTGTGTGTGTGTGTGTGTGTATATATATATATACACACACACATACACACACATCTCTCTCTCTCTCTCTCTCTCTCTCTCTCTCTCTCTCTCTATATATATATATATATATATACACTAGCTGTACCCAGCACGCGTTGCTGTGCCCTATTTAGAGATGCGAGAAAGTCTGAGTATGTAAGGGTTGGAAATGATGTTACTTGGTGGGGTCATGGCTGTGTCGTTGTGGGTTGTTCTGGTGGGTGGGATGTTGAAGTCCTGTGGAGTTGTCGGTGTGTGGTGTTCCTGGCATTCTGCAGAGCTTGTGGATATACAATGTTTTTTGTCTTTCCGTTGGCTGTGTTGATGTAGAGGTTCTGTGGTTTCCCAACTCTGGAGCACGCTACATAGAGTTGTCCGTGGGAGAAGCATTCTATGCCACAGATTTGTTGATGTGGTACCCATCTGCGCCATCCCAAAATATGATTGGGTACTGGAGGGCGTCATAGCAGCGATGTGTTTCTGATACGGTGGTCAATTCAGAGTTTCTTCGCTGAAGTGCTATGTCTCTGGGTAGGAAGTGATCGCCGACCATGACGATGGCCACTTCATCGATAGTTGGAGCGTTGTATCTGCGTTCATGTTGCCCTTCAGGCTTTTTGTCGGGATGTATTATAATTCTGTGTGTGTCAGTAGGCATCTTGTCCAGAGCGGTCTTGAATAAGTGGACTAATTGATTGTGTTCATGAAGGAGGTGTTGTAGTTGTGCGATAATGGGTTTTTTAACTTTTGGGGAAATGTGGCATCGTGTGTTGATTTCGGTGTCTTCATCACCAATGAAAAACATTTGAAGAAATTGATGTGCTCCTCGGTGTTTGGGAGCAGGGAGCCAGCTCGGTGATAAATTTGTCCTTTGATTTTGAAAGTAGGCATGAATTGCGCACTTTCTATGTGTGCTCCAAATGATGTCATCTGGAAGCATGAGTTGTATTGTCTTATATAGCGGAGGAAGTGTTTTGATTCTGGAGTGTCTCCACTCAGCAAAGTCTGTAGTGGTTGTGAAGGAGTGGCAAGTGATGGTAGAGAGACTTTACCGGCTAGGCAGCACATTCCCGGTGTTTCTGCTGGGTATTTCAGGGCTTTGCAGTGTGTGCAGATGTGCGTTAGGGTGCCAATGTCGGCCTCTGGCGCCATGCTGTAGTCTTCTGCAGCGTTGTATCTGAAGGCTAGGCGGTGGAATTGGTTGTGGTGTTTTTGAAGTTTTTTTCTGTGTTGCGACGTCGTGTTTCTGCGCTCCTTGCACGCTGCTGTTGTGTTGCATTTCTGCTTCTTTGTTGTTCCTGGCTGCGCGCTTCTTCTTGTTGTGCAGTTCTTTGCATTTGGTTCTCAGCTGTGCGTCGTGCAGTGACCTGTTGTCTGTGTCTCTGCTGCGCAGTGTGTTTCTGTTCTGGCGTTTGTTCTGCCCTTTTTGTTTGATGTATGTAGCGCTGTGAGTGCGTCGTCCGATGCTGTTATTTTTATAAGGCATGGCTTGTCTTTTGGGTCAGTTTATGTCTGTGTGGAAGGAAGGAATGGTTTTTGTTTGTGGTGTTTGTAGGTGTTGTGTGTACGGGGTCCCGTAAGGTTGGTGGGATAGGTTGTGATTGGAAGTTGTGTTGTGTTGTGTGGGTAGGAATTTGCTGGAGATTTGCTCCCTCAGAGTTTGGTTTTGGCAGTTTAACCCTCAAACACCAACTGAAATCTCTCAGCATTCTATCCTTGCCTTGGATGGCTCTTGCCAGCGTTGCTATGGTTACAGCAGTTATGCAAATCCGCCCTTATTGGCAGCCAATCATGTTGTTCAGAATGTAGAGGCTGGGTGAGTCTTTGGCTGCCCCGGAGGATGCTGGTAAATGTAGTTTTATTTTTACTCGTTGTTTTGGGGGCCTTTTAGGTTTTGGGGGGGAAGTTTCTTTGCTACAAATGTACCTTGCTTGAGGCCTATTTCTGTTGGCAAGTATTGTGTTTCTGCGTTGTATGGTTTCTTTGTTTGAGGTATACATCACATGACGTGAACCCATTTATATAATAGATATATATATACACACACACACATACACACACACACACACACACACACACACACACCCCATGACAACTTAAAATATATTTTGGCTTAATAAAATGCCCAGGAGACCTAAGCTTTCTTTGGAGACACTTGATAATCAGAAGCAATCTTTTAATTTGTCCTCCTCTCTCCATCCACTTTTTTTTCTTTTTACATTCCTTTCCTGAATTTCTCCTACTCAAAGTCTGGCATGCATTGCTTTGTAAATTATACACCAAACAATGAAAATAAAACTTGTTTTCCAAGTTTATCAATAGTTTAAATTTTGAAGAGGCAAGAACATGGCTGGAGGCACAAAGAGATGTCTCAGTAAATTATACATAAGAAGATGGGGAGGAAAAACAGCAGAATATTTGAGGTTACTGTTTGTAAAATAACAAGAACAAATTAGCTACCGGTATGAGCTTGTTTGGCAAATCCTTTGACCTGATGTGTTGGCAAGTGTATTAAATTCTTTCTTTCAAACTGTTTTTGTGTGTTAATACCACTCTTTGTCCCTGCAGAATCTGTTAGTGCCTAATCTTTCACACATGTGTCACTTGTGATGAATCTACCAGTAGAAGGTTTGCAAGTATTGCAAGTATTCTTTATTATTCGTGCATTATTGATATTGGCATTATGTTAGATTTGTGAGTTATTTTGAGAGTAGGTTATTTTTGAAACAGAGCCAGTTGCTTGTTGGAGGTGTGGGGATAAATGAAGTGCTGGGTGGCTCCGAAGGCACAGTCCCAGATGAAGACTTTATAAAATTATCTTCACAGCTTTAGCATGTTAACAAGAACGCGGTGACACATAGAGAGAGAGAAAATGAGCTTGCTTTCAAACACAGTTTACCTTGTGATAGAAATGAAGTTGCAGACCTTGGAAGGCTACAAAAAAAACCCAACTAAGACTGCAAGAAAGAGGCTTGCTTGCAATTAACATAATTTGGTTATGGTTACTACAAAATGTTTAATATGATTCCAAACAACATGAATCTTATATGATGTGAGGAACACTTGAGAGCAAAGCAGAGATTTTCTTAGAAGGCTTCTGCTGACTTCGTTTAAAGGACTTTCTATTGACTTGCTTTGGAGTGGAGGTAGCAGCCAGTAGCTCTATATAATAACTGTCCAAATCTTTGGTGCACAACCTCTGTGAGCTAGCAATGTGAGACTTGTGGTGTATGCCAATAAGAATTAGTAATGGCTAAAAAGCATAATATATACATATACTCATGTATAAGTCTAGAAATTTTAGTCAAAAAATCAACACCCTCAAAACTGTGTTGACTAATGCATTGGGTCAATGGATACGTCTTTAACTGTTTACTAAAAAGGGACCATTCTTTTAGAGTGGGAAAAGACACAGGCTTAGTTCATCCAAGGAGAACCTAAAAGAAGCATTGCCCCCTCTACTGTTTCCACCATAGTGCCACTTCTGACCTTTATCAGTGCCTGAGTGGGAAAATATTGGCCGCAGGCAGGGGCAGCTGGCCTCCTGAGTCATTGGTGCTTTTCCATCTTGGCAAAAAGATCTCTGACTTATATATGGATCATATCACAATCCATAATTTTGACCTCCAGACTTGCACTCAACTTATACATAAGGTCAACTTATATACGAGTATATACAGTGACTGTATGGATGGTGAAAGAAGAATCTATCATTTGCTGCAGTGCACGTGCAATATTTATCTTCTTGCCAGAAAACTTCACTTACTGCACATGCATCAAGTGTAACTGATCGCTTTCTTGGAAGAGAAGCCCAAGACTCTCTAATGCATCAGAAAAGGCTCAATGAGGATTTAAACCAGGCATAGGAAAACTTCGGCCCTCCAGGTGTTTTGGACTTCAACTCCCACAATTCCGAACAGCTGGATAGGATTTCTGGGACTTGAAGTCCAAAAGGGCCATAAGGGGCAAAGTTTGCCCATGCCTGATTTAAACATGGTGAAGAAAACAGGTAGAATTAGTTTGTTGATGTGAATTGTCACACCTTCCTGCATTTTTGGACTGTCCTTTGAGATCCAGCTTTGGGGACTGTCACGAGGAACACCCACACTTCAGAATTTAGCACTATACTGGGAGAGCCTTGGTGGGTGGCTATGAGGCAGGAGACACTTAACATTGCTCTGGTTCTTAAAATATGTGTGGACAAGTAACACTTGTTTCTGTGAATAATCCCAAAAGTAGCATCTAACTCTGTGCATTTATCCCTGGGGAGCATAACCTTAGCCTACATATTTAGCTGAATTTAGGCTGGTAACAGTCTTGTGCTGAGTTTGAGTGTGTGGATTCACGTAACGCTGAAATCGACACATACCTGTTTTGGTTATTGGTCAATAAAACTCATAAAACAAAATTCATCTACTTCACCATTTGCAAGACTACAGTGCTTTAATCCTGGCAATGAAAGGACAGATTTAGCATGTATTCAGAGTATGTGAGGATATCTGTTTCTGCCAAGGTGGTCTGTGAAATCTTGGTCAGGTATTAATGCCCAAAAGCTTAATTATCTTCTAAGATTTATGGCTCGAGTGTAATGGTCTCAACAACTATTGTAGCTTACTGTTCAAGAATAATGAATTAAGGTGGTGCAAAACAAACAAAGCAGTGGCATGAATTAATAGTTTGGCAGCTGGAATAAAGTACAATTTACATCACCTGAGATGCACTGTAATGCATTTAATTTTAAAAGTTTTTTTATTTAGAAAATGAAAATGCAGTTGCTAAGATTCTAATTGGGGAAGTTGCTTGGGAATGTATCTCACTCGTTCTGAAAAGGGTATTTGTTGTTGGTTATTTGTTTCTGTGCCTGAGCTTGTCATCTGGCACTTCAAAAGCACTGCCAGCTCATGCCAGGCAGGTAGAGAAGAATTTAGGTGGTTGTATTTTTTTGTTTTCAATTTCCCCACACCTCTTCTGTTTTTGATTAGAGAATCCTAGAGTTGGAAGAAATCCCAAAATCAGTTTAGTCCCAATTCCTCCAAACCAAAACTAAAGCACCCTTGAGAAGTAGTAATGTCACCTGTCTTAAAACGTTTCCCAAAGAGAGTTCACCTACTTATGCTTCTTTGCCTTCTCCTTTCTATTTGTTTCGACAGGAGAGAATTTATATACTGTATATGTCAGCTTCAGGTTGCTGTATTCAGAACATATTATGTTGCCTTACAAATGCAATCCGTTACATTTCAAACCCATCTCTACAATTAGTTACAGCAATGACTTTTAATTGTAACATTTTGCTTTCTTGTTTCACCAAGAAAATTCAAGGTAACTAAACAGATACACACACACATGAACACAAACATTTGAGTGTAACAAGCTGTCCACTTGTTACAGATAAGTCTAACAAGTTGCCATTCTTTTTTAGTCATTTCATGATTGACTCAGTATATATGAAGCAGTGGTGCAATGGTTCGTGAATGAAGTCATACTCTGCCATTTCCATACCCATGTAAGTGCAAAAAGTACCCCCAGGAGTTACAGTTACACTGAAAAAAGAAAGAAATAATTCATCACCAAGGTAACAATGTAATTGTTAGATTTTTGTTATTACAAAAATAAATTAAATGCAAGTGTGCAGTGGTCTGAAGGTTAGCCTACCCACAACCTGAAGGTACACAACACCAACAATGTTTTATTTCCAACAAGTTACTTCCAAGCTCTGGGTGTTGGTGAGAGTCCTGATCATGGGATTTCTCAGGAAAGACAGGACCATGGTTACGGTGGTGTCATGGCAAACTCCCATCCACTCTTCTCTTTCCCTGTTTGTAGGACTTCCATTGGCTATATCTTCAGAACTGTTGTGGTTGCATTGGGGACATTGAGACAAATTATTCCTCCATAATTGATGAGGGAAAGTTCTGCCTTATCATGATTTGCTGCCGTTAATGTAACCTTTTGAGGTTATGATGGCTCTTTCAGGCTAGAAACTAATGGATACATACCTGTGAGTGAGTCTCACTAAGGTAATGAGTATGTACTAGCTTGTACTGACAAACGTGGACTAGTGCCAACTGAGTTGACATAATGGCAGCTGAAGCTATGCTGAATCCCAGCCCATCCCAAGATGAAGATACTGGAGATTATGTAAGTGTCATGTTTGGCTGTGTCCCAGGGGTAAAACCAGTCTGGATGTATTTCACTCAATCCCACTGACCAGCCCCTTTTAGTCTCATTTGTTGGCTCTTCTGCCAACAAATCATAGCCAGCTGTGCAGTTCTGCCAGTAGATTTCTCTAAGATTAGTTGGCAAAAGAGAGGACATCTGGCAGAAACTGTTGCTGCTAATCATAATTCCTACAGCTGCCACATTTTAGGGTTGTATTGTTTGGATCAACATGTACTGGAAAAAGTAGGATTGGAGAAACGTTAAGTGCTTGACCCACCTGGAGGGCTCCGTCCATTAGCCTTTCAGAGGAAAAGGTTGGGAAGGTACATTCGTCCTTTCAATTATTCCTTCTTATGGTTGTCTGGGAGAAAGGAGTCAGGCCATTAATTTTGCAGGGCTGTAAGATTTAAAAGGAGGTTGTGAACCATCTTAGATCTAAAAACTATTGTGGAAAACCATTCTGTTCTAGGTACCCAAAGGAATAAACGCGACACCCTCTGATTGATCAAATGTGTTAGGACAAAATTAGCTTTCTGAGAGCCGAACTAAGAGTGAATGACATATCCCAGAAAACAGTACAGATGTACATCTTACTTTTTGGATGCATTTTCCAGTGCTTTATCTCCTCTATCTGAGAAGGACATTCAACTGTGTTAATTAACATGCAGTGTTTGCACAATAATTAAAACAAGTTAAAAGCAGCACACCCGTTCTTTCTATTGCTCTTTGAAGCCATAGAGAAAAAACACATTTCTCCAAGTTATGACTATAAGTGACACCCCCCTCCAGGGAGAAAAAAACCCTCAGAAAGAGTTGAATCAGAAAAAACATACTCATACACACAGGTTGAGAAAGCCCACCCTTTTGAGTTCAATGTCCCTTTGATTTTGATGGCACTTATTCCCTAGAAAGTATGTATAACCTTGTAATCTACCCAAATTGCCAACTGAATTCCCCGCTCCCCCCTTGACAACAAGGATAAAGAAATGCTTGAAATACATGAAAAGAAAACTCTACAAAAATTAAATTGCAGGTAGAATGCCATAGTCACTTTCATGGGAATGAGCCTCATTAAACTCAGCCTTGGTTTTGAATAGACACGTACAGGCTTGCATTCCAAAGACTATTTTGAATCCATCCGTAATATATTTTCCTTAATTTTATATTTCATTTTCTTATACACTAAAAATACATTAGCAGCAGCAACAGCAATAACAACAAACCACACATAAACTCCAAATCAAAAAGTTCCACCATGACCTACCACACAATCCCAACCCATTGAACAAAAATGCTCCCCCCCCCAAAAAAAACCTGTTAAAAATACAATGAACTTCGACCTCAAAAAGCAAAAGCAACTATCAAATTGTTACACATACTTCTTGTTCTGTTTGATTCAACTTCTGCTAAACAGGGGCCATGCTTTAGCACAGCAGGCTAAATACCAGCTGCAGTAAATCTTGCCAACCGAAAGGTTGACATTTTGAAGCCTGAGTCAAGGTGAGCTCCTGGCCTTTAGCCCAGCTTCTGCCTACCTAGCAATTTCAAAAACAGCAATGTGAGTAGATAAATAGGTATTGCTTAAGCTGGGAGGAATGTAAGGCACCCATAAGGAAATGCCAGAAAAATGCTGGCGATTTGATGAAGGAGGACGTTTATGAACAAAGCTCTTCAGCAGGGAAAGTGGAGTGACAGCTCCCTCACCACCCACCAGTGGCTGGAACCAAGCACAGCCCTCAAGATGCAGAAGATGGGAAAGCTTATATCTATCTATCTATCTATCTATCATCTATCTATCTATCTATGTACAGTTATATGTCTTGTCAGTGTATAACAGCATTGAATGGTTGCTGTTTATGTGTTCTGTGATCTGCTCTAAGTCTCCTTCGGGGTGAGAAGGGTGGATTATAAATTATGTAAATAACGAAATACTGAATCAGTAAACATAAAATGCCATATTTTACTGTATTTCCCTTTCATTTCAAATACTCCAACTTCCCATAGATAATACAAGCAGCATAAGGATTTTTCATTTTTGTAATTTCATATATTATATTTCATTTCCATTTCATTTATTTAATTGATCCACCTCCTTCCACACAGAAATGAGTTCATTAATTTTATTTATTTATTTATTTACAGTACTTATATTCTGCCCTTCTCACCCCGAAGGGGTCTCAGGGCAGATCACAATACACACATACACACGGCAAACATTCAGTGCCGTATTTGACATACAAGACATGCAGACAGAGGTCATTCAGTAGTTCTTCCACTGGAACCTGGAGGTTGCTCGATTCGGCCACAGGGGGAGCTGTTGCTTCGTCCACTATGACACCGAGTCTTTTTGATTGTAGTATTTCCTCCTTGCTTCTCCGGCATTTTTATGGTGTCATAAATTAGCCTCCCCGCTTTAAGCAGTCCCTAATTTTTCTACTCACAGATCACAGCTGTTTTCGAACTGCTTAGGTCGACAGTTAGCTGGTCATTTTACCAGGCCAATTAGATTAGATGCAGATGACCAAGACGGTTTAAATGGTGTATTTTAATTATTGAGATCAATGTTTTTAAAGTTTATGAATTTTTGTCCCGGCATTGAATGTTTGCCGTATATATGCTGTGCTCCGCCCTGAGTCCCCTTCGGGGTGAGAAGGGCAGAATATAAATGTTTAAAATAAATGAATAAAATAATTTTAACAGCTATTTTTAACAACTATTAACAGTCAGGTGTTCAACCCTGACTCGGGTTTCGAACTTGCCACCTTTCAGTCAGTAGTGATTTATTGTAGCTGATTAACCAGTTGTGTTACCAGCCCGGTTCTTCCAGAGTTCTCGATTTGATTTTCTCAGTCCAGACTCAATGTTATTCTTTCAAGTCAACTTATCCTTCTGGTAACAATTTGTCCACTTAATTTTCACATGCTTTTCCCATCGAAAAATGGTCTCAAAGCATCAATTTGGGTTTCCTCTGTACAAATCCGCTTTCTTGTAGAGGTTTTGTCTTTCTCTGTTGGTAAAACGTGTAGACCTGAGCATTTTTCTCCCTATCATATAAGATTATTTGCTTATCCTTATTGTGAATTTGTACCCAATTTGTAGTTGTGTACATAACTTCTTTTTGGGAGCCTGGTTGTATGAATCAACCTTCTTTTTGCACTTTTGCTCTTCTTTGTGCACTTTCAATTTATTCAGTAATTCTTGATCAGTCTCATCTGATATTTATCTGGTAATCATTTATCTACCGGATATGATTAACTGGGTAATATATCTGGTATGCTTCTTGGTTTTTCCCCCTTGGTTTTCTGGTTATTAAAATTCGTTTAACTTCAAATATTTTATTTTATTTTTATTTATTTACCTTATTTATACCCTGCCTTTCTCAAGCCCATAGGGGACTCAAGGTGGCTTATATATATAGGTTATATCTTTAACATCCTCTTAAGACATGTCTCTATCAGATAAAGTTGTCTTTTAAGGTCCAATAATTTCTTCAAAACCTCAGGCTGTGCCATATTGGGTCAACAGCAGCAGAAACACAATCAGAGACTAGAATGGATCAATAACAGCCTTCTCTACCAAATATTTATTTATTTATTTATTTACCGCATTTCTACATAATTAAAACCATACAAAATCATCATTAAAACATTAAAACCAGCCTCATCAGTCTTAGCAGCCATAGCTGAGTTGCTGTTGAATTAGTTTAGTCTGGTGCTTTGGTTTCTATCCTGTTGCACTGTTGCAGTTTAAATTACTTTGTTATGAAAAGTGCTGTAAAATATGACTTACATATGCAGAAAGCAATTTAGAAACACTTTACATGACAGCCAAATGCATTAACGGGTATTCTGTATTTAACTGACAGCCATGTTTTCCAAAATAATTAAAAACATCTATATAATATCCATCATCTCCTCACAAATATTTTATTCCCACATACTATCAGAGCAGAAAGATAAGCTGTGATTTAGGAGCTGGTCCCCTCCCATCTTGAGCCTGAAATCAAAAGGAAGAATCTTGAAAAAAAATTTTATTGCCACTCCTCTCTTCTCTCCCTTTCTAAGTTGCTCAATTGCTAGGTTTAGTGGAAAGAAAATATAATATATCTGCAATATGGGGAAATACAGAATGTTAGGTGATCCCTCGTAGCCCAAGGATGATGATCCTCCAAGTATAGTGCCTTAGCAGTTGGTCCATAGGTGGCTATGGAGCCCTATTCTTGATCTGCATGTTGTCCCACAGTAAGGACATTGGTTTCCAGGTGGAAGGTAGTCCTGGTCAGGGTTGGCTTGACACAACTTCCTCTTGGTACATTTCTCCCTTTCACCCTCCATTCATGCCTCTTTGAATTCTGCAGCACTGCTGGTCACAGCTGACCTCTAGTTAGAGTGCTCAAGGGCCAGGGCTTCCCAGTTCTCGGTGTCTATGTCACAGTTTTTAAGATTGTCTTTAAGCCTATCTTTAAATGTCTTTTCCTGTTCACCAATGTTATATTTCCCATTCTTGAGTTGGGAGTATAGTAACTGCTTTGGGAGACGGTGATTGGACATTCGGACAACATGGCCAGCCCAGTGGAATTGATGGCGTAGGAGCATCACTTCAGTGCTGGTGGTCTTTTCTTTTTCCAGCACGCTGACATTTGTCTGCCTATCTTCCCAATAGATTTGCAGGATTTTTTGAAGGCAACACTGATGGAATCATTCCAGGAGTTGAGTGTGACATCATTAGACAGTCCACTCAACAACAGTATCCAGAAGTCAGCGAACATGGTAATACAAGACTATGGCTTTGTGACTTCTTGGTGACTTTCCTATTTCTTCCTCCATCATCCTCAGCCTACCCTAAGTGGGTGGAACTGCAGTGTAGTTTCCTTTCTTGGTCTTAGATGGCCCAGGTTTGAGGGAAAAAAATCTGGTATCGATGTGGGGTTTTTTTTGTCTTCTTGATTCCTTGGGCCATATCAAATACACTTAATATGGAGACAGCCCTAAAACTCTTGTTTTATATACCATAATTGTTAAAAACCCACAAAACCCTAGGAGTGAAGTCTGAAAAAACAGCTGCGTCTCAAAAGTACTCTGTAGAAATCAGCCCAAGTATTTCTCAGGAGACACACAACCATAAAAACCATGTTCATAAATAAATCAATATTTTCCTTTAGAAAGATTAACTGACTTAACATTGTCATTCTACACAGAAGTGAGTTTTCCTTAAATGGAAATGGTGTATCCTTTACAGTGCTAGGAAAATTAGGATATGTAGCTATTTAGGATTAGATGGGAACAGGTTATCATTCTATGAGAACTCTTCTTTCCATATAACCAGCCTCTGGGGAGTATTTGCTCCAGTTCGCCAGAACTAGGGTGGCAACTGTCACCCAGAGGACATTTTCTTCACCTGCCCCCAAATTGTGGAATGACCTGGAAGAGATTCAACAGCTGAATACTCTGCCTGAATTTAAAACAATGTTAAAGATTAGTCTCTTTTTTTCTGTAATGTCTAACCAACCCTTTTAAGGCCTACCCTGATTATTTTAAATTATACATTTTTAATTATGTACAGGTTTTTTTAATGTAGGTATATGCTCCTTCAAACCAATGCTTTAACAGATGTGTGTTATTTTTAACCATTTAGTATTATTTATTTATTTATTTGCCTTCTTTTTTCGTGTCAGGAGCGACTTGAGAAACTGCAAGTCGCTTCTGCTGTGAGAGAATTGGCTGTCTGCAAGGATGTTGCCCAGCATGCCTGGATTTTTTTTATGTATTACCATCCTTATTGGAGACGTTTCTCATGTCCCTGCATGGGGAGCTGGAGCTGACAGAAGGAGCTCATTCGCGCTTTCCCCAGATTCAAACCTCTGAAATGTCGGTCATTCCTGCCAGCACAAGGGTTTAACCCATTGTGCCATTGGGAGCTCCATTTACCCTATTTATAGCCTGCCTTTCTCTACCCTGAAGGGGACTCAAGGCAGCTTACATACAAGCAATTATTAAATGTCTTAAGACACATACAATCAGTAATATTAATATTAAAATTAAATAAAAATTAATACATATTAAGCATTTAAAATGTTTAAAAACATTACATTCAATATTTCATTAATAATAATAATAATAGGTGCTACGTTTGTGCACTAACCAGACATGGTCCTGGGAATTTATAAATATGAATTAAAACTATCAGACAGTGTCTTAGAAAAAAGGGAAAATGCCAAAAAAGAAGTTATTCAAGCATTCAAATTAAAAGCCAGTAAATTTCATTAAAAGGATGTTTGCAGTTTCAAGAGCAGCTTCCCAGAAATGTTCAGTGTTCATTATCTGCAGCGGAACTGCACAGGATCTTCCCTGCTGGAATGCTGCTTGAGGGTGTCCAAGAAATGCCTTTGTAACTGCTATGTGATTTGACAGTCTGATTGTATTCAGTTTCTCTAATTCCGCAGGGCTGGCAGAGAAGCCAGCACAAGAGGCTGACAGATAAAATGGCCTTCCCCTACTCACTGCTGTTCCAAGATCACATTGCAACTTTCTCTCCAGAAGCTTGCACTATACAGGCTTTAGTATTAATGTGGTAAATGTTAAAGCTGTATTAATATTCTTCTAACCTCACTTTGCTGCTTCTGAGGTGAGACTACATCAGAGAAAATGACCAGTGGAAGGGGGGGGGGGGGACATATTTTCTCATTAAGGATAAGAACATATTTAGAAATTCTTTGAAATCTCTAGGCTCCTGATTGCTGCCCTTGTTCTGGGCTCCATGGCTCCAACTAAACCTCACAATATTAAGGGCAGCATAACATAGATTCTTCTCTGCTCTGGGGTCCAGAGAGTAAGGAGGGTCAGTTATATATATATATAAATTTTCTTGATACAAGAAAATAAACCTATCTGCAATGCACAACAGTGGGGGAGAGTGTATGCAGGGGAGGAGGAGGGAAGTGTGGAGTCCCCCAGTATGCTTTGTAGAGCTCCAAGGGCTCCACAGAGCACACGTTAAGAACCACTGGCCTATAGTATGTGGTTGATGGGGCAAGAAGTCACCCGTGTAGTCCTGTCTCCACTCATTCTTTCAAGTTGTGGAGGAGATAGTTTCAACCTTCCAATTTTAGAAGTTCATATTAGTCCACATATAGGTATCTGGTGTGCCTAAATAATTGGTCTCAGTTGCCTGAGAAACTGTTCTCTTCTATAAGCCCACTTTGTTTATCCAAAAAGGCCTTCTTTATGATGCCATTTCACACTATGCAATTATAGTACTTTAATAGGTGCCATGGCATCCTCCTTTGGAATCCTAAGGTGAGGCACTAGGGTGTCATAACTGATGGGAACTGCAATCCAATAGTACTGAAAAATCAGTTTCCCCACTGCTGCTCTATGAAAGACTGTCTGTTGTGTGTACTCATAAGATATTTGATTTACTTTGGGAATTCCTAAAGGGCTATCAGTGCAAAGTCCATTGAGATGTATAGCAAAGCATATCTCAGAGGCCCACAAATCTAACAAATTATTCCTGCCAAACTAGAAGAGCATTCCTTTAAAAAAGTCTCAATTTCTTAAATTTTTAGCTTTTGCTGCTCACTTGCCATGAAAGAAAACAACGCTATAACTTTTTAGAAAACCACCATAATTCATCTTATATTGCACATTCAGCTAACCTCTGAGCCAACTTATTCTGCAGCTGTCATAACAAACTTACTGCTAGATGCTACTAACTGTATCAGACTCCCCTGTGTAGCATGCAAGTTTCTTCCCGTTTACCCCGAGGCCTTGAAAGTCTAATCTGATGTTATCCAAAGCCACCTCATGTATTCCTAGGTATGTGATCTCCTGTATTCCTTGGAGGAAAATCAAACACATAGGAAATGATTAGATTATTCACAGATTTGAGAGACTTTGGGGCAATTAAGTGGTTATTAACCTCATCCCATTGTTTCTTTTCTCTGTTTCCTGTTGTGAATGACCCGTGTGCCTTTTGATCTGATATGTCAGCTAGGATTTAAAGAAATTCTGCCATACAAAACTAGAAACATTGCTCAGATTTTATTCATTAGGATTGTTTTTCCTGTGTCATTTTCTATTTAGTTTCTTGTGGATGTATTAGCTTTTACTTGATTGGGTTGTTGTGTGTTTTCCGGGCTGTATGGCCATGTTCCAGAAGCCTGCCATAAATGCAGGTGAAACGTCAGGAGAGAATGCTTCTGGAACATGGCCCTACAGCCTGGAAAACACACAACAACCCAGTGATTCCAATCATGAAAGGCTTTGATGATACATTTTTACTTGATTGTCTGGATTGTTGTTTCCCATTCTTTCTTTTATTGTCACTATTGTGTTTTAATGCTCTAGTGACTGAACTTATCACTTTCTGCTCATCTCTGGCTAAATAAGAGTCCTAGTTTTCCAGCCCAAGGGTGAAATTCTAAAAATATCTCAAGTGTAAATTTCACACAGCTTTCTCTGGGGTAATGATCCTTAAATTGGTGTGAGTACTGCAATACTCAAAACACTTTGAGAATGGTGGCTATCAACCTCTCAAGTAAGTTTAGAGCAGTGTGAATAGTCATTATCTTGTTCCTTAATGCTTCGGTTTCTCATAACGAAGGCTCTGGAGGAATGTACTTATCAATTAAAATATGTATATCATGTCCCCTATCTGAATAGTTTGGGGCAGAG
Source organism: Anolis apletophallus (assembly GCA_030556195.1). Lineage (NCBI taxonomy): Eukaryota > Metazoa > Chordata > Lepidosauria > Squamata > Anolidae > Anolis > Anolis apletophallus. The sequence goes on from JARBWK010000007.1 coordinate 115,371,524, forward strand.
AGCCACCAGAATAAAATAATGTGAAATAATTTAGCAAGATCACAGTCACGATCATAAGCTCCTGGTTAAATTGTCAGGAGTTTTTATTGGAATATAATTCACAAAGTAATAAACATTCAGAAAAAAACAAGGGAGAAAATACATACACCCAGCTTTCTGTGCCCACAATTATGCTTCCACAGATTCCACAATCCATGGCATGAAAATATTTTTTAAAAATTCAAAAGGTAGACCTTGATTTTGCCATTTTATATAAGGGACATCATTTTACTATGCCACTGTATATAATGGGACTTGAGCATCTATGGACTTTGGTATCCATGGGGGATCCTGGAACCAAACCATGTAACTAGAACTAAATTAAAGATAATATACTATATTAAAAGTGCTATTTTGGAACACTAAACACCAGCTAACTCAGGAATTATCTACATGTGCTAGAAATGGTGATGCTGATCGGCAATGGGATACTCTGGATACGCACCACCATAGTCCGCACAGCCAGCTTCCAAACTGGTCTGGTAAAGGGCAGCTGTTTGCACTGATGCCTGGATGGCATCTGCATGGTTCAGCAGTGACAGAATGGGTTTTGCTATTGTTCCACCACCCTTACCTTCCCCCTGTTGATCTATGCAAGACAGCAAGTATTGGATATATGTCTCTCCCTTTCTCTGTGGAGATTCAGGATCCCCGATTTCATTCAGCTCACATTTCCAAGTGAACCAACCTGATCTGATTTGCACTTCAAAGACATAAATGTGGACCAGAACACAGTTATCCTCTGGGTCTAACATTCCTCAGAATTTACGTGATACAGTTCATTTGCAGTTCATCCCCTGGCAACATATTATAGATTCTAAAATTTAGAGCACAATACTTGAAGAAACTTTGTGGGAAAATACATTTAAAGCCTGCTTCTTTTGTATAGATTCTTTCTGAAAGAAAAAAAAACTAAAATGGAATTAATTTAGGAAATATGTTAAAGCCTGGCGTCTTGTCTTTCCTTCTTTGTGTTTATGTGTGTGAATGGGTGCACACAAAAAGAATGAATGGATGAGTGTGTGAGACAAAATGAGAGAGTATATGAGAGGGGGCGGGGCGGCGGCAGAGGAACAAGGGAAGGGAAAGGTAAGTTTTGACCATACCACTTTTTATAAATCACGTTCTTTAGTTTTACCCATTACATGCAACCCTTCAGATTCCTGGGCTTTCCCATATCTGCATGCCCTACGTATCCTGGATAGATGGCTCACCATACAAAGTGCTGCTTGACCTGGCAAACCTATTTATTTATCTCACAAAAAAGGGGCAGAGCAAGAGGACACTGAGAAATATTAGCTTTGCTAAAGCTTCCTGGGAGAAATGAGATTTGTAGGCATAATTTTGGAGACCAGTAGTCTCAGTCTAGGACATTATAGCAGTTCTCCTTTCTCCTCCTTTCCTTCTTTCCTTCCAATTTCTACTTTCGTTACTGCACATAACTCTATTAATATTTGCTTTTTGTTTAAATATGTTGTCTGTCAAAATGCAGTTCAGTCCTTATCTGTTAAATGGGAAGTATGTTATCTCCCCCTTCCCCACCCCCACTTACATTAAACAGCAGATGTGAGGTTACACAGAAGCTCTGGATGCCTATGTTCAACCTACAGTATAGGGTTTTTTTTATTATAAACAAAAAACCTAAACCAACTGTCCCTATTCTGGCACTGCATATATATGTTGGACCGCATGTTGGCTGCTGCTGATGGGCACATTTGGGCTGTATCACATTGGGCAGATGTTACCAAACTAGATAGGGCCCCGTACTAACTTTTTAAAAAGCACTCATTATCAGAAGTGTCAAAAGTGTGGAGATAAAGAAGCACAACATTGCTGTCAGCGGCCAGGGAGCAGCTGGAGTTAATGGCAGTGAGTGGAGCTTTCCCCGAGGTTGAATGGAGTTGACAGCTGTTGATTCATTGTCATGTGTGTTGCAATCAGACACTGTCTTGAATGTTGCTCTATCAGTACAATCCAACTCAAAGGTTAGAAGTAATGAGTTATAAGTAATATAATTACCCTTAACTTGTTTCTTCTGGCATCAGTGGCCTCAAAACGAAATTTCCTTTGGAGAAAAAAGAATGGGTCCAAAAAAACAATTCAGATCTCCCACATTGAAAATATCAGGATTATCATTGTTTTTTACAGGTGTGTAGCCATCCTGGCGCTTCAATAATTTGTCTTCCACCTTCCCAGTTTTTCCTTTTGTCTTCAGTTTATTTCAGTTGCTCAAATTAAGTTTAAAAATAGTTTTTATGGGGCCAGGCTTTAGCATAGCAGGTTAACTGCCAGCTGCAGTAAATCTTGCCAATCAAAAAGCTGGCAGTCCAAAGCCCAGGTCAGGGTGAGCTCCTGGCTTTTAGCCCAGCTTCTGCCTACCTGACAGCTCAAAAGCAAATGTGAGTAGATAAATAGGTATCACTTTAAAGTGGGGAGGTATTTAAGGCATCCATAAGGAAAATGCCAGAAAAATGCAGGCAATTTGATCATGGAGGTAATTTATGAACAAAGCTCTTTGGCTAAGAAAGTGGAGCAACAGCACCCCCACTCCACCACACCGTGGCCGGGACCAAGCACAAGCCTCTAAGATGCTGAATATGGGAAAAGCCTATATATAACTCTATGTACATATGTCTGTCTTGCCAATATATGATGGCATTGAATGTTTGCCATATATGTGATCTGTTATCCACCCTCAGTCCTCTTTGGGGTGAGAAGGGTGGAATATAAATATTGTAAATAAAATAAATACATAAATTATATTCAGTTAATTCAGCAGAGGGAAGAAGAGAGGAGAATGGAGTTTTGCTATTCCCAGTAGGCTTAGATGAAAGCAAATTGCTGCAGCGGTGTGTTCTTCCTCAAAATAACTTTTGCTATCTTGACCCCATTCTAAGGTTACTTGGTAATATGAATTCTAATTTGAATTTGTGAAATATTGGAGAATATGAATTATTGGTAATTCTTTTCAAAAATCAGTTCTAAAGCTGCAAAAGGATAACAGTGCTTCAGGAAACCTCCTTGATATTCTAATGCTCTAGTTTCCTTCAAAGTTGATAATTCAATGGAGGATTGGAGTGCTATGGTTCTTTGAGTTGTATTCTAATGCCATAGTTCCATTAGGACAGCAGGTACTCCAGAAAATTTTATGCGTTGTTCTCAATCTTTTCTTTTAGCTTCAGATTGCTTGAAAGAGTAAATGATAGATCAAATTCATAGGTTGGATTTTGGTAGCTAACAAAAGCCCCCATTGGGTTGAGGGGACCACGGAGACAGGTCTTTAATGCCCCACAATAGCATATTAAAATGCCTAACACAATCGAAGATAGTGGATCTCAACTTTCTTAATGCCGCAACTCCTTAATACAGTTCCCCATGTGGTGGTGGCCCCCAACCATAAAATTATTTTCGTTGCTACTTCAAAACTGTCATTTTGCTACTGTTATGAATCATCATGTAAATATCTGATATGCAGGACATATTTTCATTCACTGGACCAAATTTGGCACAAATACCCAATACGCTCAAATTTGAATACTGGTGGGGTTGGGGGAGGGATCGATTTTTTAAATTTGAGAGTTGTAGTTGCTGGGATTTATAGTTCACCTACAATCAAAAAGCATTCTGATCTCCACACAATGGAACTGAAACCAACTTGGCACACAGAACTCCCATAACCAACAGAAAATACTGGAAGGGTTTGGTGGGCATTGACCTTGCATAGAGTAGTCAAGTTAGGGCCTTTCCACACAGCCATATAACTCAAAATATCAAGGCAGAGTAACCCTCAATATCTGCTTTAGAATAATAAAATCATAGAGTTGGAAGAGACCTCGTGGGCCATCCAGTCCAACCCATTGCCAAGAAGCAGGAAAATTGCATTCATAGCACACCCAACAGATGGCCATCCAGCCTCTGTTTAAAAGCCTCCAGAGAAGGAGTCTCCATCACAGTTCGGGGCACAGAGTTCCACTGCTGAACAGCTCTCACAGTCAGGAAGTTCTTCCTTATGTTCAGATGAAATCTCCTTTCCTGTAGTTTGAAGCCATTGTTCCGCATCCTAGTCTCCAGCACAGCAAGGTAGCAGAAAAAAAACTTGCTCCCCACTCCCTATGACTTCCCCTCACATATTTATACATGGGTATAATGTCTCCTCTCAGCCTTCTCTTCTTCAGGCTAAACATGTCTAGCTCTTTAAGCCACTCCTCATAGAGCTTGTTCTCCTGACCCTGGGGAGGCCCTTCTCTCGCTCCCTACTCCGTCACACAAGCATGGCTGGTGGGGACAAGGGAGCAGGCCTTCTTGGTGGTGGCCCCCCCGGCTCTTGAACTCTCTCCCCAAGGAGATTAGATTAGTGCCCACCCTATCCACCATCCATAAAGATCTGAAAACTTGGATGTTTCAAGGTGCCTTTGATTAATTGCTTCATCTATTGACTAGGGCCCTCTAGCCCTAACTTATTGTTTGGCTCTGTAGCACTTAATTACCAACCCTGCCCTTACAGCTGATTGCACTATTCCTTGCTTGCCCTCAAAAAGCATTCTGAACTCCACACAATGGAACTGAACCAAACTTGGCACACAAAACTCCCATAACCAACAGAAAATACTGGAAGGGTTTGGTGGGCATTGACCTTGAGTTTTGGAATTGTAGCTCACCTACATCCAGAAAGCACTGCGGACTCAAACAATGATTGATTTGGACCAAACTTGGCACGAATCTCCAATATGCCCAAATGTGAACACTGATGGAGTTTGCGGGAAATAGACCTTGATATTTGGGAGTTGTAGTTGCTAGGATTTATAGCGCACATACAGTCAAAGAGAATTCTGAACCCCACCAATGATAGAATTGGGCCAAATTTCCCACATAGAACCCCATGACCAACAGAAAATACTGTGTTTTCGGATGATCTTTGGTAACCCCTCTGATACCCCCTCATGATCCCCCCAGTGGTCCCGACCTCCAGGTTTTGCAGACCCAGCAATTGGAACTAATTGAATTCTTTTATTTTGGAATAACATTGTACATTTTGATCCAACCACACACTTCCTTCTCTCTTCTCTGGGTTAATTCAGAGCCCTGGGTTTGGAGTTGAAGTAATTTACATGACACCATTAAGAAAATAAAATTATAAACATTGGTATGGAAGCTAAATGAAACAGCTTGGGGTCAAGCAACAACAAGAATTTAGGCATCCTCTTTTGCCATTCTGCTGCCAGACAAGTCTCTTGGGTATGCAAAGCAGAGCTTTTGCGTAGGTCATGTTCAGTTTGACAGAGCTTGTGCCAGCGTTAGACCCATTCCCAGTGGATTGTACCCTGTAGTCCATTAAAAAAAGAAAAATTTCTCAAAATGCAAGAGACGTGGAAAAAGTCCTGCAATTTCAAAGTAGTTAAAAAAATAAACCATGAACTAATTAGCAGTCCACCTCCGCATGGAACAACTTGATGCTGAAAATATTATTCTTTGTAGAATAAAAGTTCAATTTAGCATCTGGGATTAGTTCTTTAAAGATAAGCCTGCTTTATTCTTATGACAATTATAATTAGCTCTTAATAAGGGCTTATAAGGCTACCAGAAACCAAGAGGGTTGGGTTAAGTTTTTGCAGAAAATGAAGAGTTCTAGCATGAGATCCTATTGTTCAAAATCCTCTTAAATATATATTTACAGACACCTATAGGTTTCTTTTATTTCCCTCATACCATTTTAACATGTATTAGTGTAATATTTAGTATTCTAATTGCAGCTTGGTGAATATTAAAAGGCATGGGTAATGGTTGTGTTCTCTTTTATGTCTAACAATGAAGACTATTTGACATGCATTCGGCATCTTAATTCTTTGTCATGTTTTCCATTGGAAAAAGATCCTTATAAGTATTTCAAAGAGTTCTAGGTTCCAATAAATTATTTCCGACAGATAATTTAGGATGATTGAAAGTTCTGAGAGAGAATACAAAGCATAAAACTAATTGAGGATATTTAGAAGCAGACATAATCGAGGAAGGTTCTGCATAGAGTAGTCAAGTTAGGGCCTTTCCACACAGCCATAAAACTTGGAATATCAAAGCCGAGTAACCCTCAATATCTGCTTTAGAATAATAAAATCATAGAGTTGGAAGAGACCTTGTGGGCCATCCAGTCCAACCCATTGTCAAGAAGCAGGAAAATTGCAATCAAATCACACCCAAAAGATGGCCATCCAGCCTCTGTTTAAAAGCCTCCAAAGAAGGAGCCTCCACCACAGTTCGGGGCACAGAGTTCTACTGCTAAACAGTTCTCACAGTCAGGAAGTTCTTCCTTATGTTCAGATGAAACCTCCTTTCCTGTAGTTGGAAGCCATTGTTCCACATCCTAGTCTCCAGCACAGCAAGGTAGCAGAAAATAAACTTGCTCTCTCCTCCCTATTACTTCCCCTCACATATTTATACATGGCTATCATGTCTTCCTCTCAGCCTTCTCTTCTTCAGGCTAAACATGTCTAGCTCTTTAAGCCACTCCTCATAGGGCTTGTTCTCCAGACCCTGGGGAGGCCCTTCTCTTGCTCCCTCCTCCGTCACAAGCATGGCTGGTGGGGACAAGGGAGCAGGCCTTCTCGGTGGTGGCCCCCCCCCGGCTCTTGAACTCTCTCCCCAGGGTGATTAGATTAGTGCCCACCCTGTCCACCATCCATAAAGATCTGAAAACTTGGATGTTTCAAGGTGCCCTTGATTAATTGCTTCATCTATTGACTAGGGCCCCCTAGCCCTAACTTATTGTTTGGCTCTGTAGCACTTTATTACCAGCCCTGCCCTTACAGCTGATTTCACTATTCCTTGCTCGCCCTCCTAGATCTGAACATGTCCACTGATCTCAGCTACTAGACGATGTCTGTTGATGTTTCATGTTTTCTATTATGTCTGTTGCTCAGTATTATTGTTTTAATTATTGAAATTATTATTCAGCTGTGTGGAAGGGGCCTATGACCAAAGTAGAGGTGGGAGCAAGCCTCTGTAAAGATACAATGGCTATTTTGTAGAAAAGGAAGAGGTTCTTTCTACATCCTACCTTCATATATTGTGTATACAGTATGTTTTTAATTACGAGCAGTATCATCACCCTTAAGCGAATGAACAAAAGTGTTTTACATTTTCCCATCTCGTTGTCAATCATCGGAGGTCCTTCAAACTATGATAGAATTGTAGTCCATCTATAGCATTGTTTCATTCTATAGAATCTTGGGATTTGTAGTTTTATTATAGTTGGAATACTTTAGCTCAGAATTCCGAATGCTCCTTCCTAAACTGCCACTCCCAGGATTCCCTCAACTGGAACTATGACAATTAAAGTGGAATAATTGTAATTTTGTAGTGTGAATAGAATAGATCATGAATTCTTGTTTTGGGATAAATTTCACCAAAAAAGGTGGTAGAATGTAAGTAAGAGGATAGCTGCCACACTACTTTTCTGAAATATTCCTTGATAGTGTGTCACAGCAAAAGCTGGAGGAAAAAAGCTATGGTCTCTTTAATGCAGCATTTCTCAACCTAGGGGTCAGGATCCCAAGGCAGGGGGTGGTCGCGAGGTGGTGCCAGAGAGGTAACCGAAGACTACCAGAAAACACAGTATTTTCTGTTGGTCATGGGAGTTCTGTGTGGGAAGTTTGGACCAATTCTATCATTGTGGGGTTCAGAATCCCCTTTGATTGTAGGTGAACTATAAATCCCAGCCACTAAAACTCCCAAATGTCAAGGTCTATTTTCCCCAAACTCCACCAGTATTTGCATTTGGGCATATTGGAGTTTCGTGCCAAATTTGGTCCAGATCCATCATTATTTGAGTCCACAGTATTCTCTGGATGTAGGTGAACTACAATTGCAAAATTCAAGGTCAGTGCCCACCAAACCCTTCCAGTATTTTCTGTTGGTCATGAGAGGTCTGTGTACCAAGTTGGGTTCAGTTCCATCATCGGTGGAGTTCAGAATGCTTTTTGATTATAAGTCAACTATAAATCCCAGCAACTACAACTCCCAAATGACAAAATAATCCCCTGACCCCACCAGTATTCAAATTTGGGCATATCGGGTATTTGTGCTAAATTTGGTCCAGTGAATGAAAATACACCCTACATATCAGATATTTACATGACGATTCATAACAGTAGCAAAATTGCAGTTGTGAAGTAGCAACAAAAATAATTTTATGGTTGGGGGTCACCACAACATGGGGAACTGTATTAAGGGGTTGCGGCTTTAGGAAGGTTGAGAACCACTGCTTTAATGGTTGTATAAAAGGGAAAATTTCAGGAGGACTCTGATGGGCAACCGTTAAACATTCAGCAGCCATCTCTGGTTTTCATGGCCTCAAGAGAACTCATATGTACTTAAGAGAACCTTTCTCTGAAATAAATTGAATCAAGCAGTTCTTGAAACAACATATTATGTACTGTAATCTTGACAAATGGATGGTTATTGCTTGAAGCCTAATTCTCTCTCTCTCTTCCTCCTCTTTTCCCTTTTCCCCAAAATGCAAAAATTAAGTGTCAGAGAGCAGAGTGGGATGATCATTTACATGTCACCAGCTGCCACCGCCCAAACCCCCCAACAGTATTCACTTATATAATCCTTCAACTTCAGACAAGTCTCTAGTAATGTTTATGAGTAAAATATGAATTCAAGTTTTGCTCACTAGGGCTAACCCCTGTTTCCAAGAACCATCAACCCATGGGGTGAATCCCAGCAATAAAGGTATGGAGAAATGCATGAGAAGCCAGGCCCAAGCACAGAGCTCAGGCAGTTGGGCAAAAGTAGCATTAAGGTCCTGCATTTTGGCAATAATTCATTGAAGTTAATTAGCTATTGTCAGTTCATTACCTTTGCCCCCGCCCCTTCCCAAATAGTCTTTTTGTCATTTTAATTGTTACCATTTTTATTGTAATGGCTAATGTTTCTTGCTACTGTAACAATGGCCTTTTTGTGGACTGTGAAATAATATTTTTAATTTAGTGACTAGATTTAATGTTTAATTAATAAAGTAACGAATGGATTAATTTAGTAGCCTGAATTATATTCACTTTTTATGTTAATACAGTTGTACTGTCACTAGCTTTGGAAACTCTTCAAGGACCAAAGGCATCTATGCATGATGCTACATCTGAGTAGGAAACTACAAAGGACTGGGGAGAGTTTCTCTCTTCTTTTGTTTTCCCGTGTCAGAAATGACTTGAGAAACTGCACGACACTTCTGGTGTGAGAGAATTGGCTGTCTGCAGAGATGTTGCCCACGGGGACGCAGAGATGTTTTGATGTTTTGCCATGCTTGTGGGAAGCTTCTCTCATGTTCCCGCATGGGGAGATGGAGCTGACGGTGGAAGCTCATCCCGTGCTCTCCCGGGATTCGAACCTCCAACCTGTTGGACTTCAGTCCTGCTGGCACAGGATTTGGGATGCAAGCAAGGCCGTGATAAGAGGTCATTGTATAAGTCTAGAGGCAAACCTCAGAAAGAGATGGAGATACGAACAGGATAAGAGAATAAAAGAAATAGAAACTCTGCAGTACAAACATAAAATAACTAGGGATAAAATGATCTGGAGAGAATTAAAGGAGAAGAGAAAACAATTAGAAGCCTTGGAGGAAAGGAATATAATGAATAAGTACTTATATGTTAAGAGTTATTCCCAAAGTTGGAACATAAAATCAATGAAGAGGATGGCTTATTATTTGAAAAAGAAAAATGAAAAAACCTGGATAAAGAGATTAAAAGATGAAAAAGGGAGAGAACAAGAGGAGCAAAGTAAGATCAGGGAGATAATGACAAAATATTACAAGGATTTATATAAGGAGGAGGGGGTAGCACAAGGGAACTTAAATATCAGAGAAAAAATTGCAGAGGAAGACAGAGAGTTGTTAAATCAACCAATAACACAAGAGGAAATATTAAACGTAATTAAAGGGTTAAAGGGGGCTAAGTCTCCAGGGCCAGATGGATTCCCAGCGGAATATTATAAAGCATATATTGAAGAATTGGTACCACATCTAACAGAGTTGTTTAATGAAATATACATTAAGCAAAAAGTCCCACAAACATGGAAAGTTTCAGAAATTATCACCATACCAAAAAGGGAAGAGATCTAACACAACCAGGGTCATATAGACCTATCAGTCTATGTAACCAGGATTATAAAATATTCACAAAAATTTTAGCAAAAAGATTGGAAACGATAATGCCAAAAATAATTAAAGAAGATCAATATGGATTTGTAAAGGGAAGAAAAATCGGGGATCCAATAAAAAATGTGGTAATTGCAATGAATCAGGCAAATTTGAATAAGGGAAAAATTGGAATACTCAAATTGGATGTCTATAAAGCTTTTGATAAGGTTAACCATAAATATCTGTTTAATGTATGCCAACAATTGAATATGGGGGAAAATTTTTGTAAAACATTGCAGCAACTGTATAGTAATTGTAAGGCAAGAGTAAGAGTGAACAACAGAAGGACAGGAGAGATACCTATTCTAAATGGCACAAAACAAGGGTGTCCATTATCCCCACTTTATTTGTAATAGCAATAGAGATACTAGCCGAAAGTATCAGAAATAGCACCAAGTGGACAGGGTATAAAATAGAAAAGGAGGGAGGAAGAAAAGAAGAAATAAAGCTGAACCTGTTTGCAGATGATGCAATGATTATTACCAACCAACCATTAATTATGATAAAAGATATGATAAAAATATTGGAAGAATTTAGGAGCATATCAGGATTATTTGTTAACATTGAAAAGTCAGAGATATTATGTCTTAATACCCCCCCCCCCCAAAAGAACAATTGGAGATTAGAAAAATATCAGGATTAAAATTAGGATTAAAGAAGATAAAATATTTAGGAGTGTGGATATATAAAAATCTAAAGAGTATAGTTGAGGGGAATTATAAACAAAAATGGAAAATAATAGAGAAACAACTTAAGAAGTGGGAAGGGAAAACGTTAGCAAGAGTGGATAGAATAAGGGTATTGAAAATGTTCGTAATACCAAAAGTATTATACCTATTCCAAACATTGCCAAATGCAGTAGAGAGGAAGACATTAAAGATATGGGATAGAAGAATAAAAACATGGGCAGTTGGAGGAAAAGACCCAGAATAAGGGACAAATGGTTAAATGCCAAAGAGGAAGAGGGAGGCTGGGGATCCCAAGTTTAGAAGTTTACCATGATGCATTTCAAATACAAAGATTGTTGGAAATACAATACACGGGGAAAAAATGGGTAAATATGGAAAAGATAATAAATAATATTAAAGGAAAAGAAATAATATTTACGGATTGGAAGAGGAGAGAGGAAACAGAATTTAAGGAACCCTTTAAAGGAACAGTAAAAGTGTGGAAAAAAAGAAAGAAGAAGTTAAACCCAGGCAACGAAAGCAAGGTGGCAACTATATGGCAAATGAATTATAATAATGATGTAAGCATAGGTAGAACACTGAGATTAATCGAAAGTAGAGGGAAAAGGTTAGTGGAGGATTTGTACACAGAGGATGGAAACCCTGTTGAACAAAAAAGAAATTCAGAACTGGATTGGGTCAGGGAACTGGATCCAAAGCTGGGCCATAAGACAGGAAATTTTCAGACGAAGGGAAAAATAAGAGAACAGGATAGTCCATTTGAGAAGGTGATTAGGAAATGTCTGAGAGGGGAGAAGAAAGTGGCAGGAGATCTGTACGAACAAATCATAACAGTAAAAAAGAAGAAATAATAGAGGAAATTTTCCAGACATGGAGATTGGACATGGAAATTGAGAGGGAAGACATCCAGAGGGAAATAAGTAATATAGCAAGAGAAAAGTATAATGCATTAAGGGAAACCAGAAGGAAAATGTTACAAAAATGGTACAGAACTCCTGCACAACTTTCACGCTTTGTACCAGGGATGAAAGATAAGTGTTGCACGGCTGTGAACAAAGAGGGTGTTCAATCATATGATATGGGAATGTGATAGAGTGCAAGGTTACTGGAAAATGATTGAAGGAGAAATCAATAGAATGTTAGATTTACATATTGTAATAGTTAATAGAAATGTATTACATGCACGGATAATAGGAGTGAAGAATATGCAAAAGAAAAATTGATTGATAAATTAATAGCGTGTGCACAGATAGTTTTAGTGAGGGGTTGGAAGGATAAAACAAAATGGACATTGACCAACTGGTATAATTATATAATTAATATGTTAAATGTGGAAATAACAAATTGTAAATGGAATAATATAGATAAAATTGAAAAGATAATAATAACAAAGAGGATGTGGGAACCAGTTAGAAATTATTTAGAAAATGTGTTAAGAGGTGGAGTAGAAAAATTAAGACTGAGACTGATATTTCAAATGTAACCTCTGTAGTTGGATGTATAAACTGTATGTACAAGGAGGGGAGGGTGGGAGAGGGGGAAAAACCAATACATTAAAAAAAAAAAGTCCTGCTGGCACAGGGGTTTAACACATTGTGCCACCAGGGGCTACTCTCCTCCTCCTGTTCTTCCCTTTTGTTCTCAATTGACTTCAATTGCTACAAACTAAATTCAAAGGGCACAAAATGTTTGGACTTGACCAACTTAGCAGGAGGAGAGGATAGAAAAGAGTTGGATCTTGTGCTTCGCAGTCAACTGCAGCCTTTCTTAGCTAGTATGCTCTTCCTCATTATGAACTTTTTGCTTTCTTGCCTGCCCTCTGATGTTGTTTGACCACATACTGTATGTCCTGATTGTCATCAGTGAAATATTGAAGGGATTGAAATTGTGAAGGAACTACTGAAAAAAAATGCCCCCAAATGTGCAACCTTCTCCCCACTTATGGTATATTGGGAAATTTGGGGCCCCAAATTTAAATATCTTCTTCAAATTTGGTGTGTGGTGAGGACATACCACCTCATTACATGGGCCGATTTGCCCATCATACACTGCTTTCCCTCCACTTTCAGCACGGAGCCCTTCCCATGACACACAGGCACTACTGGCTCGGCTCCATGCTGAAAAAGGAGCCTACCTAGGTTGCCTTTCCAGCAATGGGGGGAAGCTGAGCAGTGATGCATCCCCCATGGGATGGGCGCATGGTAAGATGGGTAATGTGGGGTGTGGAGCAAAGGGTTCTCCATGCCCCCTGCTGGGAGCCCATGAATTCTCCACAATGTGGGGCTAATAATGAGGTCCTATAGGCAAAATTAGGCTTGGTCTGCTTCTAGTATGTAGTAGAGGACAAAGAGTGGGGAACGCTTTTCTGTTTTATTTCTGCTTTGGATTTGATAATGAATATTCACACATTGGCTCTACTTTTTGGTCAGTCAGTGGCATTTCTATCACTCCATTTTCACATGACAACACTTGCTTGCATTGCATTGGTTTTCATCTTTTCACAGCGTGTCACACACAAAAATTAGAAAACTGCTGAATAGCTTTATAATTTAATTTTGTTTTTGTGTTTCCCTCCTACAGATTAGGGAGTAAATTCAGAGCAGAGAAAAATGAAGGTCCTGTTTTTCATCGCCTTAATGTACATGTTTGATCGAAACAAAGGGAATCCACCGAGTAACAACCCAAGACCATTTGAAGACATTAAGAGGGAAATAGGTGACTATTCAGAAGTTGCCAAGAAGATTATTAATCTTGCTGTTTATGGAAAGGCCCAGAACAGATCCTATGAAAGACTGGCACTTTTTGTGGACACCATTGGCTCAAGACTGAGTGGCTCCAAAAGTCTAGAGCTGGCAATCCAGTATATGTATAAGGCCTTGAAGAATGATGGGCTGGAAAATGTCCACTTGGAGCAAGTAAAAATACCCCATTGGGAAAGAGGAGAGGAATCAGCAGTAATGGTGGAACCCCGTAACCATAGCCTTGCTATTCTAGGGCTTGGTGGCAGTATTGCAACGCCTCCAGAAGGTAAAGACCATCTGACTTTTGAGTGTATTTATCATTGATGACTTCAACATTTATTTAATTGGCTTAGTTTGATTTAGGGTTACTTAAAAAAACACAACAATAAATCTAATTTATGGCTTGTTTGATTTTATTCCAAGGACACAGAACTTTCTTGGGTTTGGTGTCCTTCATAAAGTCATTGGAGACAAAGGCATTTTGCCATACTTGGATTTATTTTGAAATGAAAAGGTTGCACACAGGTGGATCCTATAAGACTCTAAGCAACAACTGAATTTCTGTCCAGTCCAGAGAAAAGAACCTTAAACAAGTAGGCTGTATCCACACTTTAGAATTAATGCAATTTAACTGCTATGGCTTAACCTTAAGTAATCATGGGGGTTGTAGTTTTGTAAGGAATCAGAGGGGGATAGAGAACACATGAAAAACTACAACCCCCAGGATTCCATAACATTGATCCATAGCAGTTAAAGTACTGTCAAACTGCATTAATTCCACAGTGTAGCTGCAACTTCATATGCTGTTAGCTTAAGAGTTCCCCAGAATCTGAATGTCTGTTTTCTTCTTGGCCACATACAGAGACTGTAGTCTGTTGTATTCCTCTCATGTGTAGTTTGCTTCCTGTCCATGAGTCTTTCCTCCTAAGTACTTGGTGAACTACAGGGTGTAGATGGAATACTGTATAAATCTTGTGAGGTAAACAAGCCCAGATTAGCCTCTTTGGCTGCCCGAGGTCAAGACACCCCGCGCCGCCCCCCCGGGCGCTGCTGTGCATGTGCGGCAGCAGCCCCGGTCGTGCGGCTTCCGTCGCCGCCTCCTCGCGCCCTCCTTCCGTTCGCGGGAGGAGGAGGTGGCCGGTGCTGTGCGGCTTCTGTCGCCTCCTCCTCCCGCGACCGGAAGGAGGGCCCGACGAGGTGGACGTCCACCTCGCACCTTCCTTTCGGTTGCGGGAGGAGGAGGTGGATGGAAGCCGCGCAGTACTGCTCATGGGGCTTCCGTTCGCCGCCTCCTCCACCTCCCGCGACCAAAAGGAGAGCGTGAGAAGGAGGGCGGGACGCCCAGATGTGTTACCATCCTATGAGACGCTTTTCTCACGTCCCCGCATGGGAAGCTGAAACTGACAGACGGGAGCTCACCCCATTTAGCGGATTCAGACCTCCAACCTTCAGATCAGCAATTCAGCTGGCACAAAGGTTTAACCCATTGCACCACTGCGGCTCCTAGTAATAATAGCATTAGTAATAATAATTTTGTGACATCTTCCATGGTCTTTCTGGAAATTGCAATTTGAAAAAAAGTTACTGTTCCAAGTTGTGCAACAGAAGTATTTTCCCTTTGCTGTCATCATCAAAGGTATTTTAGTTATATGGAAATGAATGCAGTAAATTAATCAATGAATCACTGCATCAATCAATTAAGACTTTCATGATGTATCAACTAAGATCATTTTTGATACTGCAGAAGCACAATTCTTTTTATGTATTTCTGTGGAGACTTTTTGTGTTCAGAGTAAATATTTTCTCTGTTTTCTGCTCTTAGGGAGTTTAGTGTAGCTTTAGAAAATCAGCTTTGGAAGAAATTTCAAAGCTGGCAGAGGTTATAAAAGGGAGCCAGCATCTTGAGACCTCCTCATAGGTGGCGTTTTTCATTAATGCACAAGGAGCTGTCAAGACTAGCTACTGTTCTTCCTTTCCTTGATGAGCAATCATGAGCGTATGTTATTGTGTTTTATCGTTTGATGCAGTGCATAAATGGCGTACTGGGATGAATTACCCGGTGCCAATTCTGCTCATCTGTTACCGGAGCTGATATGTCATGTAGATTGCTGTGCCAGCCTGCAGAGACCTTGATTTTTCTAGTGGAAAATGAGAATTTGCGGATAGCTGGCTTTCATTTCCACGGGCATAATTCCAGCCCTTTGGATGATCCTGTCACCAAGACATTTCTTAGGCTTGCAAATGGAGCTCTTCTTCATTAGGAGCGGCTGGAGTATAGCAGTTCACCTCCCCTACTTGCCAACAGGAACAGCAGTAGATTTTGCACTCAATACTCAAATATGGCATTTTTGGCATGGATAGGATGGAGAGGGTTGGAAGCCTGGACAGTCAGCCAATTAGACTATTCTCGTCTTTCTTATCTATTTCCAGAATCCACCCACAATCCCTTTTGATTTTTATATTTCTGGAGGTAGGCAAAAGCAGTCACTTCTCTGTATGTATAGATAAAATAAATGTTTAATAGGGAGCCAATTTGTGTGATTACATTTAGAAACAAAATGCTGCAGCCTGAGGGAGATGGACATTTTTACCTTTCACAAATGTAATTTTTCATAATTGCTGTCATGCCGTGGTCACTATATCTGCTCAGCATTAAGGATGACCACATCCCTACCACCATTAACAACAGGAGTGGGATGCATATTAGTCTTAATTTTTCATATTTAATTTATTTATGTAGATATTATGATTGAAAAGAATTACAGAACACGAGACCCAAGCAAACCAAATACTTGTTCAGTTTGCAGTACAGATGCTGATACATCTACCTTATGTCCTTTTTGAGGTGGTTTGGATGTTGTTATTCACTTTCCTACTCCACAGTGCCCAGTTCCCCAGAGTTCCCCACCCTACATAGCCAATCTGCATCATGTGGAACAGATAAGACTAGAGAAGTATATGGCTATATCTGTGTAACCAGATGCAAAATGATAACGGCAGCAGTGAGACCTTTGATATAGGATACTGATGGATCTCAGTGCTATTGTAATCATTTCACACCTGGCTTGTTGCTGCAAGGACATAGCCGCCAGCTACTTCTTTGATCTTGCCTATTCCTCATCAGGCACCAATTCTCCATGCAAGGTGGAGGGGATCTTCAGAGGTTGGCTGGTAGGTCTATAGTGGGTTGTTGCGAGAGAAATAAGGTTGAACATTGTGAAAGCCACCCACTATATGTCTATCAGCCTCCTCCCAGTTGACTTAAATCAAGAAAAAACTTCATGAGAACCTCCTCTAAATGTTCCTCCAGCAGCAGCAAGAATATCCCCGTGGGCAGCAAATCAGGTAATTCCAACTGGATGGCCCCCCACAGGATCTTCCTCCAGGGGCAAACCAAGACTGGGCAACTTGGAAGTCCCTGAACAGACTTAGAAGCAGAGTGGTCAGATCAAAAGACAGCCATGGCACTACCTAGAAGCATCCTCCACCTTGTGCAACTGTGGAGCAGAACAAATGATGCTGCATTAGTATGCTTGCCCACAATGCCCTGCCTCATGCAAAGAGGAAGAATTGTTTAAAGCTACAGACAATGCAGTTCTGTTGCCCGTTTTTGGTCTAAAACTATCTAGCAGCTTGTTATCCTTTTATTTTATCAGTTTTAAATAAACTATTTTGTCAGTTTTAGATAAAGTATTTTATGGAATGCTTTTGACATGAAATAAAAAGTGGGTTGTTTATGACTCAGCGTAATGAAAATCTGCAATTCTGAGCCATGCTGGACTGCAGCTGCTAATTGTTGATGGATAACTTTAAGGTGCCAATTCTCTCTTCCCATGATTCTTCATCTTTAAAGTACATTTGGATGTCGAGCTATGCTTTCAGACTTTATCCACTTCCTATTTCTCCTCCTCCTCTTCCTCTTCTCTTTCCTCCTCCTCTTCTTTTTCCTCTTCTATCCCCACCAACACAGGTTGAATATCTCTTATCCAGGTTGCTGTAATATTAAAAAAATCCAAAATTGTTGTCCACTTAGTTGACTTGCGATAGTGCTACCTTTGTTTTCTGACAGTTCTACATTTTCTATTGTGTATGTAATCACCTTCATAATAAGTGACTATGAAACACAAATGACCTACCAACTCTGTGGTCAAGGTCTACCAGGCATTTACTATAGATTCGCACTGGAGGACCTAGCGATTCCTGGAGAAAACATGTTATTAAATCCATGAATAATAAAGTCCCCAACAGTTCACTTCTGAAATGTGGAGTGCAGACTCTACTTTCATGGAAAACAATTGAGCATGGGAGGCCAGGACTAATAGTTTCCTGTGGGTATTAGTGTTGTCTTTGTTGTTGTTGTGTGCCATTGGGTCATTTCCTATTTATGGCAACCCCAAAGAACCACTGCAGTTAAAATGATGTAATGGGATTTTTTGAGCAATATTGGTCCAGAGTGGGTTTGCCTGAACCAATCTTTCCCAAGGTCTTCCAGGCTAATGAGAGATTTTATTCTTCTGGGATTGCTGTACAGTATTCAGGCCACACCACCACACTGGCTCATAGTATTGCCCATATGGGTTCAAATTACTTTGGATATGAATTGCATTATATTCAAGCAGGGAAGAGGGCAATGACAGCAGCATTCTAAAAAAAATGTTATTTCTAGTCCTGTAGACCAAACTAATTTGGGCAACAGAAATTCAGGGAGAGGGACTGTTGCTAGTCTTTGTTTCTGTGCTTAGTTTTTACTGACGTGCTAGGTGCAATGCATAATGGTGGAATTCCAGACCTCCGTTATGGCTTCTATATTTAGCAGCCAGGTCTTGCTCCCGTTGTTAAACAGTTTTCCATTTACCTTTGCAACCAACCCACAAGACTGGGTCTTAAGCCTTCTGGTACTCTTATAAATGATTTTGAAAAAAACACATACACAAATGGCAGGACATGTGGTTCCTGAATGAATGTCCAATGAAAACATGTGTTGGACTAAAAAAGGAGAAAACCCTTCTGGTTACCACTGTTACCTATAAACATTTATTCATTCTCCCAGGCAAGACTGCAGGGCCGGCAGAGAGAAAATGTTTATATTATAACGTGTGTGCAAGTTTTTAACTTGCTTTTGCTGTAGTGTTTATTTGTACTGAAAATTCAGAAAAGAGGAAAAGAATCCTACTGAAAGGAATTTCTGTAGCCAGACCACTGATTATGTTTGTATAAAAATCACTTTCAGATTTAACTGAAGTAAAAAAAAAAGGTAGTGGGGCGTTTACCCAAACTTCTCATATGTATATAAAATATATTGGATTTAGTTTGAATTGGTCTCTTGAAACCGAATTTGCCCATAGACGGTGCCCTTTCTAAAATAATGTTCCAAGTTACTCAGCAGCCAGGCAAAACATATAATATGAATTTTTGGAAAACATGTGAGGTGTATATGTTTTCTTTAAAATGGGAATAATGGTGGCTGTCCAGTCCACATCTTAAGGCCCAATGGGGAGCATAATATCAGCTTTCATTCTTCATGTTCATTACTGAACTTGGATTGATTGCAGGCCTGATAAAGAAATATATGTGCTGATTTATGGGCTCTGGTGAACTGCTCTTTTGGGAATACTCTTCTCTAAAAGATCAAAATTTAGAATTAAAAACAAAACGAAACACCAAGAACCCAGCAGCTGTATCATTAGGGGATTCTGGGTGATGTAGTACACAGAAGTCATATTTTGAATATCTGAAAGAGAATCTTCTATCAGACTGATTACCCAACCATTACATGTAGCAGACTGATTATCCTAGGTGGGGAAAAAGCATGTTCCACATTTTTCCTTCTTTTGTCTATTTTTTCATTTTGTTGTAAATGTGCACAATATAGAAATTGCTAATAATTTGGTGATGATGATGGTGGTGGTGACGATGATTCAATGGTCTTCTGTAACAAAAGGACATTTTCCCCTGCTAGCAGAGGATGCATATATTTACTGGGAGGATCAGAGCGATGGGGGCATAGCATCCCAGGCATAAATTCTATTCTTCCAAATGGGATTTTCCTTCAGTCTCTGGATTTCTAACACTGAGTAATGTAGTTGAATAATTTAAAATATGTCGTGGGCACCCAAAGTAGAGGAACAGACAAATTTACCAAGGGGATGTGGACATAGCAAATATGAGATGTGACTGGAGAGCCAGCATGATGTAATGGTTTGAGCATTGGATCATGACTCTGGGACACGGAAATCTGCTGTGTGATCTTGGGCAAATAATACTCTCCAAAGCAAAGACAAACCTTAGAACAAGTTATGTGTATGTGTGTGTGTGTGGGGGGAGACTTACAATAAGCCTGCCTTAAGTCAGATATGACCTGAAGGCACTCAGTTTCAGATGTGAATGATTGCCAAGACTCTCTCACTGAAATAGTATACAGTACACCATCCAACTGTACTGATTTGGCAAATATAGTCTTGATTAATACTTTGCAATCCTCCCTCTTTTGAGCAGCTACTACTACTGCTGCTAAAATACTACTATCTTCCTGTTTTCCTCTTTTATTCTCAGCATACTTCAGTTGTTGCAGACCAAGTTCAAAGTGCAAAAATAGTTTGCATTTAATAAATTCACAGGGAAGGGACAGGAGAGAAAGCATGTGAGCTCCTCCTCAGGAAGATTTGGCAAAACAGACTTATGCTTCCTCTCCTAGCATGTGTGTTCTTTGTTATTAATAATAATTTCCCATCCTGGCCACACGTGCCTCACTATCATCTTCACATATTGGAAGGTATGCTACAGATTTAGTGACTGAATTTCATTGGGGAGTCAGAATTCTTATTTAGGAGGGGAAGGCTCTCCTGCAGAAACATCCTCTTATCCACATACAGTATATGTTAGGATAGGAGTTCCAGAGGTGGGAGTTCTTTTTTGAGGAAAGACCTCAGACTGTGGATTTAAGGGTGGTATTCCAGTCAACAGTGATGGAAACTGTGTACATCTGAGCTATAAGACCACAAGTCCACTAAAGAATAATATACATAGATCCCAATGAAATTAGCAGGGATTGTGCAAAGACCAGGATGTCTCCTGTGTCACACATATGGACATTTTATAAAAACATAGGTCTTCTTTTAATAATTGTAAAATCATTGAGTTGGAGGACACTCATGGATAATCCAGTCCAACTACCTTCCATGCTGGAACACACAATCAAATTCCCCACCAAAAATCGCCATCTAGTTTAAAAACCTCCAGAGAAGGAGGCTCTTCCCATCAGGAAAGACTTCTTAATTTTTAGATGGAATCTCTTTTTCAGTTGTTGGAATCCATTGCTCTCTGTCCTAATCTCTGGACTAGCAGAAAACAAGCTTTTGCCCTCCTCAGTATGACATCCTTTCAAATATTTAAACATTGATATCATGTCCCTTCTTAACCTCCCCCCCATGCTAAACACCCCAGCTCTCTAAAGCCATGCCTTAAAGAGCATGGCTTCCAGATCTTTTACCATTTTTGGTCTCACTTCTCTGGACACATTCCAGTTTGTCAGTATCCTCCTTGAATTGTGTGTCCAGAACACAGTATTATTCCAGGAGACCAAAGCAGAATAGAATGGGGCCATGACTTCCTTTGATCTAGACCAGTGGTTCTCAACCTGTGGGTCCCCAGATGTTGGTCAGCTCCTTTGGGCACAAAGAGGGAAAATGGAAAATCTTAATGTTTCATATTTTATATCTGAAATGAGTAAAATACAATTGAATTCCATTAACAAACTAGCATCTGAGGCCATATACTGATTGTGATTTGATTGAACCAGCTAGTTTGAACCTGGTCTGCATTTCTGAAGTCCTTTTACACAATACAATTACAAAATTATCATTCTACTTTAAAGGGCATGGCAACATCCTATAGTGGTGGTTTATATATATATATATATATATATATATATATATATATATAAATCTTTATTGGGTTTTCACAATTCGAAAGTTTAAAAAGCTATATAAAGTGTAAGAAAAAAAAAAGTAGAAAAAAAGAAACAAGAAAAGCGCCCGGTGGTTCAGGATGACCACCTTCGGGGTATAAAGATTAAGAGGAAAAGAAATAAGATAGCAGTGCTCTTGAAAAGGAAAACAGAGTTGGAGAACCGACAAGGGTTTGTCTTGCTTAACAAAAGACGTTTTCGGTTACATTTGTTTTTCATATCTCTGATTTCCCGACCTTTCCATCACCGACCTATAATTAAGAAATACATCATATACTTAGGAAAACTTAACCAGAAAAGTAGCATCTGCCAAGACCCAAGTTCCCATTGCATCTCTAAATCTACGTTACATTCACTTCTACAGTATTCTTGGAGGAGCGACCAGTCCCATTTAGCATTATATTTTTCTCCATTGTTCCTTTCTCTCAGTGCCTCTGTTAATTTTTCCATTAGGCTGATCTCGAGTAGTTTTTGTCTCCACTCGTCCCTTGAAGAGATGGTTTCCGACCTCCAGAAGGTAGCAAAGAGCGTCTTAGCCGCTGTTATGGCTAATATAAATATTCTGCTTTTGCTCTTATCTAATTCATTGTCTAGGATCCCTAGGAGGAATTTATCAGGGCTTTTTATTATTTTTTTTCTAAGCAATTTTTCTACTTCTCTGTGTATCATACTCCAATATTTTTTGCCTTAGGGCAGAGCCATAACATGTGGAAGAATGTTCCACTACTATTGTTACAAATCCAGCAGTTGGGGGTTTTTTTTTAAATAGATTTTGGCTAGCTTTAGCCTATAGCAGTGGTTCTTAACCTGTAGGTCCCCGGGTGTTTTGGCCCAAAACTCCCAGAAATCCCAGCCAGTTTACCAGCTGTTAGGATTTCTGGGAGTTGAAGGCCAAAACATCTGGAGACCCACAGGTTGTGAACCACTGATCTAGACACTATACTCCTATTGATGAAGCCTATAATTGATTTGGCTGGTTTAGCAGGTACATCACATTATTGACTTGTGTTCAGATTGTGGACTACTAATGATCTTTTCCATCCTTTTGCAAATAGCAGGGCATGTTCTGGTGCATAATGTCCTTGCTGTAATTATCGGGTGTCTAATAGGGACCATGCAATAAAATTTCTCAAGCCAAGTCTCTCCATAACTGTGTGGACTTTTCATTACCAGGCATTACAGCCGAGGTCTTGGTGGTAACTTCTTTTGATGAACTCCACCAAAGAGCTCAAGAAGCCCAGGGGAAGATTGTTGTTTACAACCAGCATTACGTTAACTATGGAGAAACTGTGCTGTATAGAGGTCGAGGAGCACTGGAAGCTGCTAAAGTGGGAGCAAAGGCAACTCTGATCAAGTCCATTACTCCATTTTCTATTAATAGGTAAGTGCTTGTTGTTTAGTATTAAGCACACTTCACCTCTGCTTTCAGCTAGGTATTACAGCATGCTTTGAAGCTTGTTGTTCCTCTGTAAAGAAGGGCCATCTTCATTGGAACAACTTGCTCTATCTTAAATTATATTGTTGCTGGTTTTTTCTATTGGTAATTCAAGTAAGAGCTTGGTCAAGTAAACATGATAATAGAGCCTGTTTTTCAGCCAGTATACTTAACATTTGAGCACTGGAAGCTGCTCCAGCATTAAGAGCCAGAATGGTATAATGCTTTGAGGGTTGGATGATGACTCTGGAAACTAGGCTTCGATTCCCCAGTCAGTCATGGAAATCCACTGAGTGACCTTGGGTGAGTCACACACTTTCATCCCCAGAAAAGCCCCGTAATAGGTTTGTAATAGGGTTGTGATGTCAGAAGTGATTTGACTTGACCATGGTGGTCCATGCCTTAGTTACCTTTAGACTGGATTACTGCAATGTACTCTATGTGGGGCTACACTTGAAGACGGCCCGGAAATTTCAACTTGCCCAACGTTCAGCAGCCAGATTAATAAGTGGGGCAAGTTACAGGGAGCGGTCAACCCCCCTGTTTAAAAAGCTTCACTGGCTGCCATTTATTTTCCGGTTCCAATTCAAGGTGCAGGTGATCACCTATAAATCCCTAAACGGTTCGGGACCCGCCTACCTTCATGACCAGCTCTTTCTCCATGAACCAACCCAAACTCTTCGATTTTTGGGGGAGGCCCTCCTTTCGCCTCTGCCAGTCTCACAGACTGGTGGGCACAAGGGAGAGAGCTTTCTTCTCTGTAGTCCCCCGACTCTGGAACTCAAAGCCCTTTGAAAACCTTTAAAAAACACCTTCAAACCTGGCTTTTCTGCTGCGCCTCTGGAGAGTAGCCACTTAACTTTATATCACTGCTTTCTTCAATGTTCCTGCCTTGGAGTACACTCTCCCCCCCTTATATGAAGGTCTCCCACAACCCGTGTCTATACGAGCTCTCCTTCGCAAAGAATCTACTCCTCTTATCTCACCCTTAGTTTTTAACATTTTATCTTATGCGTGCGGCCCGCCTTGTCATTTGTGATTTTAGATATTGTATTTGCATATTGTTTTTTATTTATATGTTTGTATTTTTATTGTGCTGTTGTTGATGTTTTATTTTATTTTTATTGTAATTTGTTGTTTGGGCCTGGCCTCATGTAAGTTGCCCCCGAGTCCCTATTGGAGTGATGATGGCGGTATAAATAAATATTATTATTATTATTTGAAGACATACAGTAATAATATACTTAATGTCATAGTTTGGGGGGGGGGAGTCATCCTACATTTGTGGTTTTCACTCTTATGGATTTAATTTAAAATGTTATCTCTTTGGATCTCTGAGTTCTCTCTAGTGCGACTCTATGGCAGGTGTGGCAAACTTCAGCCCTCCATGTGTTTTGGACTTCAACTCCCATAATTCCTAACAGTCGGTTAGGAATTGTGGTAGTTGAAGTCCAAAACACCCAGAGGACTGAAGTTTGCCCATGCCTGCTCTATGGTCAACTTTCTCCAGTCATGACATGTCTAGAGAGAACACCACTCTAGGAAGCTCTCGCTCCCCTAATGTAATTCTGTTTTCATCTTCCAACGGATGCTGACCATTGATTCACACCATAAGATCTAGAAATCCCTCGAAAGGTGTTCTCTCAGGGGGGGAAGTAGTGATTCCTTTATTTGCTGTCTTTCACTTTTATGGGGGTTCTGTACCGCTAACCCCAGTGAATGTGGAGAGCTGACTGTACATTGGTGTGGCCAGGGATTATGTGGATGTATTTCTCTATCAGATGTATTATGTAGATGTATTTCTAGCTCATACATCCCAGAATGATGAAAGACATTCCTCATTATATGACCAGTCTGTAGAATGATTTTTTTATACTGATTTGTTTTTCCTTGCTCTTCTTAACCCATAAAGAAGGCTAGAGGCTTATGGGAGACCGACTGAATGAGTAAAGTGTTTGGTCAGTGCATTTATATGGGCTTCTAAAAACAAAGCAAATGAGTATCTATGTAGAGCTTTGTCTCCTAATTTGCTGTGACTTTTATACAGCGAGGCAGAGGTCCAATGTCAGTAAAAGGGGCAGTCTTCTGTTGACCATCAAAAGCATTTTTACTCCAGCTGGGATTTGGGAAATAAAGTAAAATATCATTTTAAAATGTGTGCATTACTTTGTAGTTACTTTTTTAATTTTTCTATATTTTAAAACATGGATACAGTTATATGGTTATACTATAGTTACGGGAACAGTACCTGAAGTTTCATCTACCTGCATCCAAAAAAAATCCTCTCTAGGAATTTTCTTAGTCTTCTCAACAATTGTATGATATGCTTCTCTGGGGAACAGTGGCTCTCAACATGTGGGTCCCCAGATGTTTTGGCCTTTAACTCCCAGAATACCTAACAGCTGGTAAACTGAATGGGATTTCTGGGAGTTGTAGGCCAAAACACCTGGGGACCCACAGCTTGAGAACCACTGCCCTGGAGGAACTAATAGGTTCTTGGACAGGATACATTTTCTCTAGGGCAACTGTGTTAAATACCAGCAAAAATGATTCATTTCAATATGCTTCCCTCTGGGTTGTTGTAAGTTTTTTGGGCTGTATGGCGATGTTCTAGAAGCATTCTCTCCTGACGTTTCACCTGCATCTATGGCAAGCATCCTCAGAGGTTGTTTTTAGAACTTGGCCATGCAGCCCAAAAAAATGTATAACAACTCAATGATTCCAGCCATGAAAGCCTTCGACAATACATGCTTCCCTCTTATCCATGGTTTCTTGTTTCCAGTCAGTTCAGGAATGTATGTACGTGGATACATGGGTTGTACTGAAATATAATGCATCTTTTTCATGTTTGTATCTATATTGTATTTGCTTTCGTGTTGTAATCCACCTTGGAGATGAATTCTGAGGGGAGAAAGCAGGTTATAAATAATAATGAGGCTGGTGATTGTGCTTCTGTTTGTATGTTTACTTTACTTTTAAACAAAAGATGGAACCTGCATATTTTCCAGGGGTTGCTTCCAAATATTCAAAATGATTCCAGAACAACTGGTATTCAGAGAGAAAATAATCCTTTTCAAATGTAAATCCCTAGACTTCATATTTATTAATTTATTTATTGAAAATGATTTTCAGGCCATCTTTGGGAGTAGAACTGCTAACAAGTTTTTAAAAAAATGAAAACAATAATATAGTAGAATGGATTTGAATAGAAAGAATAGTAATTATGAATAAAATCAAGCAGCTTCAAAATGAAGAAGAAGCTTACAATAATGCCAAGATCTCCAGAGACTTCTCCGGGATCTATAATAATCTTGCTCTTGAAACAACCTGATTCCACATGTTTGGATTTTAAAAGAATAAATACAAAGAAGGGGGGAAGAAAACATAAAATAAGAGAATTATATAGGATATAAACGCAAGCCGGGCATAAAATATTAATATAAGAATATCAACCAGAGGTACCAACTAGGGGTAGGTGACTCTTAGAGGCTTCTCATTCATAAGTTGAAGCTGGCATGATGTCAATTAATAACAAAGATAATTAGTGTAGTTCCAGAGCACCAAAGACGTCTCTACTCCAATATTCAGTTCTCACAGCGACAGCCAGGAAACTTGAGGAATGCCACATTCAGGATGAGTGGCCAATGGCACCCTCCCTCTCATGTTCCCAGTCATTCCTCTGACCCCAGAGGAATTATGGAAGCCATCATGATTAATAGTCATTTGTCCTCCACAAATTAGATTTTGAAGGCAAACCATCCAAAACAGGGCTGTAGCCAGGATTTTGATTCGGGGTGGGGGGCTGAGTTTGGTTCGGGGGGTTGAGACTAGGTGGAAGAGGGTCTACCCTAGCAAAACTTTTGTATTGTTATCCCAATAACCCCATTAATGTGGGATATAATGAGCATGGTGATCAGATCATGATATGAATAAGCATAACAGTTTAAATAATGTACCAGTAAGGCCTTTTCGCGGACCACCCTGAGAATTTCGGGGGGGGGGGCTTAAGCCCCCTTAGCCCCCCCCGGCTACATGCCTGATCCAAGAGATCCATCTTGGTATAGTGGTTTGAGCACTGGACCATGACTCTGAAGAACAGGGCTTGGAACCACATTTTGTCATGAAAACTCACTGAGTGAATCACACTTTCTCAGTCTCAGAGGAAAGCAAAGGCAACTCCCTCTGAACAAATTTTGCTAAGAAAACTACGATTGGTTGAAATTTGCATCACATTGAGTCAGTACCATAGCCAGGATTTTGATTTGGGGGGCTGAGTCTGAGTGAGGGAGGATCTACCCTAGCAAACCTTTTGTATCATTATCCCAATATCCCCATGCATATGGGATATATTGAGCATGGTGGTCAGATCATGATATGAATACACATAAGTTTAAATAATGTACCAGTAAGGCCTTCTCGTAGACCATCCTGAGAATTTCGGGGGGTGGGGGGCTGTGCCCCTCAGGCCCTCCCCTGTCTATGACCCTGTATTGACTTGAAGACACACAACAGCAGCAACATCCAAGATGGTAGCAATCAATATATTCTCTAGTCGTAAAGAATATTGTTTTCTGTTGACCAAATGAGTTTGCAGTTTATGGCATTATATGGAGAACTGCATTGCTGATGTGGCAATGTACCTTCCTCCCACCATAGTGTAGATGTTTTTATTTTCTTTTGGGAAATAGAATCATTAGATTTTGCATTTCCCTAATGCACACAGTGTCCATTTCATATGGAGAAGGGACTAGTGATGACAACATCACCAGCCTGAGCTGTGCTGTAACAGACAGAGAATACTAGAAAGTCCATTTTTGGAGGTAGCAACTGTAAGACACGGTCCATCCCTTTCTCTATGACAGACAGCAAAAGAATTATACCGTATGAAGAAATGGAACAGCTGCTGTTTTCACTGCTCATCATATGAAATTGAATCGTGGCATTTCAGAAATAAGTTCTATCTAACATTTATGAAATGCAATTGGATTGTAAAATACTAGAAAATATAGTAAGGATTTCTTTTTTTTCTTCTTCAGACAGCCTGTCTGCTCTTCTGGCTATTAAAATAGGCTTAGTGTCAGACGGTTGGTCTGAGAAGCTGGAGAACTAAAAATAAGAAGCAGAGAGCTATAAGGATAGGTTAAGGTAAAGGTAAAGGTTTTCCCTGACATTAAGTCTAGTCATGTCCAACTCTGAGAGGGTGGTGCTCATCTCCATTTCTAAGCTGAAGAGCTAGCATTGTCTGTAGACACCTCCAAGGTCATGTGGTCAGCATGACTGCATGGAGCGCCATTACCTTCCTGCAGGAGTGGTACCTATTGAACTACTCACATAGACATGTTTTCAAATTGCTAGGTTGGCAGGAGCTAGGCTAACAGTGGGAGCTCACCCTGCTCCTTGGATTCAAATTGCCAACTTTTTGGTCAGCAAGTTCAGCAGCTCAGTGGTTTAACCTGCTGTGCCACCAAGAGATAGGTTAGACTTCACTAAAATTGTTGGGACACCCCTTCCCCACATCTTTGCTCCACGCCCTAAACCATCCCAGGATAAAAAAAGTGAAGACATAATACAATTCAATGAATTGAAGGAAATACCAAGTGATGAAAGACACAGCCCTCTTTCCCTGATCAAAATCACCAATCCTTCAAATTGTACATGATTTCCCATTAACAAAGACCAAAAGCAGTCCTTGAAGGAATATTATAGTTCTTTCTCTGATCTTGGGTGTGGAAGCTGCTAGAGCCAACTGAGTATACTAAGATCATGAAACACCTAATTGTTGTGCATTTCTTCTTACTCCAAAATGAGGAAACTGTTTAAATAACACCCAATGAACCCAAATGTGGTATAGTAGTTTAAGTGTTGGACTAGGACCCTGGAGAACAGGATCTGAATCTGTGCTTGGCCATGGAAATCCTCCCTGATTTTGGGACAATCACTTCAATCTGCTTCAGAGGAAGGCTAAAAGGTAAACTACCTGTGAACAAATTGCCAAAAAATTCCCCCCTGTGATCTATTTTCCTTAGGGTTGCCATATGTTGAAAATGACTTAAAGGCACAACAGTGAATGTAAATCCTAGTTCTGATGCAAATGTAGTCACATTCACAAATTTCTTAAAATATATACATAACCTTTGGTTTAAGGATAGAGTTAATGCATCAAAAACCCAAGGACATTTGAAATCTTTATTTTAAGCATGTTTATGCAAATCCCAATGTATTAATGCACTAAAGTCCAAGGGCACTGTACGTAAATCTTTAGCTTTTGTAATAGGTGCAATAAATATATTCTATAACCTCTCATATTGTTTTCTTTACAATTTAGGCTCCATGCAGTGGCACAAACTGCCTGAGGCACACAATCTCTTAATACCTATGATTAATGCAATCGTTTGTATTGGCAATTTTGAATCGGATTTTTTAAAACTCTCGCTTTGAATTCCGTAGATTATGGGCTGACGTCTGAAAAATGAGGTAGCATGGATTTTGAACTCATTTAAATCACGTAATATTTTAAAATGCTCTTGTAGCATTTGTATGTATAACAGGGGCACTCATCTACTTAAAAGTGCATTTTCCCCCAACTCACAGTATGGAAAAATGTACTTTTCAAGACCTGCTTTAAAAAAAACACACCCAAAATATATATTTAAAAAATAAAAAATAAAAAGTGGATTGAGACTGGATTAGCCAAAGCTTGCTGTTCAAATTTAAGTGACTGCTACTGGCAGTATTTTGTTTAATTAATTGAAATTATCTAGAGGCCAAGAATCCTTTTTGTTTTGAAGCCATTGTCTCTTCTGCCAGTTGGACAGAAGGAGTTATGTGTCATTCTCAGATGCCATTTGAACCTTTGAGGCTACCAAAAGAACATTTTAATACAAAAGTAGTGAGTGCCTGTTATTTTTTTTACTTTTCTCCATGTATTTTTCTAAGAAAGTAAAACGTGTCCTGGATGATACACCAGCCTAATGTCACTGCTGCCACTCTATGGTGTCAAAACCATGCCCGCAAGTGACAAGAGGCAATGTCCCAGCCAGTGTAGATTTCCTGCCTTCAATACCTCCTCTTAACCCCCTGTTGTGCTTTTTCTTGTCTGTCCTACTGATGAGCTGGCGCTGAGTAAGCTCAGCTGGACACAGAGCCCATTGTCAGTCAGCATCAGGAGGCATTGTCAGCTTGGATTGCCTCACCTTTTAAAACATTTTTTTATCTTAGGAAGATTGATTGATGGTGCTAATTCCACCTGATGTCTTCATTGGACCCAGAAGCCTGCTGAGCAAGAGGGAGAAAAAGTTAACTACCGATTTCTAGTTGAGTCTAACCTGCCATACTGGAAACAATAGAGAAAGGATGAAATTCAGGGAGGAGATCTGTCAACCCCCCCGCCCAACAAGGTGTAAGAAGCATGGATCATTCACTTTCCAAGCTCAATGTGTTATGAGCACTTCATTTCACTGCTTAAGAATCATGGCTCTCTTTTTTTGGTAACAGGTCCCAATTCAAAGTGCCAGTTATTACCTACAAAGCCCTCAATGGTTCAGGCCCTGTCTA
The DNA here is from genome assembly GCA_030556195.1 of Anolis apletophallus. Lineage (NCBI taxonomy): Eukaryota > Metazoa > Chordata > Lepidosauria > Squamata > Anolidae > Anolis > Anolis apletophallus. The sequence continues at coordinate 115,402,140 of JARBWK010000007.1, forward strand.
TCTTCATGACCACATCTTCCCCTATGAACCGGCATAGGCTGTAATATCCTCAGGGGAGGCCCTTCTCTTGCTCCCACCACCATCACAAGCACAAGATTGGTGGGGACAAGGGAGAGGGCCTCCTCGGTGGTGGCGCTCCAACTTTTGTAGTTCCTCCCCAAGGAGATTAGGCAAGTCTCCACACCGTCTGCTTTTCACAGGAAGCTGAATACTTGGATGTTTCAGCAAGCATTTGAGAATTATTAGCCCCATTTACAAATGTCTAGTCCCTCGTTATCCAGATAGAACTTTGCTCTCTCACCCAATTCCATGGCCCTAAAGTTTGCTGTTTGCACTTTCTTATGCCCAGCCCTCTTGATAGCTGGGCCATGCCTATTTTAGTAGCCTGGTTCCTGGATCTGGATTTGAGTATTGATTAGATGGGGTTTTAAAGCTAATTTTAATACTTTTATATCTATTTACTTTGTTTTTAACTAGACAAATGCTCCACTTGATTATGTTTTTATTTTAATTCGGTTTTTGTTTGCTGGATTGTTTGTTTATTCTCTTCTGGACATTTGGTTCCATTTAAGTCACTCCGAGTCCATTCAGGGAGATGATGGTGGGATATAAGAATAAAGTTATTATTATTATTAGGAGTAGTAGTGATATATAATGTAACTACAGGAGGTTTGCTCAATCTGGAAATGATCTGATTGTTACACCCCAGAGATGGAAAGAATATTTGAAGATATTTTAATATTTTTAAAAAGTTTTATGAGTTTTGTGAAACTGACAAAATGACTCCTATACTAAAGAGAATCTTTGCAGTTCAAGCTCTATTCTGCACAAAAACTTAATGTTTATTTTTCATTTTCTGTACAGAAAATAGCATTTTTCATAGGAAAAAAACCCTGTAGTGCAGAGTAAATGTTTGCATAGACTTCCAAAGTTGTGCAGTGTGAATAGGCTTTGAAAACTGCATCTTTTGAAGACTTTCTCATAGTGGGAAGGATGTTGCTGCAATTACTTGAAGAAAATTAGTGAAGATTTACATCCATATTCCACCAGCCAAGCATGGTAGAAGGTTCTGGGTGGGTTCATTGGTCATTTTCCTTAAAGAGGAAAGAAAACTAGAGAAAAACTTATAAAGCTTTCATGATACCTGCTGAATTCAAACCTTGGAAAAAGTTACTTTCAGGACTTCAAATCTCAGACCTTCCCAGCCAGAATGGCCACTGTTCATGCTGGAGGGAAATCAGAGTTGTACACACAAAAATAACATTTCCAAGCTCCGTTCTAATCACAGATATGAGTTAAGTAGAGGCAGAAGAAATAAACAGAGAGATGCTGTTCTTAGAAATGAGTGAAACTGATTAGATTTTACTCATCAACAGTTTACAGGCAGTTCCCAAGTTATGAACAAGATAGGTTCTATAGGTTTGTTGTTAAGCTGAATTTGTATATACGTTTGAACAGGTACACTTTCTAAGTGTAAGTCCCACCATACATTTATATAGATGTGTAAACTTTGGTTAGCACAAGGAAGGGTTAAACCCCTGTGATGTTTGTTTTGCTGTATGTGCTCCTGTTCAAAAGATTTCACCTCACTTTCTGTCACTATGATAATTTGATTTTGAAAAATTTGGTTTATTATGGAAACAAAGATTGGTGCTAAAACTTCAGCGGAAACACCTTTTGCCCATGATAACTTTCAGGAGTTAATTTTCCTTCCGAGGGGTAGATTTCTCTCACTTTCTGTTGTCTCACCCCCGTTCTTAACTATGAGTAAGTCAGATGTTTGTAACATGGGGATACCTGTATTGGGAACTGGAATGACTATTTTTCCACTTTTACAATCATGGAAGTTTACTATGCTCTAACAAGTGGAAATATGTAAAAGTATCATCATGCTGGACTAGAGCCCTTCAAATGCTATTTGAGCGGGGCTGCCGGATTTTTATCACTCGCAATTATCTCTGGGCCAGTGAGGATTTGTGTGCTTTTGCTGGATCTGAGGATGCTTTCACATCTCTCTGCATATGTTTTCATGTCATTCGAGGGAAAGACAAAAAAAACCCTTCTTCTCTTCACGTTTGCAGCATAAAAGCTTGCACAGCCTAGCAAACCTAACACATACGTACCGATGTCTCCAGGGCAGAGAGGGGAATGGAAAAATATTCACCCACTCTGTTCTTTTATACTTAGAGCACATCCAGAACCTCTTAAAATATAGTATACTAATCCCTTGGCTTAATCCAAGGAACTGTGTCTAATCCAAGGAGTTGGCTGCTTCTGGAGGGGACACAATTTTCTGCCATTTATTTTCTTTTTTTAAACTCAGCATCACCAAACCAACTGTGCACCTACAGAACTCACTGAGCCAATTTCAAGCCTTTATTTAAAATATTTCCAACTTTCCCACTGACAAAGACACTCATTGTACTCATCTTTTTTCTGAGTAAGACCCATGCAAGCAAGTATAGTAAATCCAAAGATTCCTGCAAACTTTCCAGATCTGGAGCAAAATGGGAGGCCTTGTCCTTATCCCTAAAATCTATTGCATTCCTCAAGCATTAACAAGTGAATGTTTCGAAACTCATGAAGGTTGTTTCAGGATTGTGACAGCTACCTCCATTTTGGTGATGTTGGTGGGAAACAGTGTGGTGGTAAATGCTAGCTGCAAATGGAAAAATCAGTGCAGGAATTCTGATATCCTTACTGTGGCTGTTTCTATTTGCAATAGGAATTCACAAAATAAATACACCTGAAGATGCTTGAAAGATGGTTGTTTTATTAACAGTAAACCTATGTATGCTAAAGAACTTCAGGAGAGTTTGGGAATTAAACTTTTTGAACTAAGAAATTTTAAACGGCATGCTGGATAAGTGAATGTGAATTCCCTCGGATACTACTCCTTTTCCAATTCTTTTGCTTGAAATTTGAGCCAGAGGAGGAGGGGAAAGAAGAATGAAAGAACATGCTACTGTGTTAGGCACTAACCCTTATCTTTCTTGATCACTAGTTGATAGAGTACATGGCACATATTGTTCAAACCAGCTGGAGGCATCAGGTTGGAGAGAGGCTATCTTAGATGGTGAAGTGTGTCCAAGAAGGAAGGAGAGGAGGACAAAGTGGGAAAGGAAGAGAAAGATGAAGTAACAGCAGCAACAATAACTGTACTGCAGGCCTTATAGTAATTTTATTCGTCAATAACTGGAGTCCAAACCTTACAGCTGTTCTCAGGTTATAACCAGCTAGCCTTATGTCTCTAATTTTATACTTTAACCATTTTTTCTCTTGCTGACCAGTGGTTCTCAACCTGTGGGTCCCCAGGTGTTTTGGCCTACAACTGCCAGAAACCTGTTCATTTAGCTGTTGGAACTCAACCACAGCCTGGCACAAGCTTATCAAGGAATTAGATAAGCAGATGAGTTGGCTGGCAGGGAAGAACCATTCCCATATTGGTCTCTCTGTCTGCTTGTCTCTATTCTCTCCTCCTATCCCCTTCTTGTTAGACTTGTTAGAGACATGCCTCTTTCTACAAAGTATCTTGAGTGCATGGCAAGGATCAGATCCTTCATTTCCTTCTTCTGTAAGCTTGCACAGAGATAAGATGTCTACTGTGAGTTAGCTATTTATGTAGTTCTTTGAATAAAGTGTTTTACAACTTTTTAAGCTTGGCTCTGCTCCTGAATTGCTTACGTGTAATTCTTCTACTGCTGGCACTAGAACAGTGGTTCTCAACTTTCCTAATGCTGTGACTCCTTAATACAGTTCCTCAGGTGACCCCCAACCATAAAATTATTTTTAGTGCTACGTCATCACTGTAATTTTGCTACTGTTATCAATCGTAATGTAAATATCTGATATATCTGGTGTATTTTTATTCACTGGATGAAATTTGGCACAAATACCCAATACAACCACATTTGAATACTGGCGGAGTTGGGGTGTGTGTGTGTGTGTGTGTGTGTGATTTTGTCATTTGGGAGTTGTAGTTGCTGGGATTTATAGTTCCCCTATAATCAAAGAGCATTCTGAACTCCACCAATGATGGAATTAAACCAAACTTGACACACAGAACTCCCATGACCAACATAAAATACTGGAAAGGTTCGGTGGGCATTGACCTTGCGTTTTGGAGTTGTAGTTCATCTACATCCAGAGAGCACTTTCAGCTCAAACAATGATGGATCTGGACCAAACGTGGAATGAATACTCAATATGGCCAAATGTGAACACTGGTGGAGTTTGAGGAAAATAGACCTTGATATTTGTGAGTTGTAGCTGCTGGGATTTATAGTTCACCTACAATCAAAGAGCATTCTGAACTCCACCAATAATAGAATTCGGCCAAACTTCCCAAACAGAACCCCCATGACCACCAGAAAATACTGTGTTTACTGATGGTCTTTGGTGACCCCTCTGACACCACTTTGTGATCCTGTTCCCCAGGTTGAGAAACGCTGCACTCGAAGCTTCTGATCTGCTGCTACTGCTTTTCGTTTTGAATGTTTTCCCCCTTTTTGGAAATTACCTCCCAAAATTAGCATGGTTGAATTATCATTAGAAACATTATATTATCCCCATATTAAAGTGGCTGGAGTCAAACTTTGTCCCTCCGAAGTGGAGAATTTTGCTGTTGACTTTTTAAGGACTCCCATGTGGTTGTACCAGAGCATCACCACAGTTTATGGGAAGTTATGCTTGTTAAAAGAAAACATTGGCTCTCCTTGTTAAGCCATCCATGTTTTCTCCTTTGAGAAATGTTTGGCATCAAACTGTCAACGTTTCAGATGTCTCCTGAACGATGCTACTGTGGGCTAAGTGTTACAGAAACCTGGAAAAAAATAAACCTTGAAAAACAAACATTGACCTAAAAATCAATAAACAGAATTTCAAATATTTAGCCTTGCAGGGAAATGGTGGTATTGATCTACCTTGCCACTTTGAAAACAGAATGTAACTATTTGGACAAATTGGAAATTCTAGGAATAAATGAGGAAGAAGAGTAAGATCTTACGCACATGTACTCTGAAGAACATCTTACTGAGTTTGCTAGGATTTCCTTGCAAATGAGTTTATACAGGATTGCAGCCTAAATTATGCGTTCTCATTTTAAAAAAAAACCAGGTTTAAATGAGAGGCAAGATAATGAGCTGCATAAAGGGATGGAATGTTGGATATTTACTCTAACTAGCAAATTAGGTAGCAGCAGGGCCGTAGCCAGGATTTTGATTCGGGGGGCTGAGTTTGGTTCGGGGGCTGAGACTGGGTGGAAGAGGGTCTACCCTAGCAAACCTTTTGTATTGTTATCCCAATAACCCCATTAATGTGGGATATAATGAGCATGGTGATCAGATCATGATATAAGTGCACATAACACTTTAAATAATGTACCAGTAAGGCCTTTTTGCGGACCACCCTGAGAATTTGGGGGGGGCTGAAGCCCCCTTAGCCCCCTGGCTACATGCCTGGGTAGCAGAAAAGTAGATTTATGTCAGATCTTCATTACCTTAGAAGAGCCTACCTAATCTGGTGTCTTCCACATGAGCTGGACTTTCTTAATCTCTACCCACTGTCCAACATTGTCTAGAGTCCTTGATACTTGTTAGCCGAAACACTTGGAGGTTGAAGGAAGGCTGAGAGTGTCCATGAAGGCAGGAAGGGCTCATAGACTTTTGTGTAGGCAGTCTCACAATCCAAGCCATTATGTTCCATGGCTATCAATAGATGCAATATTTTCCCAACTCTAGAATATGTAGAATCTGCTACTAGCAAGAGCAACTGTTGTCATGAAGGGTCAAAGATTATTTACTCTTTGTGATTGTTCCCCTAAGAATGTGTAATCTAATTTGCAAATGTCTGGATTGCCTTCTATGCTGTTTTCCACACTGCCTGGTTGGTTTGACCTGGGCCACTGGAATTGAAAGCCTGCTTCTAATGGCAAGTATGTACCCTGAGTGTTTAGAAGCCAAATGATTGTATGCTTCAACCAGGCAGACGCCAGTTGGACTTTGGCTGCCCAGAGAAAACAGCAGTTATTCCCTTTCTAGCTTCTAAATGAACCTGATGATGGTCTGTGAGGGAGATGGCTGCTCTTTCCTCCCACTCCCTCTGTCAGGCATTCAATGGCTGCTCCCCTCTACTAGACACTAAATAGCTAAGGGATAATTCACTTGCCCATTGCAGCAGGCTCACAGGAACTACTGCATGGTTTTTGCAAAACAGCTATAAAAGAACACATGCAATCTAAAATTAAACATTTGTATGTCATCAGCAGGATTCTGACCAGGATTCTGGCAGGGGAGTGTGGTTGTGTGTGTGTGTTTTTTGCAAGGGAGATGAATGAAAGGAACTATTTGGATAAGGAGAAACAGGCACTCACTAGAGGCAATCTGAAAGATGGCTGGAGGCTCTGTGGGAAAGGACAGCACAATAGAAAGGAAAGAAAAAGAACCTGGGTCCACACAGGGGAAAATGATCTGCAGCCTCCTCAAGGCAAAAATTGATCTTTTGAATTCTGACTGGCAATAGGTACTATAGCTAGGAAAGAACAGTGAAGAAAGAGGAGCCACATCTGCTTCTCCAAGACTTAATCCCGTCTCCACAGAAAGTGTTCTTCTCTTAGTTCATATGTGATTAATTTATTATCAGTAGGGGCTCCCTTAGTGCATATAGCTTCCTCACTCAATGTCCTCTTGGAAAGAACATTGTTACTGTCCGTTGAGTTATGCAGGGAACTCTAGACAGGATCCGGTAAGATTGTCTCAATTAACAACACCCACTCCCAACCCCATAAACCAGAGATTTTGAACAGCACCGTGAGAGCAAGTAGGAGGAGGAAAGTAAATAACTTCATATTAGCAGCTGGATGTTACTGATATATTCAATTTAAGACTTTGTTTCCCACAAATGTGAGAAATGGATGATGGGACGATGCACTGTGGCCAAGAATGTATGGATATCCCACAACCCTATTTCTCCCCCAGTAAAGCTTTTAAGGGGAAAGATAGATGAAATCTTTCCCCTCTGCTCTGTACTGGCCCATCTATTGGATTTGAAGGTTCCAAGCCATCTATTGACCAGGGACCACTTGACTAGGAACCACTTTGACCAGGTACCACTCTCCAACATTAGTACCAAAAGGGTTACGAATCGGGTTTTGGTCAACTTTAGATTTGGTTTGGTTATTTGGGGTGCTGATTCTGAAAACTGCATTGGATAGACCACATCAGTTCTAGTTTCTGATACAGAACATATGCCATCTAGTAGTCGCACTCTGCTCACCCACAGAAAACCATATTTAATAATCTAGAGCAGATGTGGTCTATCCAAGGGGGCGGTGCTGGTAAGCGACAGGGAAGGAGTGGCAGGCGGTGCAAAAGGAACAAAAATAAAATAAAATAAATAAATAAAGAGAAAGGAGGCTTGTGGACCAGATTTTCATCCTCGTGGCCCACTGGTAGTCCATGGCCCACAAGGTAAGAACTACTGGTATAAGCAAATTAAGAAGATAACTGGCTGCTCCCTCTCTTTCCTAGACTTATTGGTCTCCTTGTATATTCAGACAAAGTAGCACCTCGGCACAAACATGCTCTTCACCAAATAGGAACATACCACATAAACCTAAATGATATTGTTGTAGTTGACAGATATGACTAGGATTCCCATGTACTTGAACATTCTAAGCCTTATCAATCAGAAGTGTACAAAATGGTGTATAAGGACACTTTCCCTCTAGTTGGTTTTTTTAAAATCTTTGTTCCTGTGGCTTGTTCTTGGTCTTCTGAAGTCGGCACTAAAGTAGCCATTAGCCTTCAGAGCCCAGTTTAGGTGGGAATTTGAACCTGACCTTTTTTATTTTAGCTCAACACTGTAACCATTGCAGATGTTGGTTCTTTGTTAACTTTGTTTCAAATTACATCAAATGCAAGTGAGGTGACAAATGTGGATAGAATAAAATGCTCAAGTGTCCCTGTTTCTACATGGATACTTCCTAGGAAAAGCTCGTAGGAATATTTGTCTAAAAAAATTGAAAGTGAAAAATGACTTAACTACCTTCTGATAGACAGGTTGACTCTATTCATAACTAGTCTCACTTTAAATATATAGCTTGAAACTTCCTCAAAAACTCGTGTTTGTTTAGATTTGTAATAATTAATGAAGAGGTAGATTAATGTGAATATAGCAAATCCAGAACGAGACATCAATGCTGTCACTTGCTTCAGCAACTACCATCTGTTATGGTGTACCATTTGTCATCCAAGCTGTTGTTCCACTGAATCATAGTTTTCCCAGGGTATTTAAATTTAACCAAGAGTTTACTGTATAGCCAACACCTGTTGGAAAGAGAAGGGAAAAATTCATAAGCCTAAACCTTGAGTAAAGGAGAATATCAGTTCATCCTCCAGCCCACCCTCCCGTCTGGTTCTCTCAGTAGTAACAGGAGTGTTTCACAATATGAGAGGAATTTTATGGTCTGTACTCTGTAGGAAGAGACAAATGTTGGGAACAGAAGTAGAAAAGTAGAATAAAGAGAGAACAAATCCAGCGGAGCTCACTTGTACATTTTTTCCTTGTGTTTAATGTTATGATGAGCTCTTTGGGCTTACACAAATCCCTGTCTGTTATAAACATTTGGTAATACCTATTTATATTTTTGTCACATCTTTTTCTGTGTGTGGATAAGATGAATGGAAATCCTCCAAGAAAGCATGAAACTGGAATTTAAGTACATCATGCCAAATTGGAAGACAACACCCAAACATGTTAAGCAATGTAAATCTGAATCCATCCTCATGTGATTATTGGACAGTTTGGGTATGAGTGATAGCATAACAATGTCTACAAATACGCACACACTACAATTGAACTTTAGTCTGTTCTGAATGCTGAACAAATGGCTCTTCATGGTAGTACACCTGTCCCTGAATTCCTGCCAACTGTTGCCATTTTATGATTAATCTGTTTTGTTTTCTTGGGTTTCTCTCTTGTTTTGTTCACATGGCAACAGTAGAAATTTGACAATAGTGAAGTCATAAGGCTAAGCACACCCGAATGCCACACAGTGTTTGCAACCTTCATTATGAAGATAGTTATAATCATACTTTTTAACAATAAAGTAGAAAGCCTATGTTCTAATTAAAATGTTCAGTGTGCTTTTCCCTCTTTTTTTCCTTTATTGGCCCCAAACATTTTGTAGATTAAATATTGTGTGTGATCTTTAAAGGCCTTGCAAGGTAAAGGGGCCGAGAAATGAAAGGAGAACAATCTTGTTCCAGGTTTGTGTAGAGACTGAGTCTGTAAGCTGCCAGCTAGCTCAAGTTCTGGCTTCCTTGTTTCTACTGATTGCATTTCTTCAAAAGCTGAGACTTTTAGCTGCTTCATTATTGTATATTGCAGAGCTTTCAATCTACCAAAGCTTCATTTAGTCTTCTCTTCCATCATTACTGGTTCTTCTCCAAGAGCATGTCTATAGACTTTTTAAAGTGGAGTTTTACAAACATGTGGAAATGTACATTGGCAAATGAGGTACATTGGATTATATCATTTTATTTAAAGTATTTACACCCCTCTCTTTGGCCACAAAGGCTCTCAGAGTGGCTGAGAAATTGGTAACTGGACAATAATAATAATACACTTTATTTATATTCCACTCTTCTCACCCCGAAGGGGACTCAGAGTGGATTACATCACACATACGGCAGACAGTCCCTGCCGGTTCCACATACAATTACATACAACATATAACAAGTACAATTTTAGAAGGATTTTTCTTCGGGCTGCATCACAGGGCTGCATCACAGGTGCATCACAGGGTGTGATTATGTCATTAGGTCACAAGGTGGTGCTGCTGCTTCATCCTCATGACGGAGAGCCTCTGTTTTTTCCGCATTCCATCGGACAGCCGATCTTACTTATTTAGGCATTGTAAGTCCTTCTTTGAAAAAATCCTTCCCTGCTTGGAAGTTCCCAGTTTTATCTAATCACAGCTGAGCTGTTTTTGAACTGTTGGGTAAACAGTGGACAAGGGCTCACAGCTGGGTGTCCAAACCAGCCCGGGATTCGAACCAGCAATCTTCAGATCTTCAGATTGCCAGCACAGCTGTTGCTACCGCTGTGCTATCTCTCCGACAAGTCCCCATCCCGAGGTTTACAATCTAAGACAGGGCATGCACAGAAGTAGGATGGCAGTGAGGAGAGGATAACACCCATAAGATGTTGCCAGTTGTTCTTTCTCTCCAAGATCAAGGCATTGGCAGTTGGGATCGAGGGAGAACCATTCATCTGCTTCTGGGCCTAGGCATGATGGAGCTCTGACTGCCTCTTCTTCTCTCCCTCTCTACAGTCATTGATTTAAGAAGATAATAACCCTGTACTTTAAAGACAATATCAAAATCTTTGATATTGTAGATTATGAATAACGATGGATTGTTCTAAAATAAATGATTTCTCCCCCAAGATTTGATTGTCCTAATACTGGCAAACAGAATTATTTCTGATGTCAAGGTTTCAAATAAAGCAGCATTTTATCACATCTCTTTAATATATATGCAGAACATATCATGTAGAAACATGGTTTATACTTCAAGAAAGGAGGGATGAAAACTGAAGGAAGAAAGAACAATTTAAATTTTAAGACATGGAGATGGCACCATACTAGTAGAAAAAAGGTAACCAGAGGCAAAAAGAATGAAAGATTCAATGGAACAGATTGGACATGGAGCCCCAGTGGCTGAATGGGTTTAACCCTTTTGCCAGCAAGACTGAAGACCGACAAGTCAGAGGTTTGAATCTGAGGAGAGCGCAGTTGAGCTCCCTCCATCAGCTCCAGCTCAACATGCAGGGGCATGAGAGAAGCCTCCCACAAGGATGGTAAAACATCCCCTGGGCAAATCTCTCATACCAGAAGTGACTTGCAGTTTCTCAAGTTGCTCCTGACTTGGGAAAAAATTGGACATGACTGAGATGAATCAAATATGTAGTTTCCACCATGACACATATACTTGTAGAACATTTTTGAAACCATGACTTTAAAAAAACTTAATTTAAACCATCACAAAAGCAAAGTATGTTTTTGAGAGGTTCCAGAAAAGAGTTGTTAGATTGGCCCTGACTTTCGTACAAGGAACAAGCATGACCCAGTTGGGATGTACTCTTTATATTTATTTCATGTGTTAAAGTGGGAATCCAATGTGTGTGTATCTTAGAAAGTAATCCCTGTTGAACATAATTGAATTTGCTTCTATCCTAACATTTTTAGAGAGGCATTTAAAAACTGATCATTTTCTACATGAATTATTTCTTTTTGTTATCTTGAAAAATATAGTGACTTGTGGGCAAAGCTTGGAAAAGTAACTTTGGGTGGGCTGTAACTCTTAAGACCTCCCTGGAAAACCAGAGCTCCCTTAAGCATTCTGGGATTTGAGGTCAAAACTTAACTTTTGAGAGCTTTCAGAGTCCTGGCGAGGATACATGGGTGTATTATGTCACTATAACTGAAAATCTGATTATTCTTTAAATGACATCTTGCTGTTAGCTTTAGAAGAGCAAACTGCAGGTTGAGCAATCTCTTCATACCAAGAGCCTGTTCATACTATGCAGTTGTAAAACTATGATTCCACTTCATCTGTTATGGTTCCATCCATAGTAGGACGGAACTCATGCAATACTGAGACTTGAAGTTCAGGAGGGGCGTTTAGAACTTAGTGAGAGAGCTCTAGTCCCTCTTCAGATTCCAAACTCCAGAATGCCATAGGACAATGGTTCTCAACCTGTGGGTCCCCAGATGTTTTAGCCTACAACTCCCAGAAATCCTAACAGCTGGTAAAGGTCTGGGATTTCTGGGAGTTGTAGGCTAAAACATCTGGGGACCCACAGGTTGAGAACCACTGCTATAGGATGTTGCCATGCCCTTTAAAGTACAATGATAATTTTGTAACTGTATTGTGTAAAAGAACTTTGGAAATGCAAATCAGGTTCAAACTAGCTGGTTCAATCAAATCACAATCAGCATATGGCCTCAAATGCTAGTTTGTTAATGGAATTCAATTGTATTTTACTCATTTCAGATATAAAATATGAAACATTAGGATTTTCCATCTTCTCTCTTTGTGCCCAAAGGAGCTGACCAAAGAGGGAAGATTCACTGAGGTGCCTCATAATATTAGGTTGCAGTTTAGTGTTGTTTCTGAATTTGACCATATGATACACTGCAATTGAAATCTTGGGGGAAATTAAGAAGCTGCTTTCAGTGTAACACTTAACACACAATTTTGCCTCTGAAAATGCATTGGTTGCCTAGATTCTTTTAATATTTTAAAAGAATCTAGGCAACAGTAGTCGCCCCGCTCCTAAGACCCTGATGAACCCAACGAGGGGCCGGTTCAGGACAAGGACCTTCTGGGGGGTGGGCTTTGGTAGTGGGAATCGAGGGGAATCCTCTGGCCCCGCTCTTATGCCCCCCCAACCTGGACCGACTGAGGGGTCTGGCGAACTATTAGGCACAGGACAAAGTCAAATTTCCTGTGACGATGCAAACCCCTGTTGAGGGAAGGACATTATTGCCTCTGCTGGTAACCCGTGGTCCCCTGGGGAAAGAGGGACAACACCGGCACACCCCCCTTTTCAGAGGGGGGGGGGCAGGAGACCGGACACCTAGGGGACTCGGGGGAGGAGGAGGTGCGGGGGCGGGCAATTCGTGTGATCTCGGGTCGGGGCAAATGGGACGGTAGACGTAGGCCTGATGAGAGAAGGCGGAGGAGCCAAAGAGAGGCTCGTCCCCCTTCTGACCTACGGGCTATCCCTAGGCACGCAGATGTGAAGTTCCCTACTACCTCTCCTCCAATCCTGATTCTGGCCAACACCAGGTCCGTGCGAAATAAGACTGGGACCATTCGCGATTTCCTCCTGGAGAGAGAGGTCGACCTAGCCTGTTTGACAGAAACATGGCTCCAGGAGGGAGACGAGGTCGTCGTGCACGAGGTGGCATCTCCTGGGTTTGTGGCCAGTTATCAGATGAGGACTGAAAGGCGGGGGGGAGGGGTCGCCATTCTCAGCAGAGACACTTTTAATTCCAGGACGATTCCGACGGCGAACATTCCGGGGATGGAGTGTGCCGGCCTGGTGTGGGACCTTAGTGAGAGTGTAGCCTTCCTGCTGGTGTACCGTGCACCCAACGCACCGGCGGGGAGCCTGCCTAAGCTGCTGGAGGTGGTCGCGGAGTGGGCATTGAGGTTCCCTAAGCTTATTGTCTTGGGGGACTTCAATGTCCACGCCGATACCCCCTCAACGACAGCCGTGGACCTGGTGTCTACCATGGAGGCACTAGGACTCTCACTCTGTAAGACCGGTCCCACGCATCAGGCCGGGCACACCTTGGATTTGATCTTCGCCGCTGGAATTAGTGTGACCCTAGCCTCCATTATGGAGGTTCCATGGTCGGATCACAGGGTCCTGGAAGTTCGGCTGGGGGTGGCGCCCCCTCCCGGTAAGGGTGCCGAACCTATTTTGGTTCGCCCGAGGAGACTTATGGAACCCATTAGGTTCCTGAATGCTCTAAGGGAATGGGAACTTCCCAGCGACTCAGTCGATGGGCAAGTGGATTACTGGAATACCAGCCTTTCAACGGCCCTAGACGAGATCGCCCCCAGTCGCTCTCTCCTCCCCCGCAGGAATCGCTCGCCTTGGTTTACCGAGGAGCTACGGGCGATGAAGCGGAGGAGGAGACAGCTAGAGGACGTGTGGCGGAGTCTCCGTGACGAAGTGTCGAAATCGGCTTATAAACAGTTTAAAGAGGTTTATGAGCATGCTATCAAGGAGTCCAAAAAAGTCTACTACTCTTCCTTGATAGAGTCGGCAAACTCGCGCCCAGCGCAATTGTTTAGGATAATTCGGTCGCTGACAGCAATCCCAACTGTCCCAAATGATAGGGGTTTGGCTCCCTCCGCTGAGGTTTTTCAGAGTTATTTTACCGACAAGATTTCGACCCTCCGCTGGGACATTCCAGCCACATTTGATACAGTTAGTGAACTCGAGACTCTGCCGCCACTCGGCGGGCCCACCTTCACCCGTTTTCAATTGCTGGACGCAGCAGCTGTCGACAAGTTACTAGCTGCAGCCAGACCTACTACATGCTCCCTCGACCCGTGCCCCTCCTGGCTTGTTAGAACTTGCCGGGAGGGGTTACGAGGCCCCCTAGGCACGATCATAAATAGCTCCCTTGAGCAAGGAGTCTTCCCGGGGGGACTAAAAGAGGCAATGGTGAGACCGCTGCTGAAGAAGCCGAATTTAGACCCTTCGGCTCCCTCCAATTACCGGCCAGTTTCCAACTTGCCTTTTCTAGGCAAGGTAATTGAGAGGGCAGCAGCGGATCAGCTGCAGCAGTTCTTGGAAGACACAGCTGGACTTGATCCCTACCAGTCCGGCTTCCGTATTGGGCACGGGACGGAGACCGTGCTTGTCGCCATTACAGACCAACTTCGCCGCCAGCTGGACCAGGGCGGATCGGCACTGCTCGTCTTGTTAGATCTGACGGCAGCTTTCGATACTGTAGATCACGCTCTGTTAACCCACCGTTTAGCCGACGCCGGGGTCGGGGGGACCGCCCTTAAATGGGTGGCCTCCTTCCTCCGGGGCCGGGGACAACGTGTGGAGGGGGAGGAGGTCTCCGGGAGATCCTCACTTGACTGTGTGGTCCCCAGGGGCCATCCTCTCCCCTTATTATTCAACGTGTATATGCGCCCCCTGGCCCAGCTGGCCCGCGACTTTGGTCTGGAGTGTTATCAGTATGCGGATGACACCCAGCTTTTGCTGAGAATGGACGGCAGGCCGGACACCGTACCCGATTGTTTCCATCAGTGCCTTGAGGCCGTGACTGGTTGGCTGCGGGCCAGCCGGCTGAAGGTGAACCCGTCGAAGACGGAGATCTTGTGGCCTGGTCGGCCTGGGGGGGGTGGGTGCCGGTTGCCTACCCTAGACGGCGAACGGCTTAACCCGTCGCCTGTTGTTAAGAGCTTAGGTGTTCAGTTGGACCCCCTGCTGACCATGGAGACCCAGGTCTCTGCGGCCAGCAGGGCGTCATTCTTTCACCTACGACAGGCTAGGCGACTGGCACCCTACCTCTCCAGGGATGATCTGGCCACGGTGATCCAAGCGACGGTCATCTCGAGATTAGACTACTGTAACGCCCTCTACGTTGGCCTTCCTTTGGCGACAGTTCGGAAACTCAAGCTAGTGCAGAATGCCGCAGCTCGCTTGCTGACGGGAACATCGGTAAGGGAGCATATCACGCCCATCCTTCGGCAGCTGCACTGGCTGCCTGTTGAGTACCGAATTGCCTTCAAGGTGTTGGTGTTAACCTTTAAGGCTTTACACGGCCTAGGGCCTGCGTACCTGAGGGACCGCCTTGCCCCATACGTACCCCCGAGATCACTACATTCAGGGGAGTCTAATCTTCTTCTGATTCCATCGGTCCGCACCTGCCACTTAGGCAGAGGGCCTTTTCCGTGGCGGCTCCGGCACTCTGGAACTCTCTCCCAGATGATGTCCGTGCCGCCACGGAGCTCTTTCCGTTCCGCAGGGCCTGTAAGACCGCCCTGTTCAAACTGGCCTTTGGCTAGGTGAATCAGCCAAATGTACTCATCTTCCGACCAGCACCTAGACCCTGGAATGCCATGGCTTGACATAATTGTTTAAATTCGGGACCTATGTTGTATTTTATGCTGTTTTATTGTGCGGCGACATGAATGCTACATGTCAGCCGGGTTTTATGATGTTATCCGCCCCGAGCCTGCTGGGAGGAGCGGAATACAAGAAG
This sequence comes from Anolis apletophallus, assembly GCA_030556195.1. Lineage (NCBI taxonomy): Eukaryota > Metazoa > Chordata > Lepidosauria > Squamata > Anolidae > Anolis > Anolis apletophallus. The sequence goes on from JARBWK010000007.1 coordinate 115,417,942, forward strand.
GAACAAATAAATAAATAAAATAAATAAATAAAAATAGTTTATTCTTATATAAAGGATAAAGGGACCAGGGAGCATAAGCAGAAGATTTTATTTGTCAATCCCCTACATTCACTAGGATTGGGAGCACAGGATCCCCCCAAAATGGGGGAAAGGCACACAAAAAACCTTTTTAACCTGAGAAAACCTCTCTTTGTGTCCTCCAAATCAACTATGGTCAACTTCCAGCAGGAGTTGTTCAGAGCATTTTAATGAAATCCATGTACAGGCTGTCTCCAAGTTAAGAACGAGTTAGGTTCTGTAGGTTTGTTAAGTTGAATTTGTAAGTTGGAAGAGATACATTTTAAAGTGTAACTCTTTTAGCTTTGGTATATATAGCTTTGGTTATAGTATAAGATAATATAATAATAATACCTTTATTTTTATATCCTCCATCTCCCCGAAGGGACTCGGGGTGGCTTACATGGGGCCAAGCCCAATCAACAGAGTTAAAACGTAACACATTAAAATGCATAATATCAATAAAAAATTATAACAATATATAAAACAAGCATCAAAACCAACAACCAATAGTATAATTCAAGTCTCGTTATGAGTGAGCGCAGCAATTTAGATAGGGCTAGTGAGTAAAGTGCATAGGTCATATAGTATAGGGAAATTGTGAACACCCTTGTGGTGTGTGTTTTGCTGCCTGTGCCCCTGTTCAGAAGATTTCACCTCACTTTCTGTCTCTGTGATCATTAGATATTTAAATGTTTGGCTTGTGGAAATATGGATTGGTGAGAAAGCCTCAGTGGAGACAACTTTTCCCCATGATAACTCTTTTAGGAATGAATTTCCCTTCCAAGGTGTAGATCTCTCTCGCTACCTGTTGCCTCACCCCTTAACTATGAGTCATTTGTAAGTTGGATGTTTGTAATTAGGGGACTGCCTTTATTGTATAATCGAATCTGCAAAAGTCAAACTTTCAAGATTCTTTCCTCTTGCATTGGAAAATAAATTAGTGTTTGTTTCTGTGGGTGGAAAACCAAGAATATTGGTATTTCTATTTCTATTAGATGCCAATGTTAGGTCTTTGGGATGTAGCCATGAATAGTTAACAAAAGTAGAATGGTTAATGTATCACTTCAAGCTATTTTTGGTGTTTCTTTGTAGACCCCCCGTTCTACTTCAGCAGCCTAGAGAGTTGGCTATAAAGGCTATAAAGGCACGGGGTCTTTCTTCGGAGTAACATGAAACTGTTAGGACACGGTTAAATAGTTGTGCTACATACTAATAATACTTTGAGAAAATAGTTTTATCACTAAATTATCACCCCAAGATTGACACTTCATTTTGTTCCATGAACTTCTTGATAAAAACACGGTAATCAAATAATGCTACATTGCTCTTATCTTTACCTATTGGATTTGCCATTTGTGGGAATCAAATTTAAATAAGGAAGTAGATAGCCTACCTAGGATTATATTGTAATGCAGGCCATGGAAGTACATGTTGTAGAAGCACAGTTCTATCAAAGCACAGTTAGTTGTGGATCTAAGGCACCCCTGGAACAAGTATATCTCTGTCCCAATATTCTATTTATGTGAAAGCTTTAGCTGATCGTTGCTATGCAGAGTTTTCACCAGCCTACCACAGTTCATGCAGCATTTGAAGTGGCATTTTCAACATTTCTCATATGAAAACCAGGACACAAGCAACACCAGAGTTTGGTCAGGGTGGCAAGAATTCCCCCCCCCCCCGCCCAGGTTCGCATATTTATTTAGTATATTTATTTGGGTCAAACAAGTAGAGTACAACATAGCCACTTTTCCTCATGAGGAAGTTTAGACAATAACATAGGTGACTTATATGGTCTATATATTTTTACCAACCGCTGAGCTGCTGAACTTGCTGACTGGAAGGTTGGTGGTTCGAATCCAGGGAGCAGGATGAGCTCCTGCTGTTAGTCCCAACTTCTGCCAATTTGGCAGTTCAAAAAAATGCAATTGTGAGTAGATCAATAGGTACTGCTTCTGCAGGAAGGTAACAGCACTTCATGCAGTCATACTGGCCACATGACCTTGGAGGTATCTACCGACAATGCTAGTTCTTCAGCATAGAAATGGAGATGAGCACCACCCCCCAGAGTTGGACCCGACTAGACTTAATGTCAGGGGAAACCTTTACCTTTACTATTCCTAATGGGAGTCTGTCTATTTTGTTCAATGGGAGTTTGTTTTGCCATTTTATCCAGATTTTTAATGTTGAAGAAGAATACACAAGCCTACAAGAAAAGGCTTCACCCACCTCTGCTCTACCACCAGTTGAGTTAATTGAGTACATATTAGAGTAGACTCTTGGTTAACCAGCACCCATGGGGATTGGTAGATGCTGGATAAATGTAATTTCTGATTGCTTGAGAGTTAAAAATAGGCATAACGAATACTATATCCCATTCTATACTATACCATTAACTCTTTATTGACTTGATACTAATCCTAAAATGGAGTAATTAAAATCAAATAAAGACAAACTTAATGTAACACAGTTTTACTCAATTATGAAAACAGCTTTATGACTGCAGTATGAAATTTTAATTATTTTTACCAGTTGCTTGAGAGTTCCACTTATGTGAGTTCCAGTTAAATGAGAGTCTATTGAACTTTTGCACTTTGCACAGTTTGCCACAAAAGAAATACGTTGAGAACATGGGAAAAAGTGAGATTTTCAGATAAGGTCATATTGTAATTAGTTTTACATGTATTCATTTATACACCTTCTGCACCAATCTATTTTTTTAAAAAAAACACACACAAAATTCATACTTAGTTGGTTTGAACACAGTTCCCCCAGTAAATTTGCATTGTCAAATGTATTATAAATGCACTTTGGTACATAGGACAATAAAGGTAAATACAAAAATCCGAAGGTAATGCGAAATCCAGATAATCAAATCTTCACATTGATCTGGAAGGTCCAGGTCAGCTTGGCTTACTTCTAAATGTGAACCAAGTCATGTCCTTGAGTATCCTTAGCACATTGTAATAACACATTCATTTATTTATTTCTGTGCAGTCCACACACTGGGATTCAGTCATATGCAGCGGGTATCCCAAAGATTCCTGCTGCCTGTATTTCACTGGAAGATGCTGAGTTAATAGCTCGAATGTCTTCCCGGGGCTCGAAAGTTGTTGTGACTCTAAAGATGGGAGCCAAAACCTACCCTGATGCTGATTCCTTCAATACAGTTGCAGAAATAGTTGGCAGTAAATACCCCGAACAGGTGAGTGATGCTTTCCTTGCTTCATGCTTGAGCACAAAGTTAAAATGCTATTGAGATTCCCCTGCTTTGTGTTTCCAAGTGTAATACAGGATGGGGCATATAGATCTCCCATATTTCGAGGGGGCACTGTTTGGGCTGCGGTGAAAGTAGAGAGATGGGGTATGTCTGATTTAGTAGCTTAGACTCTGCCGTTATCAGTTCCCATCATAAGTTGGACCAGTTAACATCAGGGCTTTGCTGTTCATCTATATTATGAGGACAACCATTCTGTGATCATGCCACAGAGAGCATTCTGCCTGATATGATGGAGGAATTCTGGAAACGACAACAGCAATATATTACCAATAATGCCTGCCATTTGTCTGATAAGATTTTAAAAAACCAATTCAAACAAAACTGTTCTTATGTAGTTTCCTGCAATATATACAATTTTTATCTAAATAGCTTTATTCATTTTTATACCCCTTCAAAATGCAGGAGATCATTATACCCCAACCTGTATTACAGTAATCCACTTTTATTTACTGTGGCAGAACTTGGAAGTAATGTGTTTAAAAGTAGCTTATTGTTTCTTTTTCTTGATTTCTTTCATAATGAACTGTAATAATGTTACTTTTTTAAAATGCCCTATAACATTGTTAGTTTTTTTTGTTTTTCAGTTTTTTTGGTGTGTGTGTAATGGGCCATAGTCACTTACGACTCAAAAACATTTTAGCAGGGGCATTTTTAAAACTGGCATAATACTTCACAGGGCCATAAATGCATTTTTATTAACCTTCCAAAGCTATGCATTGGAATCTGACTCATTGTGCAGAAAAATTGCCCAAAATATTTTCCTGAGGTTTTGTTCCCAGAAAAGCAGGTACTGGTTAACCCGTAACTTACCCTATACTACTTCAGAGACAGGGGAAAAAAATCATTTTCTGTAGAAAGCCATGTCTTGGGAAGTAAAATTGAAAAGGGAAATGCTACCAAACAGAAATAAGAAAGAGGAGACAGAGCTGCATGAAAACCTGAATAAGCTTATTTGTACAAATAGATTTGTGTTAACAAATGATCTGTGAAATGGTGCAAATCCATGCCCCTCTCTATTTCAGAGGCCCTCATGTCTCTCTGCAATCTTGCGTTCCCAGATGGATGTTTTGTTGCCCTTGTGCTCTGACCAAAAACAGGCTCATGTAGGTAGTGGATACAGTTAGAGCTATAGGAGGTGCATGACCTGATCAGATCTCCATAAAGTGCCCCACATGAAGTATATTTTTTTGTGTGTCAGGAGCAACTTGAAAAACTGCAAGTTGATTCTGGTGTGAGAGAATTGGCTGTCTGCAAGGACATTGCCAGGGGATACCCAGATGTTTTACCATCCCTATGAGAGGCTTCTCTCATGTCTCCACATGGGGAGCTAAAGCTGACAGAGGGAGATCAACCCACTCTCCCTGGATTTGAACTGCTGACCTGTCAAACTGCTGACCTATCCTACTGGCACAAAGGTTTAACCCATTGCACCACCAGGGGCTAGTAACCCAGTTGATTTCTTGTTACTAATGTCGGTGGTGCTTTGAATGTAATTTTCCTGTTTCTTGGCAGGGGGTTGGACTGGATGGCCTATGAGGTCTCTTCCAACTCTATGATTCTATGATTCTCTGCGGAAATGAAATTTAACTGACTGACTGATTGCTTTTTGTATGTGCGATTATGTTCATGGAGGTGCCATCTTGTCTTCTGCCTCAGGCAATCAAATGTTTTGGGCTGGCCCATTGGACTTTCCATGCCTATATATTCCCCATATGTATATGTACACACACAGAGTTGACTCTCTATACTCATGGATTTCAACCATCTGCTGCTTAAAAACATTTGTAATGAACACAAACAAACCTTGATTTTTCCTTTACTACACCATTGTATATAATGGTAACTGAGCATTTATGGATTTTGCAGATCCAAGCAGATACCAAGAGTTTACTGTATATATGCAATATATGTATTAGGCATGGTTTAGAATCCTAAAATCGCAATTCTAAAATCAAATGGGGGGGGGGGGATTTTTTTTATTAGTATATTAAAGACTTACAAAAAAATTGCAAAAAGTTCTAAAATGTAACGTAAGTATTAACGAAATTCTAAATTGGTTCTAAAGTCTGAAAAGCAGGGAAACAGTTAAAAATCAAGGGGAGAACATTCCCCTTCACCTCTGCAGTGCAATTAAGTGGAGCTGTACATGTATAACATAAATATAAGAGGTAGTAGCTACTTGCTCTCAGGACAATTGTGAAAGTGAAGTACGATTCTCCCTTATTATTTCCCCTTTCCGCCTTTCTTCAGTCTCTACCCTCTTCTTTCCTTCCTTCCTTTGCTCTTTGGTTCCCCATCCCTTCTTTTCTCTTTCCTTCCTTCCCTCCCCCCTTCTCTACTTCTTCCTTTGTCTCCTTCCTTCCTTTGTTCACGTTTTATTTCCCTAATAGCAAATATGCCCAAATGTGAACACAGATGGAGTTTGGGGAAAATAGACCTTGACATTTGGGAGTTGTAGTTGCTGGGATTTATAGTTCACCTTCAATCAAAGAGCATTCTGAACTCCACCAATGACAGAATTGGGCCAAACTGGGATCCGGGGGAGGCGGGGGAAAGAGGCGGGGCAAAGGAGGAGGCAATCAGCTGAGTGCCTCCTCCTTCGCCCCTCTTTCCCCCCCCCGTGCTCGTCGGCGCCCTCGCTCACCCCCCTCGCCTCTCTCTAGCCCCGATGCATGGATCGGGGCTGGAGGCAGAGAGGCGTGAGGGCCTTTCTCCTCCTCTCTCGCCAATGGCAGGCCGGCGAGAGAGGAGGAGAAAGGCCCCTGCGCACCTCTCTGCCTCTCTCTAGCCCGATGCATGGATCGGGCTGGAGAGAGGCAGAGAGGCACGCGGGGCCTTTCTCCTCCTCTCTCGCCAATGGCAGGCCGAGAGAGAGGAGGAGAAAGGCCCCCGCGCGCTCTCTGCCTCTCTCTAGCCCGATGCATGGATCGGGGCTGGAGGAGAGGCAGAGGCGCGAGGGGCCTTTCTCCTCTCTCGCCCGGCCTGCCATTGGCAAGAGAGAGGAGGAGCCCTCGCTCACACCCCCTCGCCTATCTCTAGCCCGATCCTGAGGGAGCGAGGGCCCAAGTTTGCCCAGGCTGAGAGGAAAAGGAAGAGGCCTGAGGCTGTGAGGAATGGTGGGAGTTGAAGTCCAAAACACGTACCTGGAGGGCTGAAGCTGGCCCCTGCGATGGGGCATGGCAGAGCAACAGGGAAGAGAAGGAGGGGGGAAGCCTGGAGGACTACACTTTCCAGAATGCATTGCCTACCTAACAGCAGCGTCACTTCCAGTTCCCCATAGAAATGCGGGAAAAAGAAGAAGCTGAATGAAGGCGGGAAGGAAATGAGGGGGAGAAGACAGGGAGAAGTGAGTAGTACAATAATTAATTAATTAATACTTAAGAATTTCTAACGATCATAACGCAAATTGTTGGCCTCAAGGACCGTAAAAGGAAGTCTACGTCCTGGTTCGCGGCAGCGATACGTAAAACCTCAAAAGTCCCATTACATACGAATCTCTTACGAATCCTTTTAATTTCCGTTTCATTTTTCTCATGCCTAATATGTATATACTATGTGTGTACCCTTTTTTCCAGAAGATTAAATCTTGGAGTAATGTGGTAATTATCCCTATTATACAAGTTCATGAAAAAATATATACAAGTTCATAGAAAAATAATGTTTTGACTGCAGCTTCTCAAATCTTAGGAAAGTATATTTCACAAATATGATTAATTTCTACTCCTTAGATTCTGGTAAAGTTCCTTTTTTGTTCTATAGTACCCAAAATCCAGTGCTTCTAAGTACTGGGTCTTTTTTAAATGTTAGAGGGTTTGAGAGTGTTAGAAGTTAATATGATAACTGTCCTTTATGAACTGTGTGCAACTACTTCACTCTGTTGAATCGTATTCTCAAGAAGAGAGCTAATATGTTTTCCAAATGTGTAATGCATCTAATATCCAATGGAGAAATATTACAATGTATGACATTACATCATCTAATAAATAAAGACCTGTTTTATTCCCTTAGCACCCACCTGGCTCTCAGATCTGCTGAGGCTGGTGTTTTGGGGGGCCCTGTTCCCAGTTCAAGGTGGATGGTTTAAGAGCTGTTAATAGATATGCCACCCACTTTGGGTTTCTCACCAAAGATTTAGAAGGCCAGGGCTGCTACTATTATATTGCTTCTGAATTTCAAGTTAGATTACTTTTCTCATAAAAACAGCTGTTTTCTGCTTCCAACATGTAGCACAGGAAGGATCATAAGAGCTGAATCTGGACTGACTTTCCATTGCACAGAGGATACATTTTCATCTACTAGAACATTTTCTTTAGAAAACCATGCATGATGTGAGTTGTGGAATATTTTTTGACTTGTATGAAAATGTGGTGTAATGTAAAATAAACCATGTGTAGTTTACATTTGATCAGCCCACACACTGCCTTGCCAGGAAAGAAAATATGCAATACAGGTGAACAATAAAGAACAAGTAATTTACTCTTCGTGGTTCAGAAAAACATATGTATAATATGATCAGTTGCATCAACTCACTAAATGTCCTTTTGGAGAGATTTAAAATTGTATTCCTTTGTCCATGTGAGAGACCTTCTTTCAGCAGCCAAAAGACAGATCAGTCTTTTTCTGCTTCTCTCTTCATCTCTCTGTCCACCTGCATTGCTCAAGCCTGTAAAAATGTAACAGTATCCAAAAGTTCCAGGCTCAGACATCACCCCGTGCATTGCCCAACCAATCAGCTTCATGCATTTTATTTTACAGTTGACACACAACGCCTCTGGTGTTTCTGTAAGAAGGGCCTCCACTGTGCATGTGGCAGGGCTCAGGCTGCATTGTAGTAGGTAGTCTGTGGTTTGCTCTTCTCCACACTTGCATATCGTGGACTCCACTTCGTAGCCCCATTTCTGAAGATTGGCTCTGCACTTCGTGGTGTCAGAGCGCAGTCTGTTCAGCGCCTTCCAAGTTGCCCAGTTTTCTATGTGCCCAGGGGGAAGTCTCTCATCTGGTATCAGCCATAGATGGAGGTTCTGCGTTTTGGCCTGCCACTTTTGGATGCTGACTTGCTGAGGTGTTCCTGTGAGTATCACTGTAGGTTTTAGAAACTATTTTTTGATTTAAGACATTGGCGTGCTGGCTGATATCCAAACAGAGGATGGGCTGGAGATGTCACCGCCTTGGTCCTTTCATTATTGGCTGCTACTTTCCGACAGATGTCAGGTGGTGCAATACTGGCTAAACAGTATATTTTTCTCTAGTGGTGTGGGGCGTAGACATCCTTGGATAATGCAACATGTCTCATTAAGAGCCACATTCACTGGTTTAACATGGTGAGATGTATTCCACACTAGGTATGCATATTCAGCAGCAGACTTGCAACCAAACAAACATAACTAAGAAAATAGCATAAATAGCATGTGAATCCTGGTGATTATGTCATGGAACGTTTACACTGTTCTTTGTGGATTTTGCAACAAAACATGACTCTTAAGGGCTTAAAATGTCCCACCCTGGTACATGGGCTTTAGAGTTGCAATTCTTCAATGTTTTTCTTCAAAGAAGCAACAAGTAATTTTAGCTGATTCTTTTCCATTTGAAGAAAGTATTTGAAATCTTGCAGTTCTGTATTTCTGCACAAAAGGCATGATGTTCTGCATTTTCTGTACAGAAATATTATATTATCTCCAGAAAAGAATATCTTCTGTGCAGAAAATTCTGTAATTCGGTAATTGAGAACATCTTCACAAATTGTGCCTGTAGTATTTTGGGGCAAGTGGCAATGGAACACAGTAATTCTTCACATGTTGTAAGGCATGCACAAATCCAAAGAGACGCACACTGATCCCAAATCCATAGCTAAAGACTACGTGACATAAGCCAAGAAGCAGCTGGACTGTGATCTAAGATTCAAGAATCTCTATGTCACTCAGTTATTTTGTTGCACTAAATGCATCAGTATGTAATATATCTTAGGCTGGGCTGAGCTGAAGGAGATGAACTCCAATGTAGGGATGGACATCTCAGGATTAAAGAAAGTAGATGTATGTATAATCAAAAAAGTTTTATTATTTATTATTTATTATTTATTGAGGCTTCTCAACCGCCGACTCCCGGGGGCTCGCGGCGGCTCACAAGAGCCAGTGGCACAGCGCCAAAGGTTAAAACATAAAACACTTAAAAACACAATTAAAACATGCAATAACAGTTAAAACAATAAGCAGCAGCAAATATAACAGCCGAGTGAATATACACACGGGCCTACTCACCGAAGGCCTGCCTAAACAAATAAGTTTTGCAGGCCCATCTAAATGGGAGTAGATCCCTCAGGGCCCTGGCTTCAGCCGGGAGGGCGTTCCATAGCGTAGGGGCTATCACAGAGAACGCCCTCCGGCGAGTGGATGTTAAATGGGCCAACCTTACAGATGGTATTACTAAGAGGTTGGCCTCCTCGGACCGTAGTGATCTCGCTGGGCAATATGGGGTGAGACGGTCCCTCAGGTACGCTGGCCCCAGGCCGTGAATGGCCTTAAAGGTAAGAACCAGCACTTTGAAGGCGACCCGGTGCTCAATAGGCAGCCAGTGCAGATCCTGCAAAATTGGTGTTATATGGCAACCTGCTGGAGCCCCAGACAGGAGCCGGGCGGCAGTGTTCTGCACCAGCTTGAGCTTCCGGATCGACGACATAGGCAGGCCAACGTAAAGCGCGTTACAGTAATCTAGCCTCGAGATGACCGTGGCTTGGATCACCGTGGCTAGGTCGCTCCGGGAGAGGTAGGGGGCCAGCCTCCTTGCCTGGCGGAGGTGGAAAAAAACAGCCTTGCTAGCCATGGAGACCTGGGCCTCCATGGTCAGCTGGGAGTCCAGATGGACACCCAGGCTCTTCACTGACGGCGCTGGGTGCAGCGCCGCACCGTCCAGGGTCGGAAGCCGGTCACCCACCCCGCCCGGGCGGCCCAGCCACAAGATCTCCGTCTTCGCCGGATTCACCCTCAACCTACTGGCTCGCAGCCATCCAGTGACGGCTTCGAGGCGATGTTGGAAATTATCGGGGATGGACTCCGGCCTGCCCCCCATCCTCAGAATGAGCTGGGTGTCATCAGCGTACTGGTGACAGACCAGCCCATAACTCCGCACCAGCTGTGCAAGCGGCTGCATGTAGATGTTAAATAACAGAGGGGAGAAAATGGCCCCCTGAGGGACTCCACACACTAATGGGGAGCCCTCGGAGACCACCTCACCCCTCCTCACACGCTGAGACCGCTGGCGGAGGAAGGAGGTCAGCCATTTAAGGACAGTCCCCCTCACTCCAGCCATGGCCAGGCGGTGGATCAAAAGATTGTGGTCGACCGTGTCAAACGCTGCCGTGAGGTCCAATAACACGAGCAGCGCAGACCCGCCTTGGTCGAGGTGGCAGCGGAGTTGGTCTGTGATTTTAGCAATAGTTGATAATCCAAACAGTAATCCAAATGTCTCATGCAGATCCCAAGATAACATAGTCCAGGAATAGACAAAAAGTCATAAGTATAGCATAAGTCCACATGCAAAAGGTATACTTAGTAAAACTTGAGCAGGAATATAAAAACAAGAACATAGAAAACTTCCAGGAAACTTAAATCCAAAACCAAGGCTTGACTTGAAACAAGAACCAAAGAACTCAGGCCTAGCTTCACACTTGAACACTACATTGCCTGAACTAACTCTTAGGTAAACAACTTGCTAATTAATAGGCACCCATGAAATTATGTTTTCCCCCACAAAATCTCTCCCCAACTTTCCCATGCAATTGCTCTGACCTACGCCTAAATTCTGCTCTGATCTGTAAGCAAAGACATTTGTTGATCTCCATGGCTCCAGGTATTTTTTTCCTGAGAGCCTTCTGTATCACTTATCTATTTGCCCGACTCCTTAACTAATGTTGCAGTTTCTGGCTCCTCTGGCTGACCTTGAAGCCCTACAGAGAGAAGCATCATTCCCCTGACTTGAATCTTCATCACTTCGAGCCCCAGGAATCCCACAGGCAATCCCACAATTCTCTCTAAATCATCAGTGAACCCATCAGCCTCAGGATTCTCAGGGTGATCTTAAAAAAATTCTGCATGTATTCTTTAATAAATTTCCCCATATTTGTGGTTAAACCTTTTTTTACAGAAAGTATTTATAAGAAATCTACATATAACCCAACCCCAGAAAATACAGATTTAGAGATACCTTTCTAGATATGCTTTTTTCAAAATGTAAATTTCTAAATTCATGTTGTCCTTATGTGTATTTTTACATGGGATTTTTATATGCACTTTAATACTGAAAAATTGCATATACACATTTTATAAGTGAGAAGCAAAAACTCTGAAGGATCATTTCATTCTTATCTGAGTATTAGTCCAGGATTAGGATGTGAAAGTTACTGAGATTCTCAGAAATTCTACATTCATTGCCAGAAGCTTCTTTTGTTACTGTTTCCCATATGTATTCCCCTATTGACCAAATTTATTTAGGCACTTTCCCTAATACGTGTGTGTGTGTGTGTGTGTGTGTGTGTGTGAGTTGTACACATTTTTCCTTTGACTAAACATGCTTTGTGCATTTTTAAAAGTACAGTTATTTAGAAATGGCCACTTCAAAATTGTGTGTAGGATTTCATGCAGAAGGAAAGGAACCCCAAGCTTTGTAAATGCATGAATATATCTGAAGTAAGATATACTTTGTCTTGCAATGAGTCTTTTTGGAAATTGCAAAATGGATTATGTCATTGAAAATCTGGAAGACCCTGAAATCCTATTCCATTCCTTCATCAAGGCTGAAAAATCAGAACTATTCCATTCAAAATGAGCTGAAACGAAATCCTCAAGCAAAACTTTTCAGCATATAACAGGTTACACACATTTAAACTCCTAAAGGGATATAATGTAGAAATTGAAACAAGCTTGTTTTCTGCTGCCCTAGAAACTAAAATACAAACCAATGGATTCAGATTACAATAAAAAGGAGTACAACTAAACATTAGGAATAATGTCTTGACTGTCAGAGCTGTTTGACAGGAAAATCGACTTCCCCAGGGTTGTGTGGGAGGTGTGTATGGATTTTCTGGGGAATCTTTTAACGGGGGTTGGATAGATACCGTTGTATTCCAGCTTGGTGGGACGGTGGTGGCATCAGCTAGAAATATCACCCTTATCATTTCCCCTACCTCTGTGATTCTAGTTGATACTAAGAGCAAGGTTCACACATCTTCCATCCAATATATTCACATCAATACACATTGTATTGATCCCTTTTCCAATTGTAAACCATTGTGTCAAAAAAGTACTATTCCAAACTCCAATTGATATATTGCATGCTTCAGATGTGGCACATGTGTCAGATGAGTGAAAATGTGATAACTGATTTTGTTAATTTTTCATGGCGGAAGGGGGCATTCTTATTTGTAAAGCAACTTAAAATATCATTTAAAATATTTTAAGAAAAGGGGAGCTTCACAAAACTCTTCACAAAAGGGAAATTCTATCCCAAAAGATTTATCGAGGGGAAAGGGTGTCTCCACTGAAGCGTTCCCACCAATCCTTGTTTCTACAACAAGCCAATTTTTTCAAATTCCAATTTTCACAGTAAGGTGAAATCTTCTGAACAGGGACACAGGCAGAAAAACAAACACCACAGGGGTGTTAACCCTTTCTTATATTATCCAAAGCTCATTCATATATACACTCACCCCTACAGAACCTATCTTGTTCATAAGTTGGGGACTGCCTATATTTAGTGCCCCTTAGCCTTCTTTGACCACATATTTAAGTAACTTGTGAGTATGTCCTTGATGTATTGTGAAAGATATATATATAAGGCTCCTCTATTGAGGATTTCCCTAGTGGCACAGTGGGTTAAACCACTTAGCTGCTGAACTTGCTAACCGAAATATCGCAGGCTCAAATCCGGGGAGCAGTGTGAGCTCCCGCTGTTAGCCCCAGCTTCTGCGCCAACCTAGCAGTTCGAAAACATGCAAATGTGAGTAGATCAATAGGTACTGCTCCAGCGGGAAGGTAACAGCGCTCCATGCAGTCATGCCAGCCACATGACCTTGGAGATGTCTACAGATAATGCTGGCTCTTCAGCTTAGAAATTGAAATGAGCACCAACCTCCCAGAGTCAGACATGACTAGACTTACTGACAGGGGAAAACCTTTACCTTTACCCTATTGAGGATTCAACACCTTTAAAGCTCCTTTAAAGTTCAGACTAAAATCTAGAAATGAATTTACTGTCCCATTCCTATCAGAGCCACCAGAACCACTGACAGAATCTGCCACATGGTTTAGAAAGGCATTTCAGTCTGAGGACAGAAGCAGGTCAAAGAAGGTCTTTTCTGAGTATGGAATTCATGAGTGATTTAAAATCCTGTTCAAAGATAGGTTGTATGTATGATTTCAATCATTTATAGAATTCTAACATGATAAATAGCTTTTCAGACCGGCTTTTAGTACTGCTGCAGTGACATCACCTTCTCTATAAACTTATATAACTCAACAAGAAAAAAATGAAGAAGGCGCCATTCCATGCTATTAGCTCAACAGAAAAACCTCATCCCATTTCCTGCCAATATCTCTGCAGCCGCATGTATATTTTGGACCGAGGAAAGATGGACAACATTGCACGTTCTCATAAATACATGGTGAAAGTGGAAAGAATGTGTAAATGGTAGGTTTCTATTTTTTAAATCTAGTTTTAAATTTCCAAGAGCTTGAAAAAGTTACATCTTAGAATACAGCTTCCTGAATCTACCATTGGTTATCCTCATTCATAGATCTGGGGATTTGAAGTTTAGAATTTAACTTTCCCCTATTTTATGATATTCCCTCTGAAGAAGCTCGGGTGGCTGGGAGGGAAGGAAATTCCAGCCAAAATTCCGAGGAGGTAAAAACACAAAGGTTTTTCAGAAAAAGACTCATTTGACGAGAGAATAATAAAAAAGAAAAAGAAAAATATAACTAAGCTATATAATATCTTATTGGAATGGGCTACAGAAGAAGAGAGAGTAAAAGAATGTATGATAAAATGGGCAACAAATATTGGGAGACCAATAAAATTTGATGAATGGGAGCAAATTTGGTGTAGGAAAATAAAATACACATATTCCACGGATTTAAAAGAGAACTGGTACAAAATCTTTTAAAGGTGGTACATGACACCTCAAAATTAGGCTTAATGTACAAAAAAGCCAATAACAGTTTATTTATTTATTTATTTATTATTCAAATTTGTGAGTCACCACTCCCGGGTGGCTCGGGGCAACTTACACCAAAATTCAGGATTAAAAACAGAATAAAAACACCATAAAACACATAAAAACACAGTAAAATAAAAATAAATAGAGAATCAAAGGAAGAATGCAAGAAGAGAAAGAAGAGTGCAGGAGTGGAAAAGGGGACGTAGCCAATATAGAGAGAATATAGAAAAAAGCATTTACATGTAAAAACACATAGATAAGATGATCAAGGAAGTCAACAACCCCTAGCCTTATCCCAACAATTCCTAAGGCTTTACCTGCATGTCCCCACTCTTTAGAGGTGTAGGCTACCCTAACCCAAACTATCCTGAGATCTCCCCTCCCCATAAATTTAGATAGGAGATACCTTTTATTGTATGGAAAAAAATATGCTTAACCTTCAATAAAATATATTTTAAAAAACACTCAGGATTTACTGGGGCAGGGAATAACTGGGATAAGTAACTAGGAAGAGCATGTTCTTCCTTCAGTGGTTTGACAAAATGGCAGCCTATCTTACTTTGGAGATCATAGATAAAGCTTAGGCATGAATGAAAAAAGTGGGGAAGGAACTCACTTTTCTGTTTCAGGGAACAAGAAACTTGAGGTGAATCTAGGAAAGTTACAACTCATAGTATTGTCCAAACAGCATTGCCCTTGGGATTCTTGAGCCATAGTTCACCCCCCCCCCCCCAAATAAAACATGCCCAGGAACATACAGGAACACCTGCATAGGGATCTAATCTTCCCTACATTGCTTTTTTCTCATCCTAGTCCAAAAGATGTCATATACTGTATGTGTTGGCGACAACTTTCAATTTTGGTTCTTTTACATTTGCATTATATCTCTCAGCAGTTGTACTGTTGAAAAGTTCTTGACTGCCAACCCTCTTACCTTAAGCAATGCAATTTATAGCATCATCCTTATAACGGAATTTCTCTTAACATTTTACAATGTTATTTTACAACGTTATCAGTACAGTTTATGCACTGTAAAGCATGCTTTGAGCATGTCTGAGTGTAATATTCTGTCACAGACATATATTCTTATAATAGTACAGTGCAGTATCTACTTTGGAGTGATTTAATGCTTCAGGAATCTGGCAAAAGAACATTGTCAAAATGTTTGCCATGATAATAGAGGCTAGATGAAAAGAGCTAAACTGCTATTTAGGACATAAAAATAAGAATAATAAGCAGGCCTATTGCAAAGCTGAAACATTAATAGTCAACATTAAAGTGGAATTAAACTATTCACAGTATTAAACAATATAAAATATACATATAAAAAGGATGGGTTAGTTCAGCTAGAAAAGGATTAGTGTCAAAGATCAAGCGATGCTATTAGGAAATGTAGTACAACTTGACTTCCGTAGTCATTAGGAGTGCATCCCTTCCCTTCCCTTTATTTATTATTTATTTATTTATTTAGCGTGTCAAGAGTGAACCAAACAGTTGTGTTGCATTAAAAACAAACAAACAAACAAAACGCAAAGTTTGCAGATTTGGTATTCTATTAAATGCCCTTTGACCACTAGCTGGCCACTTGGAGGGCCTCTGGTGTTGCCATAAGAAGGTCCTCCATTGTGCATGTAGCAGGGCTCAGGTTGCATTGCAGTAGGTGGTCTGTGGTTTGCTCTTCTCCACACTCGCATGACGTGGATTCCACCTTGTAGCCCCATTTCTTAAGGTTGGCTCTGCATCTCTCGTGGTGCCAGAGCGCAGTCTGTTCAGTGCCTTCCAAGTTGCCCAGTTTTCTGTGTGCCCAAGAGGGAATCTCTCATTTGGTATCAGCCATGGATTGAGGTTCTGGCATTTAGCCTGCTACTTTTGGACTCTTGCTTGCTGAGGTGTTCCAGCGAGTGCCTCTGTAGATCTTAGAAAATTATTTCTTGATTTAAGTCATTGGCATTCTGGCTGATACCCAAACTGGGGATGGGCCAGAGATGTCACTGCCTTGGTCCTTTCACTATTGGTTGCTACTTCCCGGCGGATGTCAGGTGGTGCAATGCCAGCTAAACAGTATACTTTCTCCAGTGGTGTAGGGTGCAGACACCCCATGATAATGCGAAATGTCTCATTAAGAGCCACATCCACTGTTTTAGCATGATGATATGTGTTCCACACTGGGCATGGATACTCAGCAGCAGAGTAACAAGTAAAAGGGCAGATGTCTTCACTGTATCTGGTTGTGATCCCCAGATTGTGCCAGTCAGCTTTCGTATGATATTATTTCTAAGACCCACTTTTTGCTTGATATTCAGGCAGTGCTTCTTGTAGGTCAGAGCACAACCCATGGTAACTCCCAGGTATTTGGGTCTGCTGCAATGCTCCAGTGGGATTCCTTTCCAGGTAATCCTCAGAGCTTAGGATGCTTGTCTGTTCTTAAAATGAAAAGCACATGTCTGTGTTTTAGATGGGTTAGGAATCAGCTGGTTTTCCCTGTAATAGGCAGTAAGAGCACCTAGAGCTTTGAAGAACCTCTGTTCTACCATCTCAAAACTCCCTGCTTGAGCGGTATTGGCACGATCGTCACCATAGATGAAACTCTCTGTCCCTTCTGGCAGTGGCTGGTCATTTGTGTAAATGTTGAACATTTATGGAGCAAGCATGCTCCCCTGAGGCAGGTCGTTCTTCAGTTTTCACCATCTTTATCCCTGTGTGTCTCTTGGACACACAGCACATCAATAAAAATCTTTTTTTTAAAAAAAAAAAGCTCATGTTTTGTAGCAGATTTGCTATGAGGCGGGTGAGGTGGTAATCCTTTGTGATATTATCATTTCTCTCAGGAAGAGGCAGTGGTTTACAGTATCATAAGCCACTGACAGATCTATGAAGACAGCTCCTGTGATCTGCTCCTTTCAAAGCCATCTTCTATGTGCTAAGTCAGGTTCAGCACTTACGATGTGCAGCTTTTGCCTTTCCTGAAGCCAGCTTGCGGTGGAATCAGAAATGGGTCTATCTTTTCCATAATTCTATGCAAAATAAGTCTCTCCAGAACTTTGTAAAGATGGCACAAGGAGATTGGTCTATAGCTTTTTGGATCATTACAGTCTTTGCCTGGTTTCAAGATGGCTATGACTCTTGCTTTCCTCCAGATTTTGGGGATCTGACAGGATGCAGTGCAGTTGTTCTTCAGCTCCAGCAGCCAGCACTTTGCTTTTGGACCAAAGTTCTTAATTTGTTCCATCCATAGATCATCCAGGCCAGCTGCTTTGCCATTTTTACATTTATTGAGAGCCATGTCCAATTCAGTAAATGTAAAAGGTTCATGAAGGTTGTTGTTCTCATTATCTGGTTTCTTCCCTACTTTGGTGGCAAGGTTGGGTTTCCCATTCTTCAAGAGTTGGTGTGCTATCTGATCTGCCTTTATGTTACCATGGGTATTAGTTTGTGTGGGATCATTGCTCAGCCGTCTTAGCAGCCTCCATGCCTTCTGGCTGCTTCTGCCCATGTCGACTTCTGTTATCAGCTTTATCCATTGTTCTTTCTTGGCTACAGAGATGGAGGACAAAATGCTCTGCGCTGCCTGAAGAGTCTGCTCACTGAATGGGTCTTCATTGTGGAGCCTGTAATAGTTTTCAAACAAGGCAGCTGTTTCAGGAGTAATGCCCTGAAGGTAGTGGGTTCTGCAGCCTCTTGGTATAGAGGCCTGTGAGCAGGCTTTCACTATTTTGATAAAGTGCTCGTATTCCTCAGGGATTGGCACGACTGATACGATCATGTCATCTAATGTCTGAAAATTTAGTCCAATTTGAATTCTGAAGTTGAACCTTTGTTTAAATCAAACTTCCTGAGGCCTTATAGTTGGGAACAGTTTGCATACTATTGGTCGGTGCTGTGTGTTTGGTATTGGTGGTCCCACTGATTTAGTGCATTGCTGCACAATGCTGCCGCTCACAAATAAGAGGTCTGGGTTATATCCTCGATGCCATCTCCCACTGTTGTAGGATGGTGGGAGCTTACTATCATGAATGAGTGATAGTTTGTGCAGTTCAGACCAGGAGAGGTCAGCTTCTCCATTTGTATCCTCTTGAGCATAGCCCCATACATGACTATGGCTGTTAAAGTCACCAATTACTATGGTTCTTTGGTGCCTATCAAAGTTCTCGGGGGAAGAGAAACAAAACTGTTCATTTGGATGCTTGTATACAGAGGTAATTGTGATGTTATTAAGCTCTACTGTTATAACCTCTATAGTGTTTTCTTCATGTTGCGGACACTGCTGACCTGGAGGCCTGGTTTTACAAAGACAACGCTTTCATACTGTGCATGTGGTCTTGCCGCTACTAAGATCATTCCTGGAACTTTTGGTAATTTCTGTTGTTTATCCCTGTGTGTTTCTTGGACACAAGCACATCACATTTCTTATCTCAGCACAATTCATAGAGCAGTTGTTCTTTGGCAGCTGACATGCCTCAAATGTTGATTGAAATTATTGCCATGGTTGGTCCTGAAAAGGTCCGTTGGTTGGTTTGCTTGTTTTCTTGCATGCTGTAAGTCGCTTCTGGTCACTTCTGGAGTGAGAGAATTAGCTGTCTATGAAGACATTGCCCAGGAGATGCCCAGATGTCTTGTACTTCTGCGGGGAGGCGTCTCTCATGTCCCCATCACTTCCCTCACAAAAGTGGAAGAAATCCAAATATTTCAGAGGTAACGAGGGGGCTGAGGGCACTTTCTTGCCTCCTGCCTTCTTTTCTGCCTACCTGCTCAACACCATCGTTTTACTGCCTTTCTGCACACTCTCCCTACCTTGTGCCTCTTTCTCCATTGTACAGGGATGTACATGACACTGCTGACACAGAGGAAGGAAGGAGCTCAGGACGACTAATTTGCCTGGTGCCCTGGAGGGAGGGAGAGAGGCAAGGAACAATTAGACAGGTAGAAAAAGAAAGGGACATCCAGTTCTTCTCTTCCTTTGCCTGCATAAAACAGGAACATGTGGTATGTAACAACAGAAAGAAGAGGAGGAGCAGGCACCATGGACCCCTGCTATCTCAGTAGCCCCAGTGATCTCCTCCTCTCCTTGTTGCTGTATGTATGCCATGTACATATTTTCCTGCATGGTGTATGGTTGGACTGGATGGCCCTTGTGGTTTCTTCCAGCTCTATGCTCAATTTCTTTTCCACCTACCCCAGTGCTCACCACTTTCCTCCCCTGCCCCCCAATACAAGAAAGGTGGCAAACACTTGACCAAGTGGAGAAAGGAAGGGAGGAACTGAGTGCCCAAGTCTTTTTCCACCTGCCTAATTGCTTATTGCCATTCTCTCCCTGAAACAAAAAAAACAAACCGCTGTTCTCTCCCTGAAACAAGTAAACAAGCAGGTGTTGAAAGGTCTCCTGGTTCCTTCCTTCCTTCCTTCCTTCCTTCCCTCCTTCCTTCTTCTGACTGCTCAATATCTCCATGCCCTTCTCTTTCCTCCCTTCCCCAGCTGCTGCCTTGCTGCTCTGCTATGCCATTTTTCATATGGACTTACAAGCCACATCACGCATTCACAATTTTTCCTTAGTCTCAAGAGGCTTGCAATCCCTATTAAAATGATGTAGGCTAGTAACAGAGGTGACAGTAAATAATCCTTGAAGTATCAAATTCACAAAAGGAAAACCCACAAAAGTGTAGAGCTGACTGTATTGGCTCTGATTCTTCGGTCTCTTCAAATGTTCGATTCCCTTCTTGGATATTTCAAAAATAAAAATCTTGAAAGATCTAATGAATATCTTTCCATCCCAGCCAATCTTTTGACAAGTATAGTTCGTAAAATGGCAAATACTGGAAATGATGTGAATCACAGTGTTGCTAAGATTCTAGAACACAAAGTCAGTGATTGATTTAACAGGCACTTTTGGACAAAGGAAATGGGCACTTATTTGCTTATCCCCTTTGCTTCTGTTTTTATAAACAGGGTCAGCTGGAGGTTATAACTTTAAAGACAATTTCCACCTGTTTTTATTTTTTTGGATTAATCCATACCTATAATGACAATGCCCACCAAACCCTTTGTTGGTTATAGGATTTCTGTGTGCCAAGTTTGGTTCAATTCAATTGTTGGTGGAGTTCAGAATGCTCTTTGATTGTAGATTAACTATAAATCCCAGCAACTCCCAAATTACAAAATCAATCCTCCTTCCCAACCCCACTAGTATTCAAATTTCCGCATATAGAGTATTTGTGTCAAGTTTTGGCCAGTGGATGAAAACACATGCGGCATATCAGATATTTGCATTACGATTCATAACAGTAGGAAAACTACAGTTATGAAGTAGCAATGAAAATAATGTTATGGCTGGTGGTCACCACAACATGAGGAACTGTATTAAGGGGTCGTGGTATAAGGAAGGTTGAGGATCACTGTCCTGTATTTGCTGTTTTGAAATAGAGTGACTCCTATAGAAACCAGATGCATGTTCTTTCCTGCAAGGAAAACGTTGAACTTGCAAAACTGAACTTCCACTCTAGCCTCAAGACAGAAAGTGGGACTGTGGGCAAGGAGCCATTTTGACTAAGAAGCACTGAAAGTTAAATTAGGTAGCATTGTGATGAACTATTATTATGATATTTGCATGTGTGTGCAAACTTATGGAAATAACCAGAAACACTGTATTTTATTTCTGTGAGAGGGTGCATTATATTATAATTAGAGCAATAATTACAGCTTTAAAGAGGGAAAATACAGCTTAATTCCCACAATGGGAATGGCTACTTTTAGCTATATCATATTTTCCCTGTGTGAAAGATGCAGTAAAGTATCATGTGGTGTTCTAATAATGCCTTTCCATTTATTTAGAGAATTGCTGTTCAGATGTTTCTTTAATTTAATGGTAATACTGTGGTTCTTTGCCACTAAGGATGTTTCCGCCCACACGTGCATTCCCAGATCATGCTTCAAAATGGACACATGGCCCTGGGATTATAAAAGGAAATGCTGGAAGCAGCTCTACATTCTGCCGCTTTGTCCTCTCCTTTGTTGTGCCTTGAGGGAATCAAGAATAGTTGCAAACAAAGGAGTTTCAAGTGAGGTTGCTATGCTGGGAATGCCTTGCTTGTGGCCTTCTTTATCATGCTGTTTATACACAAGAGTGTCACCAACTCTGATAAGGATTTTGTGTTAATTATGCATATGGCATTGTTTTCCTAAATTGGGAATCATGTTTCTTTCTTATTTAAGTCTCACATTTGCACCATGTGGGGACCTTGGACCTTCCAGTGCTCTTTGAGGATGGGACTTCATTCATGTTGCTTGTTATGTCAGACCGGGACAGGAACAGGGCAGAAGTGGATGGTGACTGCATGGCAGAGAGTCGGACTGGATGCCCTTTGGGGTCTCTTCCACCTCTACATTTCTATGATTCTATATTTAGGTTGAAAACTAACTTTGCTAATAACTGCTTCCTAGGTGTCAACATCGCACATCATGGGTTTCAACAGTCCTTTATTGCTTTTGGAAGACTGGCAACATTTACCAGGAGAGATTAAACAAGAAGAAGGGTACTGTAGTGAAGGGAAAGTGAAGATCAGGGAAACATTTAGGCAACTTAATGTAAGATGTTTGGAAGCAGCAAAATAGATTTTTTTCTTATCAGTGCAGGATGCAAATAATAATCCCACTTTCAATTATTACTATATTTTTTTAAAAACATATCACACAGTAAGACTTCTATTTGAAATTAATCCTGGATCCATCACAAAGTGGCATGTGTACCATTGACTCCAATTAGTGTAATTGTACTAATTTGTGCAGTCCTCAGAAGTGCTACTTATTGAGCCCACTGGGGCTTACTAGTAGCTAAGTGTAGATAGGATTGCTTTCTTAACTGTATGCCTCATTGGGATCCAATGCAATGCTTTCCTTTACTGGATTTTTGGGAAAGAGATCCATAGCTATTGATTTTGTGTGTGTGTGTGAAAGGATAGTACAAGCAGTTTCTGAGTTACAAACATATGACTTACAAACAATTCATAGTTAATGATGGGAGTGAGACAACCGGAAGTGAGAGAAATCTACCCATCGAAAGGGAAGTAAACTCCTGAAAGAGTTATCATGGGGAAAAGGTGTCTCTACAGAAGTTTTATCATATTGTTTCCACAACAAGCCATTTTTCTTTCAAAATCCAGTTATGACAGGGACTGAAAGTGAGGTGAAATATTCTGGACAGGGACAGGGACAGCAAAACAAATGCTACTGGGATGTTAACCCTTCCCTATGCTATCCAAAGCATGCGTGTGTGTGTGTGTGTGTGTGGTTACACTTTAAAATACACATTTTATTAACTAGCATACAATTTAGACTTGAGAACAAGCCTACATAACCTATCTTGTATGTAACTTGGGGATTGCCTGTATTTAAAACAATAGTTAAGAAAACACCAGTGCACAAAATGTACCAACTCATTTAAAACCAAATCCTTAGGAGAGCATGGTTAATGTTTTCTTTCAGTTGAAATCTTCAGGCTGAAACCAAGCAACCATTACCTGTAATGCTACTGTTCTAGATTTTCAACCTCAAGCAGAGATGTGGTGGACTATCTAGCCTATAGGGCCCACTTCCACACTATCATTCTGATGAAGGAATGTGGGGTTAAGTGGTTCTCCACAAGGAAAACATTCCATATTTTGATCCATTCATTCACTACATATTCTGCCTTCCTCAGGGTGTAAGGCTTCCCTTTTAATCTTATTCATCTTTGCATAAAGTAAAATCTGTTTCTCCTTTGACAACCAGCAAGATCAGTGGTTCCCAACCTCTTTTTTTGACCAGGGACCACTTGACCAGGAATCACTTGACCAGGGACCACTTGACCAGGGACCAGTTTGACCAGGGACCACTCTCCAACATTAGTACCAAAAGGGTTACGAATAAGCCTTTAGATTCGTTTTGATTATTTGAAGTGCTGATTCAGAAAATTGCATTGGATAGACCACATCAGCTCTAGTTTCTGATACAGAACATATGCCATCTAGTAGTCGCACTCTGCTCACACATGGACAAGGCCGGCCCCCCCCAGTCCGCCGACTACACGGGCGCGTAGGGCGACGGGACTTGGGGGGGGCATCACCACCTGGGAGGCGCCGCGCCGCCGCTGCCGCCCGCGCCGCCGCCCGCCCCGCCGGTGCGCCTCCGCAGCCAGCCGCACTGCTGGGTGCCGCCGCCGCACTGCCCTGCGCTGCTGCTGTGCCGGGTGCGCCGGCCGCGCCTCCGCAGCCGACCCCACCAGTCGTGCCGGCGCGGCGCGCCTCTCCCAACGGACGGCGTTTCTGCGCATGCGCCTCGCCAGCGCGCTCGGACACAGTGCCCATGCGTGGACATTCGCGCATGCGCAGAAACGTCCGTGCTTTGGGACTCCCAAAGCGCAGACGTTTCTGCGCATGCGCGAATGTCCGCGCATGGGCACTGTGTCCGAGAGCGCCTGGCGCAGGTGCATGCACAGAAACGTCCGTGCTTTGGGAGGTGCGCTGCGGCCAGCCCATGGGGCTGGGCTGCGCGGCAGGCAGGCGGCAGTGGGTGGTGGTGGCGGGCGGCGGGCGGCGGCGGCAGGCAGAGGAGGAAGAGGCGGGACCGAGTGACGCGGCGGCCGGGGGGGCGACAAAATTTTCTTTGCCTACTCCCCCGGAAAAGGTAAGGCTGGCCCTGCATACAGAAAACCAAATTTAATAAGCCTCAACACTATAAGAGGGTTTCACGAAAGCAGTCACTCTTGTTTCAATAGTGTAGCAATGTTGAGGCCGCAGACCATATTATAGTTCTTGCACACCACTGGTGGTCCATGGACCACAGGTTGGGAAACACTGAGCTAGATGGAGAGGATGGAGAGAAGACTTGCCCACATTCAGTATTGTCTTCAGTCCTGCTTACTTCTGATAGGCTCCTGCACAGGACCGTAGCCAGGATTTTGTTTCGGAGGGGGCTGAGTTTGGTTCGGGGGGGGCTGAGACTGGGTGGAAGAGGGTCTACCCTAGCAAATCTTTTGTATTGTTATCCCAATAACCCCATTAATGTGGGATATAATGAGCATGGTGATCAGATCATGATATGAATAAACATAACAGTTTAAATAATGTACCAGTAAGACCTTTTCGCGGACCACCCTGAGAATTTCGGGGGCTAAAGCCCCCTTAGCCCCCCCCCTGGCTACATGCCTGCTCCTGCAGATATTTTTGACTATATTTCCCATAATCTCTGACCATTGGCTATGTCAGGTAGGAGATATTTAAACTATAGTTCCTGATTACCTCTGTCTGAGGAATATGGTCCTGAAGAGAGAAACATTTTACAACTTCATGGAAGAAGGTGGAATTATAAAACTTACAGTTATATGGTGCAATCTCTCATATAGTGTTTGGCTGGTGTAATCGTTCTATGTGGTAAAGCATCATTCCTTATAGTGCTTTATATTATTACTAGACTAGTTCAGTTAGGTCAGTGAACTTTTGTGGAGATGATTATCTATGGATATCCATCCATTGCAAAATATCAACAATGACTAGCTAGACCAGCAGGTATTTATAATGAGCAACGATTGAATACTATTTTGTGTCAGAAAGAAAAAATCCCTGCCCATCCAAACAACAGGAAAATCCGTTTTTATTTATACTTTTTGTCAGGAAGGATCAGATCAGCTAAAAATGTATGGCCTTGTATGAAAGACCACATATTCTTTCTAGCTTGCATTACAGGATTTGCAGCAGAAATACAGAATGTGTTTTCCCAGGAAGCCTTGTAGATGTAAAAATAGCTCCGACTGTATAACTGTGTGGCAACACAATCCTTTTCTCTTGCTTTAACAGGATTATAAAATATCCTGCGGTTGGGATTGTTGGCAGTTCACATGCTCCTTATTTACTGGTCTTAATCCATTCCCATTTCATTGTGGGCAACAACTTTAGCATTAAAGAACTTGAGGAAAATTCAGCTTTATCAATAGAATAGCCCCATGAGTCAGAATTTATAGCTAATATATAATTAAGAATGAACTTCTATGCACACCTACCTGCCAGAAAGCCCCATGAACTCAATAAGACTTACTTAAAATATACAAGATTGTTCTGCAAAGATGAGGCTGATAGCAACGTTGATGTTTCAGTTACTTAAGAGTGACTAATGGTAAGAAATCAATCATTCTGACATTGCCTTCTGTTGTTTTTGAAGCAATT
This sequence comes from Anolis apletophallus, assembly GCA_030556195.1. Classification (NCBI taxonomy): domain Eukaryota; kingdom Metazoa; phylum Chordata; class Lepidosauria; order Squamata; family Anolidae; genus Anolis; species Anolis apletophallus. The sequence goes on from JARBWK010000007.1 coordinate 115,443,677, forward strand.
CATTGTGCAAGATGATCTGCATTCTAGATCTGAGTGGGGCATCATGTAGCCCCCATGTGCTGTTGAACTCAGTGCAACCCTCATCATTACTCACAATTGACTGTGATGTTTAGGACTGATGGGAGATGCAGTACTCTAATATGTGGAGAGTCACCTGGGTTCAAATTCTGACCTGCCTAATAATTACTCCCATTCTGTAGTTGAGATACTGAAGCTGCAAGATGGGAAATTTTCCCAAAGCTATGTGTGGTAGAATCAATGCAATATGCAATAATCTCTCTCTGGCATTACTTCGCGAATGAAGATTCTTAGAAAGGACTCAATCCACGCTTTTTACATGTGTGTTGATGACTAAAAAAAGGTGGATGTGTCCTTCGAGCCTGTGCAATGGATTTTTCTGGTGGAGTGCAGCGTGCACAGAACTGGCCTCACCCTTTAAACCAAAAGTTCATCTGCCGGGGCCTAGCAAGCTTAGGACGGTGGCAGCGAGGTCCTCCGGTCATAGGTTTGTTTAGAGCAGTGGTTCTCAACCTGTGGGTCCCCAGATGTTTTGGCCTTCAACTGCCAGAAATCCTAACAGCTGGCAAACTGGCTGGGATTTCTGGGAGTTGTAGGCCAAAACACCTGGGGACCCACAGGTTGAGAACCACTGGATTAGAGTTTCCTTCTCTTAGATGGTTGACCTTACAGCGTTAGACGAGCACCATCTGCCCGGGTTTGAAATTAGAGTTTTCCTTCTCCTAGGATGGTTGCCAAAAGGCAAGAGAACCCATCCTGCCCATTGACGCTCTTTGTCAGACCCTGATGCAATAATAATAATTATAATAATATTATAATAATATTTCTTTCTTAGCCAGTTCTCTCCAAGGCTCAAGGTAGCATACAAAATAGCATTAATATACAATAGATAAAAATATAAAAGCATGTCAAACACAAACTCTCGAAATTGAGTGAATGGGCAACAAAGTGGCAAATGCATTTTAACCTAAACAAGTGTAAAGTCATGCACATCGGGGCAAAGAACCCCAACTACACCTACCAATTGATGGGGTCAAAGCTTTCCGAGACAAACCAGGAAAGGGATCTTGGGGTTTTGGTGGACAGCTCAATGAAGATGTCAACCCAGTGCGCAGCAGCAGTAAAAAAAGCAAATTCTATGCTTGGCATGATCAGGAAGGGAATCGAAAATAGGTCGTCAAATGTTGTATTGCCTCTCTACAAATCTATGGTGAGGCCACATCTGGAGTACTGTGTACAATTCTGGTCACCGCACCTCAAGAAGGATATAACGGAACTGGAAAAGGTACAGAAAAGGGCAACAAGAATGATCCAAGGGATGGAGCAGCTCCCTTACGAAATCAGGTTGCAACGCCTTGGTCTTTTCAGCCTTGAAAGACGGCGTTTAAGAGGTGACTTGATCGAAGTGTATAAAATCATGCATGGGATAGAAAGGGTGAATAGAGAAAAAATATTTTCTCTGTCACACAACACTAGGACTAGGGGGCACTCCCTAAAGCTCCAAGGTAGGAAAGTTAGGACTAATAAAGGGAAATATTTCTTCACCCAGAGGGTCATTGGGTTATGGAACTCACTTCCAGAGGAGGTTGTGACAGCGGTCAGCCTGGACAGCTTCAAGGCAGGATTAGACAGATTCATGGATACCAAGGGAATCAGTAGCTACTGAAATGGACATCCAAGTGCCACCTCTGTGTTGATGGAGGCAGGCAGGATTTCCCCGGGTACTGGTTGTGGGGGGTCGGGAGCAGGTGAGGGTTTTGCCCTCCTTTCTGCTAGAGATCCCTGTGTACAACTAGTGGGCCACTGTGTGACACAGAATGCTGGACTAGATGGGCTGAGGCCCGATTCAGCATGGCTCTTCTTATGTTCTTATGTTCTACATACCTAGAAAAGGGCAGTTTTAAAATTCACAATGTAAAATTGAATTGGTAGGCCTGCTAACGAGAAGAGTATTTAATACTTTTTAAAAATTCGGACAGCATGTTTAGCAGTCAGATCTTCTTTGAAAGGTCACAGTCTACAGCAGGTATGGGCAAACATTGGCCCTCAAGATGGTTAGAACTTCAGCTGTGGGAGTTGAAGTCCTCCAAAACATCTGGAGGGCCGACATTTGCCCATGCCTGCTTTAGAGGCAAACAATAAAAAGGTCCTCTGGGTAACAACCACTTATCCATGGAACTAGGGCTTGATCTACACTGCCATATAATGCAGATTCAAACAGCATTATTATTGCAGAGTATATATAGCCCCCCATGGTGCAGTGGGTTAAACTGTTGAGCTGCTGAATTTGCTGATCGAAAGGTCGCAGGTTCGAATCCAGGGAGCAATGCGAACTTCCACTGTTAGCGCCAGCTTTTGCCAACCTGGCAGTTTGAAAACATGCAAATGTGAGTAGATCAATAGGTATCTCTCCAGCGGGAAGGTAATGGAGCTCAATGCAGTCATGCTGGCCACATGACCTTGGAGGTGTCTATGGAAAATGCCGGCTCTTTGACTTCGAAATTAATTTAAAATATATATCATGGTAGTTTTGTAGGGTTTTGCTGCTGTTGCTCTCCAAGGCGCTTTCCCTCCTCAGTCATCTCTCCCTCCCTCCAGCCTTGAAGGGCCTTTCCGTCACTTTTTTTAAAGTTAGACTTAAAATAGTGTATAACTACTAAAATAATGTATAAATATTAAAATTAATAGAGCATCCCTACTTCGCAGTTTTTCACTTATTGCGGGAGGTCCTGAAACATAACTCCAGCAATAAGTGAGGGAACACTATGTTCAAACATTTCAGAGCGCTTGTAATGGATCTGATTACACCTAATGTATTCAGCAAAGATCAGTCACATACAGGATTCTGTTCCTCTGCTCGAGGTGTGAGAACATATCTTCTCAACCTGTCAAAGGGTGGCTGTTGAAAATGATGTCCCCATGGTGAGTACTTCTTTATCTGGAGGTTAAATGTGATACCAGTCACCACATTATAATTCTTCATAGGGGAGCCCAGTCAGTCAACAGTCTCCTTGGACACTGAGTTAGATATGGAAAATCACACGGAGGGTATTTCAAGCACAGATGGAGGTTGTTCATTACAGTGAGACTATTTTCATACCTAGTGGTGACCATAAAAGACCTAAACCCAGTGGTTAGACCCAAGTACACTAGAGAAACTGGATCCATGTATGTTGACCCACTAAGTTCTGATTCAGTTGCTGGAAGAAGGGAAAGCATAAGGGCTTCGATGTTGCATGTCAACAATAAAGCTCCAGAATAGTGAAGCTGAGGGTGCATCTACACTGTTGACGTAATGCAGCTTGACACCACTTTAATTACCATGACTCAGTGCTATGGAATCATGGGAGTTGGGGTTTGATGGCACCAGCAATATTTGGCAGAGAATGCAAAAATCCTTGTCAAACTACAACTGAGCCATGGGAGTTAAAGTTGTGTTAAACAGCATTAATTCTGCAGTGTAGATGTACCCCAAGCTATTCTAACCTCCTCATTACATTCCTCCCCATTATATTAAGATATATTGTGTGTCTACTTAAATTATTATAACTATAGCTCATTCTGCACATGCATATATACATTAAAATGCAATTAGTAGTAAACAAGAGAGGGAAACATGCGACATTTATGCAAATTGTTTTATTCTTTTATCTTTCGATGGGTCATAAGAAATCACCCAATTCAGTATGAATTGAGAGTTTGAGTGTACTTCATTAACATTAATATCCTGACATTTCTGAGACCTCTATCAAAACCTTTTCTCAAGTTGTATGATTAGAATTTAATATCTGTCCTTTCAAGAACTTATTTTGGAGGGCAAAAACATTATCCAGGCAATCAATATATCGCTTCTGGCCTAACTAATACAAAAATGTACACAAATTATTGTTAATACTCTGTCCTCATCCAATTCATTTCCTTTCTCCTCCCTGTAACTATTTCCATACACCATGTTGCAAGAATGCTTTAGCAACAATGTCCAAGCACAAAAAAAGACTGCCTAATCTCTATGAGTGCTGTTTACTCGCTCCTGTTTATTTTGTAAAATTATGCAGTCATATTTGGGGGCAATCTGACTTTGAGATTGTCCATGGATTTGACAATCCAGATATAAAGCACCGCATTAAATTATGTTGGCCTTTAAAACTGTATAAAATATTCATCTTGAATAAATAAGCACTAGAAAGCGAATATAGCCTTGTGTTTTTAAGATTGGTTGAATGCTGTCATCAAGGAAAGACATGTTTTGAATTTTTAAAAGTATTGCCACCAGTCAAATACCAGGTTATTATGAACGCAGATTATTAGGATCTTGTGCTACACAGTTAATGCAAGAGTTCTGCTCAGAAATTCTTCAGATCATACAATACATTAGAAGTAAATGCTCAGAAATGGGTCTAGAATAGTTGTAATTTGGTTTAATTCCTACTCAATTTATGTAGGAGTGTTAGGATTTGGAACTGGGTGGATTGCTCTCAGTAATTACTAGTTTGTTTTTCACATAGAACTTGTCAAGGAGGATAGAATTAAGGGTATTGAATGTGTGTGCAAATGGCTAGTAATTCTGATTAAGGAGCAAAGATGCCAGCACACTAAGGCTTTTATTTTCAGGACTTCATTAAGTATAGGAAACCTTGGAAGATGGATAAACTAAACTAGATTCACTATTGGCAGAAGTGAGAGAATAAATGGTTGGAAGAAAAGTCAAGACAAAAAAATCCCTAAGAGTTTACATCTGAGAGGTTGAATAAGTGAGAAGAGATTAGGATTCTTGGGGATTCGTCTACACTTGAAATTCGCTGCAGTTTGACACCACTTTGACTGCCTTGGCTCAGTGCTATGGAATCCTGGAAAGTCATATGTACATGTATATGAACACAACAGTCGCACTTGGGGTAGATATCAGGTTCAAATAAATCTTGAAGTATGCAATGTATGATACATTTTATGAAATGGTGATTAAAGTCATGGGTCATAAATTGTACATAAGTAGGAGCATGGAGCAAGATCTTCTGCTTTGTGTAAATGCCATGGTAGAGGAGGCAAATGGTGACCAGATTCACAAGGCTGATGGCACAGCTGTGACAATGAAAGGAAAAAATATTGCTGGGTATGGGAAGATAAAATGTCATTGAGGCACCTATTGTTCCAATACATATGTCCTGAGGAGTAGCCTCATAGACAAGCCATCCTACCAAAAGCACTTTGCTTCCAAAGATAATAACAACACACACACACTATATATATATATATATATATATATATATATATATATATATATATGAGAGAGAGAGAGAGAGTTTGCTGTGACAGACTGTCTTTTTTGTGTCAATAAAATATAACTTTATTTTTGTACCCCGCCTTCATCTCCCCAAAGGGACTTGGGCCAGATTACGAAGGGACAAGTCCAAGAATTACAAGTTAAAACAAACACAGTAAAATACAATCAATAACAATAAATAATGATAAAAACATTAAAATAAAAGGGGGCAACTAAAGTGCAGGAGCTTTGATAAGGTCAGGATAATTCTCTAGCGAATTGCCTAGTCAAAAGCACAACGGAACAACCAAGTATTTAATTCATTGCAGAAAATGGAGAGTGGGGGGGGGTCTGATCTCCCTAGGGTAGGAGTGCCAGAGCCAAGGGGCCACTACAGAGAAGGCTCTCTCCCTCATCCCCACCAACCATGCTTAAATCAGATTCCCACCTCTGAATCTCTGGAAGAATGGCAATTAAAGCCATGAAGCATTTCCCTATATCCTCACTACTAACTCCTTTGACAAATGTAAACAAAGTACATCTGCTATCATAATAGACCACTCTCGAGGATGGAGAGACAATACAGGATGGGATTTGGAAGCTTGGTGGTCTTATCTCTCAGAATACATAATCAATGATTTCATTAATCAAAAGAAAAAGAAGTATATGAATAGTTACACAAATCAAGACTGGTATAGGAAATGGTTTATTCTAGCCAACAAGATAGACCAAGATGATAAATATAGCATTTTCAACCAAGCTTTGCACACGGTTAAATTGATGCAATGACATAATTTGGAATTGCTGTTCCAAAAGGGAGGGGGGAAAGGGGGAGGGTATGGATAATGGGTGATACACACCTAAAGAATATATAAAGTGCCATATAAGGCAAAGCGACGTTTGGAATAATGTATCTCGAGATAAGAATTGTATGACAATAGTTTGTTATTGAATGGCTGTATCAATTAAAATAAAGGAAAAAATTAAAAACAAGAGAGAACAAAGGAAAAAAACCATATCAGCCCACTATGACAGTGTACTTTGACCTTAATGGATACTTTATAGTTAGGGAGATAACTGTGTGCAAATGGCTTCTAGATATTCTCCACCCTTCTCATCTGTGGGCTGAGAAATTGGCAGGACCATTTCCCAGAGAGTCAAATTCCCAGCAATTTCTTTGTGGGGAAAAACATGTATGTCTTAGACACTTCTTCCTTTCTTCCTGTTTGTTTCATCTTCTCGGTTTCCCCCAAGAGAAAACAGGAGCATATGTATTAGGCACTGAACCACTATTTTGAAACATCCACAGTATTCTAAAGATAGCACATACACACTCTCTCTCTCTGCCTTCCCTTAAAAATCTCATGTATAAAGAGGAGTCACAAGTCAAGTAACCTTAAGAAGCCCTGACTAAAGAAGTTTTTGGAGCTTCTTGTGCAAATGCTGAAGCTTGTAACCTCCAACATTTAAGCAGGTTTTTAAAAAAGAAAGAAAATTTAATGTGAAAGTGGAAAACATGAATGGTGTTACTTGGGTGACCATATCGCAACTGCTGGTGGAAGTATACTGCTGGGCAATTCAACCAACCCCCCAATCAATAGGAAAACGCTGCCCCCAATGCCCTGAGTAATATGTTGCCAGCACAGCTGATGATATGCATATGGGGGTAAGATCACACCTGGAGAAACGCAAATCTAGAGTGCAATGAGAAAGAAGGAATGGATGAAAATGGGTGAAAACACTAAGGAAACCATTTTCTAAAAGTTTCAGGGTACACACTCAATCCATACGAGCCTCCATGGGATGCAAACAAAAGGCACAATGTAACTGCACCCATTGGGACTCATACACACAGTGTATCAGAGACAGGGTTTTCTCCTTTGTGATAAGGTCCAGAGTATTTGCAGAGTGACTTGTTTTATCTAGGGAATAAGGAAAGGGCGAGCTAAAGAATTTTTTTGAAATGTATGAGAAATTTCCTCGGGTCTTTAGAAATGACATTCTGCAGACTCTTGGTGGCACTTCATTCATGAAATAGAAGGAGGCTACTTAATTTGATTACATTCTGCTGTTGCATCATTTAATTGTGTGTCTGGAATATTTGAAGGATTCTTAAGGAATTGTCCACCCACTACATGATAGCAGAAACAATTCCCTTGGGTTGGTGTTCTGCTCCAACTGAGACATTCATGAGTCATTTGATTAAGAGACAGATTTAGATGGCAATCATCTTTTGAGCACCCTTCCATATATAAGATTTTTGGTAGTAAATAATGAGTCACAATGCTGATTACTTGATTAATATTGATGAAAGACAAAGAACAAATCCAGCTGGATGTGGGTTAGAGTCCATTGAAGGACAGTTGTATAGCTGATTGGTAGACTACATACATGGTATGCAGACCATTATAATTCAATTCGTTGTCATTTCAGATAGGGCTGAAATCCTGAAGAACTGTTAATAGTCAACATAGACAACAGTGTACTAGACAGTGGTGGACCAAAATAGATTTGGAAGTATTGGTAGAAGTCTAGATTTGCAGAAGGCGAACTTGTGATCTGCCAAGTTTCAGGGCATGACTTCTTCTTTGGTTGTCAGAATGAAGAGAACTGTGCCCTGAAAGATATGTACATGTGCGCGAGTTCCTCATTTGTTATATGTTTCACATTTGAATGTTATGGTCTGTGCAAATGTGTTTGATGCTCAACACATTATGCATAATGACAACAGGGTTGTTCTTTGTGATTTGACCATAGCTACCCTCAGGCATGTAGCCAGGGGGGGGCTAAGGGGGCTTCAGCCCCCTGAAATTCTCAGGGTGGTCCGCGAAAAGGCCTTACTGGTACATTATTTAAACTGTTACGTTTATTCATATCATGATCTGATCACCATGCTCATTATATCCCACATTAATGGGGTTATTGGGATAACAATACAAAAGATTTGCTAGGGTAGACCCTCTTTCACCCAGTCTCAGCCCCCCCCCAAACAAACTCAGCCCCCTCCGAAACAAAATCCTGGCTACGGCCCTGGCTACCCTGCATGACTTCACAAGGAATCATTCTTGAGTATCAGGGTTTGGTCCTTCAGTCTAAGGGTCTGGGTTAGCCCTGATGTGTCAAGCCTACCAGCAAAGATGGTTAACTTCCAAATGTCACAAAAGATAAACTATAAATAAGGGTTCCCCATTCAAGAAGGAGGTAGAGAACTCTTTTTTTGGAGGTTTTAAAACAGAGGTTGCGTGACCATTTTAATTCTGTATCTCTATGAGACTTAATTAAATTGCTGAGAAACAACACTTGAGTGGAAAACAAGAAGTGTGTGTGTATGTATGAAATGACTTTTGTGAGTGTTTTATTCCATTACTGATCAGAAATCCCTGGGCTGATTATGTGTTCAGGGGCTCAAGGGTCTTATTTTGTACCTGGCTCTTGCTTATCAACTTTCTAATGAAAAGGAAGGTAAATTCCACAACCCTGAAGCCTCCCCACCCTATACTGGATGATTGATTTAATAGTCAGAGCCTTAAGAAAGCCACTTGTTGTATTCTGTGTTAATCCTTGGCAGAAAAAGGCTAGATGGTATATTAAAAATCAAAATCCCCAGGAAAGCTGATTTGTGACATGTGAAGCACGAAGCATTACCATTTCCCCTCTCTTGTCTTTTAAATAATTGAAAATAGGAATCCTGGTGCATCTTTCTGTGAGTGAAAGTAGGAAGCTCAGCTACAAAAGCCCACTTACATCTTCCATTGCTTTTAGGAGGCTTTCTATACCAGGTGGCCAGTTCTGTTCTTGCCATTTCAGTGTCTTCACATCACAGATTTTCAGTCCGGGAGTTTCAAACTTTTGTGTGTGAATTTTCCGTGTGCCCTTTTCTTGTATGCTGCTTGATGTTCTTTGAACACCTTTTATATGGCAAAGTGCTCCAGGGAGCTACTCCTTGTGACTGCCTCAGTATTTGGAAGACACTTTTCTTTATAGTCCCCTTTGCATGTGCCCTCTCTGCCTCCCAGTCTCACTCCCCCACAAACGTCTGCAGCAGTAAATCTGTACATAAATATTGGCTGCAATTTCTAACAAGGTCTTGGAAGAAGTCCAGAGACTGAATGTTGTTCCATTCATTAGGTCTGTTAAATTCAAAAAATATGTTTTTGTACGGAGAAATAATTGGGTACGTTCACATACAACAAGTGTGGTCCATTTGTTTTTATTGATCTCTTTACTGTGCAGTATTTCTTTTACGGTGCATATTTTTCAGAGGCATTTCACAATTTGTGTTAAGACAATGGGCATTTTCAAGGACATGCACATATTAGAAACAGCAGGAATCCTGGTCAGTTTATCTCTCTTTGGTGCAGGTATGCTCAAAGTATAAATCTTTTAAAGCAGCCATTTGGTCCTAGAGATGGAAATAATATTCAAGATATTCAAAACACTGTTGCAAAACTTTTCTCTCTCTCTCAAATAACCAGAACCTTAACAAAAAGAATCCTAAACTGGTGAAAATATTTACCGTATAGGCCTAATTCTGGGTAAAATTTACAGTTATCATGAATGACGAAGACTTTTTTTCCATGTCAGGAGTGACTTGAGAAACTGCAAGTCGCTTCTGGTGTGAGAGAATTAGCCATCTGCAAGGATGTTGCCCAGGGGATGCCTGGATTTTTTAAATAATCTTGTGGAAGACTTCTCCCATGTCCCTGCATGAGAAGATGGAGCTGATAGATGGGAGCTCATCCTGCTCCCTGGATTCAAACAGCCAATCTTTTGGTCAGCAGTCCTGCTGGCACAAGGGTTTAACCCATTGTGCCACCGGGGACTGACCTCTATGGAAAACAAGTAGAATTATGTTAAGCATGGTCCAATTCAAAGTTGCTTATAATTTAAAGTAGTCCAATGTACAAAGGGAAGGCAACAAGAAAAATGAACACTCTAACTTGATGAAAGGAAGCAAATCTGCAGAGACATAGAAATAAAATTGCATTTGGCATCTATTCATAATGTTTGCAGCTTGCCAATATATCTGAAGTTTGTCCAATACTATATCTCAAACTACAAACCTTCACAAGTAGCCAGTGCAATCTAGTGGTCTGAATGTTGGAGTTTGATTCTGGAGAAATAAGTGCTCGGCCATGAAACACCATTGGGTGATCTTGGACAAGTTGCAAATTCTTAACCTCAGAAAACTCCATGATGGGGTTGCTGTAAGTTGGAAATGACCTGTGCTGTCGAAGGCTTTCATGGCTGGAATCACTGGGTTGTTGTGTGTTTTCCGGGCTGTATGGCCATGTTCCAGAAACATTCTCTCCTGAAGTTTCACCTGCATCTATGCCAGGCATCTTCAGAGATTGTGAGGTCATAATTTGCCTCTACATTCAGACCTCACAACCTCTGAGGATGCCTGCCATAGATGCAGGTGAAACATCAGGAGAGAATTCTTCTGGAACATGACCATACAGCCCAGAAAACACACAACAACCCTGGAAATTACTTGTAAGGCACAAAATAACACAAGCCTTCCCATATCCCGAGAGCCACATGAGAGGCCCTTATTTTAGACCCACTACCCGCTCCTTGCAAGTGCAATCAGTGGGAGCACATGATAGGGCCTTCTCAGTGGCTGCCCCTAAACTTTGGAACTCACTCCCTTGAATAGCTGCCTACTTCAAGCAGGCTATTATAGAGACTTTTTAATAGCAAGGCTGGTGTTGATTTAAGCTGCACTGCTTAACATCTTTTTCAAGTGTATGTTTTAAATTGTTTTAATATGGTTAATTAATTTTGTTCACTTTTTGTATGTTAATAATTATATTGCAATTATTTTTAATTTGTATGCTGCCTTGAGCCCCAGTCAATGGTGGCGGGGGAAGCAAAATATAAGTAAAAATCACATAATTTGCCCATACATTCAGTGACTGCAGAATTGAGTATTTGACCACAGATTGGGTTGGAGGAATAAAAGCAGGAAACCAATACCAATTAGTATTTTTAATGGTTAAAACAGGCTCTGGTAATGAGGTATGATGGTGTTCAAGAACAGAGGGAAAACAAATTAGCAGCTCCCATGAACTAAAGGTGGCAGACATATTTTTTTTCTTTTGCACCAGGAGATGAGGCACGTCATCATGTCTTTTTACGCCCGGTGGCATGTGGGTCTCAGTATTGTTTTATTTGGGGGGAGGGAGTTGCTTTTTATACCATAGGCTTACATAAAGATTTGAAGCTCAATTTTTATAGAATGCACACATACACATCTTGAGTTCAATTTTTTTTAAGACCAACAGATTTACTGTACATGCTAATATGAATATGAGTAGAATCCATTCAAAAATAAGAGTGGCGTAATATTGGTCAAAACCACGTTTAGACAACCATAGCAATTTCTAACTGAATGCACAGAGTCTCATAGATCTGCAAATACAAATCCAGCATCAGTCCAGATGATGAGAATGTCTCCTATTGGGCATGTTTCACTCTTCAACTTTGAGTTCTTTTATCTTGTTGTTGTTGTTGTTGTTGCCGCATGAAATCCTATTTATTCCAGTCTAAAGAAGGTGCTTTGTGAAGATGATTGTCCTTTATGATACTTTTAAAAAAACTTTCCCAGAAAAAAGAGAACAATACACAGCAAGAAGGATATAGTGATAATCTCTGTAGTTCTTGTTGGAGTTCAGATTATTTTCGTGCAAGATATGGTTAAAGGTCCCTTTATTCAAAGAGGGAAAGCTTATTTAAGCTACCCTAAAATATAATAATAGAAATAATAATAGAATCATAGAATCCTTGCATTGGAAGAGGCCTTATGGGCCATCCAGTTCAACCCCCTTCCAAGTACCCCTAACAGATGGCCATCCAGCCTGTGTTTAAAAGCCTCCAAAGAAGGAGCTTCTACCACACTCCAGACAGAGAGTTCCACTGCTGAACTGCTAATAATAATTTATTTATATCCAACACTTTTAATGTATATGTTTTTTATTTTAATGTCTATTTATGCGACATTGAATTGTTGCTACTTGTAAACTGCTCTGAGTTCCCTTTGAGGTGAGAAGGGCAGGGTATAACTATAGGAAATAATAAATAAATACATCTCTCCAAGGGGACTCAGGGCTGTTCAAATATTCAAATATTACCCAATATTGATCTTCTATGGTAATAATTAAGATATTAGGGAATGCATGGTAGATGATCCCGTGGTAGATAAACCAAGGCTCTGACTTGGTATATAAATCAGGTTTTTGGTGGGAGTGGGGTGGGGGTTGTCTTTCTAGGGATATGTCTGTCAACCAGAGGAAATTGGGTTCTATGTGTTTTGGGACTCCAACTTCCAGAAAGCCCAAAGTAGCATGCCCAATGGTGAGGAATCTGAGAACTGAAGTCCAACAGGACCTGTCTCTTTGCTGGTTGAAAACCACTTTTTATTTACAACTAGCTGAGGACCCGGCAATGCCCGGGTTATTTGAGGAAGGCATTGTGTGCCAAGGTTGGTTCCTATTAGATGTGTATGTGGCTTGCAGTGGTCTCAGGAAGTTAGTGAAGCTACTGCAAGTCCCATTGGCCATGGTCCATCCCCCTCCCAACAGCACCAGGATGTAGAGTGGGTCATGGGGGCTCTTAGTGCCACGTTTGGTGTTGATCATTCATTGGATGAGGGTCGCAGTAGTCTCAGAAGGTGAGTGAAGGTACTTCAAGTCCCGTCATCCATGGTCCATCCCCCTCCAAACAGCACCAGGATGTAGAGTGGGTCATGAGGGCTTTGTGTGCCAAGTTTGGTCTTCATTAGTCATTGAATGAGGGTTGCAGCAGTCTTGGGAAGTGAGTGGAGGTACTTCAAGTCCCATCATTCGTGGTCCATCCTCCTCAATACTGCACCAGAATGTAGAATGAGTCATGGGGGCTCTGTGTGCCAAGTTTGGTCTTGATCAGTGTTTGGATGAGGTTGGCAATGGTCTGGTGAAATGAGTGGAGGTACTTCAAGTCCCATCATCTGTGGTCCGCCCTCCGAACTGCATCAGGACGTCCATTGGGTCATGGGGGCTTTTTGTGCCAAGTGTGGTAATGATTATGCACTGGATGAGGGCCGCAGCGGGCTTGGGAAGTGAATGGAGGTACTTGAAATCCCATCCTTCATGGTCCATCCTCCTCTAAACTGCAGTAGGATGGAGTGTGGGTCATGGGGGTACTGTGTGCCAAGTTTGGTCTTGTGGTTCAGGGCCGCCTTGGTCTGTGGGGAATGAAGAGTTTGAAAGTACTATAAATCTCATAACCTATGATGGTACTTCAAGTCCCATCATCCATGGTCCTCCCTACTCCAAACTGCAATAGAATGAATCATGGGTCATAGGGGCTCGGTGTGCTAAGGTTGGTTACTGTTAATTCAGGCCATACACAATGTCCCATTAACTGAGGCCTAGTCAGGGAAATCAAGTTAATGAAGCCGTACTGTCAATTTTGGGCCTGGTTTGTGATTAGTAGGGGCTACAGTGTTTTCTGGGAAGTTAATTGGGTGAAGGTACTGCAGATCCCATCATTCGTGGCCCATCCTGTCCTAAACTCTCTTTTGGGGCCTGGCCATACACAATGTCCCATTAACTGAGACCTAGTCAGGAAAATCAAGTTAATGAAGCCTTACTGTAAATTTTGGGCCTGGTTTGTGATTTGTAGGGGCTACAGTGTTTTCTGGGAAGTGAATTGAGTGAAGGTAGTGCAAATCCCATCATTCATGGCCCATCCTGTCCTAAACTCTCTTTTGGGGCCTGTAATGTTCTGGCCTGCTCTGCTGGTAATTGTTAACTTTAAAAGGCTGAATGGTAGGCAGCTGTTTTCTAAAAGCTGAGGGGGAGGTGAAAACAGGAATCCATTTTGTTTTCACAGAGCCAAGTGGGGAGGGAATGTTGATGGTGCCTTTTTTCCCCTCAGTAGGAAGAAATCCTGTTGTTTGAATGTAGAGGCCTGGATTCTGGGATGCTGGCTAACCAGTGGCAATCAATGCCCTCTGTCTGGTGCCTTAGAATTTTGGAGTGGCGAGGCTGGCCAATCAAAGGACTTTATGCAAATAGCTGCCACATATCTAAATCCTGTTGTTTGAATGTAGAGGCCTGGATTCTGGGATGCTGACTAATCAGTGGCAATCAATGCCCTCTGTCTGATGCCTTAGAATTTTGGAGTGGCGAGGCTGGCCAATCAAAGGACTTTATGCAAATAGCTGCCACATATCCGCCCTTCCGCCCTTCGCACACATACAAACATTCCGCTTTATTAGGTATACAGATACAGATATACAGATAGCCAGCTCCTCACATACATAGAGAGAGGGGTGCATTCTATGGTGCATTGTTCTTTATATTGGGCAGAGCACTACCATAGACTTGGCATGACCATTTAGGAGTGTGATGCAGCCACCTCCAGCTGAGGAAGAAGCAACTTGGAGGTTCTGTAGGCTACAGCTGTGTTGTCCACCTGCTTGTTTCTCCACAACTAGTTTTCTGTCTTTGAACAGATGGTGAGCCAACACCGATGGCAAATTATGGTTCCATGTAGATATGTAAAGACTTCTTAGTGCATCTGCATGAAAAGGAGGACCACACTTGTCTCATCCAAGTGTCTTGGATGGAGCCTTGTCCTATTGCAGATATAAAAGGAAGTGTGTATGTAGGCTTTTGTGTGTCATTGAGGAATCCAGTTATGGTTTCTCTGAGGATGGGGGAAAAGATCTTTATGTCCTAAATTTAAAATGGTTTGGAGCAAAAACTGTTGATTTTGAGTAGGAAAGTGCATTTAGCATTTCGCTATCATGATGCCCCTCATGTGGAAGAGGTTTAGCTCAACATTTGATTCCACAAATCCAAAAATTAGATGTGCACGCATTAGTGGAAACTTTCTGCAATTTTCTCATGCTTGTGGAGCATGCACCTGTTCTATCAAAGAGTTAGTGTGTGTTGAAGTTTGGTTCTGAAGATACAGATAGAGAAATTTGAAAACCATTCCTTTTGGAGGAAATGGGACATAACCAACCTCAGTGGTGTCAAGATTTTGCATGGTTTGCATATAAAGGTGGTGTATTGTTCTTCTCCTATTTTAAAAAGCATAGCAGAAAATGTTCCCAGTACTTAGTAACAAATAGTGTTCATTTACATCACGACAATCTTCAAGAGCTCCACTGAAGTCAATGCACTTGGACTGGTGTCACTTCACATTAACGACAGACAATATTATCTTTCCTTTTACACTTCACCTGCTCTAATCCTGAAGGCACTTGGAAGTAATTATCTAAAGAGGACACTTGTCCACTCTTTTCCATGGCTGCCTTGAATGTGGACTTTTTAAAAAATATTGCTTTTTCAAAAAAGACGTAGGCAGCCTTTTCTGTTTCAGTCATGAGAAAAACTAAGTAGAAACAGTAGCACACTACCTTTCTGGGGACCAACTGAAATCACCTAGTAATAGATCTCTTTCAAAGAGGGCAGTACTACTCTCAATGTCTGTGTTAAATAAAATAACATTAGAAATAATGAAATGGTGGAGGTGAGGTTGCTATTGGGGATCACATTATAATATGCTTCAGTTGTAGGATGATAGCAGAGGAGATCCTTCGCCAATTCATTAGTTACAATTACAGATTACATAATTAATGCCAAGGAAAAATTTGAATAATTGCTCTTTTATATTTTCAAAATAAAAGGCCAATCAGACCATGAAATGGAATGATGCAGTTGCTTTGGACAGCATAGTACAAGATGTGACAAATTTTCCAAGGACAGCTATTTGGTAAGTACTGCAACCAACATCCTACATAATGTTATTTCTGGATGTTGGTTGCAATACTTACCAAATGGCTGTCTCATCTCTTAGGATGTGCTTTATTCATGATATCACTCTTCTCATAAGAAGTGGTACAGTTCTTAGCAAGATGACTGAAAATGTGTAACACTAAAAAATATTGTGACTTGAGCTTTTGTGATTTACACGTGTGGCGTTATTTTATTTATTTATTTTATTTCAATTATTTATAACCCACCCTTCTCTACCCCTGAAGGGGGACTCAGGGTGGCTAACAAAAGGCAGTGATTCGATGCCACATATACAATCAATAAAAACACGATTACATCATACAACATACATTAGACAGATTAAAAACCAATTCAATGCAAATAGTTAAAAATACACATTGTCTGAGCTCTGTAATCCCAAGTTTGTCCAAAGCCAGTCCACAGTCCATTTTCGTAACACTGTCAACATTTTGTTATCCGCCTGCTGCCCAATATCTACCTGGTCCCATAGCCACATCTTTAACTTTTTCCTAAAGGAAAGGAGGAAAGAGGTTGACCTAATTTTGCTGGGGAGCGAGTTCCACAGGTGAAGGAACTTGCATTCTTTATATTGTCAGTCTCCCTGGCCTCATATTTTGGACCTGATTTCTTATAGTATGGAGACTGGTGTCTAAACTTATTGATCTTGGCCTTTCATATTCAATCTGTTTTTGGATTATGGACTTCTTGTCTGGATGTTCCCAGAGGATTATGTGACGAAATGAAAATCATGCATAGTTTGACAAGGCCATATATTGTCTTGCCAGAAAAAGAAAATATGCCACGCCAGGTGATCAATAAAGAACAGGAAGTTTACTCTTCGTAATGCAGAACAACATATGTACAGTCATTTGAACAGTTGCATTGACTCACACAATGTCCTTTTAGAGCAGGGGTGGGCAATTACCGGCCCTCCAGGTGTTTTGGACTTCAACTCCCAGAAATCCTAGCCAGTTTACCAGCTGTTAGGATTTCTGGGAGTTGAAGTCCAAAACACCTGGAGGGCCGGTAATTGCCCACCCCTGTTTTAGAGCAATGATTCTCATCTGTAAGTGCCCAGATGTTTTGGCCTTCAACTCCCAGAAATCCTAACAGCTGGGAAACTGGCTGGAATTTCTGGGAGTTGTAGGCCAAAATACCTGGGAACCCACAGGTTGAGAACCACTGTTCTAGAGAGATTCAAATTGGTCCTTTTGGTGTCCATATGAGAGACCTTCTTTCAAGAACCAACAATTGAATGAAAAACTGTTGGAGACTTTCTACCACTATGCTACAGTGTTCTAACCTATTGCATCTGCGTATAGTTTGCCAATTGCATAGTGGCAAATAGGAAGGCACTCCAGGGGGGTTACCACTATTGACTAAAGAATTATTGGTTGCCCTCTGCCCTCTTTCAAAGAAGTCCTGCAGCCTTAAGAAAGCTCAGAACATTCTTAAGGATCCATCTCACCCTGGATATTCTTCTTCTTCTTTTTAAGTATTACCATCTGGCAGATAATATAGGATGATAAAAACAAGAAAAAAATAGCTTAGAGAGAGCTCTTGTCTTAAAGCTGTGACTATATTGAACTCTGTAGTTTCCACACTGATGTGGCAATTTGAGTTGTGCAATACTAACTAGAATGTGGAAGGATGGATGTGTTGCTTTGTAATTCTACATAATGTGATTGAGATGGCATTTAATTTTGTTGTATGATATACAATGACAAAGTTATTCTATTCAAATCTATGGGGAATTGGCCACATGAAACTTGTTTTTTCCATTGTTTTCAACACAATGTAAGGAAGGACCACCTGCATAGTACTTCTGCCTGTCTGTGTATCACCTATTTAACTAAAAAGGGTTATTGACTGATTACACTCTGCTGAAACACAGAGCCCACTAGAATCCAGTACTGCTTCTACTTGCACTCTCATATGGATAGAGATTTTTTTTAAATATAAAGTGCCATTAAAAGAACACATACAGAAATGAAATATATAAATTTCAAGTTGCTGTCCTGTATATATTTATCTGAAAGTAATTGTCATTGAAATTAGTGGGAATTTTGAGAAAGCATGGACAAATGTGTGCTGTTGTATAAAGAGTCACTGGTCTCATAAATGGATCCAAACATTGTGGGTCCATGCAAAATTATTCCAAAGCAATTAATGGTTCATGGACTGGATGTTATGTTATTCTTTTAAAAGTAATATGTTGGCACAAACTGCACAGATCACCTAGATTTTTAAAAAAGAAATACTTATCACACATCCACTCTTTTTTAAAAAAATATATTTATTGGGGTTTTTCCATAAACAAACAAACAGTGAAAGTGGGGGAACAGTCTCAGGGACAGGACAGTAGGAAAAATAAAGGAGAGGCTGAGTATGGTGATGGGAGAGGGGGGGTAGAGGGAGTGGGAAGGGGGTGGTGGGGCTGGGGGGGTGGTGGTGGTGGCAAGGGATGGGGGGTAGAAAGGGGTAAGGGTGGTGGGCGGTGAAGGAGGCTGCTTGGTCCGGGTTCTGGGAAGGCTAGTGATGGGTAATGGTGATGGGAAGAGATAAAGACAGGAATAGCTTGTTTCCTTCTAGGGTCCTTGTTCATGGGTGCTCCTTCGTGTTCTCTTGCAGTCTCCCTCCTTGTTGAGCTGGTCACTTCATTTTTACAGGTCTTCTTTCTAGGCTCCTTTTTCCTTCTTTTTTCCGAGACATGCCTTCCTAACCTTCTGTATCTGAGAGCAATCTGTTGTTTTTAGCTTTTGTCCTTTTGAAAAAACTTTTGTTTTTTCCTGCAGCCTCCAAAATCTTTCCAGCGTTTGATGCCCATTGTCCGTTCCCTGTCTTCCAGCGTAGCCGGACCCGTGCCCCTTCACGTCCTCCAACCTCCATCCTAGCCGTTCTCCCTAGGCGATTCGAGGCCTTCCGTGTCCATCCCCGGGATGCCACATCTCGTAGGCCTGAAATACGCCTCAAGAGAATAAGGGCAGCTTTTCTTCAGATTATTCTTCCTTTCTTGCTGGGTTGTTCCCGTCCAGCCTCTCTTCCTAGTGGGCTGCGTCCCATTCTTTTTGCCGTCCTTCTTAGCTGCATCCCGGCTGGGGTTTTTGGGTGTTGCAGTGACCTCTTGGTTCTCCCCTCTTCTCTTTCTTGGGGAGCAGAGGTGTTAGGGCTCTTCGAGGTCATTCCTGCAGCATCCAGCAGGTCTGCCTCCCTACTTCTGGGGGTGTGGTCCTCTTCCCTCTGTCCTGCCCACGGCTTTTCGTTCTCCTTCCCTCTCTCCTCTCCACCTGCACATATTGTTGCGCTCTCTCCCTTGACCAGGGGGGCGTCCTCTCCATCCTCATAGAAGATCGGCAACCCTGGCCCTGTGGGGAGCGCCTCTTCATTTGGTTCTGATCTTTCCTGTAAGGGATGCCCCCGGTTCGCGCCCATTTGGTCTTCCTGCCGGGACAGCATGGCATCCATCCTCCGCAGGAAACAGTCTTGGGCCTTCCCTATCTTTCGCAGCTCTGCGAGGACATCCCCCAGAGTTATTTCCTCCTCTTCTGATCCCTCTTCCTGTCTCATCCTCCGCTCTTTTACTCTTGAGGTGTACATTTATTTATTTGTTGTTTGTTTACTTGTTCAGTTATTCACTTATTTAGAATGCCTTTCCTCCCTGTTGTGTATTAGAGAGAGGGCTTTGGGTTGCTCCACCTCCTGTCTATTCCCCCCTTTAGCCCCGCCCCCTGTCTCCCTGTCAAAAGTGCTCCACTTCTCTTGCTCAAGATGGCGTTCCTGCCACAAGTCCTTGTCTTCTTCCCCCTTCCCGGGTCTAGAGGAGCTCGGCCGCCATCTTGGTTCTCATCCTGACTGTTTTTCTTCCCTGTCCTGGGGTGATTGGAGGTTCACAACTAAACACAAGGGTACCTGTTCAAGGCAAACTACAAAAACACACAGCTGCACTATAAATGAACAATAAGCATAGTAATAGCATCAATGGTGGAACACATGGAATGAACCCAAACCAAACTGCTCTCCCCCACTCAGTCAGGCACCAAGAAAAAAGGGGGTAGGGCGCGGAAAGCCACCCCAACAGGCCTAAGAGAAAATATCCCCAGGCCACCCCACCTCTAGGGCATGGGAAGGACACCCCAGTAATCTAAGAGTGTCCCGCATGGGCCTCACTCACAGGTAAGGCGTGCCCGGTGGCCCCCGCCCCGGAAAACGGCAAGAAAAGCACACATCAAAATAATAACAGTAAGCGGGGGGGTGTATGGACTCCTCTCGCTAGAGCCGGGAGCCAGGCCCCAGCTCTGATGCCGGTTGTGCTCCTGGGCGTGTCTCTAATGCAAGGCTCCCGTGGCGCGGATATAGTGACGGCGTCCACCTAGCTCTGTGCGGATGACGTCGATAGTAAACAGAGCGCCCAGTGATGACGTGGGCGATCCGCGCGGCTGCAGGGAGATGTAGGGCGGGGCTCCGTATGGCGTGCTGACGAATGCGGAAGTAAAGTGTGCAGCCGGCCAGGCAGCAGCAAGCAAGCCCCGTTTAAAGGGCTACACACCAGGCGTCACGATGATGTTGCAAATAATGATAACGTCCCCGATGTAAAACATAAACAAGTGGCCAAATGGCCTATATCCCGTTTCGCTGTTCACATTCCAGCTTCGTCAGGGCGTTTGGGATGGTACACATATAGGGTCCTTCTCTATACCAGAATATCACCCGTTGGCGTGGGTGCCACGGCAGAGGGTGCCGCCAGCCCCCCTGCCGGGTCTACGTATCAGCATTGACTGGCCTTGTCGTATTGGTGTTCAGGCAGCCTATCCAGTCCTGCCTGGGGCGCACGGCTTCGCTGTGGCCCTAATAAACTTCATTTGATATTTTATACATTGTGCATCGTGGTGTTCTTCCCACAACACGCAACACAAGACTGCATCTGCCCACGTCCACTCGGGACCACACGGGGACGCGGACGGCCATCCCTCCCCGGTTCCTTGGACGGGGGCTGCCCTCCGGGACCGGAAGACCACCTCCTGGCCATTTGGCCACTTGTTTATGTTTTACATCGGGGACGTTATCATTATTTGCAACATCATCGTGACGCCTGGTGTGTAGCCCTTTAAACGGGGCTTGCTTGCTGCTGCCTGGCCGGCTGCACACTTTACTTCCGCATTCGTCAGCACGCCATACGGAGCCCCGCCCTACATCTCCCTGCAGCCGCGCGGATCGCCCACGTCATCACTGGGCGCTCTGTTTACTATCGACGTCATCCGCACAGAGCTAGGTGGACGCCGTCACTATATCCGCGCCACGGGAGCCTTGCATTAGAGACACGCCCAGGAGCACAACCGGCATCAGAGCTGGGGCCTGGCTCCCGGCTCTAGCGAGAGGAGTCCATACACCCCCCCAGGGTGTACCTCCCAACACCATCTAACACGGCGGCCCGAACAGGGGACATCATCGGAGGATTTCCAAGGACTGTGTGGCTATACCATTCATATTGCTTACTGTTATTATTTTGATGTGTGCTTTTCTTGCCGTTTTCCGGGGGCGGGGGCCACCGGGCACGCCTTACCTGTGAGTGAGGCCCATGCGGGACACTCTCAGATTACTGGGGTGTCCTTCCCATGCCCTGGAGGTGGGGTGGCCTGGGGATATTTTCTCTTAGGCCTGTTGGGGTGGCTTTCCGCGCCCTACCCCCCTTTTTCTTGGTGCCTGACTGAGTGGGGGAGAGCAGTTTGGTTTGGGTTCATTCCATGTGTTCCACCATTGATGCTATTACTATGCTTATTGTTCATTTATAGTGCAGCTGTGTGTTTTTGTGATTGGAGGTTCCCAATATGCTCTTCCCTGTGGGGGTGGGGTGGGGGGTTCCCTCTTACTCTTTGAGCCCGCTCCCAGGTGCGATGTGTCCCTTGCAGCCTAGCCAAGAGCCCAGTCCGCACGTGCCTCCCGGTTGCGAGAGGGGTGGGGCGCTGCTGATCCCCGTACTCACTCTTGCTGAGCTTCTCCTCCTGCCCTGCCGTCTGGTTCAAGGGGGGAGGGGGGGTAGGTCGGGCTGGGCTGGCAGTAAGTGCGGGTCGCCGCCCGCTTCCCGCTCCTTGGTCCACTAGCCGCTGTGGCAGTGATCCGGGCTCGCTCGATCTCCCCCTCTTGAGGAGGGGGGGATCTTTGGAGCCAGCGGAGCCTGCCTGCCGGCTTCGCTGTCCCTTCGGACGCTTCTGTGTCCGCGGGAGGGGGCGCAGATCGCCCTCCAACCAAGAGAGCGGGTGGCACTCCAGGGAGCCCTAGAGTGTCCGCCCTGCCGCCATCTTCGCCCGACCGGGTCATCACACATCCACTCTTAATCATATGTCAAACAGCCATCTAATAAATGGAAAGTGTGAATGCATATTCATTAGGCATGAGAAAAAAGTTATGAAAACTAAAAGAAATCGTAAGTGATTCGTATGTAATGGGACTTTCAAGTTTTTACGGATCGCAAGGCCAATCCCGGAAGTGGACTTTCTTTTTCGCACCCCCTGGGCCCAAAATTTCGTTAGAATTCTAAATATTTCGGAAGGCTCCCTATTATCCCCTCCAAAATCCAAAATCCCAGACATTACTCACAGTCAGATGGGGTCTTTCCATGCTCGAGGCCTACTTTAACTGAAAGGCCTTCCTCCAGGAAGAGAAAAACCAGCCGGAACCATAGAGAGATCCAGACCGGAAGTCCTAGAGCGGCTGGAGGACTCAGGAAAAAAGCGCTTTAAACTGCAGGAAAGGAGCCTAGATAGGAGGGCAGGCGAGAAGGACATGAGGAAGGCTGAAACAATGGCAGAAGGGGTTGAAAACAGCCCGGAGAGGAGCAGGAAAAGTGCAGAATCAAGGAAAAGCCATAGAGTTCAAACCTCCTAGAGAGCTATGGGAAACTGAATGGGGGGGGGGAAGCTGCAGTGAAAAGAGCTCTGGAGAAGGTAGGCAACTATTTTATAATTAATATTAATAAATATATTAATAATACTTACCCCTTCTAATTTCCTGGAAGAAGGGCCCTGGGCATTATTTAATTCTAATAATAATAATAAATATATTAATAATATTTACCCCTTCTAATTTCCTGGAAGAAGGGCCCTACTTGTTATTGATGGCACTGGGATCAATGTAAATGTGAGTAGATCAATAGGTACTGCTCTGGTGGGAAATAACAGCAATCCATGCAGTCATGCCAAGCCATATGACTTTAAGGTGTCTAAGAGCAACAACAGCTCTCAAAATCAATGGGAGACGTACAGCGAAGTAATAATAATACTAAAATAATTATAGAAACAACTTGGGCCTGACATAATTATAATAATATGTTTGCTTGTTCTTGAGGGCACTAGAGTGCTTGTGGCCTTACATAATTGATAACAGACATGGATTGAAATACTGTAAAATTGACAGGGCTCTAACTACAAACCTACAAGCATGTTCTAGTTTACCAAGAGCACGTTCCTCATACCCTCCAGGTCACTATCACCCTTACTACATTCTTACTATTAGAATTTATTATTTAATTCTAATAAATGCTCTGGAGAAGCAAGCCTTGACTATTTTATTTAATAATACTAATAATAATAATACTAATAATAATAATATATTAATGCATTATATCTCCCTGCAAGGAAACCAAGGGAAATGTTGCCCCTTGATTTGCCTGTGCTTAAAACAGTGTCAGTCCTGTTTCCCTGCTTTTCAGACTTTAGAACCAATTTAGAATTTCGTTAGTAATTACGTTACATTTTAGAACTTTTTTGAATTTTTTTTGTATGTCTTTCTATTACTAATAAAAAAAATCCCCCATTTGATTTTAGAATCGCGATTTTTGGGTTCTAATCCATGCCTAATATTCATGCATGCATCCTGGCAGTGATTATTATTATCATCATTTTATATCCCATTTGAAAGAAAACTTCTGGACTCTGCACCGAGATAGTGTCTTATAATAATTTGCCCTAACAAGCAATATAATAATAATACACTTTATTTATGTTCCACTTTATCTCCCCAGAGGGACTCAGAATGGATTACAATACACTTACGAGGCAAACATTCAATGCCTTTTACACAACAGTGAACAACAACATACCACTCAGACAAAGATAAAAGGCCTTCCCCTTTTTCCATCTCTGGCGTCTGGAGGTGATGCTAAACTCCGGCCATGGGGAGGTGCTCTTGTTCCATTTTCGATGCCGAGGAGCCTATTGTCCATAGACATCTCTCGATTGTGTTGCCAGCATGTCTGCATATCTGCATGGGGCACCCTTTTACCTTTCCGCCAAGGTGGTACCTATTGATCTACTTGCATTGTATGCTTTCGAATTGCTAGATTAGCATAAGCTAGGGCTGACAGTTGGGAGCTCACCCCAACTGGTGGCTGTAAATTTTGCAGACTTTAATAAACTAACTTGTCTTCTTAGAAATAAAACAATATAATGTTTTCAAAATAATTGGAAGCCTTTCACATAATATATACCGTAGGTAGATCAAGATTACCATAAATTTTGTACAATTTGTCACTTCTGAATACTTCTTGTAAATAATAATAATCACTGCCAGGATGCATACATGAATATGCATTCACACTTTCCATTTATTAGATGGCTATTTGACATATGATTAAGAAATTGATGGTAATCTTGATTTTTTTATCATGTATTTTGAATCACTCAGCCCTATTATAGTCTTTAAATGTTCTACCTACGGTATATATTATGTGAAAGGCTTCCAATTATTTTGAAAACATATTATTGTTTTATTTCTAAGAAGACAAGTTAGTTTATTAAAGTCTGCAAAATTTACATGCATATCTTCTGAAATTGCATTTAAAAGGAATTAATATAGTTGTCTTTACAGTATATTTAGCAAATTTACAAGGTAATGTTGTGCATATTACTCAGAAGTATTTAAAGCAATATACCCCAGGTTACTGCAGCTTTAATATGAATTGTTGGTGCTGGTAAAATATATTTTGTGGAAATAAATCACAATTTAAAAGATAAAAAACTACTGATGGAACACATTTTAAGATCTGCTCATAGCTTCATTCATGTCGCTATGCATGGCAATTCTTTTCACACAACAGTTTACGTAAAAGGTTTTAAATACAAGCATCTCACATTTCCTTTTCTGGGTGATGCGTTGTGGATATCCTCTTGTTCTGCCCAATTTACAGCCCATTAAATTAAATGGCTTCTCTGGCAAACTCCCCAACTTGAAAGAGGATCAACAGTTCTTGAATCCGGTTATTGATTTTAATCCACTCTGATAGAGTTGGAGGAGAACCTTAAAAGATGAAAGGGAATAGCTTAGAAGGAACATTTGGGTCATACGTCACATTCAAAAAACGTAAGTCAAAACTGAGATAATCAGGGTTTAATTCATAGCAAGTAGAACATTTTCAAGTAAGACGGAAAGAGGGAGGGCAGCTGAGCTTTTAAAATCTGGTTAAAATAAATTCCATACAATATCATGAGTAGCAAATATGAATCACACTATTTGTATTATATATCACAGGGGAGTCAAATTGCTTAAGTTAGCTAGTGGCTGGCTACATCTATGCCTCTAGTTCTATGCCTTTTATTTCTGCTAACCCAGGCATGGGCAAACTTGGGCCCTCCAGATGTTTTGGACTTCAACTCCCACAATTCCTAACAGCCTCAGGCCATTTCCTTTCTTTCCTTTCTGCTTAAGCGTCTGAGGGGGGAAAGGAAGGGGCCTGAGGCTGTTAGGAATTATGGGAATTAAAGTCCAAAACACCCGGAGGGCCCAAGTTTGCCCATCCCTGGGCTAGCCCCATTCTTGTAGTGTATAATCATTCTGTAGTGTATAATCAGATGTGCAAGTACCTTTGGGAAGGCTATTAAGGGGAAAGGACTTCAAAATTTTATTCAGTGCAAATTGCTCCTAGATGTGGATAGAACAATGCATTACAGATATGGTGGCACAAAAGCTGTTATTTTGGCTATAAAAATACAATGGATGCTTAAAAGTAGAAAATCATTTGAAATACAACAATAAAGATTTAGAATATAACCCTCCCTCATGCACAACTGGTTAATAATCAAAAGACAGCTTAAATGAAAAGGTCTTTACCTGCCAGCAAAAGGAGACCCGGGATGCAGTATGGGCTGCATGGACACCCATGGGAAGGAATTCCACAGCTTGGGAGGACTCTCCAAGAAAGACGGTCTTCGGTATCCTTATCACACAAGGCTGTGATAATGGAAGTTTTGGAAAATTGACATCTCCATAACCTTTTGGAAAATGGCTATTTTGGAAAGGCATGGCCTTGTTAGAGATTGTAACCTTTTGTAAAGTATGATCTTCCTGAGAAGAGTTTAAAACTCGCTTAAGTCAACCTCCTCCTCAGTGGTAAATATCCACTAGTATTCATGCAAGGCGATTAGGTTTCTCAGCTGTTAGACTAGATATCTCTTTGAGCTGTTAGGGACAAAGAGGCCAATGCATAAAAAACATATAGCAGAGTTTCAGAAGTGTTATTTCAATTGCCCCAAAACATATACTCTCCCTTAAAACATCTTACTTTGAAATCATGCTCTCAAGAGACAAAAACAAAGTAGTCTTCTTTAAAATAACATAGTTGGTTTACGTTTACTCACAAACTTCATGAATTCAGCATACAGGTATATTACTTGCTTGTCAATCTAGTTACAGATAGGATTTGAAGTAGTTTCTCTGTACAGATAGGATTTGAAGTAGTTTCTCTGTGCAGATAACACAGGGCATCATTCTTATAATCAGCAGACCAAAGTCTAAGCATCTCTCTGTTCTGAGAGTCTAATAGAGTCTGTGCAGTCAGTTTCTACTTGACTTCTAAAAGCATACTGTTTCTAAAATGGAGTCTGAAATGAAAAGTCTCAGATCTGATCACATGGTCTGCAGCCCCTCCCACAACATAGAGTTAAGGAAAACTGCATACCGACACACAGACATACAATACAGTAAGCAATATGAATAATATACATAACAAATTACTAGTGGAGGCTTGAAGAAGGTTGCTATTTCCAACAGGAAGGACCCAGAGAAATACCACCCCAAGGATCTTTAGCCTTCCCATATATTATCAATTAGTAATGATTTTTCTTTTTCATTAATCTCACCATTTATTTATAAATAAAATATTAATAGAAGTCTGTATTTCACACCGTTACAATATCATACTATTTAGATGTGCTCTTCCTTCCAATAAATCTCAGAGGCATAGACAAGAATCACATTGCTTGTGTAGTTCCCCTTTCCATTTTATCAAAAAGACTTCTACGTATCCAATTGCCTGTGATTGGAGCAGGAGGGCATCTCATCTCACCACAGAGTTAGGGCACATGCCCCCAAAACGCAGGCTGCCAAGGTAAATAATGCATTTCTACATATTCAAACAAATGAAGCTAGAACATCTTTCAGATGATTTAAAAACGTCAGATAAAGCCTAGTAACGGTATTGATAATATTAGTCAACTTGGCTTAATTCAGGGCTGGAACCATGTGACCAGAGATGTTGCAGCTCCCAGAATTCTTCACTGTTGGTGGGTAGAGTTACTGGGAGTTGAAATTCAAGCCCATCTGGAGAAGCAAGCAGTTTTCATCTGTGTCTTAAATCACTTCTTCCTCCCAACTAAAATAGATGCATAGTATCAATGAAGCTCATATCAATACTGCTTCACCATTCTCTTATTGATTCAGTGTGTCTGCTTTAGCTGGATTTAATTCCTGGATCTATTATACGGAGCTTTCCTTATCTTGAACACAGATGGTTCATCCTACCCTTCCTTTGAATAGGTGATTATACCAATTCCTCGGTCTATTCCACCTTTGCTCTGCAGTATTACATGTTTTATAGCGGATTTGTATATTTTTAGGGGGCAGCCAACTCAAGCTGCTTTGCTCTTTCATGCCAGTCATTCATTCAGGAATGCAGTCTAACAGATATTTGACCTGAGGAACCTCAATAAGCAACAAAAAAGAGAGTAGTTATTAATTGGGTCATCATAAATTGATAAGAAAATTTTAAGTCACACACACATACACGTGCACGCAAGTTAAAAAACATAAACTGTGGAAAAAGAGAGAAAGAGATGGAAGGAATACAGAAGAAGATCACCAAACAGAGACTACCCAGAAATAGACAACTATTTGAGAGTTCCAATTTACGGGAACACAAAACAAAGAGATGAAACACAAGAAGAGATGGCAATGGAGGAGGAAATGAGGAGGGAAGAGGACGAGGAGAGGGAAGAAGGCGAAGAAGGAGACCAAGAGGAGAGCGAAGAACAGGAAGGAGGACTAGAACAAGAAGAAGCCCGGGATTAGGTAAGAGAAACACATAAACAAGGAAGTTAAGTAATAATATGGGCACGGAATTGAGGATCTATTCTAACAACGTAAACGGGCTAAATTCGCAATATAAAAGAAATGCCATTTTTAACAGACTAATAAAGAAGAACTACCATGTGTTGGCCCTCCAGGAGACACATATCGCGGACAAGCACACCCAACACTTAAAAAACAAAAGAATGGGTATAGAGTTCTGTGCATGTGCCAGAGAAAAGAAAAAAGGGGTTGTGACCTATGTCAGAGAGGGTATCCCAGCCTCTTTACGATTTAAAGACGAGGAGGGAAGATTTATTGGGGTGACGATACTATCGGGAGGAAAAAATATACTCATATGTAATATCTATGCTCCAAACGAGTCCAAATCAAGCTTCGCAGAGAAAGTTAGGAAAAAAATAGATGCTGAACAATTTGATCACTTATTGATAATTGGAGACTTCAATGGTGTTCTAAACAATGAAATAGATAGAACCCAACCCCCGGAAAAAGAAAGGAATCGGAAAACATTAGGAGGAAATTTACCCAAATCTATGTTAAGATGGCTGGATGATTACATGTTACTAGATATATGGAGGTTCAACCACGAAACGGAAAAAGATTTTACATTCCTATCGGATCGACACAAAACGTGGTCAAGGATCGATATGGCTTGGGGGTCCAAATCATTGATGAGAGAGATAAAGAAAATCACTATACTACCCAGAATGGATTCAGACCACTGCCCCATAGAATTAACTATTTCAAACTCTACCCAAACCAGAAGATGGAGGCTTGATGATAACTTGCTAAAAACCAGGAAAGCAATACAGGAATTCTTCGAATATAACGACATTGAAGACACCGACCTCTACACGATTTGGGAAACCAGCAAAGTGGTGATGAGAGGAGTGTTTATAGAACAAAAAGCCCATAAGAATAAACAAAATAAACAAAAGAGAGAGAAAATAATAAATGCGATAAAAAAGAAGAAGAAGAGTTAAAGAGAAACCCAAGAAGCAAAGAAGCGGGGAAAAATCTGAAGGCACTCCATCTACAAAGAGAGAATCTAGAACAAGAAGAGAGAGCAAAGGAACAGAAATTCCTCAGACAATACCAATTTAACAATGCAAACAAACCAGGGAGATGGATGGCACAGAAATTGCGGAAGAAGAGGGAATCGGCCTACATAACCAAAATTCGAGATGCAGGGAAAATCTACACCCAGGAACAAGAAATTAAACAACAATTTACAAACTTCTATAATACACTATACAAGAAGGATGAGATCGATGAAGAGAAGGTTATAAAATACCTGGGAGAACAGGATATCCCGAAATTAACGGAAGGGGAAAGGGAGGAACTAAACAAGGAATTTACGACCGAAGAGATAGAAAAGGCCATAAGAAATCTCAAAGTCAACAAAGCCCCTGGCCCAGACGGCTTCTCCGCTACATATTATAAAACCTATCAAAAGGAACTGATACCATACTTAAAGAAAGTCATGAATAGAATAAGGGATACAGAAAACATGCCTCAATTTTGGAATCAGGCCACAATCTCAATTATATATAAGGAGGGGTCAGATCCAGAAAAAGTCAAAAATTATAGGCCGATATCCCTACTGAATATCGACTATAAGATATACAGTCAGGTGGTAGCAGAAAGACTCAAAAAGTTCCTGAAAGGAAGGATTAAAGAAGAACAGGCGGGATTCCTCCCGAGCAGGCAGCAGAAGGACAATGTAAGAATAATCATTGACTTAATTGAACACTACGAAATAAATAATCAAAACAAAGTAATGTTCTTGGCCCTAGACGCCGAAAAGGCGTTTGATAGGGTCAACTGGGATCTTATCAAACACCTCCTGAAAGAAAAGGATAGTGGGTTCTATTTCCAAAAGATGATAAATGCAATTTATAAGAAACAAGAGGCCAAAATCTGGATCAATAATCAAGAATCAGACAAGATAGAAATAACAAAGGGCACCCGTTAGGGTTGCCCCTTATCGCCGCTCATCTTTATTATGACCCTGGAGGTGTTATTAAACATAATAAGAGAAGACATCAGATTAAAAGGGGCAAGAATTCAAGGGCAAGAGTTTAAACTTCGAGCCTTTGCGGATGATATTATATGTATCATTGAAGAACCGAAGGAGAACCTGGAGATCTGGCTGGAAACGATTCAGAAATATGGGGAGATCGCAGGACTCAAACTAAACATGGAAAAGACAAAAGCCCTCACGAAGAACATATCAAAGAAGGAGGGGGAAGAAATGCAAGAAAGATGGGACACACAGATCGTGACTAAGCTCAAATACCTGGGAATAGTGTTAACATCGAGAAACATAAATCTACTCCAGAATAACTATATAGTAAAGTGGAATGACCTGAAGAAGGAGATGGAAGGCTGGAAGAAAAACAAACTGTCACTGCTGGGAAGGATAGCCAGCGTGAAGATGAAAATTTTACCAAAAATGCTGTTCCTCTTCCAAAATCTCCCTATTATTCGAGGGCAAAAGTTACTAAAGGAATGGAACAGAGACATCCTAAAGTATATATGGCAGGGGAAAAAAGGTAGAATAAATGCAAAGATCTTAACAGAAAATAAGAACAAGGGAGGCCTAGCCACCCCTGACCTTAGACTATACTCGGAGGCCTGTGCCCTAGTGTGGTCGAGGGAATGGGCGACGCTAGAGAAGAAAAAATTACTTATCTTGGAGGGATCAGAATTAAGATCAGGCTGGCACAAATATATGTGGTATGAGGGAGCAAAAAATGAGAAAAGGTTCGGAAACCATTTTGTGAGATCAGGCCTATTGCAAATTTGGAGTAAATACAAAACAAAGATGTACAATAAAACGCCACTGTGGGTCTCACCTCTGGAGGCCGTACAGCTAAGAACACTAGGTTGGCAGGACTGGCCAAAATACAAGGAATTGATAAAGAAGGAGAATGGTGAAATGAAACTGAAGAGCCAACAAGAAATAGCTGGGATAAACAACAAGATATCATGGCTACAGTATAGACGGTTGAAGGAATACTTTACAAAAGACACAAAGTTAGGTTTTCAAGAACAGAACAATTTCTGGGATATTATAATAAAATCGGGAAAAAAAATAATAACAAAAATATACAAGAAACTACTGGAATGGGACCAAGACAAAAAAGAGAGGAAAAAACTATATGAAAAGATGGAACGAAAACGTGGGTAGGACAATAGACAGAAGTAGGTGGGAAGAAATTTGGAGAAAAAAATTGAAATACACATATGCTATTGGGTTAAAGGAAAATTGGTTCAAAATGGCATATAGGTGGTACATGACCTTGAAAAAAATTGGGTAGAAGCTATAGCCCGCGACGAGGAGACACTGCTGCTGAAAATATTAGAGATAAGAAATATGGATAGACTCACCTTTTTGCTGACTAGATATAAAGGAACACCTATAAGGGAGACTGATTGGACAGTAGTGATAGACTACCTAAAGGACAGAAAATATAAAGTAGAAGACTCTTAAAGACCTATCTCCTAAGAGAGGATATAAAATAGAGAAGAATCCAAAGATAGAAGCGGAAGAGGAGGGAATGAAGGAAAAGGAAGACCCTCCCCACAAGCAGGACGATTGGAAGTCAATTTTATCTCAATTTTCCTTAAATTTCTAACTAGACTTGCCCCTCCCTCCCATGCCTTCCCTGACCCCCAAACTGAACCCACACCCCCATCCCTATCTATCTCCCCCTCTACCCAATTCTATCTAACCTTTCTCCCCGCTTTCCCCCCCACTGTTCACGTCTTTGATTTTATGTATATACTGGAAAATACATTCTGTTGAATAAAGATATTTTTAAAAAAACATAAACTGTATAGCTTGGAATTGGATGCAATCACGAATATGATAAATCAATGGGATATAACCATTAACTAAATTATGCCCTCCATTTACATGGGCATTAACAGAGAAATGAACTTAACAAATAGTTTTCAAAGAAATACCTATCTTAGTCTATTATAATAAAAAAGCTATGAGATCACAGCATACCCACCCAAGGAGGTTAAAAACAATCAAGAAAGTAAGACTCGGGGCGTTTCCAGAATACTCTTAAACCGGCTTCAGTGGGTTTAAGTCCTGACACCCTGGCAGAAAAACAGATTTTCAAAAGCACAAAGCAGGGTTGCTTGCACAGTATACACAAACTGGTAGTAAAAGCAAACCACGAAATTCAAAAATGGCATACAGAAATGGTCTGGGTGAGTGCACCTCTCGAAGCACAATGCTAAAGTCTCACTGAAACAGTGGAAGCTGAATATCTGTCTTATACACACAAATTAATGTATATAATGAATAAATGTGGAGAAGCAAGGTGATTATATTCAAAACATTTATCAAAAACACACTAGTGTGCAATTACAATATAAGTATTACATGGGTACATAGTTTAAAACACATAGCATATAACGTGAGAGCACAAGCTGGTGGATAGAATGCAGCACATATGGTATACATCCACATGAAGTAATAAACAGAACTAATATGCATATGCAGTATGAATGGTACACAATTAAAACATTAGGTCAACACATATTCTACCTATATCGCATTCAGATACAAGTGTTAGTGCCCTTAGGTGTGTTTAGTGAATGCAAACAACCAGGCAACTGCCCGGGAATGCAGAGCGGTCAAGCCGCGGCTTCTCCGGCGCTGGTAGCGGGAAAGTTTGTTTTGCTTTTAGCGGGAGGTGGGACACAGTCAGTGTTTTGAGGTGTCCTGGGCATACACTTAAGGTTGGGGATCCAAAAACTCTGTGTAGGTGAGGGTACTCAGGGTACGGGACACACGAGGTGGCGAGCCGCGGGGTCCCGGGATTCAACAGGCTCGTAGCCGTAAAGCAAAGTAAAGCGTCGCAAGCTGCTGCAAACGAAATTCTCGTCGCAAGGATGGCGCGAGGTTTCCTCGTCGTGGCGGGGAACCTCTGCCAGTGTAGTGAAGCACACAAGGCAATGAAGCTTCACACGAGTAGTGGAAGCCTTGCCAACGGCTTAAAGTGTCTTGGCACCGTAGCGTTTTGCCGTTTCGCGGGTTTCCGCTTCTTCAGGGCAATTGTGGAGTGGCTACACAAATGTCAAGCAGCGGAGCGTTCCTAAGATAAGCAATTAGGACTAATAAAGGGAAATATTTCTTCACCCAGAGGGTCATTGGGTTATGGAACTCACTTCCAGAAGAGGTTGTGACAGCTGTCAGCCTGAACAACTTCAAAGCAGGATTAGACAGATTCATGGATACCAAGTGTATCGGTAGTTACTGAAAAGGACATTCAAGTGCCACCTCGGAGTTGGTTGAGGTAGGCAGGATTTCCCTGGGTACTGGTTGTGGTGGGTCGGGAGCAGGTCAGGGTTTTGCCCTCCCTTCTACTCGAGATCCCCGTGTACAACTGGTGGGCCACTGTGTGATACAGAATGCTGGACTAGATGGGCTGAGGTCCGATTCAGCATGGCTCTTCTTATGTTCTTATGTTCTTATGTAATATAATGTGTGGGTTAGTATAACTAAAAGGCAAGCTAAGGAGGAACACAGGCTTCCTGTCTACATACATACCGTGGGGGGGTTTCACCAGGGCCTCACAAATGAAAGGATCCTGTAAGGCTGGATTCAGCAATTGGGACAGGAGAAAGGGAAAGATTTATAGGATTTAGATGAGAAGAGCAGGTGATTAGGTAAGAAGATGAGGAATGCTTAATTGGTCGTTGAGGCCAGCTGGGGACTCGCTGGAGAGGAGTAAGATCCATTTGCATTCTGCTTGTAACAAGGCCCTCTCTAGGTTGCAATGAGGATCCTTACAAGATCTTTTGTGCTTCGAGAGGTGCACTCACCCAGACCATTTCTGTATGCCATTTTTGAATTTCGTGGTTTGCTTTTACTACCAGTTTGTAGAAAAACAGATTTTGCCTTTTGGGTGTCCGCATAAAAGGTAAAGGTAAGTCAAGTTGTATCTGACTCTGGGAGAGGTGGTCATCTCCATTTCTAAGCCGAAGAGCCAGCATTATTTGTAGACATCTCCAAGGCCATGTCTCCAGCACGACTGCATGAAGTGCCGTTGTCTTCCTGCCGTTGTCTCCCCAGATTTGAACTGCTAACCTTTCGGTCAGCAAGTTCAGCAGCTCAGCGGTTTAACCCTCTGCACCACCAGGGGGCCCATGAGTGCCCACATGCTCTCCTAGTAACTTTCGGGAGGGCACGGAGACACTGAAAAAGCCCCCCGCAAAAAGCCCTAAAAACAAGAGAAAACTTACCAAGCTGCCATGATGCCTCTCTGCAGACCTCCTGTAACATACCAATGGGGAGGGGTGGCTGCCCTCTTTGCCTCTGCAGGTTCATTGGACTGTAGGGACAGACCCCATTTCAGGAAGGCCTGTATCTAATTGGGTATCTAAATAATTTGGGGCAAAGCAGGGTTTACCATCTGAATAAACCTT
The DNA here is from genome assembly GCA_030556195.1 of Anolis apletophallus. NCBI lineage: Eukaryota > Metazoa > Chordata > Lepidosauria > Squamata > Anolidae > Anolis > Anolis apletophallus. Next base: position 115,478,549 of record JARBWK010000007.1, read on the forward strand.
GCAAAGAAAATCCCAAGGTAGGATTTTATGGCCTTAGGGTTACTATAGGTCTAAAATGAATGGAAGACATACAACAACAGCATCATCAAAAACAACAATAACACCCACAATATCAGAAGTGTATTTATTCACTAATCCTCCAATGTGATATATGCTATCCTATGTCAGGAATACCCTATACACTCTTCATTGGGCAAATAGGATGTCTCAACACAAGAGGATAAATGGGCGCAGATCCAACAACACCCAGAAAGCAGTTACAAAGGATTTTAGCAATATTGGGCATACAATATGGGGCTTAGAAATTATGGTTCATGGGGGGAAACTTCCAAGATGTTTCGAAAGAGAAACAGATGAACTGATATTCATGATTTTCATTGTACTGTATTAGCAAAGGTATGAACAGAGTAATTGTTCCTTTGCACACTACATTTGTTAATACATGAATCCTCACAACTGCACAGATAGCAAAGGGAATCACCTCAGAGAAGATTTTAACCCCAAAGAAACTGACTTTGTTAAGCAGATTTATTGCTTTCACACATCAGTACTAACAAACTCCTTTAAAGCCTACTATCAGCCATTTGAAAGATCTGCATCATCTCACACAGCACTTTGATGATTTATGGACAGAATCACAATTTGCAACTTTGTCTGCCTTGTTACTTTCGATGTCACTCCAACAACTGTGTAACTATGCTGAAAACTCAAGACTTTAATATCAGTGCATTTAAAGAATAGGAATTGTATCCATGAAAGTTCATGCTAGAAAAAAAATCAGTTTCAAAAGGATACAGTCCCAACAGGGAGAAAGGCGGGATATAAATAAAGATGATGATGTCTCAAAACAACCCAAAATTGTTTGCAGAACTCCCCTTGAGACAATTTCCTAGGCTTGTTAAAATGTTTTGATATGTCTCAGATTTCACTGTTGCCCCATTTCCCAGAGACAGAACTTTCAAAGTAGGTAAATATTTTGTGTTAGGTGAAATCCATGCACCTAGGAATATGCAGGCCCGGATTAACACTTTTTTGCGCCCTAGGCCACACTTGGGAATTAGGCCCCCTTTAAGCCAACCTCCCGCCACCTCCAAGGTCCCCATTCCCACCTGCTGGAAAGCTCCGCTGTGCTCTGAAGGTCTCCTCAGGAGTCGGGAGGCTTGGGGAGAGCGCAGCGTGTGCAAACTTGCTCCAAAGGCACGCACGAGAGAGAGAACGTGTGTGTGTGTGTGAGAGAGAGAGAGCACAAGAGAGAGCAAGAGAGAGAGAGAGCAACAGAGAGAGAGCAAGAGAGAGAGCAAGCAAGAGAGAGAGAGAGAGTGTGAGAGAGAGAGTGCGCGCACGAGAGAGAGCGCACGAGAGAGAGAGAGAGAGAGAGAGAGAGAGAGAGAGAGATGGAGGGGACAGAGCAGAGAAAGGGGGAAAGAGGGGCGCAGACCAGTGGTTGGTTTTTTTTGGTTCGTGATCTGCCCCCCCCCCCCGGTTTGCGCCCCTAGGCCATTGCCTCGTTGGCCTTATGGGTAATCCAGGCATGGGAATATGCATATCACCATTTCCCAAATGAAATATGGTTTTGGTCTTGTGTTTTGTTGGTTAGTATTAGGTATTAAATAGTATACTCTTTTCAAGTCAAGTTCTCAGTTCAATTAAGTTTTTATATCACAAAATGTTATGACTGCCACCAATCTAGGAATTTGAAAAGGGGATTAGATAAAATTGGAGTGTCCGTGGGTTTTAATCATGCCCATAGGTGTTGTTGTTGCTGCTGCTGTTAAGTTTCAAGTTGTTTCTGACTTATTGGGGTTAATAGTGTGCAACTCACTTAAAGTCATGCAGTGAGTTTCCACAAATGGACTTGGAATTGAATCCTAGGGCACTTCCAGACAGCACTAAATCATGGGTTTTAAACAGGGGCAAAAATCCCAGGACTTCAGAAGAGATCCGCATACAAACCTGTTGGTGCCAGGATTTCTGCGTCAATTGTCCCGACTTCTTGCTTTGTTGTGAGATTTAGAGGCTCCCAAGATGGCCACCACGGGACTTCCACCAGAAACTTTGGTAGGTTAGAAAACAAAACCAAACCTCAATGTGATATGTGGATCTTCAGAGAATCACTGCAGCGAATAACTGCAAAAGTTTTGTTCTTTGTCCTGGCCAGAGAAACTGTGCCCTCCAGACATTTCATGAAGATTTTGGGGTAGGACCACTTCTGCCCAAGTCAGCACTACACAATCAAATAGGAAAACACATTTTCAAACCAGAAACAGAACTTCGTAATTATTGGCACTTTTTAGAGTCTGGTTGCCTGGCCATCTGTCCAAACAGATTTGGTTGTGTATTTGTGGCATCAAACAACAGGATGCTGTTCATGGGTTATACATGGCTGTTCCAGATTGCTCTTCTTGTGAAAAGATGTACAACATTGACTAAGGAGCCACAACTTTGTCCTGGCCAGAGAAAATGAAATTTCTTGCACACAAACAAAGTTTTTGCCTTCTAGTGTCACTTCACCTTCTTTTTAGGAACCTACCAATCAGGAACAAACATCTAAAACCTGGGAACAAAGCCAGATAAAAAATTCCATGATTTCCCATTGCAGGGACATACAAACATATGAAGATTTAATGGCGATGTGGTTTTATGCTGGGTTTTTATGTATTTTAATATGTTGTAGTAGTTGTTTTTAAATTGTATAGCATTGAATTTTTGCTGTTATGCCGGTCTGAGTCCCTCGATAGAGGTGAGAAGATCAGGGTACAAAAGTTTTAAATAAATAAATAAATAAGATCATCATATTCGGCTCAAAACCGTGATATTCCCACAGCTGGAAATCTTCCCTTTTTGCCCGTTGTAGCGATTGCTTCTGCATTTACAGGGAACAGCATCTGGTCATCCTCCTATTTGCTGCAGAAGCTCTTGGTTCTGTCTGCACAGGCCTTTAGTTCCCAGTGTCATAGTCCAATAACCAAACCACAACACTGTGCTGGCTCTCTTTGCCCAGCGTTTGAGAGCTTGAAATACAGTAGAAGTCATTGGAAAACTCAAGAACGTAGATGACATTACGTACGTAGATGATAATGTTAGCTATTGTGGGAAACAAAGTGCTGAACAAGAGAAACCCTTGTGAGTTTCCTCTTACCAGTATGTTCTTCTATCTTTTAGGCTTTTCTTGAAATCAGTTGAAAGATATTCCTAAGGAGAAGCTCCATTAATTTACTTCTGATTTCACATCAGGAGAAATTTCTGTGGCAGTTCTCTGCATTGGGGGTCAAACTGAGTGTCAGAGATTTCAGGATTTCCCGGATGAGTGATAGCTGAACGTTAAAGCCCCGATGTCTCCCATGAAGGGTGTGAGCTGAATCAATGATATGCGAACTCTGGAGTTCCTGCTGTTGGATTGTGGTAGTGTCAAAAATACATTTCTCTGTAGCTTTTGTAGCACCGTTGTAGCAAATGTACTTTTGCAAGCACAGACCCTTTTTACACAGCAGTTGTGCTGACATGGCTTTCTAATGCTACTCTTTTTATCAGATGAAAGAAAAGAGGCCTCTTAATCATGCTTTAGCTATTTGCAATATTCAGAGCAAGCAAACAAGGTTCATACAGTTTACTTCTGTGCTCAGCAGTTCCGGAACTGAAACCAAACAGCCATATCTGTTTAGACTGCACCCATTCTGCCTGTCCTTTGTAGAGATGCCAAAGCTCTCCACATCACTGACTTGAGGCTTGCTGTTAAAAACAGAGCTTGTTTCACTTTGTTCCTGTCCTGAAAGCTGTTTGCAACACGGGATTCCAACTTTGAAATTATTTAAAGGAGGCGGGGAGAAGGGAAATACAGCCCCATCAGTGAAAGCTGTCAGGGACATGAATTGAAAGAAAGTATTTGTTTTGATTTCTCTGTTATTTGTTTGTTTCAGCATTACGTTCTCTGTCAGTAAGCCTTTAAAAATAAGAAGAAGGAAAAGAGTATAATAAAACTGTAATTTTGGAAGACTGGCTCACAGCCAGATGCTTTGCGTCTTGTGTTGTGTGAGCTCCCTCTTCGATGGATAAAGATCTGTACTCCGTGGAAAAATAAGGAAGACTCAGCCCTCCATCTGTTTTTGTTCTTAAGCTGGAACACTAAATAAATAAATAGATGCTGATCCGATAAGTCCATTTGTAGGTGAGGAGGAGTTGAAATAAATAAAGGCATAGTGGCCTAAGTCCAACAGCTAACCCCAAGTAGAGTGAACCCACTAATCAATGGGATTCATAGAAGTGCTAACTTACTTTTCAACAGTTGATTCAGTGAATCTCCTGAAGCTTGGACAGGCACTTGGATGTAGGCCACTGTCATTTAGGAAATCTGGCAATAAATTTTGTTGGAGCTCCTTTCAGTCGAGGTAGGCTCAGTGCCACAAACCAACCAGGGCTTCTTTTCTTGCTAGCTTCAGCCTGAGTAATTTGCTTACAGCCTGCTTCTCTTGGGGGGGGGGGGGGGAGTAGATATTAAGGGGAATGAATATTCCCAGCAATTAACATGTTTTTCCAATAGAAGTGGGATTTCTCAAAGAACTGAAGAACCATTGTTTCTAAATATATGCTTAGTGTCTAGTTTGACCCTAACTCTAGAGTATACAGGGAAGGTACCCAGAAAAACTTGACTACTTGAGTCCTTTTAGTTGTGAATGAACGGATACTTCCATGCTGGTTGCCTGCAGCTGCTAGACATTTGTTTTTCATGTCAGGAGCGACTTGAGAAACTGCTAGTCACTTCTAGTGTGAGAGAATTGGCCATCAGCAAGGACGTTGCCCAGGGGACGCCCATATCTTTGATGTTTTTGCCATCTTTGTGGGAGGCTTCTCTCATATTCCCACATGGGAAGCAGGAGCTGACAGAGGGAGCTCAACCCACTCTCCTTTTGAACTGCTGTTGGTCAGCAGTCCTGCAAGCACAAGAATTAAACCCATTGTGCTGGGGGCAATGACAATGCTAGACAATGAAATCCAGAAAAATCTGGGATAGCATAGGCTTACTAGCCATGCTATTCAGATGCCTCTCCTCAGTGCTAGCGTGATGCCAAAGTATGAAGAATATTACAGAAGACAGAAGATTTTTGTGGAGACCAGAGGCGGTTCAACCCGCTACATGGGGTAGGTGGCTGCCTATTGTGCCGCATCTGCAGGGGCGCTGGCGGCAGGGGCGGTCTTGGGCACCCGTGCGATGGTGCAACACACATACATTCTTCCCTTGTCTTTGTCGGCACGGAGGCAGGGCCTTGCTGCTTTGACCAGGGCCCTTGACTCCGCCTCCCTTCTGGCTCTATGTGCGCATGCGCATTTGGGCGGGCTCCTCTGTTTCCCACCACTCCTCCTGCGGCGCAACTGGAGAAGAGGCGAGACGAGAGCAGCTGTGCCACAAGGCCAGAGAGGAGGAGGGTTCAACTTCAGCAAGGTGGTTCTGGGGGAATCAGGACTAGGAGGAGCCCAACGAAGGAAAGTTTACTTTGCAGCAAAAAAGACTCTATTTATGACTGATGCAAAAAACACTGTATAAGTAACCGTTTTGTGTTCCTTACAATTCACTCAATGTTTTATTATTAAGTTAGATAAACATTTAACATTATATTATATAAGCTGCCAAAAAACATTTACCTTTGTGATTGATGTACTATGACTTGTAGTGGATTTTTGTTTGTTGCGATTTTGGGAATCCATTGTCTTTTGTGTACTCTGTGTCATCTGACATGGTAGTTCTTAGAGTTTAAAAAGTGTTTAAGTTTATTTGTGTTAAGGAAAACTGGATGTTAAAACATTATCCACTTAAGTGAAGGGGCCAGAGGCTGGCTATGTTGCCACACCCATTGCAATGGTCCAGGGTGGCGTGGCACTTCTGAAGAGTTTGCTTCCTTCAAAAGGAGGAGGGGTCTATTCTCCGGGGGCTGCCTTCTCCAAAACAAAAATGATTGACAGACTCAACAAGCATGGGATTGAGTTCTCTGTTATTAGCAAGCCCGAAGTCTGAAAAATCTTCTGAAGAGACGGCATGACCAGGAAACCTTTGTGTAGTACTTGTAGACCAAAAATATCAACAAAAACTTAAAATTGTTGATAAGTTTAATAAAATATTTGCATTCTTTAAAAAGTTAATTTGTATTGATTCTATGTAATGTAACCATATGAACATAATGTTGTAAGTAAACTTCTGGCTTGTGAGGAAACTCTTTATTCACCTCTACCTGCTATCTTTTATTTTTCAGTGATTGGTTTGAGGGGGGGGGGGATGCCAAAATAATGTTCGCTTACCATTTAAAATTACCTAGGACCGGCCCTGGTGGAGACTATCAAGAATTATGGCCAGCTTCTTAATTTTATGAGCCAGTTCAAGTGTACTTCATACAAATGAGACTTGTAACAGAATGTTGCAATATGATTTTTGTTGTTCAGGAATACTTTGAGCCAGCCATCCATATGTCAAGATGCTCCACTGAGTTCCACTTACCTTTGGATTTCCATTTCTCATTTCTAATGATGGCTACTGAGAACATATGGATGTGTTCAGTCTAGAAAACATTATTGTCAACCAAAATGTTTTTGTACTTCTGGAATTCCTAAACCTGATAGCTCTATTTTGTGCATGGATGGTGCCAATTTGGTTGCATAAAGATCCACATTTAAGGTATGATATTAGTATATATTTAGTATATAAAATGTTTAGCATATAGTGCATAGGACATTGTAAACATACAGCAGCTTCATCATGTGAATCATTTTGGTTATTCCCAGTGAGTAGAGGGCCATTCAATCAACATCTGGCTGATAGTTAACATATAGTATTAAAGAGCCTATTTAAGATAGCAATAGGATTGAGGCTCTTATGTTCAAATGTCCTTTGACTACAAGAGCAGCAAAATAAATTATGAAAATTAACAGCATATTATAGATATGTGCAAAATAAATACTGATAAACATCTCACATATCTGATTTAATCATTGCATTCTAGAAAATGGTTGAACATTTAGATTTCTTATTTAATTTTCTTCCTGCTATTGTATATTTTATTTATCTTCCATGGTGAACTTACTTTATAATCCTGACCATTTATGTACAGTGAGCCCTTAGTATCCTTTGAGGTTTGGTTCTAGGACCTCTGTGGATATAATCCATGGATGCTCAAATCCTATGATATAAAATTACATAGTATAATGGTGTCAATTTAAAATTGAAACTAAATCCAGACAAGACAGAGGTCCTCCTGGTCAGTCGAAAGGCCGAACAGGGCATAGGGTTACAGCCTGTGTTGGATGGGGTTACACTCCCCCTGAAGACGCAGGTTCGCAGCTTGGGAGTGATCCTGGATTCATCGCTGAGCCTGGAACCCCAGGTCTCAGCGGTGGCCGGGGGAGCTTTTGCACAGTTAAGACTCGTGCGCCAGCTGCGCCCGTACCTTGGGAAGTCTGATCTGGCTACGGTCGTCCACGCTCTGGTCACATCCCGAATAGATTACTGCAACGCACTCTACGTGGGGCTGCCTTTGAAGACAGTTCGGAAATTGCAATTAGTCCAGCGGGCAGCAGCCAGATTGCTAACGGGAGCTACATACAGGGAGCATACCACCCCCTGTTGTGTCAGCTCCACTGGCTGCCGGTCCAATTCGGGCTCAATTCAAAGTGCTGGTTTTGACCTTTAAAGCTCTATACGGTTCTGGCCCAGCCTACTTGTCCGAACGCATCAGCCGCTATGTCCCACCTCGTAATCTAAGATCATCCGGAGAGGCCCTGCTCTCGCTCCCTCCTACGTCTCAGATGAGGCTGGTGGGGACGAGGGATAGGGCCTTCTCGGTGGTGGCTCCCCGCCTGTGGAATGCGCTTCCTATTGATGTACGATCCACCACATCCCTCCTGGCCTTCAGGAAAAAAGTAAAATCCTGGCTGTGGGACCAGGCATTTGTACACCAGCACAAGGCAGCATTTTAGATTGGTTTTTAATGGAAGTGGGTAATTATGGCCAATGTTTTTATGGACTGAACATTGTTTTAATCCAGAGTGAATGGTGCTAATGTAGTTGTATTTTAATGTATTTTAATGTATTTTAATTGTTGAAGGGTTTTGGGGTTTTATATTGTGACTATGTGAGCATCGAATTGTGCCGTACTGTAAGCCGCTCTGAGTCCCCCCTTGGGGGTTGAGAAGAGCGGGGTAAAATCCTGAAATAAATAAATAAGAAATAAAATGGCAAAATCGAACTTTGCTTTTGGGCTGATGGTCATCTCTGCGAATCCTCAATATATTATTTGGTCTTCTAGTTTATTTCTTCTTGATTAATGATACTGATGAGACTCCCTCATCCATGAGCTAGTGCATGTGTTTGCCAAATGTGTTTGGTATCCAGTTTTGTATGCCCATTCAAGCCTTTTCCGTTTCTCATTTAGTCTGTCAGCAGGGTGATTTTGTATTCAGTCTTTTGTGGGAGGTGGGGTCCTATTTGGGTTTTTTTAAATGTCTTAGAAGTAAAGTGTCTGGTTTCCTTGTGACCTCTCAGAAGTTGAAAAGAAGAGCACTAATGGAATATAAAGGGACATCCTATTTGTTGTTACCAGCCACTAGTCAGAGAATACCCTCATGCCTGCTAATTGGCCACATAGAATGTAGATAATGAATGAAACCCAGGATAGCATAGATCTCTTAACTTCAGTATATAGCTGAAAATACAATGAAGTCTGTTTCAACAAACCGCCTGAATCGGTTGACCCAGTCTGCACACTTACTCTCTTTTACCTCCCAGATGTCTCTCGTCTCCAAGAGTAGAATCTTTTAGTTAGCCTGTTTGCTGTTGGTCACAGAGTTCTTTAATCATTTGTTCCTTTGTGGTAGCAAAGCTAGACCAAGTATAGCTTTTCCATAATATACCCTCTTTCTTCTAAGAGATCTTGTAGTCTCTCCATAGACATACGCCCTCCATTTCTGAAATTTATAATTCTATTTTGAGAAGCATTTGGCCTTGCTGTGAGCTTACACAAAGCAGTCAATCATACATGCACAGCTGTTGTATTTTTACAGAATGTATTTTTGTACAATACAGATAACCAGATTTCCATGTGATACAATTAGGCCTTCCACTTCCATGAGAATTGGGAAGTGGGGGGAGTGACCTAAAGTAGAAAAAAACATAAATTTTAAAAAGTTGAGGTTTTTCTGCCAAAAGAACACCTCACTAGCCATTTCTAGGTGATCCAAGGTGACTGAAAATTATGCTGGCCATAGAATTGCACTGGCTATAGAATTGGCAGAAGTTGACCACTCAGAATCAATCTTGGCCCTGGAGCTTGTTGTGAAAATGCCCATTCCTAGTGTGGTTCAGTCAGTGTGGTCAGTATTGAGTAGCTTGTGGACATTTTATACAGTCCTCTGCAAATATTCATGTAACTTCAAGAGTCCTCTGCAAATATTTATGTGATTTCAAGAGTCCTCTGCAAATATTCAGTTCACTGTCAAGAGTGGTTTGTTTCTCCCCTGTTAGCTCATTAGGTGTGGAAAATGAAAGAGAGAAGGAAAGAGGGAAAGAAGAAAGGAAGGAAGGGGCTACACATGGTCATAATCCTATTGGTTAGTCTGAACTAGATTAGGCCCATTTAATCAATTGTTGAATGTGTTGATATACATGTAAGGACCACTCTACTTGGGCTAAGAATAGGATTAAAACTGACATCGCCCGAATCCCCGAAACCTCTCCATCCCACCTCCTTCACAGTAAGTAGATCTGGTGAGAACATGAGAGAGGGAATTCTTGGAAGCTGTTTTCAGATTCCATAGCCTGTGCCGCCGGGAGACCCCCCTCCCTTGCAAAGCATCGCGGCAGCCGCAGAAGCTGGCGCTGGCTTCAGCCGCTGCTGCGATGCCTTGCAAGGGAGGGAGGCGCCGCCGGGGGACCCCCCCTCCCTTGCAAGGCATCGGCGCCGGCGAGAGAGGGAAGAAGAGGGCGGTGCAGGGAGGAGGAGCTAGCCCTCTTCCTTCTCCTTGTACCACCCTTGTCCCTCTCACCGGCGCCGATGCAATCGGCGGCGCGGAGAGAGGGACGGAGGCGGTGCAGGGAGGAGGAGCTGGCTCACTTCCTCCTCCCTGCCCCTCCCCTCCCCCTCGGCCGCCATTTTTTTTTAAAAAATTAGAATTATTTTTTAAAAAATTAAAAATGGCGGCCGGGGGCATAGAGGGGGCTGTGCCCAACAGGCTGGGGGGGCGTGTACAGCCCCCGGGCCGCCAGTTGGACAGCCCTTGTCTATATTGTTGTTTTTAATGTTTTAATATTTGCTTTTAGTTCTATTTATGTTGTAATTCTATTTGATTTTTTCATATTTTAATGATATAGACTTTTATGTGTACCCATTTTAGTTTGTATGCCACGTTGAGTCTGAGAGATCAGAAAAAAGTAGAATATATATGATCACCATTGTGCTTTCAATAGGGAAAAGAAAGCTCCCCAACTCTCTTCTAGGGATGTCTGTCAGGTTTTAGATAATACTTTTAAAGAATTCTCTCGCCTGCAGTAAAATGCAAAATCTAATGTCCACAAATTACTTGTCCACAAATTACCCTTTTAGACAATTTACTTCCTGCTAAGGTGGAAATCATCCTTGAGTAACACTAATCACATCACTTACCGATCTGCTGGAAAGTGCATCACTACCACACAGGACAGGAAGTAGGGATGGAAATGATAAGATATTTTAGGTTTGGAGAGAAGACATGATATCAGATTCATTGTGAAGCTGAATAAATTCTAAATGTTCTAAATGCCTTGGGCTCTATATGCCCTGAAGTGCACTTCCTCCCTTCATTCTCAATTTCTAAGCTACATCAATATGATGCAGTGAATGGCTAACCTGCATTTGTCATCAGGGTTAGTAAACAGAAGAGTTGGAATAATTTCAATTTCTTTATCACTACATACTCCTTGTAATGGACTCACCATGGAGAAGAAAGAAGGCCATGTGGAATTACCTGGTTCTGGAAAAGATGGATAATTCCTTTGCATCTTCTCTCACTCATTTAATTGTGTTTTAATTTGGAATTACCACTGAACCATAGGTATTTCTAGGGGTGATGCTTGCTTGATAATGTTAATCAGAAACAAAATCCTTATAGATCTAAGTCCTGCCTGTTGTTATGTTTTTAATAGTTGAAAGTTGCCTTGAACCCTATGCTTAGAGAAAAGTGAGGTAATAAATGATTGTGAGATGGAAATGAGTTGGGAGAGTGGAGAAGCTCAAATCTCGGTTCTGAGCAAAGGTTTCTTCAACATACTATTGAACACAACAGATATTCCCAAACTGGATTGGAGCTTGTGCTGTGCCACTTGCTGCAAAAATCCCAGTCTTTTTCAAGAGGAAGATTGCAAAAGCAGGAATAGTGGGATTTGTTATTCCGCACATCTGTCAAAATGCAAGGTTGCAAGATACAAAGATATAGAATATAAGATTAATATGTCACTTCTAGTAGAGTTAATGACTTATAGCATGACTCAGACTATCATCATCTCCTCCTCCTCCTCTTCTCTCCAGATAATAACTACTATTGAAGGTGTGAAAGCAAATGATAGGAAAAATAAGAGAAGAGTATGTAGGTCAGTCCTTCTGGAATTTTGAGACTTGCAACCCCTAGGCCATAGGTTCCCAAACTTTTTTGGCCTACCGTCCCCTTTCCAGAAATTTTTTTACCCACCGTCCCTCTAGAAATTAATTTTTTAAAAAATATAATACCGTGTTTCCCCGAAAGTAAGACACCCCCGATTGTAAGATGTATCGGGGGTGTCTGGGGGTCGACTTATATAAGCCATACCCGTATATAAGACGTGCCTCATCCCGCCGCCCCCCGCCGCAACCGGAGGTGTGCGCGGCACACCTGCGACACACCTCCGCTGGCACACCTCTTCGCCAGGGCTCCAGGCAAGGGGGAAAGGGCCAGGGGGCGGAGACGGCGACAGCGTCACTGTGGCAGCTGCGATCCTCACCACGCCCTGGCTCCTTCCCCCTCCCCTGCTTGAGGAAGAGGGGAAGGAGCCAGCCAGGGGTGAGGATCGCAGCGTCACAGTGACGCGTCATTGTCGTCCGCCCCTGGCTCTCTTCCCCCACCCTTGGAAGGGAGGAGGAGAGAGAGCCAGGGGCGGGACGAGCGATGACGCGCGTCACAGTGACGCGTCGTCTTTTCTTCGCCCTGGCTCTCTTCCTCCTCCCTTCCAGGTGGGAGAAGAGAGCCAGGGCGGGACGAAGCGATGACGCGTCACTGTGACGCGTCGTCCTTCTTCCGCCCCTGGCTCTCTTCCTCCTCCCTTCCAAGGGTGGGAGAAGAGAGCCAGGGCGGGACTAAGCGAGCGATGGTCGTCACTGACGCTGCGATCCTCACCACGCCCCTGGCTCCTTTCCCTCTCCCTTCTTTCCTCAAGCAAGGGAGGGGGAAAGGAGCCAGGGCGTGGTGAGGATCGCACTGGCCACAGTGACGTCGCTCCTTCCTCCGCCCCTGGCTCCTTTCCCCTCCCTTGCCTGGAGCCCTGGCGAAAGAGGTGTGCAGCGGAGGTGTGCGCAGGGTGTGCGCGGCACACCCTCGCGGCGTGGCGCGGCGGCGGCGTGGCGGCGGCGGCGGCGTGGGCGTGTGGCGACGGGTACGTCTTGGGTTATATAAGACGTACCCCGAAAGTAAGACGTAGGGGGACTTTTGGGGGGGGAAAGAAAGTAAGACGCTGTCTTACTTTCGGGGAAACACGGTAGCAATAAAACAGAAAGATATATGTATAAATGCAGTGGTTCCCAACCTTTCTAATGCCATGACCCCTAAATAAGGTTCCTCATGTTGTGGTGACCCCATCCATATTTTCGTTGCTACTTCATAAATAATGTTGCTACTCTTATGAATTCTAATGCAAATATCTAATATGCAGGATGTATTTTCATTGTTGCAAATTGAACATAATTAAAGCATAGTGATTAATCACAAAAACAATATGTTTGTGGGAGTATGGACAATGGATGATGGGATTTGCAGTACCTTCAACCAATTCAGCTCTGACTTCCACATCCAAGACCCCATGAATGACAGACCTGGACCAAACTTGGCACACAGAACCCCCATGACCAACAGAAACTACTGGAGGGGTTTGGGAGGAATTGACAGTGATTTAGGGGAGATGTAGTTCATCTACATTTGGAGAGCACTCTGAACCCAAACAACCCTGGATCTGGGCCAAATTTGGCACAAATACTCAATATGCCCAAATTTGAATACTGGTGGGGTTGGGGGGATTGATTTTGTCATCTGGGAGTTGTAGCTGCTGGGATTTATAGTTCACTTATAATCAAAGAGCATTTTGAACTCCCAACAGCAATGGAATTGAACTAAACTTGAGCAAAAGAGAATACTGGACCTTGGAAATTGGGAGCTGCTTGCATTTTCCTTTGTGCCACTGCCATCCCCCAGGAGGTGCCTGCAAACGCCGCAGTGACTCAGGGGGCATTTGCAGACACAGAGGATTTCCTTTTCCACTGGACCTACTGGCAGGCACACACTCACAAGTGTGACTGTCTCAGCCTGCCAGTTGGAATCCCTGAGAAGGCTTTGCTTGGAAACCACAGCGCGCGTGCCCTTCCTCTCCTCAACTCTGCCCACGACACAGTCCCGTATTGCCCCTTCCTTCCAAGGGACCCGTTGGATTAGAAGGGGTGATACAGGACTGCGCCGTGGGTGGAGTTGAGAGGAAGAGGGCGTGCGCTGTGGTTTCCAGGCAGCGCCTGCATGGGGTTTCCAACTGGCAGGCACACACTCACACGCTTGCGAGTTGGAATCCCACCACTGCCCCTTACAGGGCTTCAGTGCCCCCCAAATTCTCCTGAGCCTCCCACTGCCCCCTTGGATCGCCTCACTGCCCACTAGGGGGCAGTACTGCCCACTTTGGGAACCACGGCCCTAGGCTATACAGTAATGTTTATAATAAATAATCATGCTGAGCTTTTATATGCAGCAGGATAGTTCTTATGATATGGAAAAAGTCCAGTGAACTGATGGATTTTGCATGTTCACACCTGCTAGATATTGGCCTGTACTGATGGGACAATTTGGTATTAGTAACAGGAATTTGCATTTCGTGTCACTCTTCAGTATCAACTGTTAATAACAATGGGAAAAATGGACTGTCAGTGTGTGATTTTTTTTTCCTGAAACAAGGAGTTGGGCAGAGTCATGCATCAGCTGTAGCTGGTTAACCCAGAGGAACCACTTGGACCTCCAAGGAAAAAACTATTTACACCCTCAGACGTTCATCCTTGACTCCACCAGCTGGAACAAATTGAACATCCCCTTCCTTTCCAGTGGTTCCCAACCTGTGGTCCATGGACCACCAGTGGTCCGCAAGAATAAAAATATGGTCCACAACCTCACCATTACTACATCATTGCCTTGAAACTATGCAGCAACAAGAGGGACTGGTCTCACGAAACTCTCTTATAGTGCCGAGGTGATGGGGATGTCAGGAGGGTAGAACCTGACTACCCACATAAGATCACTGCTAGCACATCAGGTCTAGATTCTTAAATAGGGTTTTCTCTGGGCAAACATATGGCGACTACTGGATGCCATATGTTCTGTATCAGGAACTACAGCTGATGTGGTCTATTCAGTGCAATTTTCTGAATCAGCATGCCAAATAACCAAACTGAATCTGAAATTGACCAAAAACTGATTCATAACCCTTTAGGTATTAATGTTGAAGAGTGGTCCCTGGTCAAAGTGGTCCCTGGTCAAAAAAAGATTGGAAACCACTGCTGCAGACAGACAACCCATCTATAATAATGTTACTTCTATTGTGGGACATTCAGGCTCTGCAGCCTCCCTTTCAAAATGGTACAAGGAGTGCAATACAGCCTTTTCTGATGAAGCAGAACTACTGAGTTACTATTTCTCCTCCAATTAACTCCTCATTGAACTTTCCTTTTTCTTACAAAAAGCCATTTGATGTCTGACTTTTACTCTATTTCGAAGCAGTTTGAGGTTCTGCTCAAAATAAATGGACTAGCTCCTCGTCTTGCTCTTTTAGACTCATTTTCGTCTTAGTCACACCTGTTCTTTTTGCTTGTCAGGACTGGTTGAGTTTCCCCCTGCTTTCTGAGCTTGAAACTGTAGCTGAAAATTAAATTCTATTCTCTGTCCTTTAGACTTTCCCCTTGCTATCTGCAGTAGATGTATGGAATTCAGAGATTGTAAGGCTTAATAACATTTTTAAAAATCATCCAGGATATCTGAAAATCTACCTTGTTGTTGTACTTATTTACTGTCATCATTTGCTATTGAACTGACATCAACTTATGACAACCTAATAAATGAGAGACCAGATCATCACCTGCACACACGCACGCACACATACACACTGGCAATCTTTCTCCTTTTTGTGATATCTGCTGAAAGCTATCTCATCCTCTTTCCTGATTGCTGAAAGTAAAATGTGTGAGAAGAAGCGACTGACCACCTCCCAATCTCTTTCTTCCACATATATGCTCTTCTCATTTTGGAATACCATCCAACTGACAGTAAAGGCCAAAGCCTGCATTTAAGGTGCAAAAAGAGGCTAGATGAAGAGGTTTAGACAAGAGATCAACAAAGAGAGGCAATCAGGAAGCAACACAGAAACAAGACAATGCCAGGTAATTGTTAGCTTGGAGGAGTCCAATGCCTACTTTATTGTTCTCCAGCACCACAGTATTTGTCATTACAAACATTTGTATAATTATTCTACTCAACCAACATTGTTGAACATGATCCAAATTGTCAAAAATGATCCAAGAGATGGAGCAGCTCCCTTATGAAATCAGGTTGCAACGCCTTGGTCTTTTCAGCCTTGAAAGACGGCGTTTAAGAGGTGACTTGATCGAAGTGTATAAAATCATGCATGGGATAGAAAAGGTGAATAAAGAAAAAATATTTTCTCTGTCACACAACACTAGGACTAGGGGGCACTCCCTAAAGCTCCAAGGTAGGGAAGTTAGGACTAATAAAGGGAAATATTTCTTCACCCAGAGGGTCATTGGGTTATGGAACTCACTTCCAGAGGAGGTTGTGACAGCTGTCAGCCTGGACAGCTTCAAGGCAGGATTAGACAGATTCATGGATACCAAGGGAATCAGTAGTTACTGAAATGGACATCCAAGTGCCACCTCTGTGTTGATGGAGGCAGGCAGGATTTCCCCGGGTACTGGTTGTGGGGGGTCGGGAGCAGGTGAGGGTTTTGCCCTCCTTTCTGCTAGAGATCCCTGTGTACAACTAGTGGGCCACTGTGTGACACAGAATGCTGGACTAGATGGGTTGAGGCCCGATTCAGCATGGCTCTTCTTATGTTCTTATGTTGAACCAGGATTCTGGGAAACCAAGGTTTGAATTGCTGCTTAGCTATAGTACATGACTTTGGACAAGTCACACTCTCAGCAAACCCTCTTTGAGCAAATCTAGCCAATAAAATCCTATCAAAGGATCACATTAAGGTTGTCATAAGTCAAGACTGACTTGAAGACACAGAACATCCTATTCCTAACCATTTTAAACTTTGCTGAAGGAAAGAACGGTATAAACATTATAGATATAAAATAAATAACAGTAGTGGTGCTTCAAAAACAAGGTTTTCTACATGGTATACAATGGTTTGAATGGCAAATCGTATTTTGGATTATAGGAAATGGAATTACAAACTGACATTTAGACTGTCTGTTTTGTTATACTAATCGATTTCATTCGTATATGTGCTGAGTACTGTAAAGACCATGGGTGTGGGAAGGGAAAGCTGTGACATTAAGGTGACTGTATTTAGATAGGCCATTATTTGATAGATAAAGAGATAGTTGCGAGGTAGGAAAAGGGTTAGTGGAAGAGTCAGTGAAAGATAAATAGAGTGAGGAAAGATATTTAGAGTAGCTACAGTGGTGGAAAGGTACATGTAGGAGGAAAACATGAGCCAGAAAGAGATATTTCTTAAGTGCTTAAGACAAGGATCACCCATATCCCATGTATTCATTATTTTAAAATTGAGTCAAAATAAACAGCTATCTTTGTTTATGTTGCAGCAAGGTTGTGGGGTGGATAATTACCCCATTTTTTAAATTGACTTTCCTCTTTCAAGAACAGTATTTGGGACAAAATTCTCACTGAGCCAGGCAAATCATGATCAGACCCTAGAATAGGAAAACATAGCTAAGAAAGTGACCAGGCTCTTAGAAGAACAACTTGAATCAACTTTAGAAGAAACAGTTCTACTCCTCTCTCAGGAGAAGCTTTCTGAGAGGCAAGGAATCTCAGGATTTGCATATAAACTAGACAAACCTCTGAGGCTGAAGAACTCCAAATCAGTAGCTTTTACATCACTTGCTTAATTGAAAGTAATTAAGTGTTCAGTCAAGTAAGAATGTTGGGTCAGATGATGGTTGTCTATCAGTGGGGTAGTAAATCCTCTGGGTCTGTCACTTATAGGGGCCATTCAGAGTGATGAACTGTATTTCTAGGCATGGTTGGCTCCTTTATAAATATGGCTGGAATAGAATAACAATTCCCCTGACATAGAAGCTACCAGCCATCACTAGAATGTGCCTGAATGCATCAGCAGCCCAGCTCAAGTTTGAATAAACTTTGGCTCAGTTCTGTCTCAATGCAGGACTTTTCTTGAACTGGGACTTACACTCTGCCTTTGCACTGTCTACTTTCCACCTTTTCCATGTTTTCGTTATCCCTCCATAATCAAGATCACCACACTGTTGCAACAACTGTAACTGACCTTACAAACCTTCTTCACCACCAGGTTTCTTCCTCACCAAAAGAATGAAGAGTCAGGCATGGGTTTGTTATTGATGTAGATTGTGAGCCGTTGCTTTTTGTCAGAAAAGCCCAAAAGTTTTCAGTTGATGTAGGTTGGTAAAGCTACTCAGAACCAAACTTCAGATATTTCTGAAGCAGGAACCTTTACTGAACAAATGAAAACCTTATGTTCCATCTCATCCATAGGGTACATTGACAGCACTCTCTGGCAGGAGTTCAGGAAGCCAGTTTTTATCCATATAGAAGGAGTCCTCTGCCACTTTCTGCTCATGTCCTTTTTTCCAAGGCTGTGGCTCTTTTTATTTGGGGAGCAGGGGGATCACCAAAACTGGGATGTAAAAGTGCATATCAAGTGCTCTAAAATTCCATCTCAGGCTTTCTTAGTAATGTACAAGCAGTGTTGAAAATCTTTTTCAAGAGAATGATTGAATTCAAACAATATCCCTGTATTCAATACAATCCAGCAGGACTTGCTTCTGCACGTTTCTTATTGATTTTTCACTGAACTTCCATCAATGAGGCTAGATTCTAGCTACTATAATGTAACAATAAGGTAGCTTTAAAAGCCCCAACTTTTTTTTTTGAGCTATGAGGTTAGGTTAGGTTCTTTGGCAAGCAATGAAGACTGATGACAAAGCAAAAGTGGTGGTTGAAATGAGTGTTGTTACCAAGCGACTGGTACAGAAGGAAGTTTATTCTGACCACTGTACAAGAAGGATGCGACAAGACTGTTCAGTGAACAAATTTTGCCAAGGAAACAAGACAGACATATAATAAGCATCTAACAGAAGTTTGGTACATTTCTGCTCATAAGCAATGTTGCCATTTTACAGAAAGATCAGGAGGACTGGAAGGATTACTTTGTTTGGATGCTACAGACAAAGGATACATACACAGAAGCCAGGAAGGAGTTTCTATTGCCAGGAACTCTGAAGTCACTGAATTGCTGATCTTTTTGTGTGTGTGGAATTACATCCTTAATAAACATAAGAGGAAAACAAAACCCAGCATAAATACCACGAAAAATGTATTATAATTAAACATTCAGATTCCATCAATCACATGTATGCAGTGAAAACATATGCCCTTGCACTTTGCTACTCTGCTGCAGTGTATGCATGCCCAGTGTGGAATACATCTCACCACATTAAAAACAGTGGATGTGGCTCTTAATGAGACATGCCGCATTATCACAGGATGTCTACACCCTACACCACTGGAGAAATCATACTGTTTAGCCAGTATTGCACCACCTGACATCTGTCAGGAAGTAGCAGCCAATAATGAAAGGACCAAGGCAGTGACATCTCCAGCCCATCCTCTGTTTGGATATCAGCCAGCACGCCAATGCCTTAAATCAAGAAATAGTTTCTAAAATCTACAGAGATACTCACAGGAACACCTCAACAAGCAAGAGTCCAAAAGTAGGAAGACCTAAAAACCTGGCTCTTCCGGCATGCCTTTGATGAGTGAACACATATAATAAATAATAATAATAAAACTTTGCATCCATCTCCCTGGAGGGGACTCAAAGCGGCTTACATGGGGCCGTGTCCGAACAACACATCATAAAATACAACAGCATAGAAAACCAATAAACATAATAAAAACAATAAACACAACAAAATACATCTGTGAAACACAACAAGTGAATCTAAAAACAAAACCAACAGGTCGGGCCGCATGAATATATAGGGTATTTATCTGCATATCATGTCCATCCCAACTATAGTTTTGTCTTCATGGTGCACTTTCCCTTGTCTTTAATGAAGACTCAATCCCATTGTTCGCCCCTTTTGAGTTCCCCCACAGACATACTTCTCCGTTTACTTATCTCACCCAGGGTTTTAACAATCTTATTCTGTGCATTTGGCCTGCCAACCATGCTTTTATTTTATCTTCATCATATTATTTTGTGTCTGTTTATTTAATTTTCTGTTATTTTCTGTATTTTATTTTGATGTTATTATTTTCTGTTTGTATTGTATTGTATTGTAATTCTGGGCTTGGCGTTATGTTAGCCGCCCTGAGTCCCCTTTGGGGAGATGGTGGCAGGGTATAAATGATGATGATGATGATGATGATTAGCAGGCTAAAACTTAGAACCTCAATCCATGACTGATACCAGATGAGAGACTCCCCCATGGCACACAGAAGACTGGGCAACTTGGAAAGCATGGAACAGATTGCACTCTGGCACCACGAGGTGCAGAGCCAATCTTCAGAAATGGGGCCACAAAGTGGGGTCCATGACATGTGCGTGCGGAGAAGAGCAAACCACAGACCACTTACTACAATGCAGCCTGAGCCCTTTCACATAGTTAACTTATGGCAGAGGAGAGAGTTCTTGGTTTGAGCCATTGACACATGGCAAGGTGTAGAGATTCCATTTCCTCCAGATCTAGAAGTGCTGCTTGAGATGGACCAGGTTCTGCTTCTGCTGCAACAGAGCTCCTCCTTGTGGCCCACCTCTCTTCCACCTTCATCCATAGAGATCTTTTCCAGGTAACTCCCTGTTGTTAAGGAACATATTATTTTTACCTGACGACTTCGTAAAAATAAGGCTATGATGAATTAATGTTAATTGCAACTAATTAGTAGCTGATAAGCTACTTACAATAGTGATACATAAAATAGGGGAAGAAGATTGATTCAAGTGCAATCCAATGTACTTTACAATCTGAAGCCTTCTAGTCTTGTATATCTTCTTGTATATCAAGCTTTGGCATAGCATCCTTTCCCAAAGTTCATATTTTATAGATTTTTAAAGTTAGATGATGCCAAGTCCCACTCAAGCCCCTTTAAAAAATTCTATAACTCATTAGGAAAAGAAAAAAGAGAGACCTCTGTGTACAATGTCTCAAATCTTACTTCAGGGATAGGTGGAGAGCAAAGGAGCAGCTAGAAGAAAACTTGGAATAGTTTCTTTTTTGAGACCAAAGCTCCCAGAAAACCTCTGCTCAGTGGCTTTTCTGCCAGTCAGGGTTCTCAGTATGCTACACAGTAAAATATATGTTTAATCTTTAAAATATTTTTAAAAGGTTAACATTTTTTTTAAAAAAAACTGTCTTAAAACCAAAGATCCAGCAGAATGGTTTGTTTTGGGCCACTCTTTGGAAGCGCAGCTCTCTTTGAGAAGGCATTCCACTGTCAAAGTGCTGCTGCAAAATACTCCAATTAGACAGGGGGAAAAGAAATGCAAAGATACGGAATGGGGAACGCCTGGCTCAACAGCACTATGTGTGAAAAAGATCTTGAAGTCCTCAATGTCATGCAGCGGCAAAAAAAGCCAATGGGGTTTTGGCCTGCATAAATAGGAGTGTAATGTCTAGATCCAGGGAAGTCATGCTACTGTGTCCAATTCTGGGCACCACAATTGAAGGGAGATGTTGACAAGCTGGAATGTGTCCAGAGGAGGGCGACTAAAATGATCAAGGGTTTGGAGAACAAGCCCTATGAAGAGCGGCTTAAAGAGCTGGGCATGTTTAGCCTGCAGAAGAGAAGGCTAAAAGGAGGCATGTTGGTAATGTATAATAAATATGTGAGGGGAAGCCATAGGGAGGAGGGAGCAAACTTGTTTTCCGCTGCCCTGGAGACTAGGATGCAGAACTACAGGAAAGGAGATTCCACCTGAACATGAGGAAGAACTTTCCGATTCTGACAGCTGTTCAACAGTGGAACTCTCTGCCCCAGAGTGTGGTGGAGGCTCCTTCTTTGGAGGCTTTTAAGCAGAGGCAGGATGGCCATCTTTTGGGGGTGCTTTGAATGCAATTTTCCTGCTTCTTGGCAAAGGGTTGAACTGGATGCTCCACAAGGTCTCTATGATTCTTTGATTCCAGAGAAAGTAGTTAGCCCTCCATATTTGTAGGTTTAATTTTTGCAAATTTGATTATTTGTTAATTTGTTTCATATTTTCTTGCTTGGAATCTCTCGTATCACCAAGACTTATCTATGGTTAACTTCCACCTATTCTATGGCCAGCATGATTCTGTGATCATCAGAATTCAGTGATCAATGTCTAGTAGACATGGAGAACCTAGAAATTGCCAGAGAGGTGTTTTCTCAGGTTCATTTTTTAATCCACAATTTTTCTGCTTTTGCTGATGATTCTGTGACCCTAGTCCTCATGAAAATGGAAGGGCTACTGTATTGACTAATACAGCCTCTTGGGTTGATGGAACATGCAATAGGCTCTTTGTTCAGACATCCTTTGACCATTTGTAGAAAGCTGATTCCAAAATAAAATTTGAGGCCAGGTGATATTTTATTCAAATAGGAGTCATTTTGAAAAAGACCGGAATGCAAGGACTGTCAAGAAACTTACTAAAAAACCAATTTAAGGAAAGCACATTGATTGTTATGCAAGCAAATTGTTCTGTGTTGAAATGCTGTGATATCTTACACATATACATGCACACTCATCCTGAATAGTGGATATACTAGAATATAAGTATTAAAGAGGAATCAGAAAATACTTTGAAAACTGTTGGGGCATCCTGACTTGATCAACAAAACAGACCCTAATGTGGCTGTACATATGTGAGTGGGAGGACACAAGTTCCCTCTGCCTGTTTTTTTTCTTGTTGATTTTTTAAATATTAAATGCTGCTTGTCCTTGTGAGAATACAGCACATGACTGACAAGTGCTTGATATTCATCATAGTTCTGGCTTGCCAGGAAATTGAATTAGTCACTGAGCATTTGAAATGTACCCAGCATTTAATTTCTCTTCTGCTATTATCCTTGATAAGGATTCAGAGGCAGAAAGGCAGTCATTAAGCTGTGAAACTGTAGTAAACCTGAGACTCACATGGTTATGTTGCTTGGAAATAGCTCTAATCCACAAATACCCCTCAGTAACAGGGAAAACATGATCCTTACTGCACATGTTAGTGATTCCTTGGTATAGTGAATATAAATAAATTTAAGCCGGGACTGAGTAAGTGCAGTTGTTTTTTCAGAGTGTGCTCATCTCTATAGACTTGTTGTTGTTGGTATGTCTGTATGCCAACAACTCATCTTCAATTTACAGCAATCCTAGGAATTAAAGGCCTCCAAGAAATCTCAATGTTTACAGACCTGCTTACTTCTCATGTGTTAAAGGCTTCTTTGATGGAGTCTGTCCACCTATAACATTGTGTTCTTCCTTTCCTCCTGCCTTCCATACTACTTCATTATCATCTTTTCCAATTAATCATGTCATGCCATGATGTGCCCAAAGTATGATACCTTCAGTTTAGCCATTTTGGCTACTGGTGAAAGTTCAGACTTTATTTGTTCTTGAACCCATTTATTTATGTGGGGTTTCTTTTCTTTTTCTTTTTTTACAAACACACTCTCCAATCATCACATTTCAAAGAAGGTGATCTTCCTCTCATCTTTCTCTACAATCCAGCTTTCACACCCATCCACAGAATTGGATCCATAGATAATTCTGACTTTGGTATTCAACTATATATCTCTATAGTAGAAAAATTATCTAGTTGCTTCATATTGCTTTTCTAAATCATATATATATATATATATATATATATATATATATATATATATATGCATGCCTGTAGAATATGTATTTAAGGTATAGTTTGCAGTGCACAATATTCTCTGCTATGAGTGGTGCAAGTAGATTCCACAAAAGAACCACTTGCACTTTATCAAGGCTAACACAAGACAATTCTGCTGTCTGAGGAAAAGATTGGAACTGTTTCCCCATGCATTCATTTCATGGTAGAAAAACCAACAGCCTAGTTGGAGTATGTGGAAAAGCTATTTCTTTGCTAGTGGGATACTTCTTTTTTTAGGTAGAACCTGATTGCTGCCCATCCTGGCACTGGAGATGTATCTAGACACACAGCCCCTTTATTGCAGGAGTTATTGCAATAAAAATGGGGCTGTCCAGGTGACATCATGGACAAACCCTGGTTTGTGGCCAATTAATTTGATAGTGGGTTTATTCCACGCCGTCTTCTGCAGTCCAGACAATATTCCCACATTTTTTGGGGCTAAATTTGCCTAGAAAACTGTGAGACTACCATCTGCCTCCCCAAAAGCGCCAAACATCCCTTTAAAAAACAAAAGTATTTACCTGGCCTCCATTAGAGGGCTGCTGGAGTTCTCCTGGCACACCTTTTCTATGTGCTAGGGGAACTCCGGCAGCCTTCTAATGGAGGCTGGGTAAGTACTTTTGTTTTTCAAAGGACTTTTGGGGAGGGGATTAGAGTGTCCGGATGTTATTCTGGGAAGTCCCGGAAGAACATCTGGACACCCACTCCAGAAAGCATGTGCTTTCTGGGGTGTGTGTAGATTGGCCCTTGGGAAAATCCGCATTTTTAAAATGTGGATGCTCCTGGGATAACGGCTTGTCTGAAAGAGCCCTGGGATTCTCGGAGCTGATATCCAAAGAACTAACTCTTCTGAGTAAATGTTTTGTTCAGAAAAAGTACCTACCCTATTGCACAGCATAATGGTTGAGATATGAGCAGGGCAGAGATAACATCTTTGGTTGAGCACATACTTTGCTTGCAACAAGCAAGCTCCTTGTTCTGGTAAAAGATTAGCCACTGGATTCATAGCTAAAAATTCCTTCTTGATTTTTACAACATTTCAACCCAGCTGCACTAGGCTTCTCAGGAATCATACAGGTATTGGACACTATTTCTGCCAGAACTCTGGCAGCAGGAATGCTGCCATACAGCTAGAGCAGCTGCACAAAAAGCATCTGTAAAATCAAACATGAATTAGACTCCCCTGTATTTATTACATATTATTACATATACTTCTATCCCGCCCTTCTCCCCACAAGGGGGGAGATTCTGTAGCAATGGATCCAACAGACATGGATGGAGCATCTACCATCCTTCAAGGTAATCTATTTCACAGTTGAACAGCTCTTACGGTAAAGGTAGTCTTCTCAATATTTAGGTAGAATCTGTTTTCTTGTATTTTAATCCTCTGGTTTGTGTTCTAGTCTCTAAAGCAGCAGAAAACAAGCTTGCTTCATCTTGTACCAGGGCATGATTTCAATTATTTAAACATGGAAATCATGTCACCTCTCAATCTTTATTCCTCCAAGTTAAACATACTCAGCTCCTTCATTTGCTCTCATAAGACTTGACATCTAGACCTTTTCAAGTTTTAAGTCACCCTCCTATGAGCCTATTCTACCTTGTCAATATCCATCTTGAACTGTGGGTCCCATAACTGGACACAATACATCTGGTCAGGGCCGTAGCCAGGATTTTGTTTCGGAGGGGGCTGAGTTTGGTTCGGGGGGGGGGGGGCTGAGACTGGGTGGAAGAGGGTCTACCCTAGCAAATCTTTTGTATTGTTATCCCAATAACCCCATTAATGTGGGATATAATGAGCATGGTGATCAGATCATGATATGAATAAACATAACAGTTTAAATAATGTACCAGTAAGGCCTTTTCGTGGACCACCCTGAGAATTTCGGGGGGCTGAAGCCCCTTAGCCCCCCCCCGGCTACATGCCTGCATCTGGTGATATCTGACCAAAGCAGAAACGACTGGCGTTATTAACGCCCTAAATCTGGACATTACATCTTGTTTGATGTAGGCTGGCATTGCATTGACTTTAGGTACTATACACATATATGCAAAATTAACAATGTCAAAATTGCTCTTGAACATGAAATCTAAGAGTTATCACTTGATAGTGGACTTTTCTTTTAGAAAGTCTCAGGTTCTTTTCTGGCATCCCCAGTTGTAAGAAAGATGTGAGATCCAGAGTTGCAAATACTTTTGGGGACCACTGTTGCCAGGAACCACCAACTGACATGACACCTGGTTCGTGAATTCTAGGAGCTATAATTCCCCCCCCCCCCCACACACACACACA
The DNA here is from genome assembly GCA_030556195.1 of Anolis apletophallus. Taxonomy (NCBI): domain Eukaryota; kingdom Metazoa; phylum Chordata; class Lepidosauria; order Squamata; family Anolidae; genus Anolis; species Anolis apletophallus. The sequence continues at coordinate 115,504,226 of JARBWK010000007.1, forward strand.
CACACACAAAACTTTTCCAAGTTTTGCAGAGAAAATATTACTGAGTTGAATGGACAAAACTGTCAGATCAGGTAAAAGGCAGCTTCTTCTGTTTTCTGCCCTCTGCCACTTGAACCATTATGTCAATGTAACATCCTGCAATTTGAGTACACTTTTATGATAGCAATTTCTAATCCCATGACAAATTACTCCAATTTATGATTCAAGGTGGACTGCTGCTGAAATGTGACTCCTTTCACAGGAACAAAAAGTAATTCTCTATTAGATCTTCTCACATAGTTATGGTTGCCAGGGAACATCACACTGTATTAGGAAGGTAGTATTTCACTACTGCTGAAAAGCCATTGCTTCTGGTGTACCTTTGGTTTTCCAATTCATCTATAAAGTAGTCCATAATTCATTTCCAGGCATAGATACAGTTTCTAAGACTAGTGTTTGATGAAAAAACCTCAACCAATTTACAATCATGCCAACAGAGATTATTTTGATTCTTAACATCTAACCCATTTCCCTCAACGTCTATTTTAAAATGTGTAGAGATGGATTTGTGATATTCTATGCTGAGCCACATTTATTGCTATCTTGTTTCTTTTTTGTGACCTTTTGCTGAATATGGGAGTTATGAGAACCAAGTATGTTTGGACTTCTTAAGGACTGGTGGGAGTGGCGTGTTCTCAAAGTTCTAGTCCAAAATCATAACTTTTCAGAAGTTGCCTCTGGTTTTCTGATGATACTGGACAATAGTTTCCATCAAATAATGAGGAATTGTGATGATGATCATGATGATCATGATCATCTTTATTTATACCCCACCACAATCTCCCCAAAGAGGTTCAGTATGGCCATGTATATCTGGAGCATATGTTCCAACATTTCACAGATGAGCATATGTAGCCAAGCAACACCAGAACCTGTTCAAGATATTAGAAGTTATTAATGAGAAATGACATTCAGATTAAGAGATAATGCAGTAGTTAGCTTTTGCCTGAACCTACTGGGAATTGTAACACTATATCCCTCTCCTCTCCTGTTGAACTGAGACCAGAGAGATCCAGGTTCAAGTCCCTAGCAAGCCATGAGTCTCATTGGATGACTTTCGGCTGAGGTGAAAAATGTGCAGACTTATTTTTATTTATTTATTTATTATTTCGACTTATATATCACCCTTCCCGAAATGGCTCAGGGTGGTTCACAGCAATGAACAACAAAACACAACATACTTGAAAACATAATAAAAACAGATTAAGACCAGAGTAGGGGTTACAGCTTAGAGATTGAACGCCTGACGGAACAGGTTGGTCTTACAGGCCCTCCGAAAAGCCTGTAGATCAGTTATTGCTTGTGCCTCCTCCGGGAGGGCATTCCAAAGGTAAACCCTGCTACAGAAAAAGTGCGCTGCCACGTCGATGACAAGCGGCAGATCTTAAGTGATGGAACCTCTAGTAGGTTTTGATCCATGGACCGTAGCGGTCTCTGGGGAACATGCGGGGAAAGGTGGTCCTTCAGATACACTGGCCCCAGACCATGCAAGGCCTTAAAGGTTAGCACCAGCACGTTGAAGGCAATCCAGTGCTCGATAGGGAGCCAGTGCAAGTGCTGTAGGATTGGTGTGACGTGGCACAATAGTGTCACTCCAGCCAGCAGTCGAGCTGCAGCGTTTTGCACCATCTTCAGTTTCCGGATTACCAACAAAGGAAGGCCAATGTAAAGGGTGTTACAGTAGTCCAGTCTCGAGATGACAGTGGCCTGGATTACCGTGGCCAGGTCGTCACTGGAAAGGTAGGGCACCAGCCGCCTTGCCTGGCGCAGGTGGAAAAACGCTGCTCTGCTCATGGTGGAGACCTGAGCCTCCATCGTCAGCAGAGGGTCCAGATGTTGCACTGCTTCTCCTAGCAGAACTAGCCAAAACGGCTTATGGTGAGAAATGATTGGAACTACAGCCCAATAACATCTGGTAAACATCATGATTCTCACTCTTGCCTTATGCTCTTCACTCTTTCTCAGCTTAATCTATCTCCCAAGGCTGTTAAGTACACCAACTTGAGTAAAACTGGAAGACAATAAGATGTGAATGAAAGAAATGTCAAAAAGGGCTAAATAGAGTTGAAGATGCCAACTCATAAATCATTTGCCATGTGCATTCTTTAATATACTCAAACATTTAAATAGGCCTATATGTTCCTACAGCCAATTCTGTAGGAACCAGTAAGGATCTAAATTGTGCAATGTATGCAAATATCTCCATGCTCCACAAGATATTCCAAAGCAGGATTCATCATAGTTTGTTGTCACTGATTTTGATGCTAGAACTGAACTTGGAGTAGTTATTAAAGGAGAACTAATAGTCATATACACTCCTACAATGTGTCACAGCAGCTTGATCTATTTTAAAAGTCTGAACTTCAATTAAAAACTTGATTCTTGATGATTTCTAACAGCAGTAAATGAACATAGTTTTAGCTAGTCAGTAAGTAACTGGACTTCTGGGGAAGTCAAATATGTATCTAGAGCAGTGTTTCTCAACCTGGGAGTTGGGACCCCTGGAGGGGTCGGGTGGGGGTTTCGGAGGGATCACCAAAGACCATCAGAAAACATATATTTCTGATGGCCTTAGGAACCCCTTTGGCAGAGAAGGCTGAAGATCTTTATGCGTGTCCTTCTCTTCCTTCTTGGAAACAGATGGCAAATCCTCCCAGCAAAAGCCCTCCTTCGCTGTCATTGGCGGGCCTCTCAGCCAAGGAAAAGGCTGTTTCTAAGACTCCAAGCAGGGAGGAAAGAGCAGGCATGCTTGGCGTATGGCAGCGAGGGAGAGCATGTGAGGTTGGAAGAAAGCTCACACCAGTGAGTCCCTTAAGACATGGAGGTTCTGTGTGGGAAGTTTGGCCCAATTGTACCTTTGGTGGGATTCAGAATGCTCTTTGATTGTAGGTGAACTATAAATCCCAGCAACTACAACTCCCAAATGCCAAGGTCTATTTTCCTCAAATTCCACCAGTGTTCACATTTGGGCATATTGAGTATTCATGCCAAGTTTGGTCCAGATCTAGCATTGTTTGAGTCCATAGTGAACTACAATTCCAAAACTCAAGGTCAATGTCCACCAAACCCTTTTCTGTTGGTTGTGGGAGTTCTGTGTACCAAGTTTAGTACAATTCCATTGTTGGTGGCATTAACAAAGCTCTTTGATTTTAGATGAACTGTAAATCCCAGCAAAAGGAACTCCCAAATGACAAAATCAATCTCCCCCAACCCCACCAGTATTCAAATTTGGGTGTATTGGGTATTTGTGCCAAATTTGGTCCAGTGAATGAAAATACATCCTGCATATCATATATTTACATTATGTTTCATAACAGTAGCAAAATTACAGTTCTAAAGTAGCAACAAAAATAATTTTATGATTGGGGGTCACCACAACATGAAGAACTGTATTAAGGAGTTGCGGCATTAAGAAGGTTGAGAAACACTGATCTAGAGCTATGCAAGAGGAAACACGAGGAGGACTTTAAATGGCAAAAAGAGTCAATGGGAAGGGAGACAAGCACACTTTTTCTCACACTGCTTCTCCATTCAGAAATACATCCTTCCCAATATACTTAATTTTTTTTTAAAAAAAACTAGGCTCCAGTTTTTCCACAGACATTCCACAGACATATACTGTAAACCCTATTTTCCTAGTTTCCAACAGACCTCAGAACCTGTGAGGATACCTGGCATGGATGAAGGCGAAACATCAGGATAGAATGCTTCTGAAACATGGCCATACAGCCCGGAAAAATCACAGCCACCCCCCCCCCCAAATTGTATACCATTCTTAACTATTAAAACAGGGTAATGTGCTATCATGATTTGGACTTCAGAAATTAAATCTACTGAAGGATTAAACAAGTTGTTCAAGATTGGCTTTCATGTAATGGTATTTTCTTTATTTTTTTAGGTTGTTCTGGTGAGTGGACATCTGGACAGCTGGGATGTGGGCCAAGGAGCCATGGATGATGGTGGTGGAGCATTTATATCATGGGAAGCATTATCGCTCATTAAGGACCTGGGTAAACATTTACCTTCAAATGATATAACTAACAAGGAATGATATTGCTTCTTTTAAAATGGGTTTTGGAAAGTAATAAATGGTATGATTACTTTGCCCAATCCCTGGCCACTTGCAATGAAATTATTTCTCTGAATCTTCTTCTAATGTAGCTCTTTCTGTAGGAACATTGTAGTGCTGTTTGTACCACTCTCTTGGGGTGTCTAGTGCTACCTTTTAAAATGAATATTGCAAGTACAATTACAAACTTTGTAAAGATTTGCATTTTCTCAAAAGATTTGAACAGGAACAATGACTATTTCTTAGCAGTATATCCTAAGCTGTGCATTAAGTTTCTTAAGTTTGTTTTAAGAAACACAGCCACATCCGTCTTCGACCAAATGGAGGTCATATCTGTTTTTTCTCCATTGTTGCTTTCTGTATTAGTGAGTCAATTTTCCCCAGTATAACACACCCCATAAGCTAAATGTGTGTCATTGGGTGGGATTTTTGAAACTCTCCAGTTCCTGTTGAAAGAAACTTCCAATTTTGCCTATCATTGGCTCTTTTGGCTGGGGCTGCTGGTTGTTGCAATATAGCAATGTTGGGAAGACTGCACAATTCCTACCCGTGCGAAGTTGAATAGTCAATCTATTGTCCCTTGGCCTTAAAATGAAATAGGTTGATTCACTATTTTCCAGATAACTCACAATTGTGCAGTTTGGCGGGGAGTTATTTACTGTGGTTTCACTTATTAGTGGGCAGTGGCTTTCATGCCAGTAAAACAGTGAACCTATTGGAGTCCCCAGTGGCACAATAGGTTAAACCCTTGTGCTGGCAAGATTGATGACCTGCGGTTTGAATCCGGGGAGAGTGGGTTGAGCACCCTCTGTCAGCTCCAGCTCCCCATGTGGAGACATGAATAAACCTCCCACAAGGATAGTAAAAAACACCAAACATGCAGACGTCCCCTGGGCAACGTCCTTGCAGTCGGCCAATTTTCTCACACCACAACTTACTTGCAGTTTCCTAAGTCACCTCTTGACATGAAAAATGTGAATTTACTCTTGGGCATAGACTACAGCACCTTGGACAGTTCAGACTGAATTAGGATAGAATCATAATTCTGCGGAAATACAGGCAGCAGTCAGAACTGGTCACAGTTAAAGGTGGCAGGTTCTGGTTGTCAGAAGAGTAGCTGTGTGCTCCCCCTTCCCCAGAAAGAAATTGAAATTCAGTGGTCTGAAAACAAAATCACTTGGGTCCAAGCTCAGTTTCAGCTGCCTGGAGAGCGCTACTTCCTGTTATTAGCATGAACCTATGGCTGACAGACTACTTTAGCAGATGCACAAAAGTGCTTTGAAAAGAAGATATCTGTATCTTCAGTCCAAGGTGCTTTGAGGTCTCTGCAGTGTAAATGAGTCAATGTTAAGAGCGAACATTAATGGGGATTCACAATTAATCCTGATTACTGGAGTCAGAATACAATGCCTAATCTGAATATGTGCTGGAGCATTAAATATGAAGACTAATCAATTGATGGAATGCCACATTTCAATTCAATGAACATTAAAGCAGGATATAATTTATTTCCATAACAAATTAAACATTCAAGAAATGCAGTCAAATTTGTCAACATTTCCAGGCTCAAATTATCTACTACTGTTCTTGTAACTATTGAGTTGTATACAGCCCTAGGGGCATGGATATGTTACTTTTTGTACTGCAGGTTCCAGGCTTTCTCAGTGCTGTATGGAAAGCTCTGGAAACAGTCATCACCTAAAATAACTTTTCCAGGCTTATGTCCAAGGAAATTGCACTGCTCCTACACTATTTTTTCACGACTACTAGTACTGTACTAGAAATAATCTGCTAGAGCAGATGAAGTGTGGGCGTGTTTATTTTTTTAAAGCATGCTGCTTCACAATACCTGTAGGTTTAACAGCTTTAAATTCATAAAATCTGGTTCTGTATTGCTCATCATATTTTTAGTATGCCTTTTATTCGGCATGCATCCATTAATATGGCCAAAAATAAATGAGGAATAGGAACCATGTAACCACAGGGTATCTGTGGCTCTTGGGGGATTCAGTCCAGACTTTAGAACCCACTCTACCACTGGAAGACACATTACACCAGGGAAAAGGTCCCAACAAATCTGAGATACCTTCTGAACCTCCCCACAAACTACAAGACAATTCAAATAGGCACCCATGACATACACAAAGTGGTAGCTGTCATATACACTGCAGCTATCCTGACATAAAAGCCAAAAAATGAAGTGGTTTGTTCTTTGTTCTTGAGATTGTTTCCAGCCCTAGATGAAATAATTGTGAAAGAGGTAATGGAGTTACTCTTGCATGGACAACCCTTATAGGCAACTGTTTTCACCACTGAATTCTTCACATGCAATTGCTACGTATGTTCTAACTTGCTTGCCAAATTACAAACTCTTCTTCATGTAAATTATTTTGGCTTCTGCACTCCTATGTGCCAGCCATATATTTGTTTATAATTTAAACTGGGTTTTATAGCACTTGAAGAAATACTGCCTGAACAGTGGTGTTACCAATAGCTGGGAGTTTGGTTTGGACCACATCCCTAATTGAAGTGTTCAAATTCATTCTTCCTCTGAGTATTATATAGGTTGGAATGCATTTATCCTTTTGTTTTAGTGCTCCTCTGAATCTTCTAATACAATTCTTGCCTTTAAAAATGCACATATAAAACAAGTGTCTTTTAAAGGTAAAATGTGTATGAAAATAGTCAGATCCCCAAAATCAACTTCTGAGACATGGAGAATGAAGCAGTAATTGTGACAGGATTTTTGAGTGTTCATATGAAAAGCCTTGTTGCTGCAGTCATCCATAGAGCAGTAGTTTCCAACCTGTGGGTCCTCATGTGCTTTGGCCTACAACTACCAGAAATCCCAGCCAGCCTACAACTCCCAGGATTTCTGGGAGTTGAAAGCCAAAACATCCGGGGACCCACAGGTTGAGAACCACTGCCATAGAGAAATAAATTATTTCAAAGAGGAGTAGATATACTGACCTCCTAGACCTCCTAAATCCATTTGTTTATGCAAAAATATGATCAGGCTCCCAGGAATACACTTTTTATATGCATCAGCTATGTTCAGACATAGACGAACTCATGAATGTTGGTGATAATGGTGGTATCCCTAAAGCTAAGGAATTGTATGGATGGCCAGCCCAGATTTCAGTAAAGTGCTTTCATTTCTTAGGAAGAATATGGTTATCATTCCTGAAAGGATCTGAAAAAGCCCCAGAATGTGTCCACATTACTTAATTATAATGGTTTGATGCTATTTTATTTGTTGTGTCCCCATTTGATGGAATCCCAGAGTTTGTAGGCTGGTAAGGCATAGAGCTTGCTAGCATATTTCCCTAAACTGGAGCATTATAACTCTTTGGTAAAGAATGTTAAGTCCTTCATAAAACTAAAAAAAACCCAAACAAACATAGGATTTCGTAGGATGGTTCCATGGCTATTCATGCTGTATCCAAAGAACCATATTGGACTGGGATCACTCTACATTCAAAGAATTCTGCTGCTATCGTTTTGCCATATCGTTTTCTCACAGGCCATGTGCCACATAAGGCAAAAGATTTGTCTTGATGCACAAGAGGAGCCATCCTGTGCATTTTGGAAGGATTATATGAGAATGAGGTCCAGCAGCAAATAACCGAAAATGTGTGCAGTTACTGTGTGAGTTCATTTTCCTTGCCCTTGGATACAGAGGCTGGATGGAAAGTACAAAAGATGCCAGTCTTCCTTCTGTGACTCAAGCCAGCGGAAGGCCCCTTTACCTTCATTCCAGCCCCATGATTTGGTCTGCTTCAATCCAGGTGCATGTTCCTTTGACTACCCTCTGCTTGACCACCTTCTCTTTGAGGTGTTGCAGGGGTGGTCCAAAGAAAGCATCCTTTGAATTTGAGGCCCATTGCTGACAAGCCCTTAATTATTAGGCTCATGGTGTCCTTGGCCAAAGTAGGGGAGATTGGTGATGCCAACGCTATGGTGGGCACGTCCCTAAAGGGCAAAGCAGATGTCCTTTGCTGAGGCCCACCTTGGAGGGTCCTGCAAATATATGTGAGGCTCATTGAACCCAAGTCATGTGCTCTTTTATATTGACATTGTTTGCTTGTGGAACAAGATTTCTCCCTGAACTAAAACTGGCCACAGGCCTGGTTTCTTTCTCAGCCAAGCAGACACCTGTGTGATGAGTGAGTTCTTTTGGAAATAGCAGTGCATGAATGCTGTCTGCGCAAAAACTCAGCCGTGCTGGGTTTTTCTTTTAATTTTTACTCAAGCCACATTCCTCATATTGCTTACAGACTTGGCCAAATGGGTGTTCCCATTCCCTTTTTACCACCCTTGCTTTCAGGGGAGATCAGAAGAAACCAGTCACCGAATCTGGGCTGCAGTTCCAATTCCTTAATTATAGAGATGGGATCTTTATTTCAAGGGTGACAGTTCAGAAGATTAATAGTTGCTGGACAGATAATATGTATCTCCAGAGGCCACTTTCTTGGCAACTAGGTCAGGGTAGAATATCCAAACATATCACAGTGCATCTTTAGTTTAACATCTACAACACAGTTATAGGAGGGAAGTGGTGCTTATAAATGTAGAGTCTCTCTCTCTCTCTCTCTCTCTCTCTCTCTCTCTCTCTCTCTCTCTCTCTCTCCTTGATGGTTTATACTTCTATAATTTCCCTTTCTTGTCTTCTGATGTGAATATATTTCTCTTTACTATTTCTGCCAAGAAAGCTAGATGATAACTTTGCATCAAATCTCCTCCATTCCCAGCTAGTGTTATAGCCCCAATGCTGCCCGGGATTGGGGCTATAACCTAATTCTGATTAAAAATTTAAAAGATCTTCCTGATAGTAAAAGCTGGTCAATAGCTTAGAAGATAATCTCAGACAGTTGTGGTGAACCCCTTTTCACTGGATGTTTTTAACTCTATCTCCATGACCGCATCTTCTCTTATGAACCGCACAAGCTCTAAGATTTGCTGAGGAGGTCCTCGTCTCACTCCCACCACCATCACAAGCACAGTTGGTGGGGACAAGGGAGAAGGCTTTCTTGGTGGTGGCTCCTCAACTTTGAAAATCCCTCCCAAGGGAGATTGGGCAAGCCCCTACATTGTCTTCCTTTTGCAAGGATTTGAAAACCTGGATGTTTCATCTTGCATTTGAGAATGCCTAGACCCTAGTTATAAATGGCCAGTCCCTAGATTCCTTAATAATTTTGTTCTCTCCATTTCATCCAGTACCTGGTCCTACAATATGCTGCTTGCACTATCCCATGCCCAGTCCTTTTATAGCCTGATCACACCCATTGTACAACTGGCAATTGGTTTTGTTGAGTATTGTTTTGATTGAATTTTAACGACAACTCTTTTTTTTATTGAATTGTGCTTTTATTTGGATTGTTCTATCTAATTATGTTTTCATTTTAATTATATGGAGCCCCTTGTGGCACAATGGGTTAAACCTTTGTTCTGGCAGGACTGGTCGACCGACAGGTTGGTGGTCCGAATCCAGGGAGCAGGGTAAGCTCTCGTCTGTCGAGCTCTAGCTTCTCATGCGGGGACATGAGAGAAGCCTCCCACAGGATGGTAAAACATCAATCATCCGGGCAAACCCTGGGCAACGTCCTTGCAGATGGTCAATTCTTGCACACCAGAAGCAACTTGCAGTTTCACAAGTTGCATCTAACGCGAAAAAAATGTGTTTCTGCTTGGATTGACTGCTTTATGTTTGTGGGCATTTTGTCCCATATGTAAGCCACCGCAAGTTCCTTCAGGGAGATGGTGGTGGGGTATAAGATTATTATTATTATTGTTATTAAAGCAGAAATTGGATGGCCAGGGATGCTCTAACTGTGGGTTTCTGTATTAATAGGTGGTTAGGCTGAATTATCTGTTGGGGTTCCTTACAAAGGATTCTACATTTCTTTCTGAGTAGAGAAAAAGCATTTGGTTCCAAAGGAATACAACTTCTGCACAGCTGTATACATCTTTTGGGGGGGGGGGTTAAACAGTAAAAGATAAATCAGCGGGGGGCACCCAAATTTGCATCTTCTATCCGAATTCTGCCCAAATTTACAGCTTCTTGAAGCTGATTTTTTAAAGAAGTCACAGAAAAGTGACACATGAATATATATCACAAGAAGCTTGTCTCCAGAGCCTATCTGGAATTGTTCCATGAAAATGTAAACCAATAGGTGTCTCCTGCGGTATTAAGGAATTAGTTACCTTGGCATTGGTGCTTCCTAGCAGAAGGGAGAATGAGAGAACAGTTTTATTCTTGGAAAAACAAAGAAAACCCAATGCACCTCATAAAAGCCATGGAATAGGCTCCTGCTGTTGTTTCCATAGCAACTCGTTGCATTATAAGGTGGCTCCTCTGACTGTAAAGGTGTTGATTCAGAGTCCGGCAACCCCCCCCCCCCCCCAAGTGTTCTGGCCAACTTGAATCCACTAATTTGTGACCAAGTTCATGCAATTCCACCCATGGAAATTGTAGTAACACTGGTGCCCTATAACATATTCCTGTGGTAAGAATCCTTGAGGATTTTGTGTGTCCCACCTTTATAATTTTCTGAAATGTGGATCAGAATGCAATCATCCTTTAGGTCTAAACCAAATTGTTAGTCCAACTTGAGTAGACCTTTGTACTATATGGGCTAGCATATAATGGATACGTTGAGGGCTATTCCATGGGGTGGGGGATAGGAAGCACCAGTACCACTTGAAGGGGCTGGTTGCCCCAACCATCACCATTTTCCCAGTTCATGTACTTCTTTTCAGTGTCCGAAAACATCTACTCTCCCATAAAATACCTTTCTTTTATATCATGCTCTCAAGAGACACAAATAAAGTAGAATTTGTTAAAAGTAACATGTCTGGTTTACTCGCAACCTTCATATCTGAGTCCCCTTCAGGGTTGAGAAGGGTGGCATATAAAAATAGTAAATAAATAAATAAATGTATTCAGCATACAGGTACATAACTTGTTAATCCAGTAACAGATGGATTTGAAGTGGTTTCTCTGTGCAGATAACACAGGGCATCTTTCTTACAATCAACAGCAGGCAAGCGTTGGTCTGAGAAGTCCCAAAGTCTAATGGGATCTGTCCTCTAAAATGGAGTCTGAGTTCTGAGCAGTCTCAGATCTGATCATGTGGTCTGCAGCCCCTCCCACAATCTCAAGAAACATAGAATAAATGGAAAGCTGCCTACCAAAACATACATATACAATACAATAAGCAAACAGAATCATATACAAAACTAGTGGAGGCTTGAAGAAGGTTTCTATTTCTAATAATGAATAGGTTAACCCACTATTTTAGAGTCAATTTTTTATTTAAAAAAATATACACTTGATTATATATAGTGAGTATTGATTTGCAGTGATTCAGCAGATTCAGCAGATTCAAAACCCACTAACATCCTCAGATTTTCCTTCATATTTAAATAAATTAAGAAGAGTTCCCAGACCTTTAAAAATATCTAAAGACTTTTCTTTAATTGTATTAGATAATTTGTCCATCTCTGCCATCTCAAAAATCTTCAATATTCATTCTTCTTTTGTTGGCAGACCCTTATTCTTCCATTTCTGAGCATAAAGCAATCTCATTGCCAGGACCAGATAATGTATCAAATTAAAGTTCAAGTCTTTGTTATTTTTCCCCTATTTGGCAGCCCCAATAGAAAACGTTCTGGCCCAAAGTTAACTTTATCTTAAATTATCCCTTGAATCCATTTCCAAAACTTTCAAAATGTTTCATACATGTCCTGTGCAAATTTGGTATCCTTTATATATCTTGGATAATTTGGTCCCAGCACAGTGTATTGACAGAAGCGAGGACCCTGCAGCAGGCCCTAGTAGATAGAAAGAGGCTCTCTCTCTCTCTCTCTCTCTCTCATTTTGGGATTTGTTATCATCTTGAATTGAAACCAGAGGCATATTGGCAACTGGTGCAATTCTCTGAACATTGGCATTATAAGCTGTCTATATGCCATTCCCGTCTACAATTAGGGTGACTTCACATACAGCAAGTCATGTTAGTTACCAGTGCAGGCAACTTCAGCCACATTCAGCCCTTTCTCTTGTGACTAGAAATGTACTTTATATACCAGTGGTTCCCAACCTGTGGGTCCCCAGATGTTTTGGTCTTCAACTCCCAGAAATCCTAACAGCTGGTATACGGACTGGGATTTCTGGGAGTTGTAGGCCAAAACACCTGGGGACCCACAGGTTCAGAACTACTGGTATATACTCATGTATAAGTTGAGGAGAGGGTTTGGGGCTGACATTATAGGTTTTGGTATAACCCCAGCATAAATCAAGGGTAATTTCACATCTCCAATTCCATATCAGAGGTATAGTTATCCCTGGCCCCACTGCCATTTCCCACCTAGGCATTCAAAAAGGCCAGAAGCAGAAAAAATAGAATGGATTAGCCATTTTTTTAGGTTCTCTCAGAATGGACTAAGCTCTCGTCTTTTGCCACTGAGGAGAGGTGGGTAAGAATTATTATTATGAGTTAAAACACAATAGTCACATTGAACCATAGATAAGTCAATGCATGTTCTACAGAGATCTTAGATCTAATCTCATTAGACCATGGCTTTTAAAATACCCGGGGCACAGTGAAAAATATTATTCCACCCTGCTGCTTTCGGACTCTAACACTACAATAACTTACAGTGTTGCTAAGTTCTGTGCTGCTGCACTTACAATTAGACGGAGGATGATTGACACCGTAAGGCAACACCCTGCTGGGAATGCAGTTAGAGCAACATGTTACAGCTGAAATGCTACTAGACTCGCAGTGTGCCCCACCCTTCCCCATTAGTGCCCCTCACCAGTGTTTTCGCCCTCTCTCATCAATCTCTCCCCTCCCCCTTTGGTTCCATACCTGTTACAATATACTGTCTTTTGAAATATATTTTTATATTGATTTCTAATCTAATTTTAAATAACTGCTTACTAGGGAGTTGTCCTTCCCTTTTCAGTGCGCTTGTGCCCGCTTTGTGCTGGTCAGTGACCGTAATAATGCTTTGTTGTTGTTGATAAGTCAACCCAGTTTTTTAGTTGATTGTTGACTAAAATTTCTAGACTTATACTTGTGTATATAGTGTAACTTTAGGACTAGATTACACATTCCCTTCACTGCAGATATAAGTATGCCCAATACATTTACAATGCAGATAATCAGATATGGCTTGATACAGAAGGGATGCAAAAATCCATTGAGTATTATGCTATGGCAGTATCATTATTTTTAATCTGTGTGTGTTTTAAATAGCACATACTAAATATTTAGCAAGTGCCATTTAGCCTGGGGCTGGAAGAGAAAATTATAAGCATGGTGTGCAGAACCAAACAGTACTTTGCTTGGAAAAGCACCAGAGAAAAATGACAACAGCAGGGTGAGGTCTGGTTCAAAGGCCAAAGCAAATTTTATGTTTCTGTCAGAAAGAGGGAGGAAACGAGGGAACATGACATTTTTTCTAGTCTGGAAAGCGCTCGTACTCTACCTATGGAATCTAAATAAATCTATGCCGAGAATGTGTAAGACAGCAATTTTTATAGAGAAAATGGATAACTTATTCAACGATGGTTGCAAACTTCTTTGCCCTGGGATTGGGTACAAAAGCTCAATCTAATACTGAAGCATTGCTAGTTTTGTTTTGCTTTAAATAAGGTAGTGCCTGATGGAAAAACCTTGGATCTGAAATTTTGACAAGCCACTGGCAGTCAGAATAGATACTAATTGACTAGATGTGTAAATAGTATGGCTGGATATATAAATCAGCTTCCTAAACTTGTAGCTCCCAGTACTCAGAGCAGAATCTTCTAATTGTCAGGCTAGTGACCCACAGTTTTTGTTATAACTTACGAGAAAGAAGATTCTACCTGAACATTAGGAAGAACTTCCTAACCATAAGAACTGTTCAACAATGGAACTTTCTGCCTCAGAGTGGTTTTAAACAGAAGCTGGATGGGCATCTGTTGCAGTTGCTTTGATTGTGCTTTTCCTGCATAGCAGTTGAACCGGATGCCTCATGTGATCTCTTCCAACTCTATGATTCTATAAGGGCCAGGGAATTCAGCCACATTGGACAGTCTTCTGTAAAGGTGTCCTTGAATTGAAGGGCTTTCTAGCCCAACTCCAGATTAAGCTAAATACTAGCCCTAAGAAAGGATAAGAGAAACTTCAAAGCGCTATATGAACCTCTGCACAACAAAATAAGCAGGTAGTATCTGGCATTTTTCATGGCATTTTCTTTTCATGGCATTAGTGTTCTGCTCATCTTTGTGGAGATGTTGTAATAAGATTAAAATAAATATAGCCATTGTGTCTAGATATGAATTCATACATGTTGCCAAGGCTTGTTACAGAAGGGAAGAGTACAACAAGAAGATCAACTTCATTGGCTTCTTGGATTCTGAGCATTACTTCTGTCACATACTACCCATGGCCACCAATCCTGTGCATGTTAAAATTGATAGTGGAACATCCTCCCTTCAGGGTATTCCAGTCTTCATAGCACTCCATTGGGTTGTCCAGTCTAGCCCCTTAATAGTTAACTGGACTCTATTAACTGCATGCCAAAAAAATAGTTGGAACTGTACCAATTTGATAGGAATAGTCCCCATTAATGCTCTGGTTTCTCCGTTTTTCAGCTGCTTTTAAAGGTCCAAATGCATCTTACTTCAGCTGCTGGAAACTGAGTTCAAAGTGTAAAAGTTGCAATTAATTGACTGCAGAGAGAGAAGGGACAGAATGTTGCCTTCCTAGTAGTCTGGAACAAAGCAGATTGCTACAACCTGCCCTCATAAATTTGTCCTTTCTTTTTGATAACTTTTAGCCTCTTTGACCTCATTCTGAAGTTGCTTGGCCTAACATGTCCCAGTTTTCATCTGTCAAATTTTGAAGTGTGTGTGTATAGGCACTGCAGTCTCCAAGTTACAAACAATATAGGTTATGTTGGTTTGTTCTTAAGTTTAATTTGTATCTAAATAGGAACAGGTACATTTTTAGTGTACCTCCAGCTTTGGATAGCATCGGGAAAGGTTAGCACCCCTGTGGTGTTTGTTTTGCTGTCTGTGCCCCTGTTCAGAGGATTTCACCTCACTTTCTGTCCCTATGATATCTGGAATTTGAAAAATCTAGCTTGTGAAAACAAGGATTGGTGCTAAAACTTCAGTGGAGACTTCTTTTCCTCATAATAACACATTCAGGTGTGAATTTTCCCTCCTAGGGACAGATTTCTCCCACTTCCTGTTGCCTCACCCCTGTTCTGAACTATAAGTCATGTGTAAGTTAGATGTTTGTAACTCAGAGACTGCTCGTATATGTATACACATGAACACACACACCCTTAGCAACATTGTTGATATAGATCCAGCCATCCAGTGCTGATCCCATTGCCAAAAATGGGAAGTCCATGGTAGGAATTTGTGATGGATGCTGATGGGAGACAGGAGCTCTGGCAGTTGCCCAAGGATACCAGCCCTGGTTCCCATCCCCATTCTCCACAGGGATCCCATAAACTGAACAAAAACATAATAAATTCTGAAAGCTGCCTGTAGGCTGCCAGTTGGCTGTCTCTGCTATAAACAGATAAGGGAAATGTACCAGGGAATAATGGCTATGAAGAATGGCTCTGCAGGCTCCATCTCTCCCTCAACCCAGCCCTATTGTAATAGCTGTAGTCTCTTTCATGGTAACCCCCCCCCCAAAAAAAAACCTACAGTACTCTTCCAGTATTCTTACCACAAGTGGAAACTTACTGCAAGCAGAGGAAAGAACCTCACCACATCTCAAAGAAGGGGAAATGTCAGACATTAGCACCAAAGTCATGACCATGTCCTGGGGTGATTGTGCTGGAAATAGTTTTGCACTTTTGTTGTTGATCTCTTGGAAACTTAGCAAGGAAGATTTAATAAACTTAGAAAGGTTTGCTTGGTTTGCAGTTCAAACTTTAAACTTGGTCTCCTGGAAAATAACAAACAAAAACAAAAAGGAAATTTCCACTTAAAAAGAGGAAATATAACATCCTATTGGCGTTGTTGGAATACTTCCCTTCTGATAAGAACAATTCAAATTTTGCAAATATTTTCATGAATTCAACAGAAAAAAACCCCAGAATGTGAACATGTTTAGTGTGAGGGGAAAGTGAAATAAAAGACATTAAAACATTGCATCCTTGTGTGCCTACGGCAGGGGTGGGCAATTACCGGCCCTCCAGGTCTTTTGGACTTTAACTCCCAGAAATCCTAACAGCTGGTAAACTGGCTAGGATTTCTGGGAGTTGAATTCCAAAACACTTGGAGGGCCGGTAATTGCCCACCCCTGGTCTACGGCATTGAAGGACTTTGTAGCAGACAGGTGCAGTAAGGTTTTCTCTGGGCTGAAAATAGTTTTAATGAAGTACAACTATTTGCACCAACTAGGTTTCCTCCTAAATGTCACAAAAACAACCCGAGACCTGAAAAAGTTGAATGCCGGAGAAAAGAAAATGAATAGTTTGACCCATGCTTATTTTATGGATATAAGCTATAAAAGAATAAATGATTACATTATGACCTGCACCGGGATATTTCAATTAACAACATCAGTAAGTTTTGTAAAATTATTGCTTAGAATAAATATGACTGGATGTTGAAGTCCTCACCAATTTTTAATTAATTTTCAGAGTTACAGATAAACAAAAACATAACTAAAACTAAAATGTAACATTGTCCTTTAACAGGCCTATTTTTTATTTTTATATTTTTGCTTTTGGTTATCTTTATGCTGATCCATCATTAAACATTAAAACCAAAACATTTTGGACATTTATCCAGTTTTACAAATTATTTCTGGAAATGTTTCGATCTGACATATGTGTTTGTACAAAAATTAATGTCAACTAGTTTCTTAAAATAATTATTTAAATCTGACCGTAATTTCAATTAGCCTCCCCAATTATTCAAGGACATAAATATGGAATACTCTGAAATCTTTCTTGTAGTAGAATAGGGAATAAAGCATTTGCCTGAACTAATACCATAACATGTTTGTAGTTAGGAAGACTGAACACTTCTGAGTATTTTGACACTTTCATCTAAGAATTGGGGTGTTCATTGTGAAAACAAAGAGAGTGTTTAACTCTTAGATTGTTGCACAAACTAGAATACCATGCATGAATTTGGTTTCTTATACAGGTTGAATATCTTTTAGTCAAAATACTTGTGCCAGATGTGTTTTGAAATTTTGGAGATTCCTGAAGACTTCTATTTGCATATACTTACATAATGAGATATCTTGGAGATGGGGACTCATGTCTAAGCATCAAGTTCACTTATGTTTCATATACACCTTATAAGCATAGCTTGACGGTAATTGTATACACAAACATCATTTGTGCTCATCAGGGATGCTGCAGCATTTCTGATTGGAGTTTTCGTGGAAATGTGAGAAGCTTTAACCTAGCATTTAGCAATTCTAGCTTGAGTCAGACAAATCCTGCTACAGAAATTGCCCTGTTGAAAACAATAGCACTTGGTGAAACAGCAACGGATCCAGAATCTCCAGTCCATTCCCATTGAGAGCAAATATCAGATGCCCTGGTTCATCAGTCTGCAGATAGATTGACAAACCTGCCCACTCAGAAACAGCTAATCTTCTTTTGGACATTTATCTTGTTAGAGAGTTCTTCCTACCACATTCTCCCATTGCTATTTTTCTTTTTGTCCTGAAATAGTGTAGCTATTACCTCAACATAGATTGCTCACCAATGTTCATCTAATCCCTGGCCAGTCTTATGTCTGTTGCTGTGTATTTCATACTTAATTGGCCCATTACTTTACTAAAGGGAAAATGTCTAACCCTGAATGTCTTGTGCTTCCCTCTTAACACATCTTTGTTCCCTTTATCTGCTGTGTTCTTTGTCAGAATTACTGTACCTTTGAAGTTGTAACCAAAGACTACTTCCTATCACCCTCAGCCTGCATCCTTTGAGTTCCCTCTTTCCTCCCAATGACCCTTTTCTTCCACATATTTTTTTATCACACAGAGAGAAAGTTTATCTTCTTTCCCCACAATATTGAAATCTTTCTCCTCTTTATGTATTTCTGATTCCCCAAATCAGATAATTATTTCACATCACACAGAAACCTCCACTGAGAAGCCTATTCAGAAGAGTGTAACCTCATCTAAAGTGGCCTTCCTCCATTTTTATCTTTCTATATTTCAGTGCATTTAAATGGCTGACTGAATGACGAATGTTCTAAAAATTAGGGATGTGAACATCTATAACATTTGATCTTATCAAGACTGGTTCAAATTGATGTCCATGATCACCTTGTGGGGGCTTTTTATATGAAAAGTTGGGTTTATATGAAAAGTTGAGTTTATATGAAAAGTTGGATACATGACTTGAAATAGACTCATTAAATGTGCACATTTCCAACCCATAAACTAAGGTCCTATCTACACTGATCATTTATTGGAATTTCCAAATAGCTATTTCAGTGGTTCTCAACCTGTGGGTCCCCAGATGTTTTGGCTTTCAACTCCCAAAACTCCTAACAGCTGGTGAACTGGCTGGGATTTATGGGAGTTGTAGGCCAAAATACCTGGGGACCCAGATGTTAAGAACCACTGTTCTAGGACCATCTGTGGATATCAAAATCTGTGGATATTTGGGTCCCATTATATAAAATGGTGTAATAAAATTGTGGGGTGTTTGTTTTGTGGATTTATAAAGACTATATTCAAATTGATGATGATTGAATCTGTGGATACAGAATCCGAAGTAATTTGATACTGGAAAGACCCAGGTCTTCCTGAAAAATCTGTGTCGAACCCAGTATGGACCCTGTTCTGGGACTTCTGAGGGGGCCATCCACACAGCAGATTTGTCACATGTTCATTTCTGCTGTAAAAATATATAAAACCTGATAAAATGTGTACAGATATAGCCAGAGAGAAGGGGAGTCCATGCTGCTGCTAGTGCTGTCGTAGGGTGACCAAGACTTAACCCTTTTATACCATTTCAGCCTGATGTCCTTAACAAGCTATAGATCCCCTTTTTATTTGGGGGAGGGGGGTTAGTGGTATTCGATAATCTCAGTCTAGTTTTCTATGTTTCTACATCTCTATTATCTTAATCATGTTATGCTTGGATCTAATTCCACACATGGCAAGAAATTAGTCTTTTGCCTCAATAATCAAGATCTGGATAGGGAGGCATGCTTCTGTTACCAGGTCCTCTTGAAGTAGATGGATTGTGTGTTGATATTGTGTTGTATCTCCACTAGGAAACCAGTAGCCACTCCACATGCAGCATTAAGTGGATCTGGGGCTATATTCCAAATTTTACTTTCTGGACCACCCAGAACTTGTAAAAAATTACTTTTTTATCCACGCCTTCCAGAATTGCCCAGTCAGGTGGTGCATTTGGGAGATTCCAATAAAGTAATTTTTACAAGCACTGATCTGAACCTACATGTACATTTTTGGATTGTAGAAAAAGTTAGATTAAAATGCTTAAAGAAATAAATCAGCGTTGCTCGACTGAGTGTTTCCTGGCTTGGTCAAATGACATAATGAAGTGGCAAATCCACTGTTGTATTACATTTTTGTCATTATAGACCATTGTGGGAAAGCAAATGTTTGCTGTGTTATTTATAGAAAGCTGTTCTGAGCCATGCATGGGGTTGTATATTCGCCGTCATGCATTTGACACATGAGTGTAAAGCTGCTGTAATGGAATATGTGTCTAAATATGTAGCTGTTGTGCTTGTTTCTACATCCACGTTATAGATAGTCTGGTGTATTGTCATCAGGTGCTGTTTAAAAGGTGTTGAGTAACTTTCCATTCAGACTGTTAAATACCAGTGGCATTCGGGGAATCTCTTGTGCCTTGTGAAATCCGATCGCCCCCTTTCGTCCGCCTGGAATGGAAAAGTTGGGAGAGGATGCCAAAAATGAGCAAGCAGCCATAATGAAACATGTCATACACATCCTGCTTGTATTATATTTCACCTCCACAAATGGGTTTAAAAGAAATCAGAGCATGGGGCAGTAATGACAGAAAGTAATATCTTTAAGAAAGCCGGAGTAATTCATTTTGCTAAGCCTCTCAATCTAATATCAGCACAGCAGTTACTTATATGTCCAGTGTAACTTACACCTCTCTTTAAAATCGCATCCAGCTAAAGGAGAGGCCACATAGATTTTTTTAAAACCTCAGCCATCTGATGAGAGCTTATCGTAACTTGCAAGTTAAAACCCTGTAAAAATTCAGACAAATTTTCAAATTCAGGGAAGGAAATACGAATTCATGGAAGGTGCTTAGGTGCCTCCTCCTGAGAATTGTTTTTAAGGCAAAGTATTGAAAGAGTCAAGAGACCTATTGGCGTTCCTGATCTGGGGTAAATCATCTGATGGGAATTTAGTCACAGCATGACAGCTGAATGTCAAAAATGTCAAATAGTTTGCCATTACTTTTAAGAGCCTCATTCATGACCTCTTAAATAACTTAGGTAGGGATTCAGGGAAAACTAATAGCAACATATTTAAACTGGTGCCTTGGGGTGCAGCTTCAATCTTAACAGATTGTGAAAAGATGAAGTTCCATAAAGTTCCCCCAAATGGGATAAAGGAGCCTTTCCTCCTTTACAGCTATCTATCCCAATACAGTGATTGCACTCCCTATGGATACCAAGGCCCCATCTACACTGCCTTGTAATGCAGTTTCCAAATGCAGATTAACTGCATTGAACTGGATTATATGGCAGTGTAGACGCATATAACCAATTCAATGCAGTTCAATCTACATTATATGAATCTACACTAACCATTATAATTAAGTTCAAATTGCATTATATGGCAGTGTAGATGAAGCCAAAGGCACAATGCACATTTTAAAACTGAGATAAAAAAATCCTAGGACTTGACAGCAGGTCTACACACAGACCTGTCCGTCCCAGGAAATGCTCCCCTGCTGACCTCACATCTTCCTTTGAAGTGGTTAAGGACGAAGGACATCTGGAAGTTTTTTTTAAAAAAAAATCACTTTGTTATGCTCACATGTACACACCAGCAGATTTCTTATCTCCCTCTTTACCAAATTTGTTAATTCAAGCTCTGTTTAATATGATAAATATCAAAAGAAAAGAATGCTTGTGGAGAGCTTTAATTGCTTTCCCATTCTGCTTCCCTTTAGCCACCTGTGTGCCCATGGCTCCATTTTTTGACAGCCTGATCAACTAATCAGCTGCTTTGGGCTTTCAAACCGCACACGTGTGCTGGAGCAGTTCATACACGTGCTTTGCATGACTGCAGGGATATACAGTCATGCAAAGGTGTGCATTTTGGGGGCAAAATTGGGTTTTAAGTGCACCTTTTAAAAACATGCTTTTCAGCTGTGAACCCAATTCAGCCTGCATTTTGTTGAAACGTTATGTAGCCACCTTCCCGTTTATCCTGGTTACTTCTGAGTTTGTAGCCATGTGTAGAAACCAATAACAAAAACTGATCTTAGCACTCCTTCATTCCCCACACTTTTCACGACAGCCCTAGACTAAAGGCTGGCAACTGAATTAGTAGATTTGTTCAGAAGAGGTTTCGTTGTTACGTGGAGTTCCAGAATAGCTGTCCATGAAAGTTGAAACATTATTCTATTGATGTTTTGATATTCCTATCCTCTGGTGTAGAGATGGCACTCCTGTTTCTATAATGCAAAGTGTAATAGTCTGAGTATTATGATTACAACTCTGGACACCAGAGTGTGAATGCCCACTCAGCTGTGGAAACCCACAGGGCAAGTCATATTCTCTCAACCTCGGAAGAAGACAATGACAGACCTCTTCTGAACAAATCTACCAAGAAAACCCTGTAATAGGATCTTCATGGGTCAGATACTACTTGAAGGTACACAACAACAAAAAAGCACAGAGAGGCTTTGTTGATGAAGGATGACATATAGGATGAGCAAGATCACCTCCAATGTTGTGAACGGTGTTATTAGGCCATGTATCTTTGCTGCCAGAGTACATATGAGGATTGAGTAATTTTTAAGACTAAGATGTTGTCTGTAAGCAAGTACAGCCCTGTCACCTAGAGCCATTTAAAGGGCACTATTCTTATCCAGAATGGGATATAATTTTTAAATTAATTGTTTTGATTGGTTTCGGCTGGGAGCTGTATGTGACCACCTGTAGTATTTTCTCATTATTTATTCCATTATATATTGTTCACAACCTGCTGCTGAGTATGCATGCCAAGTGTGGAGCACATCTCGCCACTCTAAAACAGTGGATGGGACTCTTAATGAGACATGCCGCATTATCATGGGGTGTCTGCGCACTACACCACTGGAGAAATTACACTGTTTAGCCAGGAAATAGCAACCAATAGCAAAACGACCAAGGCAATGACATCTCTGGCCCATCCCCTGTTTGGATATCAGCCAGCACACCGACTACTTAAATCAAGAAATAGTTTCCTAAGATCTACAGAGACACACTCACAGGAACACGTCAGCAAGCGAGAGTCCAAAAGTGGCAGGCTAAAACCTGGAACCTCAATCAGGGCCTGAGACCAGATGAGAGACTCCCCCCCCTCCCCTGGTCATACAGAAGACTAGGTGATCTACAAAGTGGAGTCCATGACATGTGAGTGTGGAGAAGAGCAAGCCACAGACCACCTACTGCAATGCAACTAGAGCCCTTCCACATGCACAATGGAGGACCTTCTTATAGCAACACCAGAGGCACTCCAAGTGGCCAGCTACTGGTCAAAGGACATTTAATAGAATGCCAAGTTCGCAAACTTTGTGTTTTTTGTTTTTGTTTTAAATACAGTGCAACTGTTAAGTTTGCTCCTGATACGATAAATAAATAAACTCATATGGAGTTTGTTTCTGTTTGATATTATGGGGAAAATGTACATTTGTGCTGAGTTGCTGTTTTTCTCCTCTGATTGGTTCACAGATGTAACTTTGTTCTTATGGATTTCTACAAGCATAATTTAGTACCATATGGTCAAGAAGGGAGAAACCATTTTCCAGCACAGTTGCATTTCCCCCCACCTATGGACACACTTATACCCTTACATAATCTAATCCATCAGTGCCATTTAGTATTTAATAATTTATAGCATCACTAATCCACTGCCTTTACTGCCTGACCCCTTTTGCCGCACCACATTTATGCCATTCATCCTCTAAAACTTTTAATTTCCAGGTGGTTTTTTTGGGCAGTAATTTAAAAAAAACACACATGTTTCTGAGCAGACTTCTTAAAAAGAGAAGCAAAACAACCCCTGTAAACACCCATTGCAGTGGACACTTGCGATGGCTTCAACGTGATTACTGTTTTATTATCTTAATATGACATCATTGGCCATCTGGCTGATGGAGGCCATAATCCTGTGCTGTAATAGTAGCTAAGAAGTGCACTAGTAAATCCCTTGGATATTTTGAGGTTTTGCTTATGCAAATCACAGATTTGTTCTCTCTGTGTCTATTTTCTGTTTGCTTGAACTCTTAAAATGCAGCTTTAACAATTGTGTGCCTTTCTCTTTCCTTTATAATATGCATATGATAATAATCTTGCATATTTTGGGTCCCAACAAATCTTTGAACAGAGGGATGTGGGAACTAGAGAGAAAGAGAAAATGTACTTGTGTTAGTGGATTTATACAAGAGCAAATGTTGGATAAATTTTATAGTTCCAAAGGGCTGCTAATTTTTTCGAGTTTTGCCATTTGTGATAACCACCATCAAATACACCAGCTGAATCTCCAACACCTCTCCTCAAAGCCTTCAAGTGCTCAAATGCCACCTCCCAAAACTGGCTGAAAGTTGGCTGGAATTAAAAGTTATTGTGACATCATTTCCAGATTTGTAGGGAGTATTAATGCTGCCACTACAGGACATTGGGATTAAAAACATCCCATCCCTTGTCCCCCTCTTCTACAGGTGCCAACTCCCGTACTAGTGCAATGGTGGATTTAATCCACTGGTCTCTGCTGGCATGGAAATACCAAAATATCCTACATGCTCAGTCTAGAAATGTTAACCCAAAAACTGTATTTATTTATTATTTGAAACATTTATATTCTGCCCATCTCACCCCAAAGGGGACTCAGGGTGGAGCACAACATATATACGGCACGCATTCCATGCCGGAACATAAAATAACTATAAATATACACAGACACCAACATCAGTTACATCTACTTTAAAGTCAGTTGTTTAAAACCATCTGAAAATCACCATGCTGGCTCCGATCAGCAGAGGGGGTTTTCTATTAGTGCCTCATTGCACTGCCCCAAAAGCTTGGTCCCACAGCCAGGTTTTTGCCATCTTTCTGAAGGACAGAAGGGAAGAGGCTGATCTAATCTTGCCAGGAAAGAAGTTCCATATCCAGGGGGCAATCACTGAGAAGGCCCTCTCTCTCGTCCCTGCCAAATGCACCTGTGACGGTGGTGGGACTGAGAGCAGATCTACCCCAGAAGATCTTAGTCCTCTCATGGTGGTTTGTAAAGGGAGATGCTTTTGGACAGGTAAACTGGGCCGGGACTGTTTAGGACTTTATAGGTCAAAGCCAGCATTTTTAATTGTGCCCAGTAGCAAACAGGCAGCCAGTGGAGCTGACGTAACATGGGAGTTGTGTGCCCCCTGTAAGCCACCCCAGTTATTAGTGTGGCTGCCTCTCATTGGACTATTTGAAGCTTCTGAACAGTGTTCAAAGGCAACCCCACATACAGCGCATTGCAGTAGTCTATCCTGGATGTAATGAGAGCATGGGCCATAGATTGTGTGTATTAGACTCCAACTCTTGCATTTAAAAAAATGAACCATACCTTTCTTTGAATAGCAAAAACTTAATGCTTCGTCCATCATGGGAGAATATTTATTTATTTATTTATTTATTATTCGGTTTTATATTCCGCTCCTCCCAGCAGGCTCGGGGCGGATCACAAAATGCAGGTACACAATAAAACAACGATACAGCAATAAACCTATCATAAAACATATTATAAAACATACAATATAAAAGAAGCACTGACACTTCAACTCTCCAACATGGCACTGCTTCTGACCTTTTTTCACAAGGAAATTGTGACAGGATTGGTGCTTTCTCCTCTCTGCAGCATGACCTTCTACTTATCCATGTTGTTGTTTGTTTGTTTGTTCAGTTGCTTCCAACTCTTTGTGACCTCGGCTGTGGCCACCCCCAGTTTCTTCAAAGTCAAGCCAGTCAAGCCAGCCACTTATCCATGGATCATATCAAAATCCATAATTTTGGCCTCCAGACTTGCTCTTCACACAAGCTCAACTTATATATGAGTGTATACAGTTAATGTGTGGTCTAGAGTGTGTAGAGAATGGGGAGCAAAACATAGAGGAAAAACATGGAGATTAGTATGATGCTTATGGTAGGTGAGAAAGATTTGTCATAGGGTGAGCAGAGCCCAGGTGAGGAGCAAATAGAAAAAGATGTTGATGGGCATATCTAAGAAAATTGTTTACCTACATTTCTAGCTGAATTATTTCACTGGTCCTCATGTCCTCTTTTTCTTGTCTTCTTTTAAACTAATTTAGGTCTCCGTCCCAAGAGAACTCTGCGTTTAGTCCTTTGGACTGGAGAAGAACAAGGTGGAATAGGTGCTGAACAATACTACAAGTTGCATAAAGTAAGCAATTGGAATGAGTAATATTTGTGTTTGGGAAACCTTTTTGGCATTCAAAGTTCTTACAGGTAATGTTTGATTGGAAGGGGAGAGTGAGATGGAAAAAGGAACTAGAGGAAATAAGCCAGCACAGAGTTTAGGCCCAAAGACCTGACCAGAGCTTACAATTCTGGACAACAGCACCCAAAATCTTCAAACCATGCTCCCTTGGGGATTCGGGGAATTATCGTCCAAAAGTAGCATTTCCAAACCAGACCAAAATGAGTTCTGTGAATGGAATGAATTAGTAGAGAGAGGATACAGTTTAGAAAGGTTACCGTTATGGACTATAACTATATTCCCCAGCCTAGACTCTGTAGTCCAAAAACATGATTTTTTTCCTAAACTTTGCAAATCAGCTTTGTTATCTAATATTAAAGTATCAATATTACCAACATATATTAGCACCCAGAGCCCCTGGTGGCACAGTGGGTTAAACTGCTGAGCTGCTGAACTTGCTGACCAAATGGTTGCCAGTTTGAATCCGGGGAGCAGAGTAAGCTCCCTCTGTTAGCCCCAGCTTCTGCCAACCTAGCAGTTCAAAAACATGCAAATGTGAGTAGATCAATAGGTATTATTATTCATATTATTATTATTAAACTTTATTTATACCCCGCCACCATCTCCCCTCAGGGACTTGGGGAGGCTAACATGAGGCCAAGCCCAACAAATATAATAAACAAAATAAAATACATACAGCAGATAATAACTAAAATAAAATACAATCAATAAAAGAAAAAAAATCACACAATGGGATAAAACACAGGTTAAGGGTACAATAAAAAGGTTAAAACAAGTGGCTGGACCAAATGCAAGAATAAAAACAGGGGAGATTGGGTGAGTAGTTTATCTGGTGGGAGATATGGATGGGACAAGCTATGGGGTTTATTTCCTGTTAGAGGATGAGATAAAGTACATCGAGGGGACAAGTTTATGCTGGGAACTGTCATGATATGGGGATTTGTTGCTCATTCATCAAAAGCCAAGTGGAACAGCCAAGTTTTCAAGCTTTTCCTAAAGACTGACAGGGGCCACCACCGAGAAGGCTCTCTCCTTTGTCCACTCCAGTATTGCTCAGGTGGGAAGGTAACAACGCTCCATAGAGTCATGCCGGCCATATGACATTGGAGGTGTCTACGGACAATGCCGGGTCATTGGTTTAGAAATGGAGATGAGCACCAACCCCCAGAGTTGGACACGACTGGACTTAATGTCAGGGAAAAGCTTTGCCTTTACTATATTAGCACCCAAGGCAATAGAATGAACTACCAACTAGCAGTCACTGAAGGCATTTTTGGTTGAACTGTAATCCCTACGAAAGTCACCTCTTAACACATACATGGCTATGAAGCTTAGAGAAGGAAATCTGTTAAAGCAAACAGAAGTTTTCTTCCTAAGCTTCATAGGAAGCTGGCAGGGGACAAGTTCATAGTGCTCAGAGTTAAGGAGGGGAGGGTTAAATCTCATCTTCCCTTGCACATTGCGGTCCCACAGAAAATTGGGGGCAATTGTGCTTGTCATTTAGTTTTTTTAAAAGCAGGCCTGGTTGGCAGCCACAGTATTAAAGTATATGTCTGATTTGGCCTTCGACTTGCTGACTTGGCTGTTTCTGTGTTTTGCAAACTAGAGATGACAACGTTTTCCTTCAATGGTTTACCATGAGCTGAGCTGCTCATATGTTCTATATGACTAGTCTCCCAAAACTATGAAAGCTTTTCTGCTGTGATGAGATCTTCTGGATATCATAAGTAGCTTTTAGAAATAATGAACTGCTTGTGATTTGAGGTGAAGGAAAAGATGAGCAACAACATGTTGCAATATGTGCCTCATCTATGTTACCAATGCATTTTGTGATCAAGTGTTGGATAGAAATAAAAAAGGATGCTTTGATTACAAGTTTAGAATTTACTTTTTTGCAAAATGAATTATAGGATAGACTGAAGTTTGTCTTGAGGTTCACTAACATTTTTATGATGTTTCAAACAACACTTTTAATTTTGTTCCTAAAATGGTATGTAGCAGTATTTGTAATTTTTTTTAAAAAAATGCTGTTATCTCATCAAAACACAATCTGACATGAATGATAACTTGTTAAAATTGTCTCTGAGCCAAATGTAATCATTATATAAACATATCATGAGTAACCTACTTTTAATAAGCTTATAATTGCATATGAAAAAATTAAGGAAGTAAACTATATTCAAAAGAAACTGCTATTCTTGGCCCCCTGTTATGAGATCTTTGCTTATATGTGCATTTGTGTATATTTGCTTTGCCCTTCCAAAATTCTATCTAAGGTTCAAAGTGCTTTTCTCTCTCATTTTCTTTCTTTTGATATAAACACACAAAGCACTGGTTTTCGATCTGCAAATGTTTTGTTATAAATATGTCTCCTCATACAGAAGATATTAATCTCAATCAAAAATGAAAGTTCATTTGATTGTAGTGATATCACTTGGCCCAGTAGTGGAGAACATTTGGCTTTCTAGAAGTTGTGTGACTCCAGCTTGAGTCATTCACAGTCAGCATGCCCAATGATCTGGGTTCAGAAGGTTCCAGCAACATTTGAAGATTTCCCATATCTCATATTTAGCATGTTCCCTCCCTATCGAGGCAACATAAATAAACATCTATTATATAAATGGGTTCACGTCATGTGATGTATACCTCAAACAAAGAAACCTTACAACGCAGAAACACAATACTTGCCAACAGAAATAGGCCTCAAGCAAGGTACGTTTGTAGCAAAGAAACTTTCCCCCCCAAAACCTAAAAGGCCCCCAAAACAACAAGTAAAAATAAAACTACATTTACCAGCATCCTCCGGGGCAGCCAAAGACTCACCCAGCCTCTACATTCTGAACAACATGATTGGCTGCCAATAAGGGCGGATTTGCATAACTGCTGCACTAGCCAGTCAACATGAAAATTCCGAACCATAATAAACTGCCAAAACAGAATAAGGAAAAGGCCTGAGCCAATCCCCAACACAAACACCAAAATCACTTGCAACCGAAAATTTACACCCCAAAAAATCACAGACCACGCCCAAAATTGACAGTAAGGCTTCATTAACTTGATTTCCCTAACTAGCCCTCACTTACTGGGAAGCTGTTTACGCTCTGAATTGACAGTAAGACTTCATTAACTTGATTCTCCCGACTAGGCCTCAGCTCATTGGACATTGTGTATGGCCTGAATTGACAGTAAGGCTTCATTAACTTGCTGTTCCTAACTAGACCTCAGCTCATGGGACATTGTGTATGGCCTGAATTTACAGTAACCTACCTTGGCACACAGAACCCCGGCCATGCATGATGGGACTTGAAGTAACACCATGGAAAATGGGATTTGTAGTACTTCAAAACCCATCATTCCCCACAGACCACTGTGGCCCAGAACCAAGACCAATAAAGACCCAACTTGGCACACCATGCCCCCCATGACCCACACTCCATCCAACTGCAGTTTAGAGGAGGGCACACCGTGGATGATTGAACTTTCTCGCATCTCCTAAAAAGGGCACAGCAACGCGTGCCGGGTACAGCTAGTACAATATAAATGAACGTTTAGGCTGATTCCACTCAGCCATTTAATCTGGTTCATGATGTGGATCAAAAATTGGATCTACAATGCCACATTATACAATTTTACAATGCAGATTAACTGTCTTAAACTGGATTATGAGTCTACACTATCAATTAATCTGCATTCTGAAACTGCATTATATGGCAGTACAGTTTCAGCCAAATAGATCCAGTTTGCTCTGGACTGCCTGCACAAGCACCCTGGGAACCAATTAAAAGCAAGGATGGAGTTCACACTGGAAGAATTCAGGGCCTCCAGCACTGGGCTGATGGTGAGGATTGCTAATTAATTCTGCTCCTGGTGATCAGTGTTGCAACAATTCAGGACAAAGCAAGAAAGGTAAAGGAGTTTCCTCTCCATGCATGCATACTGTAACATACTGTATATAGATGTTCCACCACTAGCCCTCTCATCATGTGCATTCCACATGTTGACCCCAAATTCCTGCTCTGCAGTGGCAATACAGAGATCAGCTTCAGCATTATTTTTTGGGCTGATTTGAGAATTTCTGGATAGTTATTTAAACCCTCATTTTTTGGCTGGATACATGTTGCAGATCACATTCGGGGTGTATATTTTGTTGACCCTGCAACCTTGAGCTGGCTTCAAGCTGGATTATAGTGCCTGAGTAGAGGAGCCTTAGCACCGGGAATGTGGCAGAGCTGGCTGGGTGTCAGCTGCATAAGATCTCTACTGACCACAAGGTCATGAGTTTGAGGCCTGCCTGGGTCGAAGTGGGCCCTTGACCTATTGCGTAGCCTGTTGTTGACCTTTGCAACCCGAAAGACAGTTGCATCTGTCAAGTAGGAAATTAAGGTACCACTTAGTGGGGAGGCTAAATTTAACTGATTTACAAGGCCATAAATAGGTCTCCAGGAAACACGCTGAGGAATGAAGGAGTGCGGCAGGTCCCCCTGGTGGCCAGATGTTACATTGCCTCTGCCTGTCTTGTGTGTTTGTGTGTCTAAATGTAATGTGTACATTGTAATCCGCCCTGAGTCCCCAGCGGGGTGAGAAGGGTGGAATAGAAATAAAGTAAATAAATAAATAAATAGAGAGGGGGAAGAGCTCATCAATGGGATCTACTTGAACTCCAGGAAGTGGTCTTAATTAATGCATAGGGCAAAAAGTGGACGGTATTTGGTTCTTGGATCATATGTCAATTTGGAAAACACTTGACAAGCCTTCCCAAGTAGAAAAAAATGCAGAAAGAAGAGGTGCTGCGAGAAGTGGTCTTCAAATTCCAGAATCTCATGCCACTGGCAATTCTGTCTGTTTGTATCATCATCATCACCACCACCACCACCATTATCATCCCACTTTCAACTCTGCAACTGGGACTTGAGGTATCTTACAGTATCAGAGGATCTTACCTAGAGACTTTGCTCCAAATTCCAGACATTGATTGGAACTTAAGCAGAGGACAGAAGTGGGGCAGTTGGAGGGAAAGTTGACAGCAAACATTTTATGAATATCAATACTCCATTAAACAAAGCACAACCTGCTTCCCACACCTTGTTTTGCCTCCAAACAGGCGGTATGAAACAAGGAATGCTCTTCTGGGTTTTTTTTTTAATTTTGTGTGTGGTTCAGCAGACCCGAGGAGCAGAATTGCTTCCCAGCCCCTTGCAGATAAAACTACTGTAATTATTTCTCCCCATATGCAAGGATGAATTAGGTTCAATCTACACTACCATATAATCCAGTTTGAACCACTTTGTAATGGTCAGTCTAGACTTGTATAATGCAGACTGTACCGCATTCAACTGGATTATATGAGTCTATGCTGCCATATAACCCAGTCCAATGCAATTAATCTATATTCTGAAACTGGATTATATGGCAATATAGATGGGGCCCTACTCTTAAGATTTATGTCCCTAGTTTACATGACATAGTTTAGTAACTACTTTCACGGTGGTTCCATTGATATCAATTGAACATCATTCAGGTAAGAGGCAGCTAAACATTGTGCACACACAATTTTATAAATCCCACTTTTTCTTTCTCTAGGATGTGACATTTGGTGGAAAGAGTAGGGCAGGAAAAGATATCCAATACTTTCCCTCTGTTCTTTTATGATGCACTCCCACACTGCCTATGAAATTCCAGATGTGTGTTTACAAGTCAAGGGATGGTGCTGAAAGATGCCACAAAAATACTTAGGTGAAAGAAGAACTGAGCCTTATTTTTCCTGCTTCAGATTAGCTCCTTTGCTATTCTACAACAAAAGAAGATACCAGTGTTTGGCAATATCACTTTGTGTATAATATTTATTCTGTCCCCACACAGGTATTGAATTTTCCCCTTAACATCACTTTCCAGCTTCCTTGTCTTCCTGTTCTTTACCAAAGAGTTTGCATTTCTGTGTTGCTGCTATTTATTGAAAATTTTGACAGGGAAATGTTATAAATAATTCCACTTTATGTTTGAAGTATGAAAGAATTGTCTAAATAATAGAGGGGGATAGAAAATGGGCCCTGAGCATGACTGAATCATATCCAACTACCACAACCTTTCATGGTGGAAAGAGGTTGCTTTTCAGAGGAAAGGGAGAAATCAGCGAGATAATATCTGCTTCTGGGGGTTTCCCCCCTCTTTTTGCATCAAACCGATCTTCTGAAATTATGGTATATTTGGTAGTATGCCAAGCAGCAGGGATGTGTAATTAGCATTAGGTGGCAAATGTAAATAGATTAATATTGTAAATAATGCCTTTGCTTGAAAAACATCTTAACCTTTACAGAGGCACTGCATGCATTTCTTAGAGGACTTGGAATACGTCGTGCAGAAAGTAATTATTCACAGTTAAACATGATCCATAATTTGGATTTGAAATCTTTAAAGATTTAAATATTACTTTTCAAAGGTGATTGGATGGCTCATACAAGCAGCTGGTTGATTGCAAAGGACATTTTGATTTCGTAGTGAGAAAATAACTATAAGGAAGACATCAATATACTATTATAAAGCATACATAATATGGCGGGCCTATGTCTCATTTTCCAGTAGAAGTTTTTCATTTTGATATATAAGACTTCAGTCCTTACCATTTAAAATTACCTTAGACCGCCCCTGACATTAGGGAAAATATCCTGAAAGTAAAAGTTGTTTGAAGGTAGAATTGACTACTTTGGAAGATAGTAGACTCCTCTTCACTGGAGGTGAATACTTTAGCTATGGATTTCTGAATTATCAGAGGTTTGGCCTTAAGAGATGTTTAATACACAGAGTGTAGGAAATAACCAAGTAAACTAATAGTTAGGAAATTCTCAAAGTGTTAATACACAAATCTTAAAGAAGCATACACTAATACAAAGTACAAGTTAAAGAGTGCGCCCGCTCTGGGCTCCTACCCCGTACGCTTAATTGCGTTACTTAAAGTCCAGGAGTTATCGGGTTCGAGGAAAAAGTTCAAGGGTTCACAGTGATAGACAGGCTTTCCAGGTAAGTATATGCGGGGAGGATAGACAAAGGGCCCACGGGGCCGTGTCGTAGCCAAAGAGCGGGTTGGCAAACAAGCCGTGATGGAAATCCAGGAAGCAGTTGTAATGCGGAGTTGTTTGCTGACCGGAGCCCAGGTAATTCACACGCATGAGAAGCGGATACGTAGAAATAGCGGCTGGGTCTCCGAGGAGTAGTTGGGACGACGGGGATACGCTGTACAATGGTCCCAACTCCCGTTTCGACCCCCTGAATTCTTTAAGATTTGTGTATTAACACTTTGAGAATTTCCTAACTATTAGTTTACTTGGTTATTTCCTACACTCTGTGTATTGCATGTCTTGCAGCAATTCTCCCCTTGTGTTTTGATTGACTTAAGAGATGTTTGACATCCTATACAGTTCTATGATTTTATTGTCCACAAATTTGTTGGACAATAAAAAATATTCTGAATATTGTATTATCGAAGGCTTTCATGGTGGGAATTACTGGGTTGTTGTGAGTTTTCCAGGCTGTTTGGTCATGTTCCAGAAGGATTAATAGAATCATAGAGTTGGAAGAGACCACATGGCCCATCCAGTCCAACCCCCCTGCCAAGAAGCAGGAAAATTGCATTCAAAGCACCCCTGACAGATGGCTATCCAGCCTCTGTTTAAAAGCCTCCAAAGAAGGAGCCTCCACCACACTCTGTGGCAGAGAGTTCCACTGCTGAACAGCTCTCACAGTCAGGAAGTTATTTCTAATGTTCAGATGGAATCTCCTTTCTTGTAGTTTGAAGCCATTGTTCCGCGTCCTAGTCTCCTATGACTTCCTCTCACATACTTCTCTCCTAACGTTTCACCTGCATCTATGGCAGACATCCTCAGAAGCTGTGTGGTCTGTTGGAAACTAAGAAAATGAGGTTTGTCTGTGGAATGTTCAAAGTTGGAGAAAGAACTCTTGTCTGTTTACTTACTCTAACAACTACCATGTCAGACTACACAGAGAAACCACTAAAATCCACAAGTCTGTGGACAATTTCAACAGAAAGGAAGAAACCATGACAATCAACAAAATCTGGCTACCAGTATTTGGAAAAAAACCCTCTAAAATCATAACAGTAAATAAAGAACAACAGTCAAAAACAGGGGAATTCCAGACAAGAAACAATTAGGACCAGCTAATCGCCTCCCAACAAAGGATTCCCCTAGGCAGTAAGAATGCTAATCAAGGTGACCAATTGCAACATTCACACCTACCTCAAACAGACAAGATTTCTTTCTCCCACCCTGGACATTCCACAGACATATAAGCCACCATTTTCTTAGTTTCCAACAGACCTCACAACCTCTGAGGATGCCTGCCATAGATGCAGGTGAAACATCAGGAGAGAATGCTTCTGGAACATGGCCATACAGCCCGAAAAACTCACAACAACCCATTCTGGAGATTTCTACCATCCTCCTTTCTACTTTTACTTCTTACTTTCCTTTCAAACATGTTTTTCTCTCCCATGTGTTTTGATGCTGAAATGTATTTCTAGCTGCCAGTGAGACTTACTCCCAAGTCAATATACTTACATTGTATTAAAGAGAGACTAAAATGGGCCATTTGCCATGAAGGACAGAACAATAGCTGTATTCCATATGTGGAGCAGACCATAAACCAGAACTTAGTACACAGACTGGTTAGAGTTCATTCTGCTTCTTTTTATAGCAAACAAATGTGATTTGCTGCTTTTATTTTGCAGTGTGGAGAGACACTTCATGATATTGTTCCACAATGTTTTTGTGAAATACAAATATAAAATGGATTCCTAAATTTAACTATAAACCAACAATATTTACACAAATGAATGGATAAAAAATGCTAGGATACATCTTGTGGCAGAGCATGCTTGACTCTGTTTTCAGTGCTGTACTGCCAGAAGTAAGATACTTTTTTTTATCTCACAGAAAGCATTTGATGCAGTGCTTTGTTTTCTTTCTATAGCAACTCTGTTATATGGTTATAATAGCAGTGCAGTCAGGGAGAAGGTAACTGTGCAGAGGGTCATGAAAAGGAGGGAAGATTAAGAATAGAAGCATCAGAAGCCTCGGGCAGGGAACCTATTTGCTTTCTACCAGAGATGCTTTGACCTCCATACCGCATTATTGGCCTAATTCTGCAGTAATCTCATCTCCCGATGGGTGTTGTTATATGATAAGGAAAATGAAATCTTGTGATAGTTACAAAACAGCAAATGAGTAAAAGCAAATATAAGGAAGTCATACCAGCCACAATCCTGAGTAGGAATAGATGAAACTATTAATTTTATATTCCCTCCGTTTCTCATTTTTAATCTCTACCCCAGTGTTTCCCAACCAGTGTGCCGTGGCACACTAGTGTGCCATGAGCGATCATCAGGTGTGCCGTGGGAAATTGGAACCTCCAGTACCCTATCTTCTCCCTCCTGCCGAACACTTTTTCTTCTCCACTCGGGCTCCCTTCTTCCTAGCCTCACGCGGCTTGCTTTGCCTCGCTTTGCTCATGCTGCTGCTTCTGCGGGAGGGGGGAGGAAGACGTGACCCATGTGGGCGCTACTGCGCAGACTCGCCCCACGTCTTCCTCCCTCCCCTCCACAGTGCTCTCTGGATATAGGTGAACTACAACTCCAAAACTCAAGGTCAATGCCCACCAAACTCTTATAGTATTTTCTCTTGGTTGTGGGAGTTCTGTGTGGGAAGTTTGATTCCATTCCATCATTGGTGGAGTTCAGAATGCTCTTTGATTGCGAGTGAACTATAACTCCCAGCTGTTGAGCAAGACCTTCGTGTGTGTCTTTCTGCCATTCCTGCCAGGATATCTATGTTGTATTCATCGAAACAGGCCCAGGTTTCACACTGAGTATATAAATACATTTAAAAACATATTAACTACATGTATTACTGTGTTAGAGTGACATTTTGTGTCATTTTGGTTGGTAGTGTGCCCCAGGATTTTGTAAATGTAAAAAATGTGCCATGGCTCAAAAAAGGTTGAAAAACACTGCTCTACCCATCAAAAGTAACTTCCACTGGTCTTTTGCTGTCATCCAATTAGAGACAGGCTATACTGGTCTTTCAGTGAACATCTTTCAGCCTGTCTGTCCGGTAGCCTTTTTTTCACTGTGTTTATAGGGTTCCTAATAGTTACTATTCAGGCTGCCGGGAATCTCGGTGTCATGATGGATGACCATTTGTCCCTCCACTCCTTTATCAGGAATTTTGTTTCTCTTGAACATTCATTGGCTCCATAGATTCCTGACCATTGAAATGGCTTGCCCAGGCTTTGGCAATATCCCATCAAGATTATTGTAATAGCCTACTGGCAGGTTTGCCAATCTCCACTCCCTGCACTCACCCTAGAGAGAAGGGGTTGAAGATGTTCCTCTTTGGTTTGCTGGATTAAGCTGCTGAGTTGTGCCTGAGGTTGCTGAGATGGGTGGGATGTTGGAGATTTTACATATATTTATTGTGTTTTATTGTCTATGTTTCTGATGGATTTTATAAATGTCATGATGCTGATGATGCCAATCATCCAGTCATATGACTTTTACAAGCCTTACAGCAGGCCATCAGACAGATGTGATTTTAACTGGTTTTTGTAGCATTTCACATGACACAGGGGTTTTTTTGTGTCAGGAGCAACTTGAGAAACTGCAAGTTGCTTCTGGTGTGAGAGAATTGACTGCCTGGAAGGACTTTGCCCGGAGGAATGCCCAGACGTTTGATGTTTTACCATCCTTGTGGGAGACTTCTCTCATGTCCCCGCATGGGGAGTTGCAGCTGACAGAGGGAGCTCAACCTGCTCTCCTTGAATTCGAACAGCTGACCTGTTGGTCATCAGTCCTGCTGGCACAAGGGTTTAACCCATTGCCCCACTTAGGGCTCATGGCTCAGGTGATTGCTTTTTTACTGGTTTACTGCCAAGGTCAGTATTTTCTGTCTCAGAGAACATGTCTACTATTTATTGCATTTTCCACCAGACATTTCTGTTGTATCTTTCATTTTGAAGTAGCTTGTCTAAATGCCTAGAACTGGTTTCATTATAAAGTATTCATAAAGATGCTAGTGACTTTTATTTCCATTCTTTCTTCCAATATACTAGTTTCACGGTCCTAAATTTTGTCATATATACATATAATATAGTACCCAAACTATAAAATAGAAATATTCTTTGGCACCTCCAAGTTTCACTTTTTTAACTTTGGTGCCAGAAAAATACTCTGTCTGTAATAACAGAACAAAAACCAAAAATAACAGAAGAAAATGTATAAAAGTAGTCTAATATGTACCCTTTAACTTGCAATCAAAACAACAAAGTGATGGACAAGACTGTGAATTTCATTTTCTCAGTTTTATTTTTTAATTAATTCCACCTCATTTTTGCAGTTTGAAGTTTCTAATAAAATTACACTACATTTGTTGTAAACTTTAATGCCCATTTATACTATTAAAAAACCAAACCCCCGTTATTCCTAATCTGGTTTTTTCACCAATACACAACAGCAGAGTCTGCAGTACACTCTGCTGCTGAATACACATGCTCAGTGTGAAACATAT
Organism: Anolis apletophallus; assembly: GCA_030556195.1. Taxonomy (NCBI): domain Eukaryota; kingdom Metazoa; phylum Chordata; class Lepidosauria; order Squamata; family Anolidae; genus Anolis; species Anolis apletophallus. The sequence goes on from JARBWK010000007.1 coordinate 115,541,620, forward strand.
CTCACCATGTTAAAATGGTGGATGTGACTCTTAATGAGGCATGCAACATTATCACAGGATGCCTACACCCTACACCACTGAAGGAATTATACTGTTTAGCCAGTATTGCAACCCCCAACATCTGTCGGGAAGTAGCAGCCAGCAATGAAAGGACCAAGACTGACATCTCCAGCCCATCCTGTGTTTAGATATCAGCCAGCAAGACAATGCCTTAAATCAAGAAATACCTTCCTAGGATTTACAGAGATACTCGCAGGAACACCTCAGCAAACAAGAATCCAAAAGTGGCAGGTTAAAACCCAGAACCTCAGTCAGTGGCTGAAACCGGATGAGAAACACTCCCCTGGGCACACATAAGGCTGGGCAACTTGGAAGGCACTGAGCAGACTGCGCTCTGGCACCACGAGATGCAGAACTAAACTTAAGAAATGGGGCTACAAAGTTTAGTCCACAACATGCGAGTATGGAGAAGAGCAAACCACAGACCACCTACTACAATGCAGTCCGAGCTTTGCTACATGTACAATGGAGAACTTTCTTAGAGCCACACCAGAGGTATTCAAAGTGGCCAGCTTCTGGTCAAAGAAAATTTAGTATAATGCCAAGTGTTTAACTTTGTCTGTGGTTTTTCTATACATCATAACTGTATTCTCAATTTGCTTCTGACACGATTAATAAATAAAATAATCAATACACAAATTTTACATGCATTTTCTCTTAATAACTGCATTTTGGGTCAATGGAAAAATCCAATTACAAAATCTGAGCTGCAAATGCAGAAGAATTAATTGAAATTTGTCATTTGTATTACTTTCCAAACTGTAGATAAGACAGGTGGTATCAAAATTTAAACTGAACAGCTTTCTCTTGCCTGCTTCTCCCAAAACCCTCTTCATTGATTGAGGCCATACCAACCAGTATTAGCTTAGATGAGAGGAAGGCTAGAGCTGCTGAGTCCATCGCAGACAATAAACACCCCAGCCCTCTAGAATTCTTGGACCCTTGGAAGAAATTACAAACAACGGTGATTGATTCTGTCATTCTCACACCAAAAAGTAGCTTTCCCAGTACTTGTGGCAGAATGGGACTTGCCCTCCAAGTGTCCCAATTTGGCAGGGTCATCCCTCTATTGTTCATGTTTTAAAAATGCTTTTTAAATGTCCCAGTTTTGGTCTCCTTTGTCTCTTTCTTTTTCCCTGGAGTAAGTTGAGATGTTGTTCTCAGCTTACTTCAATTGACTTAAACTGAGTTCAGATTTTGTGATGGTACGGTGAGCGCCACCTACATTTAAGACTTTGAGTTTTAAGGTTTGCACTAATGGAATGTAACAGTTTGCATGGTGTGCAAGAGGTTCTGCTTTGTTTTAATGTGTTTGCAGCTTTCTTGAGGTTTGGCTGCATTCATTGGTCCTTGGCACCTGCCAGTCATCGTTTACAGAACCCAATCAAGCTCGCTCCACCCCTTTCCCCGGGGATTTAGAGAAGGATGCCATTTTTTCTTTTATTAGACCACCAGAGCTTCTACAGAGTGGACGTGTTGGAAGGTTTGCTACCCAGGCCTTGGTCAAGCTATCTTCCATCTTGAGATTCATACAATATACCCAACATATTGGAAGGTTGGGTAATGCTGAGGAATCTCAAGCGCCTTCAAAACAATCAGTTGGCAGCCAAGAGGAAGGTTTCCTGCCCTCATATAGGCCATCTGACTGGGACTTCGAGTGTCCTTGTCTCGAGGTCAGAGAGGGAGAGAATTTGGAGAGCCAACCGGCTGAAGCTTCCAGGACCACATCTGCACCAAAAAAAGCATAAAGTAAAGCTTTTCTACTTTGTTTTGGGGAACTAAGAGAAGAACCTGAGTGCTTACAACTCCTGTATTTAAAAATAAACCCTTTGAGTTAAGCAGAGTGTCCAGTTTGGTCCTTGGGAGCCCCAAAGACTCAAGGAAGGCAAGAAGCAATCCCCTGGGAAGAGAAACATCACGTCCTTGCCCTTTACGAAGCCATATAACCTGGGCGCGATGGCACAGATTGCAAATGTAGTTTGTACTCCAGATCAGGTAAGAAGGGAAGCGAAGGAAGTTTGGTCCTTTCCAGTGCACACAAGTCAAAAACAACATGCTGGAGCATCTTTTATCTTCTATGTCAGGGCTGTCCAACTTCTACCGGCCCAGGGGCCTGAATTCCGGTCACTGATGACCTGGGGGGCCGTAGGGTCTGCCCCCGCTCCCGGCTCCGCCCCCTCCCTGCCCCCGGCTCCGCCCTCTCCCCCAGCTCCGCCCCCGCCCTGCCCCCACCCCTGCATGCATACAGTCAAATATAATCTTTTACTGAGATAAAATGCAGGGATAAGATATTAAATTATTTTAATTTAATATTAAATATATTTAATTCCATCCTCCCTCCCCCTTATTTTAATTTAATATTAAATATATTTAATGCCCTCCTCCCCCCCCTTATTTTAATGTATCCCATCTCCCCTTATTTCATCTTTAAATATATTTAATTTTATATTTAATACATGAGGGGAGATGGGGAGGGAATGAGGAGCCCCTGAGGAGCCCCTGCTTCGGCCTACCATTTCCAAACGTGCAGGATCCAGGAGTACCCGGACGACGAGAGGCGACGACCGACTGAGTTGAAGAAGGTCCTAATCGCGTCTGTGGGCCTCAGCGATCCAGTAGTAGAGTAGCCGAAGAGTATCGCGAGAATACGCAATCCACATGGGATTTCGCTGTCAACGGCGGCGTGATCTCGCGTTGACAGCGAAATCCCATGTGGATTGCGTATTCTCGCGATACTTGCTCCGAACCCAGAAGTAGGTATTTTTTTTAATTTTTATTACTTATTTTATTTTTCAATTTCTTTTTTTATTAAAAAGCTTAGGGGGCCGTAGGGAAGGGGCTGGGGGGCCTTATACGGCCCCCGGGCCGCCAGTTGGACAGCCCTGTTCTATGTTCTTCTTCCTCATTTATAACATTTGCAATCTTGACTGCATTCTGATATGGCTGAGCCACACACGTCTTCGATTTCTTCCATGAAATGCTGGAGGGTATGCAAAAAGAAACATATCAATGTACAGCTAACACACACAGGAGATCCACTGCAAATGTCCTATTCAGGTCACAGACATCTTGGGCGTGAAGTGAATGGAATGGGGGAAAGGCATCACTTCAGGTTTTTGTTATTAATTCAGTCGCTTCCAACTCTTCGTGACCAGATGGACCAGCCCACGCCAGTGCTCAGGCTTACCATCAAGAGAGAGAGAGAGTACTTCTCAAAATATAGATTAGACTTTGACCTTTTTGATACTACCACTATACCTCACTTTTAGCCAAACTGACTCAGGTGATGTGAGCTGAAATTCAGCAACATCTGTTTGGGTTGCAGATTCCCTAAGTATAGACCATGCCCATGGAGCTTAACCTTTGAAAAAGGCTGAAATCATCTTGTTTCCTAGACTATTTGGAGAATGGGGGGAGGGGGAACCATTTCCCCTGAAGTTTTCATTTGTATCCTTTAATCTGATTATCTGTGGTAAACTAAAATTAGAAAAGAAAGTTGACATTAATTTGCCAAGCGTGACTGTTAGACATAGGCAGGGAATAAAGCCTGCAGGTTGTTCTGTACAGGATACAAATTGAGACATGTACGAAAATGTAGATTGCTTTTCCTCTTCCTCTTTGTTTCTTTACCGCCTCCAAAACTCGCAGGGGCTGCATATGTTGTTAAAAACCGGGTGTCATTATCATTTCAATTGCACAGGGAAGGCTTCTTCTGCAATGCCAGAATTAGTTTCAGAACTTTTAGGTTTCCATGTTGGCATGTAAGTGTAAATATTAAATCTAAAGATGGTTTATTCATAGAAAACTTAATGCATTGCCATATGGGAATCCTATTTCAGAGGTAAGCCAAAGGGAGGGCTTTCTACTGGCAGAATACTTGGTGATTTGCAGGGGTTTCTGACTGCCAGTTGTTTATCAACAGCAAGAACAGAATGACTTTTCTTACCTATATCAAGCAAAGAGAATGAAGAATGTTTGTAGATACAACCATGAGTAGAGACAAATGTGTTATAAGGATCTCAGTTCAGTTCAAAGCAACATAAACCCACAATGAGTTTGGAAATACCTTTACCTTGTTCACATTTAAATGTATCCTTTTGATATGTGGCTCTAGAACAGTGTTCTCAACCTGTGGGCTGTGTCCCACTGGTGGGCCGCAAGACCTAAAATATGGTCTGCAGCTCTAGATGATTAAATATGGTTTTCCGTGGGTGAGCACCTGGCAACTACTGGATGATATGAATGTTCTGTATCAGAAACTAGAGCTGATGCAATTGCTATCCAATGCAATTTTCTGAATCAACGTCCCAAATAACCAAACTGAATCTAAAGTTGACCAAAACCTGATTCGTAACCCTTTTGGTACTAATGTTGGAGAGTGGTCCCGAGTCAAAGTGGTGCTTGGTCAAAGTGATCCCTTGTTAAGTGGTCCCTGGTCAAAAAAAGGTTGGAAACCACTGCTCCAGAACAAAGGTGTCCAACTGTAGAATGCTAGACGGTCACATTAGCATTCCAAGAGACTTTTGAGAGCTGCACTCTTCCACCACGATTGCTCCCATAGAAAATTATCAAATTATGCCCCCAAATGCTTTCTAGATGGGATGAGGGCATGCTTTGTCTGTTTTACCAGGATATTAGAACTTTGCTCCGAAAAAGTTTATCTTGAATCTAAATTGGCACATAGTGTGCAAAATATGGTAGGAACGTGCCCCATGTATTCTGGAAGACATTTTTAAGATAAAATAATGGTTGTTTAGCCCCTGGGGAGGCAGGGGAGCCTCTGAATTTTACACAAATGGTCTCCCCATCCCTTAGATTGGTCTTGGGGGGACATATTAGGATGTTTCTTTTAATTTCATTTTGCAAAAAACGTATTTTATATCCATGGAGGTGAGGGCTGGAATGGCACAAAAATAGGAATGTGATTACACTGTATCCACCTCTGCTGTAAGAGGTGGGTCATTGAGGCCAAAGTCTCCCATCTCTGCCATTTAGATGAGCACTGAAAAAAGCACATCTTCCCAAGCAATTGGTTCATTGCTAAGGAAGGGTTGAATCACAAGGTCATGAGTTCGAAGCCAGCTCGGGTCGGAGTTAGCTTTCGATCAAAATTGTGTAGCTTGTTGTCAACCTTTGCAACCCGAAAGACAGTTGCATCTGTCAAGTAGGAAATTTAGGTACCACCTATGTGTCAGGAGGCTAACTTAACAAATTTACGAGGCCATTAAAAAAATCTACAGCAAAAAGCATTCGGGGAAAGTACTTCATCAGTGTCGCAGATGGATGGTGAAGCAACAGCTCCCCTGGTGGCCAGAAAAATGTTAAATAGCCTCTGACTGTCTATATGTGTTGTGTGCCTATGGCATTGAATGTTTGTCATGTATGTGTACATTGTAATCCGCCCTGAGTCTCCTGCGGGGTGAAAAGGGCAGAATATAAATACTGTAAATAAATAAATAAATAAATAAATATTGAATAAATAATACAGCCCAGGCTTTTTCTCAGGTTCATGAAGTTGCATGAGTAGATGCCATGGGCTAGGACTGCCCAATTCTTGTGGGAGATGTTATCTTTAGGCAAAGATTTAGAGCTCCAGTATATTTTATTGCACTTTCGCAGGCTCCTTTCCTGATTATGAAAATTGAAAACATTCTCCCTTGGCGCCTAATGACTTTTTAACTGCCTTTATCTCGTTTGTTTAATTTTATATTGTTAGTAATGCTATGGAGAAGAAGTCCAGAGGTCTCGATATACTGATATCAAGGGCAGTTAGTCATTTCAAAACAGGGTTTAGAATCATTGCTTCAAAATAGGGAAGTGATGTCTTGTTTCTTGAGAGTCTTAACATCTAGTGTGACACATTGATAATGTATTCCTTTTCATTGTTTCTTTTACGAAATAAATATATGTCCAAAATGACCAGTGCTGTGATCCTCACAATAATGTTTTTTAAATGATACACCATGCTTAATTCCTGAAACATAGGTTTTACTCATTGTGCAAAATTTCTAATTATGTCATTGCCATTAAGACATTCAAAATAATATTGGCTCCCTGGTACTCCCAAAACATAATATAATTATTTTTTATACATCACCTATAAGTTCTGAATTCCTGCCAGGAGCTTGCTGACAGAGAGGACGTAATCAGAAAGAAAGCTGAGTAAAATTATTTTCAATTTCCCCAAAGCTAGCTTCACTGTTACTCCATACATGTGGTTCAAGAGGTCTTTGGATTAGCAGATCCTCTTCGTTTTCTTTCTAACTATTACTACACCTTCAATATGTCTCTTTCCCACTGATTTTATCCTCCAGAAACAGTAATGAGTTGTTTAAGAATATTCTATCTTTTTAATTTGTAAAATCATTTATTTGATTAAAAATTTTAGTACTACAAATCACAGATTCGTGACATTGGACAATTCTCTCTGTAGGGGTTACTCGGCATTCGGGAAACTTCTTTTTTCAGCTGTTGATTTAATATTTTTCAAATATTCTTTCAACCTCTCTGTCATGGAAATTTCCTTGGTCAAAAACTAGGGTTTTTGTAAGCAAAGTAAACATATACAATATCATGAAACTAAATCCACCGAGCAATCAAGGCTTTGCAGTTGCATGTGGCTGGGCTCTTTTCAAGTGTTTATCATTCCCCCCCCCCCCCCCACACACACACACCCTGTTTTCTTCTCCATGTTACTGAAAATCAAGGACAATTTTATTACCACAATGTGGTAAAAACAAAGTTGTCATTTGGGGAAAAGGGCTGGTTTAAATTCTTCCAAAGCTGGATACATTCCATAAGATACCAATAAACCATCTCTAATTGATCGGTCCATGTGAGCAAGCCACATGTGGGTGACACAAAGCCATTCCAGCATTCTTGGGGTATTTTCATATGCCTGTCTTAAATGCATGTAAATGTCAAGTTTTCAAAAGATATACAAGCAGCCCCCAAGTTACAAACATCTGACTTATAAATGATTCATAGTTAGGAACCGGGGGGTAGACTACAGGAAGTGAGAGAGAGAGTTATTGTCATGGGGAAAAGGAGTCTCAACTGAAATTTTTTTGCCAACCCTTGTTTACACAACAAACCAACTTTTTCAACATCCAATTATCACATGGATAGAAAGCAAGGTGAAATCTTCTGAACAGGGGCACAGGCAGCAAAACAAACACCACAGGGGTGTTCACCCTTTCCTAGGATATCAAAAACTGTGTGTATGTGTATATAAGGCTGGAGTTACACTTTACAAATGTACCTGTTCCGACTTAAAAACAAATTCAGCTTAAGAACAAATCTACATAACCTATCTGGTTCGTAACCTGGGGACTGCCTATATAAATAAAGCCAACCTTGACCATAAAGTAAATAAAATTTCACTCCATTGATTTTCTTGCTTTGCTTTGGACACATTTTTGGATACATTTCCACTGTTGGATGAATGCGGTTTGCCACCACTTTAAATGCAAGGGGTCAGTGCCATGGAATCGTGGGAGTTATAGTTTTACAGGTTCATTAGACTTCTCTAACTAAGAATGCTGGTAACTCACCAAACTACAAATCCCATGGTTCCATAGCATTGAGACATATACTTATTTCTCTCTTTAAAATGGCACAGGCCAGAAATTTTCCAACCGACTGTACTCAATGGCAAAACTTTGTTGACACATACTTCCTTTTCTGCTGTCACGTACTCTGGTGAGAATTAAATCCCAAAAAAGGTTGTCACGTTGTGGAGCTCTGTTGTTCCCTGACGAAAGTAATTTTCTCAGTGGACTGATATTTTAATGAGACTTTGTATTTGAATGAGGCTTCCAATATGAGGAAAGGTGGCGGAAACAGCTGAGCCCTGAGCTGATTTTTGGCTCACACAGCCAATCTGGCTTCCAAACGTAAACTACCAATGAAGGCAGGACACACACTGGCTTGTGTTTACCACTGATTGAAAGTTATTTTACAGTAGCTATAGCTTCAGTTAATCTATATGCCATTTAATAATGTTTTATGTGTTATAAAATAGTTGCATGCTAGCAGATTTATAGATATTTCAGAAAGATTATCGTGTTTGCTTTCCCAGACAACAAACAGTAGGGCCAAACTCTCAGAACGTGGCAAGTAATGGAGACCATTGCCAAACCAGGAGAGTTGGAGGGTGCATATTTTTTAACTATAGATTCATCTAGTTACAAAACATAGGTTGTGATGTCACATCAGGGCCAGGGTAGCATGTTAGTGGTGGCTGCACACTGAGAATGTAGAACCATGATTGGAAGTGCAGAGAGAACAGATACATGTGAATTGGCAGCTTCCAACTGAAGTAAGATATGCCCATCTAAAGGGGGAGTCTTGAGGAACCATTAAGCTGAGTCAGGCCTGGTCAGAGATCCCTTAGACCTACTTAACAATTATTCTTTTGACTGCATCAATTGAAGTCTTGAAGGATGGCCTTTAAAAGGCAATGAAGTCATTTCCACATCTGTGCCTTGTTTTGCTTTGTTTTGCACATTGGATTTTTCTCTTTCAGAAACATTCTGTTTTTAATGTCTCTCTCAACATGTGCTCAGAATTATACAGTTACAATAATAGACGAGGAATGAAAGGGTGAGCTTGGAAGCAGGGAGCATGCAGCTATGTCATGTGCTAAGGGTGGATCATGTTCACGTTTTAGTATTAGAAACATATGTGAACATTTACAGAAATGGATAACAATTGAAGAATGCAGCATTGCCAACAGCTTGTTAAATTCCAACATGGTAAAACATTCTCACTTTGTGTCTGAATGCTTACTATGTTAAGGATGAGCATGGTCTGGCTGTTGGTTTCCCTTCTCCAAATGTTGTTGTATGAACAAAGGTTTGTTCTTGCATTGCCACTGTGTCCTCAGACTTGTTTCTAAAAACTTCATTAATTACTAGCTGCTCTTATTTACTTGAGCCAAATCTTTAGTCTCTTGTGGCTGAGGACACATCGTTCTACAAGACATGCACAAAGCCCTGCAGCTGCTATTATGAAACTAACTTTTTCCTGATGATGCTTCCAAAATGGTAGCTGTGATTGATTTGTTAAAATAAATGCTGAGATACATTACTGTGCCATAGAAGATTGCTAACTAGCAGTTGTTGTTTTGTTTTGGTTACTTCAGAGCTGATGCAAGATTGTGTATTTGGATGCCAGATTTGTATATTATATTTAGAAAAATTATGCTTTTTTCAAGAATAGAGTTTGAGAGTATAATTTTCAGAGTGCAGCATATTTGAGGTATGTCAAGCTGTTGCACTATTACATTTACAAAGTAAAATGGTTGCAAGAACTGTCATATCAGGCAGAATCATGCATAGCTGTGGGAAAGGTCTCCCCCCCCCCCATAATGCTGCAAAAAAAGTTTCCTTCAGTCTGTATATTATAGGTTTTCCCTTTATGTTAAGTTTCGTCGGGTCTGACTCTAAGCCGAAAAGCCAGCATTGTTCCTAGCCACCTCCAAGGTTATGTGGCCGCCATAACTGCATGGAGTGCCATTGCCTTCCTGCAGAAGTGGTACCTATTGATCTACTCACATTTGCATGTTTTAAAAATGTTAGGTCGGCAGAAGCTGGGCTTAACAGCGGGAGCTCACCCTGCTTCCCGGATTCAAACCACCAACCTTTCAGTCAACAAGTTCAGCAGCTCAGGGATTTAAATCTACAGCACCACCAGAGGCTCCTGTATATTATAAACACTGCAAATAATAAGCCACTTAAAATTATTCACACCTTTTTTCAGTGTTGGCATTCTCTTGGTCATTTTGTCATCCTCCTTTCTTTGGATGCCAAAATGTTCAACCTTTTTTTTCTTTATTCGTTCAGTTGCTTCCGACTCTTCGTGACCTCATAGACCAGCCCATGGCAGAGCTCCCTGTCGGCCGTCACCTCCCCCAGCTCCTTCAGGGTCAAGCCAGTCACTTCAAGGATACCATCCATCCATCTTGTCCTTGGTCAGCCCCTCTTCCTTTTTCCTTCCATTTTCCCCAGCATCATTGTCTTTTCTAAGCTATCCTGTCTTTTCATTATGTGCCCAAAGTACTTCATCTTTGCCTCTAATATCCTTCCCTCCAATGAGCAGTCAGGCTTTATTTCCTGAAGTATGGGCTGGTTGGATTTTCTCACAGTCCAAGGCACTCTCAGAATTTTCCTCCAACACCACAGTTCAAAAGCATCTGTCTTCCTTCGCTCAGACTTCCTTATGGCCCAGTTCTCACATCCATAGGTTACTACGGAGAATACCATTGCTTTAACTATGCAGATCTTCATTGTCAGTGTGATATCTCTATTCTTCACTATTTTATCAAGATTGGACATTGCTCTCCTCCCAAGAAGTAAACGTTTTCTGATTTCCTGGCTGCAGTCTGCAGACACTTTGCGCCTCGAAATACAAAGACTGTCACTGCCTCCACTTAAACTTTACGTTATTTCAATTTAAAAACTAAATGAACATTTGATCCAGAGATCAGGATTCTTACTTGGGGAGCGATGTTTCATACCCCCAAACTCCCATAGTGCATCTCTGAACAAAGTGGATCAAGGATGTCAAAATGCCCACAAAATTTCAAATCTCTGATGAGACATGTTAATCAACATTTTGAGACCTGCCATTAAAAATGGAAACCATATCTGTTGTGTTTAAAACAACTTTTTGTTTTCACATGAGCTGTCTTTTCTAGAGCAATGTGATCAAGAAAGCAAAGACCTTCTCGTTGCTCCTATTGGTAAATATTTGGGATTCAGAAACCCTTGCCACTTATTTATTTATTTATTTAGTATGAAAAGCACTGTGTAAATCAGTATAGAACTGATCAAATAAAGAAAGCTCAATGAGCTAAATAATTTTAGACCAAAAACAGGCAACAGTGATTGCATTGTCTGTAGCTTTAACCATTCTTCCCCTGTGCATGAGGCAGGGCATTGTGAGCAAGCATATAGATGCAAAGTTGTTTGTTCTGCTCCACAGTTGCACAAGGTGGAGGTTTCTTCAAGGTAGTGCTATTTTGCCTGGTTGTCTCTTGATCTGCCCACTCCACTTCTGAGTCTGTTCATGGACTTCCAAGTTGCCCATTCTTGGTTTGCTCCTCGAGGAAGACTCTTGAGGGGGCCATCCAGTTGGCATTTCCTGGTTTAGCTGCCCAGAGGGATACTCTTGCTGTTGCTGGGGGAACATTAAGAGGAGTGGTGGTTCTCATTAAGCTTTTCCTTGATTTGAGTCTACTGGGAGGAGGCTGATAGCCATGCAGTGTCCAACCTTATTTCTCTGCTCAACTGCTATTTATCTAGAGATTTAGCAATTGAGTTTGATCTAATCATCCTGTTTTAAAGCATTTAAAGTATAATATAGAATGGATGCTAAGTACCATCTCCCTTGAGGGTTCATGCCAAAGTAATGCCATGTATGCAGGTCTCTTGCAGATCATATTAGAAAGTTCAAATCTAAATTCCTAAGATTCCTCCCTTCCTGGTAGAGAATTGCTATTGATTCCGTGACATTCCTGTGGAAAGGCATTCATTTCCTGTAGAGTACATAAAAAAACATGGGGTTATTGTGTGCTATTTCCTCTTTTGTAAATAACACTGCAATTGTAATATATCAATGCTTAAATGGCAAAATTAGACTGATTACATATGAAATAGAGGACAACCCCCTTATCCAGAATTTGAAAGATACAGGGATCCTTCAATGCCCCATCCAATGATCCACAAAGGAGAAATACGGTCCTGTTGGTTCTTCTGGAGATTTCAGCAGCTTTCAGTTCCACCAACGAAAGTATCTTTCTCTGATCTTTTAATGGTTTGGGCAAAGCAGGAATTGTGTTAATGGTGATTCATATCATTTTGACTGCAACACCCATCAGCCTTAGTCAGCATAACCAGTTCTGTTCAACCTCTTTATTAATGACTTAAATGAAGGGTTAGAAGGCATGACCATCAAGTCTGCAGGCAACACCAAATTGGGAGGAAAAGTCAATACTTCAGAAGACAGGAGCAGAATTCAAATCAATCTTAACAGATTAGAGAGATGATTGGCCAAAATGAAGTTCAGCAGAGACAAATGCACTTAGGCAGGAAAAAATGAAATGCAAAGATACAGAATGGGGGACGCCTGGCTCGATACCAGTATGTGTGAAAAAGATGTTGGAGTCCTTGTGGACAACAAGTTAAACATGAGCCAACAATGTGATGCAGCAGCTTTAAAAAGCCAATTGGGTTTTGGCCTGCATAAAAAGGAGTATAGTGTCTAGATTCAGAGAAGTCATGCTACCCCTCTATTCTGCCTTGGTCAGACCACACCTGCAATACTGTGTCCAAATCAGGGCACCACAGGTTAAGGGAGATGTTGACAAGCTGAAATGTGTCCAGAGGAGGGCGGCTAAGATGATCAAGAGTCTGGAGAACAAGCCCTATGAGGAGCGGCTTAAAGATCTGGGCATATTTAGCCTGCAGAAGAGAAAGCTGAGAGGAGACATGATGAGGGCCATGTATAAATATGTGAGGGAAAGTCATAGGGAGGAGGAAGCAAGCTTGTTTTCTGCTGCCCTGGAGACTAGGACAAGGAACAGTGACTTGAAATTATAGGAAAGGAGATTCCACCTGAACATTAGGAAGAACTTCTTAACTATGGGAGCTGCTCAGCAGTGGAACTCTCTGCCCCAGAGTGTGGTGGAGACGCCTTCTTTGGAGGCTTTTAAACAGGCTGGATGGCCATCTATCAGGGGAGCTTTGAATGTGATTTTCCCGCTTCTTGGCAGGGGGTTGGACTAAGTGTTCCACAAGGTCTCTTCCAACTATGATTCTATCATTAGGACTCTGCTCTTGTCTATCCTGTGATGTGAGGGGAAACTAAATGTAACATTACCATAACTTTCCAGAAACATCATGAAACAAGTATTCCTAGACCCTTGATGGAATGTATTACATTTGGAAATGGGGACACAATTCTGCAGGCTGTCTTGTATGCTCCTTTGGTGAACTTTCTTAGGGGCCTCAGCTACCTTACAGGGTTTAATGTTGCAGAGAGGATGACATGCTTGCCATAAAGGAACAGGTGTCCCAATAGCTCTTTGAAGTCAAGACAAAGTCTGTCACAGCTTCACTTCCTTGAGAATAATCTTTATGTATGACAGATTGGTGATGGTAGATTCATGCCTTTGTATCCAAGCAAATTCTAGGCTAAAAGTTTCCTACTCAGGGTAAAAGGTAAGTACTTCCAGGATATCCAGAAACGGGTGAAAAGGAAGACACCAAGGGTTCAATATATAGTCAATGATTTGCTTTATCTTATAAGTTTGTTCTCCAAAATCAAGGCAGTATTCTGCATTCGTCATTGTGAAACCGACAAGTATTCCAAAATTAATGGTCTATATTAGACGGTATATTTAAAGCAAAAGGTAAGTCTTGAGAAACCACGAAATACACTAATATCAAATAAATCCATCATATATCAATCAAATTGAGGCGTGGTTCTCAGGGGGGTCGACAATCATGGTCCCAGTTGTTTCGCCAATCCTGGCTTCATCAGGATCCCAGACTCAATTGCTGTGTATAAGTTTCACAGGTCCGGATTTCTGTTAATATATACAAAATCTACAATCAATACATGATACAAATGATAATAAGTAACCCGTACATGGAACTATAACGCTGAAGGTTATAATTGCGCTTTAGGACTAAAAATGATTCCTCTATTCTTTATAAACATTTCAGGGAATTTCATCAATGTGAGGATTTCAAAGTGCTGATTCTTGAAAGAATTAACCCCAAACCACATAGTGACATCAAAATGCACTTACTCAAAAGAGAAAAATTCTGGATAATCAGTTTAAAATCTGAGTATCCGGGAGGACTCAACGACGACCTGTCAATCAGCGAACTGCTAGGGTGATTACACCTGTGTTGCCAAATAGAGTTATATTGATGCGCTTTCCCAACTACCAGTGTTCGGTTACATCGCGTCGGTGGCTGCGCCCACATGGAAATGCTCTAGAATATTGAGATTGGTATGTACCTTAACTCAAACCTTCAGCGTTATAGTTCCATGTACGGGTTACTTATTATCATTTGTATCATGTATTGATTGTAGATTTTGTATATATTAACAGAAATCCGGACCTGTGAAACTTATACACAGCAATTGAGTCTGGGGTCCTGATGAAGCCAGGATTGGCGAAACAACTGGGACCATGATTGTCGACCCCCCTGAGAACCACGCCTCAATTTGATTGATATATGATGGATTTATTTGATATTAGTGTATTTCGTGGTTTCTCAAGACTTACCTTTTGCTTTAAATATACCGTCTAATATAGACCATTAATTTTGGAATACTTGTCGGTTTCACAACGACGAATGCAGAATACTGCCTTGATTTTGGAGAACAAACTTATAAGATAAAGCAAATCATTGACTATATATTGAACCCTTGGTGTCTTCCTTTTCACCCGTTTCTTACTACTTAAAAGTTTCCTACTGCCAGTGGTTCTGGAATTCTAAAGCAAGGTTTAATTGATTTCTCTGACAGGATTATGGAATAGAGGATAGTTCACTGTGTTCCTTACTTTCTACTAAGGAACAGAACTACTTGGGTGGGCAGAAAGAAAATAACGAAAGAAAATGAAACACCTAAATCCCAGTCTTCAAAGTATCCTCTCAAAGAGTTTGCAGACTTCAGAAGAGCATATTCTTCTGTGATGAAACTATTAAGTTTGGTAATAACGATGTGCCTCATAATATTATTGTGAGCCTGTTTTAAATAATGTTTGGACCAAACCTGGAACAGATAGGTGTTGGATATTTAATTATAGAAGTGATGACAGGAATATTGAGCATGGTATTAAAAGCCAAAACATTGCTGATTTAGGTCCCTTCCATAAAATCCACATTGTAATAATAACTTTATTTATACCCGCCACCATCTCCCCAAGGGGACTCGAGGCGGCTTACATGAGGCCATGCCCTTCAATAAAGTAAAACAATGTAACACAAGAACACAATGGAATTTTTTTTATTAAAAAAAAGATAACATAAGATGCAAAACCAATATAACTAAACACCACAACAGTATGAAATCAGAACATTACAACACTGAGATAATCACAGTGGGCAGGGCCAATACAAAGATTAAAATTTAAAAAACTTCAAAACAATGAGTGATAGGGCAATGTAATGTATCAGGACAGGGGATCTGGGGGATAAGATTGGATTTAATTGCACAGACCAGAAAATAAAGTGCTTCTGATGACATTTCAAACAGAGTTTAGTTAGGAATTATCATACATCAATCATTGAAGGCACACTGGAACAGCCAAGTTTTCAGGCTCCTCCTAAAAAAATTGTTTTTGGACGCCTCCTGATGTACCTTACAGGTCTTGAAAAAGCAACTTACGCGAAATGGGGTGGCCAATAGATAGTCTCCCATTGACCCTCATACCTTTGTGGAGTATAGGTGCTCCTTTTCTGTCCTTTGCTGGATGCAGTTTGTGGTTACAGCGAGTCCGTGGGATTTACTCTTCTGGGACACTTGAACTACTTTTCGTCTTCAACAGTTGCCAAGACCTCTAATCGGTCTGAAGGACACATTTGTGTGATATATTTTTCTATGTTTTGTGGATGATGGGACTGTTTCCTATGCAACTGATGGGATTTCCCATAGAACTTGACTTATCCCGGACTTTACTACCTGTGATCATGAAGGTCACATGGACTCTGCCCAATTAATTCCATGGGGGAAATACCTCAAGGTTTGTCTTTGTAACCAAATTGATGTATTGAAGTTTGATATTGTAATGTTTAATGTTATGTATGAAGATGGCTTCCTTTGAAATTTTTGGAGTCTATATATGAATACAGATTGGATTATTTTTGTATTTCCCCTAGGCACTCCAGTGTTGTCTCTTATATTCCTATAATAGATTGGGGTTTGTTTCATTGGTTTATATAGACTTACATACTTTGTTAATGGAGGATTGCTACCTGATAGTTACATTTACTAGTTGGTGGATCATTGTTCTAACCAGCTTTGTCTTGTTGTCCTCCTAAAAAAATGCCAGGGTGGGGGCTTGCCTAATATCTCTGGGGAGCGAATTCCAGAGACAAGGGCCACTACAGAGAAGGCTGATATGGAAACGGAGATTGACCGAGTGTATAGAGTTGCGACCAACTACTCAAAACAAAACAAAACAAAACAGCAAGAGACATTATAGTTTTCTTTGGAAAAAAAAAAAAAGAGTTCGGGATGACATTCTGAGGAGAAATAATGAGACCCCACTCCAATATAAAGGAGGGAAAGTAATAGTGATGAAGGAATTCCCAAAATCAATACTAACAAAGAGAAGGAAATACTTTTTCCTGACCGACAAGCTCAAGAAGCTACAGATCAGATTCCGGTGGGAAAAACCCGAAGGAATTATGGTGTCCTATAAAGATCAGAGACACTGGCTCACCTCGGAGGAGAAAGCAAGGCAATTCTATGCCGAGCTGAAAAAAGACCATAAGCTATCCCCCCCATTGAGAGGTGGAGTACAGAAAAAGAGGAAATACGGCTCACCGGAAGATCTACTAGAGGCAGGGAAACTTTCAACAGCAAGTGGAGGGGGAGACCTGCTCCCGGGGATGGATGTAGGAGAAATCATAGATGACTTGGACTCAGAACATATAGACGACAATGAGTGACACCCATAGACAAATAAGATTAGTCTCGAACAACGTGAACGGGATCAACTCTCCGTCCAAAAGGAAAAAATTATATAACCAACTAAGAAAGGGAAATTGGGACATAGTAGCACTGCAAGAAACACATATAGCACTAAAACACGTGGCACACCTAAAAAATGATAAAATCGGAAAAGAATTCTATTCAGCATCTCAAAAGAAAAAAAAGGGGGTAGTCCTTTATGTAAAGGAATCCCTATCACCAGAATTGGCATTTAATGACACGGAGGGCAGGATGGTTGCGGTTTGGATTACACAGGGGGAAGAAAGAATATTAATCTGCAACATTTATGCTCCTAATGGTCCGAAAACAAATTTTGTTTCAATGCTGGAAAAAAAACTGAAAGACACAGAATATGACAATTTAATAATAGTGGGGGACTTTAACGGAGTTATGAATATGAAGGAAGATAAATCAAACCCAGTAGGGGGAAAGAAAAAGGAGGAAAGTAGCTCACTACCAAAAGATTTCCTGAAGATAAAAAAGGACCTAGATCTTGATGATGCGTGGCGAGTCCACAATGAGGGGGCAGTAGATTATACATTTTATTCAAATAGACATAAAAGTTGGTCCAGAATCGACATGATCTGGACCACAAGACTACTAACACCAAGAATAGATGATATCAAGATCGAGGCAAAGAGACATTTCGGACCATGGAGCAATACAAATGGTTATGAATAAAAGACCCGGCAAAGACGATGGAGATTGGATGATAATTTACTGAAAACAGAACAGGAGATAATAGAAACTAAAAGCCTACTCAAGGAATACTTCGAGTTAAACAAAAATGAGGAGACAACTATTGAAAATCTCTGGGACGCAGGGAAGGCTGTAATGAGAGGTATATTTATACAGAAAAAGGCCAAGAAAAATAGAGTAAAGAGAGAAGAACTCCAAAGAATCACCAGAGAGATAGAGAAAGAAGAAAAAAAGCTTAAGACAGCACCAAAGGATAAAGGGACAGAAAAGAAGCTACACTACTGGAAAGCGAAAAGACAGCTTAGAAGTCGAAGAACTAGCGAAACAATTAAAATTTTTAAAACAAAGGGAATTCCAAAATGCGAATAAACCTGGCAAACTCCTGGCCGGGAGATTAAAGAAAAAAAGGCAAAATAATCAAATAATAAAAATAAAGACGAGGGATAAGGTGGCAGTAACCGACAAAGAAATATTGGAGGAATTTCAGCAATTCTATGGAGAACTTTACAAAAAGAAGACAGAAACAAAGAGGATATCATGGAGTATATAGGGAGACAACACCTGGCAAAAATATCAGAGGAAGAGCGAGAAGCATTAAATAAGGAAATAACGGAATTAGAGATAAAGAAAGCAATCAACAAACTAAACCCTAGTAAAGCCCCGGGACCAGATGGGTTCACAGCAACATATTATAAAGTAATGAGGGAAGAGTTAATGCCCCACCTCAAAGAGCTCCTGAATAAAATACTAAAGGAGGGAATTGTCCCGGAGACCTGGAAATCGGCCAACATAATTTTTATACACAAAGAAAATACTGAAGGTACAGATGTAAAAAACTATAGGCCAATCTCCTTATTAAACTTGGACTATAAAATATTCATGCAAATCCTGAGTGATAGAATGAAGATCTTCTTGAATGGCTGGATAGGGAGGAACAAGCGGGATTTTTGCCAGGTAGACAAATAAGAGATAACTTAAGAAACATCTTGAACACCCTCGAATTCTATGAACATCACCACCAATCGGAATTAGCGCTTATAGCTATTGACGCGGAGAAAGCCTTCGACAATCTAAGCTGGGACTTTTTCAAAGGAATTATGAAAGAAATCGATATTGGCTTTCAATTTTTAACAGCTGTGGAAGCGATCTACAACTCACAGAAGGCGGTTCTCTGGATAAATGGACAGCCCTCAAAGGAGATAAAAATAGAGAAGGGAACAAGGCAAGGCTGCCCGCTCTCCCCCCTAATCTATATAATGGCGCTAGAGATCCTTCTCCGCGACATCAGAGAGGACCAGAATATCCCTGCCATGAAAGTGGGGAAACATGGATACAAGTACAGAGCATTTGCAGATGACTTGCTGTGTATAGTAGAAGACCCCAGAACAAATATTAAAAAATGGATAGACAAAATAGAGGAGTACGGAAAATGGGCGGGGCTGAAATTGAATAAAACAAAAACTGCAATATTGACAAAAAACATCTCGAAGAAAAACCAAGAGGAATTAGAGAAAATGACAGGGATGAAGATCACTCCCAAAATCAGATATCTCGGAATAACTATTACAGCTAAGAACTCCCAACTGATAAAAAATAATTATGAAGAGAAGTGGAAGGAGATACAAAAGGACTTGATAAGATGGGGCTCGCTAAATCTCTCCCTGATGGGAAGAATAGCGACAATCAAAACGAATGTTCTCCCAAAACTCCTCTTCTTATTCCAGAACCTCCCAGTAATCAGGACAAATAAATTGTTCAAAGACTGGAATAAAGTAATAATGAAGTTTATATGGAAAGGGAAAAAGCCGAGAATAAAATATATAAATTTGACAGATATAAAGGAGAGAGGAGGGTTTGGGTTGCCGGACCTGAGGCTCTATTATGATGCTTGCGGGACTAGTATGGATCAAAGACTGGATTACACTAAAAAGGGAGAAGCTTCTAGCTCTCGAAGGATTCGATCTCAGAGTAGGCTGGCATGCCTATCTCTGGTATGACCAGGAGAAAAAGGAAAAGAACTTCAACAATCATTTTATTAGGGCATCACTCCTAAAAATCTGGCAGAAATACAAGAATAGACTCTATGAAAAAACCCCTTGGTGGCTATCCCCTATGGAGGCTAGACAAAGAAGACTATTGGGGTGGTCTCAATGGCCAACATATAGAGACCTGGTGAAAAAAGAGAAGCAGGAATTTTCTTTAAAATCGAAGGAGGAAATAACAAAAAGATTTAAATCCCTCTCATGGTTACAGTATATGCAAATTAATGAAGATTGGACCAAAGACAAACAAATAGGTTTTGCGGACAAAGATATGTTCTACGAAAAAGTGGTCAAAAGAGAAAAGAAACATATTACAAGCATGTATAATGTATTACTATCCTGGGCAACGGAGAAAGAAACAGTAAAGGAATGCATGGTAGCATGGGCCAGAAACATTGGCAAACCAATACAGTTCAAAGACTGGGAACAAATATGGAAGAAAAAAATAAAATATACTTATGCCACAGATATGAAAGAGAACTGGTATAAGATGTTCTATAGGTGGTATATAACCCCATATAAATTAGGTCAAATGTACAAATCAGCCAATAACAAATGCTGGAAGTGTGAGAAAGAAGTGGGTACATTCTACCATATGTGGTGGACGTGCCCGAAAGTGAATAAGTTTTGGAAAGATGTTCGGGAAGGTTGTGAAAAAATACTAAAAAAGAAAATACCACTAAAACCAGAATATTTCCTACTAGGAATTATAGATGAAGAGCTGGAGTTAGACCACAATGAAGATATCTTATTCTCATACCTGACAACAGCGGCCAGAATAACCCATGCAAAAAAATGGAAACAAAAGGAAATAGCAACCATGGAGGACTGGATGTTCAAAATAGAAGAGATAAAAGACATGGATAAGTTAACGTATGCCCTAAAGATATCGTATGGTAGACCAATAAAGAATACGAATTGGGACTTATATGAAGAATTCAGAATAAATCGTTTAAAAAACGACTAAGACTGTTTAAATGACCCAGAACAAATATATATATATAGAGAAGAGAAGCCCGTAACCGAAGAAGAAGAAGGATCAATCGAAAAGGACAAACAACGCCCGAGAGATAGCTCGGAAGTCAGAATCCCCTTAACCCCACCCACCTTCCCCTAACCATCCTTATCAACCCTATCCCTATCCAATACCCTCTACCCCACTCCCCATCTTTCCTCTCCCCCCACTTAACTCATTCCATACCCCCAGATCCCCTAGTTTGTGATTTTTATGTATGGAAAAAAGTTTAATAAAAAAATTATTATAAAAAAAAAAAAAAGAGAAGGCCCTCTCCCTCATCTCCACTAGTCGCGCTTGCGATGGGGGTGAGAGAAGGGCCTCCCCAGAAGATCATAGAGATCGTTTAGGTTCATAGACAGAAATGTGGTCGTGCAGGTAGGCGGGTCCCAAACCATTCAAGGCTTTGTAGGTAAGAACCTGTACCTTGAATTGGGACTGGAAGATAAACGGCAACCAATTGAGCTCCTTAAACATTGAACTAGATTATATGTCAATGTGGATTCAGATCATCCAGTTCAAAGCAGGAATTGTGGATTATTTGCCTTGATATTCTGAGTTATATGCCTATGTGGAAGGACCCCTAAAAAGATTAGATTTTCCAGATGCAATCTTTATGCTGTTATCACTCCTGTGTGATCAAGAGTTTGGGTATAAGCAAAAAAGCGATTTCTACATGTTGTTTTGAGAGTTTTCCTTTGACCAGTTCCTTGTACTGAATTTCTTATGTTTCTAATTATCTTTAATAGTTATGGTTGAATCTTTTTACATTGCATTCATGATTTTTAAAATTAAAAATCTGCATTAAAATTCATCTGCTCATGTCTGTGCACTTTCTTTAATAATCAAAATGTCATACCAGTGTTGCCTAATATGTGGGGTATAGTATGGCATATTAGGACCCTTCCACAGACAGCCCCTATATCCCAGGGCCCTTACACACAATCCTATATCCCAGAAGGTCAAGGCAGAAAATCCCACATTGTCTGCTTTGAACTGTAATATAGGGCAGTGTAGACTCAGATAACCCAGTTCAAAGCAGATATTGTGGGATTTTCTGCCTTGATATTCTGAGATATAGGACAGTGTGGAATGGCCCCTAGGATTTGATACCAGGTTTTCTGTTTTAATTGTATGCGTTGGATTATATGAGTCCATACTGTCAGATAATCTGGGATAAGCAGGGCTTGTCTGGAAGGGCCCTAAGACACATATTCGCAAGCAGTTTTTTTAAAAAAAGAGTGAACTCCTGTTTATGTGTGTCCATCCTCATATCCACCCTACAAATATACACACTTTGTTGCACACTTGTTTTATTTTGGCCACATTTTATGTATGTATGTTTGTATCTATTTTATATTCTACTTCTTTCTTAAAAGAGACTCAGGGGGCACACAGTTAGTGACATACAAGTTCACTAACTGTGTGCTTATGTGTTCTTTTTGGATGGGTTGCAGGATTCTAATCCTCTTTCCTTGTCCATCTCCATTGCGGCATAGGAAATAAAATAATTTCTACCATGGCATACTTTTACGTACGATAGATTTAAACTAAAACTTGTAAAAGAACCCCTGCTGGCTGGAGCAGTCTAGGAAATATTGTCCAATAAAACTCACTTTTTCATGCCCCGATTTAGATTTAAGAAGGCTATATTTGCAACTTAGGTATTAAACAAACAGAAGAATGTTACTTCAATCCACTTTTTATCAGAACTTTTTTTTCATTTTGTGGATAGAGGAATTGGAAATTTAATATACCTGAATGTGGAAGAAATCAGCAGATTCATCCATGCAGGGCCAGGGGATTTGAGGGCTTAACTCTTAAAGGTTTAGAAGTTAAAAGTTTGAATCTTTTATTCAACTGTATTTGTAGTGCTAAATTAAAGTAGCCAGACCCTTTTTCTGACTCCTCATCTTTAATACATATAAGACAGGCAAGTCCCACACATTTTTTCCCATGCTGGCAAAAGCTATACCAGGAGAATTCAGCGCACGATGACGGAAGAACATTTTGCTACTGTTTATTTATAATTGATGGATTGGTTGCGTTTGTAAACCATAACCCTCTGGACATTGTGTTATTTTTAAAGCTTTTAAAAACATTTTTGTGTGTGTCAGGTGCGACTTGATAAACTGTAAGTGTCTTCTGGTGTGAGAATTGACTGTCTGTAAGGACGTTGCCCAGGGGACGCCTGGATGATTGATGTTTTACCATCCTGTATGTCCCCGCATGAGAAGCTAGAGCTTGACAGACAGGAGCTTAGCCCACTCCCTGGATTTGAACTGCCAACCTGTCGGTCAACCAGTCCTGCTGGCACAAGGATTTAACCCATTGCACCACCAGGGGCTCAAAAAAGAAACAAAAACAACAATAATAAATCATTACTCTGGTTACCAAAATGTGGAAACTATTGATCAAAATTTGCATATTTTCCTATATTTGGAACAGAAAGGACTTTTTAAATTAATTCAGAAGGAAGAAAAGCTAACATGTTGGCTGAGATCCTACATCTTCTAGACCAGTGTTTCCCAACCTTTTTTGAGCCGCGGCACATTTTTTACATTTAAAAAATCCTGGGGCACACCACCAACCAAAATGACACTCTAACACAGTAATACATATCGTTAATATGTTTTTAAATGTATTTATACACTCAGTGTTAACCCTGGGCCTGTTTCGATGAACACAACATTGATATCCTGGCAGGAATGGCAGAAAGACACACACAAAAGTCTTGCTCAACAGCTGGGATTTATAGTTCACCGCAATCAAAGAGCATTCCGAACTCCACCAATGATGGAATGGAATCAAACTTCCCACACAGAACTACCATAACCAAGAAAAATACTATAAGAGTTTGGTGGGCATTGACCTTGAGTTTTGGAGTTGTAGTTCACCTATATCCAGAGAGCACTGTGGAGGGGAGGGAGGAAGATGTGGGGCGAGTCCGCGCAATAGCTCCCGTCAAGTCTTCCTCCCTTCCCCCTCCAGCAGAAGCGGCAGCGTGAGCAAAGCGAGGCAAAGCAAGCAGAGCGAGGCTGGGAAGTAGGGAGCCTGAGTGGAGAAGAAAAAGTGTTCAGCAGGAGGGGGAAGAAAGGGTATTGGAGGTTCCAATTTCTCACGGCACACTGGTTGGGAAAAACTGTTCTAGACTGCTTCAACCAGCATGACCTCTTTCCTAAGCTTTGGTTTACATCTAAAGCATGTAAAAGTACACCAGAAGAAGAATTGTGTTATTTTCTATGATGCCATGTTATTCAACAGGAAGTAGAACA
Source organism: Anolis apletophallus (assembly GCA_030556195.1). NCBI lineage: Eukaryota > Metazoa > Chordata > Lepidosauria > Squamata > Anolidae > Anolis > Anolis apletophallus. The sequence goes on from JARBWK010000007.1 coordinate 115,565,448, forward strand.
CTACTAAATGTCTGCAAGTGGAATTACGCATTAATTATACTATTTAACACATGTTCTTGCAACATATGGATTCAGTTGCAAAACTGTGCAACTGAACCCAGACAGCTCCACTGGCAAAACTCAATTTATGCAAATTTGAACCTAACACAGCTGTTCCACATTTTTTTTAAAAAAAATGTCCCTTGCTTTTGAAAGGGAACTTACACAAGCCTTAGACACCAACACAGCTCTGGCTTTTGAGTTTTCCATCTCTATTATGTATCTCAATACGTCTTTTTAAAAACTACATTAATACAATTATCAGTTCATATTCAGAAGGCATTTCTTCAAAAATTATATATCATATTCATTGTCATAATCGTTTCAAGTTTGATGGCAACATTAATAACACGGTTTCAAATTGTCTCAATGTCATGTGTGAGATTATTTTCTTGTAAATGTATGGTAAGCCTTTTCTCCTCGCTAATGCAATTTCCCGGATTCTGTCTATCCATCCTCAGCAATTTACAATATTTTGGTATGACCATTCCTGCAGTTACCATTAATTTTGGAAGCAGTTATTTATGTTTAAGGGCTTTATCACATTACAGCGGTAAACCACAGTTGTGGCAGAATAATACTGTCTTTGTCTGGGACTTATTACACAATGTCATGTCTTTCCCATTATTGCATGGAATTTACATTATTATTGGATCACATCTTTTCATTGAGGGGAAAATGTAATTAATGGTCATTGTTCAACTAGTCTTTTTGAGTGCAATTGCTTTATTACACGGTAGTTCAAGTATCACAGCTATCAGGTGATGTGAGTGAGTGGACATGGCTCTCCTCCCTTCTCCAAGCAGGTTGAAGCCACTCCATTTTCAGTGTCCAAATACAGCATGGTAGACAGGAGCAACATTGCTTTAACTCTGTTCCCTAGTTCTTTTAAAATTCATTTTGCCATAATTGTGCAAAACAGAAAATAATATTGGTAGCACAGCGTGTTAAACTGCTGAGCTGCTGAACTGAAAGGTTGGCAGTTCGAATCCGGGGAACAGGGTGAGCTCCTGCTGTTAGCCCCAGCTTCTGCCAACCTAGCAGTTTGAAAACATGCTAATGTGAGTAGATCAATAAGTACCACTCCAGCAGGAAGGTAATGGCACTCCATGCAGACATGCCAGCTACATGCCTTTGGAGGTGTCTACAGAAAACATCGGCTCTTTGGCTTAGAAATGGAGATGAGCTGCACCCCCCAGAGTTGGAAATGACTAGACTTAATGTCAAGGGGAAACCTTTACTATATACCATGAGGGACAGAAATGAGTAGGAAAGCAGGGTCAAGAAAAGCAGTGCAAAAAACCAGATTGTAAGAAGGTGCATCACTGAAGTGGAATTCTAATTCTATCAGAGATAAGGTGTGGAAGTGATTGTTTCCATGCTGATGTGTTTGCATTTGCTTAAACAATGCAATTGCTGTGAAAAAAAACCAGGCTGGTGTCATAAAGTCCTGAGTCTTCCATGTTTAGATGTCCATTTCCTATTTTTCAGGTGAATATCTCCGACTTTGATGTTGTTATGGAGTCTGATGAGGGAACGTTCATGCCCTCTGGACTAGCCTTCACAGGCAGCGATGAGGCACGTGGGATCATGAAGGAAATCATGAAGCTGTTGAAGCCTATCAACATCACACAACTTTTTGGAAATGGGGAAGGAACAGATATCAGTTACTGGATGAAGGCTGGAGTGCCAGGTGAGATTCCTGGATGAGTTTTCAAAACTGATCCCTTCTCCTGCCTTTCTTTTCTCCTTTTTTGTTTTTGGTGGCACAGATAGATTTGACAACAATTCCTCTAGAACAGCTGTTTATTAGCATTAAATACAACCAACCCTCCAGATTTACTGGGGGTAAAAGGCACAGGATCCCTGCCAAAGTGAAAAACCACAAATGAAAACATTACTATTTTTAACTGCAGAAAATGCCCCTCTATTAATATCTAGGTTCTCTGGCGTGATTTTATTATCAAACCAACAAAGTTGACTAAGTTTACACTCACACTGGAAGAACTAAAGATTTCTAGAAAAAACATTTTAATCTAAGTCATGAATAAGAAAATCTGCAATTTGTATATGCACTACCATTAACTAAGGAAATTGTTTCAGATTTTTCCAAACCTCTTTTCCCATGCTGTTCACTGGGGTTTGGTTCTAGGACCACCTGTGGATACCAAAATCTGTGGATGGTCAAGTCCTTTTATATACGTACAATGGTGTAATAAAATGGTGTCTTTTTAAAGTAAATAATAATAATATACTTTATTTATATTCTACTCTTCTCACCCCGAAGGGGACTCAGAGCGGATTACAGGTACACATACTTAGCAGACAATCCCTGCTGTTTTCCACATACACACATATAGACGAACAGAGGCAAACTCTGGCCACCAGGGGGAACTGACGCACTCCTCATCTCTCAGCGTCCCTGGTTGTTCCTTCCGCATTCCTCAGCATTCCTGGAGTTCTTTAATGGCCTCATAATTCAGTCAAAAATTGCCTCCCCACTTAATGTGGTACCTTTATCTCCTACTTGACATATGCAACTGTCTTTCGGGTTGCAAAGGTCGGCAGCAGGCTACACTTAAAGGTCGAGCACCCACCTCGACCCGGGCAGGCCTCGAACTCATGATCTATTGGTCAGAGAGATCTTATGCAGCTGACACTTAGCCAGCTGCGCCACATTCCTGGTGCTGAATTGATGAAATCAGTGTTTACTTTTTGGATTTGTTAAGGCTGCGTTGTTGTAGGTTTTTTCAAGCTATATGTCCATGTTCTAGAAGCATTCTGACATTTCGCCTACATCTATGGCAAGCATCCTCAGAGGTTGTGAGGTCATAGAATGCTTGCCATAGATGCAGGCGAAACGTCAGGAGAGAATGCCTCTAGAACATGGCCATATAATCCGAAAAACCTACAACAATGCAGTGATTCCGGCCATGAAAGCCTTCGACAATATTTTGTTAAGACTATTTTCAAGTTGTGGATGGTTGAATTTGTGAATACAGAATCCATGGGTAAAGAAAGCCGATTGTATATATTATTGTACTTTTATATTTTCTCCTCTTAGTATATGCTTTTTGCTTGTCATTTTCTTAGATATGTACAAAAGGAAGAGCTTTTGTTTTTTTTAAAAAAACGAACAAACCAGTAAATCCAGGGAGATTCTCCAAAGACTAACTATAGCTGTTTATGTCACCTTTTAAAGCCTCTTCTACCCTTCATTTCTACAGCTAGCTGCCTAATGTAATATCTTCAGACTAAAATGGTTAAAATATTCCCTTTTTTAACCTTAAAACAAAGTTACTTTGTCCTCATTTTTTCTCGTTTTAAAATGTATGTGTGAGCTGGCCTCCTTCTGTTTTTAGCAGAATCAGATTCTTTTAAAACTCTTCTTTCAAAACTAGAAACTCTGCACAGGTCATGCAGTTCAGTTTCACCTGAAGCTTACCATCAGTAATGCTATCACTCAGCTGGTTGCTCTCTTTGGACAAAGAATTTTTGGAATTAGGTGATTCCTCATTGTCCGAGTATGATCGCCTTCCAAGTGTACTGTCTTGGTGGTGGGTACATACTGTAGGTGACTGTGGAGCTGTATTCTTGACCTGCATGTTTTTCCACAGTTAGGACATCAGTTTCCAGGTGGAAGGCAGTCACGGTCAGGATTAGCTTCCTCTTGGCATGTTTCTCCCTTTCGCCCTCCGTTTGTGTCTCTTTGAATTCCGCAGCACTGCTGGCCATAGCTGACCTCCAGTTAGAGCACTCAAGGGCCAGGGGTTCCCAGTTCTCTGTGTCTATGCCACAGTTTTAAGGTTATTTATCATTATTATTATTTCTGGTATTTCTACCCCATCTCTACTCTACCCCTGAAGGAGGACTCAGGACAGCTTACATTTGGCAACGATAGGATGCTGCTACATAAACAATTACAATAATACAATAACAAATAAATACATAAAGCAATAATTAAAACAGTACATAAAGCATTAATTAAAACAGTAAGAACAGTATCATTAGCCTTATCGCCATTCCAGTCAATTTGAATTGTTGGTTTGAGCCCTTCGTTAAACCTCTTTTCCTGTCCACCAACATTCTGTTTTCTGTTCTTGAGTTGGGAGTAGAGTAACTATTCAGGCAGTGTTGTATTTCAGTGTCAATGTTGACTTCTGTGGAGAGGTGTCTGCCAAGGTAGCAGAAATGGTCAACATTTTCTAATGCTCCACCATTAAGCTGTATTTCTGACATTGCAGAGGGATTGGCTGGTGTCTGCTGACAGAGTACTTTTCTTGATGTTCAGTGAGAGGCCAATCTTCTCATATGCTTCTGCAAAGGTGTTTAGAGTGGCTTGTAGGTCTTCTTCTGAATGTGCACATACTACGTTATCATCAGCATATTGGAGTTCTCTTTTGTCCACAGTTGTATCATTATATTGAAAAACATTTCACATATATAGCATCTGCTGGGTGTTGGTTCCAGGACCCCCCAGCCCCATAGCTCAACTCCCTTTATATATAATAGCTTGATAAAATGCCATTCCTTATAAAAAATGGCAAACAATTCAAACTTGTGTCAGAGAGTGCCTGAGGATCTATGGAAAGTTTCAACAGGATGGATATGACTGCACATCAATGTCATGTTCAGCGCATGGCAAAAACAAGGTTTATTTCTTGAATGTTTCCCCACCAAATATTTTCAAATTATGATTGGTTGGATCTGTGGGTATAGAATCTATAGATATGAAGGGCCGACTTTATACATATCTCAAGGATGCCAAAGCTTGGCTATATAATGTATGCTAGAACATTGTTTTAACTTTTTTAAATGATGTAAAGGCAATATGCTTGCAATCTTATTTTAGACCTCACAACCTCTGAGGATGCCTGCCATAGATGCAGGTGAAACATCAGGAGAGAATGTTCTAGAACATGGACATACAGCCCAAAAAACCTACAACAACCCAATGATTCCGATCATGAAAACCTTCGACAATACAGTATACTTATTTTTAAAGTTTGAAATAACCCTTCCTAGTGGACTAGATTAAAAATAGCAGGACATTCCCCTCTACTTGAAGGGGGAATGCATGTCAACTAAATATAACCCATTGAAATACTGTCCTGAACTTTTTTCCCCTCGCTCCCTTGTTCACATGAAATAGTTGGCTAAGAAAAAGTGTGTAGCACAATCCATAACCTCCTGCACATGCAGTTGCATGGTGTGCTATATTTAGGAATATATAAGCAGAGCATTATATTTCTGGAAGGCCTCCAGGGAGCAAACTCAACAGGCACAAGTTGGATCTCAGTTTTCTCTACTTAGAAACTTTCAACACACTCAATGACCAGAATTCCACTTCTGTCTTATAGAAGTGGTTGAGCATCTTTGTTTGATACAAAATGGCTATATTTATTTCAAAGTTGCAGAACCAAATTTTCACATGTGGTAGCATTACACATGGATGCACCCCCTACGTTTCACATGGGCATTCAGTTCACTAACAAAGCGGTATTTCACAACTGCTATGTAATTTTGTGAAAATAAAGTTACACTCTCTCTTCACAGTGTAATGTGATATCATTCTTCAACACTTTCATTCTGGAATGAAGCCATTAATAATTTTGGCTCCTTTCTTATTCTGTGAGAAAGGTTTTTTTTAAACTGCAGAGCTTCCAAGGATTATTTGCAACCTTTCTAAACAAAATTTGGTAGTTTTCCATAGAAAAAAGCATTTAAAAACATGTCTTGTAGAAAAAACTACTTACTATATTTTCTGTGCTAGATGTACACTTGTTTTTCTGCACCAAAATATTGTTTTGACAGAGAAAATGTTGTTTCCTGTGCAGATAATCCTGTTTTATGCATTATTTTGTGCAAATAAGTTCTGAACTGCCAAGATGGTCACAGAACAGGATTGTCCTTGTCAGGGGACTGGAGAGTGAACCCATCCTGGAACCTAGACAGGGTGGCTCTATGTCACTTCTACTGCCTATGTCAGTGGTTCTCAACCTGTGGGTCCCCAGATGTTTTGGGCTTCAATTCCCGGAAATCCAAACAGCTGGTAAACTGGCTGAGATTTCTGGGACTTGTAGGCCAAAACACCCGGGGACCCACAGGTTGAGAACCACTGGCCTATGTGATCCAGTTTCGGGAGAGTATGCGATGGAGGAAGAACTTGCAATGCATTCATATTGTGCTTGTGGTCTTATCATAGACAAGTAGTGGGTGTCTGGACCAACTAGACAGCTCCTTGGTCTAATTCAGCATGGTCCTCAACATCAGACCAGATGTTGAGGAATAAAAATCTGTGGACCTCTTTCTTCAGGTCTTTGTTTAGTACACGAAGTAAAGATGGCTGCTACAAGTTCCCCTTTCCCTTGACTTAAAGAAAAAATTAAAGAGTTTAGATGTTTAAGATCATCCGAAGAGGCTCTGCTCTCGGTCCCGCCTGCTTTGCAGGCGCAATTGGTGGGTACGAGAGACAGGGCCTTTTCAGTGGTGGCTCCTCGGCCTTGGAACGCCCTTCCTAGTGACATCAGCTCAGCCCCCTCCCTCCTGACATTTCACAAGAAGGTCAAGACCTGGCTGTTTGACTGGGCATTTGCAGTTGTAGTATGATTATTAATTGAGACCTAAGGAACGATGACGCAATTGGAAATCGATTTAATAATGAGACTCTGATATTGTGTTTAATTTTAATTGCTAATTTGTATATGATGTGATTGTGTTGGTAACTGTTGATGTGTTTGTCTTGGGCAGTCCTTGCCATATGTACACTGCCTCGAGTCGCCTTCGGGTTGAGAGGGGCGATATAGAAGCAGAGTAAATAAATAAATAAATAAGATGTTTCATATTAAGCACACTAAAGTCAAGACTGTTAACCTCCTGCTATGATCTGGAATCTTCAGTCAAATGATCACAACAGCAATCACACTGCCTGAGGCCACAAGACGTAGGCATATAGTCATTATAGTTGTTATCATTCAATCAACCTTAATTATGCAGACATTTACTTTTTTCTTAAAAGTCCTTATTGTGTGTTTAGTGTGTGTAGTCCCAGATAAGTCTGCATGACACAAATTGCATCCAGCCCTTGGTATTTGTAAGAGGACTCGACTACAATTGTTTTCTTTAGGCCCAGTTTCTGCCAACCTAGCAGTTTGAAAACATGCAAATGTGAGTAGATCAATAGGTACCGCTCCGGCGAGAAGGTAATGGCGCTCCATGCAGTCATGTTGGCCACATGACCTTGGAGGTGTCTACAGACAACGTCAGCTCTTTGGTTTAGAAATGAAGATGAGCACCAACCCCCAGAGTCGGACACGACTGGACTTAATGTCAGGGGAAAACATTTACCTTTACCTTCATTTATAATTCCCAAGTGGCCTCAACTACACAGCAGTCTTGAAGTCCTGTTTTGCCTATTTGTATTTGAGGAGTTTCATATGTACATTCCAGAGTTCCTGGTATTGCACAATGTAAGATGCCCTGAATCTAGATATCCCAAGATTCCTTAGGCTTAGACCACGTATGTGCGTCCCCATGGATGAATTCTCAAAGTCCCCATCAAATGAGACCTCCCATTTTAGCTTCCCAAGCATCAAAAATGGAGGATTCACAAGGAGATCTCATTGTTACTGGTGCAGTTTCTGCTATTAATCATTCAGCCATGTCATACTGTCAGTGTTGTCATGGAATCTTCAAGAGTTGGGCTTGGAGAAAAACAAGCTATTTTCAGATATTTTTGGAAAATAGTTTTGTTTTCAAATCTAGTTCCAAATCAAGCCACAGGCCATATACACATTAGTAAAATCCACTGAATATGACTCCTAAATATAAACACACAGGGCTGTTTCCAGTGGCCCTGTTCCTTTTGCGTCATTGAAAAACGCTTTGCAATCAAAAGATCTTTTAACAACAGTCCAGCCCTCCCCCCCCTTCTTAATTTTGACTTAAGTACTCCACTATGTATATGTGGGTGGTCTCTTCCTTTCTAGCAAATGCAAACCAAATGCACTTGAATTAAATAAAATCAATTACATCTGATGACCTTTTGATTTATGTTGTTTTTCAGCCCTGTGAGACAGAGCTCCATTATAAGGAAATCTTCCTTGATCAATTTCCTTCCATTTTAGTTTAATTTCTGAACTACAGTTGTACAGAAAACATTTTTATGACTCCACACATGTTCCAATCTATGTGCAGGACGTGTGATGAGAACATGATGTTGTGTTTGGGCAGCTGTAAAGCAGCCCTACTTGCTTGGAGTTGTTGCTAGGAAAACGTTCTGGGACTCTAGCTAGACAAACACCCTGATATTCTCAACAAGTAAACAAGCTACTAGGTGGAACCACCTTGGGGGGTCTTCCTAAAATCAAGAGTCCATGTCAATAGGATGGTGATATACTCCCAGTTTTTGTCTGGACTCTAAATAAGGTATCCAGAGTGTTGAGCCCCAAAAGAAGTTCATCACTTTACATAGCTCATTTAAAGTTCAGAATAAAATCTGGAGTAGCCTAACTATCCCATTGGTAAGGACACCCTCAACCAACACAAGTAACCTACAAGTTGCTGAAGGAGTGAAGTTCTACCAGCATAATGCATACACAGATACAATATGCAACTTTACTTTGTTCATTCACTTTTATATATTTAGAAATTAATACATTTTCTTACTCATTGCAATGTTTAAAAAGTACCTTGGTGCCAGGCCCATATCCAGGATTTTGATTCGGGGGTGGAGGGTGGAGGATGAGTCTGAGTGAGAGAGGATCTACCCTAGCAAACCTTTTGTATAATTATCCCAATACCCCCATGCAGTTTAAATAATGGACCAACCTAAGAATTTTTGAGGGGGGGGGCTGAAGCCCCTCAACCCCCCCCCCCCCCCCCAGGTTACATGCCTGTTTGGGCTTGGTGCATTGCCTTTTATTTTTGTATTAGTTTCCACTGTTTGCCAGGGGGTGTGAATAGCAATTTAGGACTGATAAAATAACAGATTGCAAAGGAGTTGCACTGGTTGTCAGTACACTTCCAGTCTCAAATCAAGGCAATGGTGATAACATTTAAGGTTGACTTGAGACCTTGATACTTGAGGAATATCTCCCCTGAGATATGATGCTTACCCAGGAATTGAGGTCTACTGATGTGACCCTTCTCTGTGTCCTACTAGCAGTGAGAGAACATGGGAGAGAGCTGTCTCTGTGGTGGCCTCTTAGTTGTGGAATGCTCTCCTGCAATATTTGGTGCCAACACTGTTATCATTTCAGTTTTGGGGCCTAATCTAGATTCTATGAGTGGTATGGTTGACACACTCCATGGTCTTACACTCATCTGCAAAACATTGTAATCCCTCCTACTTCACTTCTGCTGCTCTGTAATTTTTGAAAATATTTTTAAAACATGTTTTTTTTAAAAATCAATTACAACTTAATTTTTTAAATTGCCGCTTTGGGAATATAATGTATGTGAGGGATGGAGGGTGCATCCAACCCCATGATGTCACTTCAGTACCATCATGCCTGCACAAAAGCAGAATAACCCTATTACACCAGGTAGGTGATGAGAGCGTGGTAGCATCTGCAGCCATTGACAGGTTTCACCCATCAATAATAGGAGAGGAGATTAACTGGCAATGGGATGCACATGGTGTCGTGCAAGAGGAACCCCAAAGTGAGGGTGACACAAAGTGTTTGCAGGGGCTGTAAAGACTAAATTAGATGCCTGAGTGCCACATGCAACATGTAGACTACATAATTCTGACCCCCAACACAGAGAGACAAAAGTGGTTTCAATGCTGATTTGTTTTCTTCATGCAATAAAGACTCCAATCTTATGAACAAAACTGCTACATCATGGATATTCCTTACAGGCCTACAATAATTAAAGACCCCATTATTTCCATAAAAAGTGTGCACATAAATGCTGCAGGATTCCATCATGGGAAAATGGATCGATTTGTTACCTTGTGGGTAGTTTCCTTTTGTGACTGTTTGTCTAGCAACAACTGAAGTCCAAGGCCATGTTCAGTTAGGACAGCAAATAGTGATTGGAAAGCATTCATGCTCTGAAATAGTAGCTGCCAAAGACTGACCCTAAAATATTTTTGCTCAGTCATGACATTTTAAATCTTTTCCATAAAATCAGTAGAGATGAATGCACCTTTTAGTTCACTTCTTAAAACTAAAATTTCATCTTTAAACTAAAATCTGCTTGTTACATTACCTGTTATCAGGGTACGTTCTTTTTTTTTTTAAAAAAAAAAAAAGATGTCAGTGAACATTGCCAGGCATAAACCCAATTGTTAGTCCCAGTTTACGTACTCTAATTGAATCAATGAGAGTTATGTGAATGTTCACTCTTCAAAAGCCATTGATTCTGCAGGTGACCCCTAGTTGGAACTAAGAATTAGATTTGACTCTTCAGTGATACGGCATATTCTGGAACTGGGAGGACTCCACCATCACATTTGGAGCTTCCTCGGATCTCTGGAGAGAGACAACATCCCATAATACACACCAGCAACATTACCTCTGGTAATGGGAAGGAATGAGGCTTTTGCATTTTCTGAGTGCACCCCTTTTGAAGAGCAGTTTTCAGCTTAACTTGGTTGATCCAAGTGCCTTTCTCTCTGAAGCTCTTGGAGGGCAAAATAGGAATTATTTCCAGAGTGTTTGCAGGGGCGATAATGGCTAAACGAAACCCCTGAAGAACAGCATACAGCATTCAGTCCACATGATTCAGATTCAACATAGACTCCAAGATTGTATTAATGAATAAATGCAGTGTGACTTTTTAAAAGCTTGGAGACATAAACTATTCCTCACAATCCTTAATGACATTGACAACCTGGAAGGTATTTCTAGGGTATGCCTGAAAGAGTTTCCATGGAAATGTATCAAGGTTGGGGTGTTTGTTTTATTAAAAGTAACATAATAAATAATGGAGGCCTTCTCATCCTGTGTCATTAGCAATTGTGAAGTCCCAGTGTGTTTTCTGTGTTTATGTTTGCTTTGAAATGCAATATTTCCTCAAGCCATGCCATTGTTCCTCAAGCCATGCCATTGTTGCCAGACCATCTTAATTATTTTAACTGTGTTTTTAATGATGTTTTATTGTGTATTTTTAACCTGCATTTTGTATTGCATTTTAGAGTGTATGTGTTTATTGTGTATTGTCTTGCTTTCTGGCTGTGAGCCACCCCGAGCCTATTTGGGATTGGCGGCATAGAAGCCGAGTAAATAAATAAATAAATAAATATATTTACCCAGAAATATCTCACCTTTTATAGGAAAGTTCTCATTTTCAGAACAAGATGTCTGCATTGCATTTGACTACTAATTTATTTTTAGACTTCAACCTGGAAAGAAAGCTAGACTTTTCTAGTATCTTGAAAGTGAAGGATTTTGTGATGAGGTGATGTCTGCCTGCCTCATTCTCCAGCTTCCGCAAGAATGTGTATATATGGGTGTAATGAGCCTACATTAACCCTGGAGATTATAAATTCAACCTTTCATCTAGCACAGCTGTCCAGTTTAGTTTTCTGCAGCACTAGACCTTCAACTCCCGTTCCTTAAACAAACTCAGTCACACGGGTTTTGGGAAGAGAAGTTTTATTTCCAGGCACTGTTTACTGAACATCTCAGTCATTTTTGGACTTTGTTGTCTCACTCATCAAACAAAAAGGTATATACAAAATGGCTTTTGTAAATGTTCAAACGAGAAGCTTGTGTGAATTATGGTTAGCCTTTGAAAAGTCTGACCTTTCTATTAATAATACACTAATAAAGAAATCGTTTTCAACACATTAATTCTTACCATTTCAGAATGGAAATATTCATGACAACATAAGTATGTCGGTATTGTTACTCCTATTTTGTAAGCAATCATATTTTATATTAGAGACTATGAAATTGTGAAGAATGTTCACTCTTAAAAATGAATAGTTATAATGTAACTATTCAGCTCCTTTTGAGGGAATGTGTGAATGAGTGTGTATGTATTTTTATATACACCTATTAAAATAAGTAATTATCTCCCTTTGCCCTTCCTTGAAATTCAAGTGTTTTCTTACAGTTTATAGAACCCTATTCAGAGAATTAGAAATTTAAAACTATATCTAGTATGAGCAGGACTATCGAGCTGTAAAACACTGCATGTGGCATTTTGCTGCAAACAATTTTGAATTGGCAATTAAGTAACAAAGAATGTTCTGGCACTTAAAAAGCTAATGGTTTTACCTGGTATCTCTTCCTTTTTACAAGAGGCTCTTCTAGCATTATTTAGGGACTGGAAGGGTTGCAATTGAGAGAGAGGCGCCCTAACTAATTTACTATTGTATATGCTTTTTTAAAAGTAGGGTTCACTTCACCCTATTTTTTCCACAAGTCTATGAAAAATGAGTTTCTCCAGAACCTTGTAAAGATGGCACAACAAGGAGATTGGTCTATAGCAGGGGTGCTCATACTTTTTCAGCATGCGAGCTACTTATAAAACAACCAAGTCAAAATGATCTACCTACCCACTACTCAGAGAGCCATAAAAGCAAAATATTTGGAAATTTATTTCAGTGAGAGCCATATAATATATTTTAAGACTGAATTCAATCAAATGTGAGTATAATAAGCCCCTGAATTTATTCATAATAATAATGATGATTATATTCATTCAGCCTCTGCTACTACTAATAATAATAATAGTAACAACAACAACAATAGGTTCCTAGAGTAGGAGACCTCCCAGTCCAACCTCCTTCTGCCATAAGGGAAAAACACAATCAAAGCATTCCTCACAGATGGCCATTCAGCCTCTGATAATAATAATAATAATAATAATGGGTTCCTAGAATAGGAGGAGACCTCCAAGGGCCATCCAGTCCAACCTCCTTTTGCACCTGGGCGGCGTCGGGAGCCTACGGGGTGGGACTGAGCCTTCCTCCCGCCCTGCCTGCGATCTACCAGGACACCCTACGCGATCTACCAGTAGATCGCGATCTACCTAATGAGCACCCCTGGTCTATAGCTTTTTGGATCATTACAATCTTTGCCTGGTTTCAAGATGGCTATGACTCTTGCTTTCCTCCAGATTTTGGGGATTGACAGGATGCAGTGAAGTTGTTAATCAGCTTCAGCAGCCAGCACCTTGCTTTTGGACCAAAGTTCTTAATTTGTTCCATCCGTAGATCATCTAGGCCTGCTGCTTTACCATTTTTACATTTATTGAAAGCTATGTCCAATTCAGTAGATGTAAAAGGTTTATGAAGGTTGTTGTTCTTATTATCTGGTTGTCTGACTATTGCTTTCTCCTTCGGTGGCAAGGCTGGGTTTCCCATTCTTCAGAAGTTGATGCACTGTCTGATCTGCCTTTATGTTGGCATGAGTATTAGTTTGTGAGGGATCATTGCAAAACCATCTTAGCAGCCTCCACACCTTCTGACTTCTCCTGCCCATGTCAGCTTCTGTTTTAAGCTTTATCCACTGTTCTTTCTTGGCTTCAGAGATGGAGGACAAAATGTTATGCGCTGCCTGAAGAGATTGCTCACTAAAGGGATCTTTGTTGTGGAGCCTGTAAATAGTCTTCCAACAAGGCAGCTGTATCAGGATTAATGTCCTGAAGGCATTGTGTTGTGCAGCCTCTCGGTACAGAAGCCCATGAGCAGGTTTTTACTATTTCGATAAAGTGCTCGTATTCTTCAGCGATTGGGACGACCAATATGATCTTATCATCGAACATGTCTGAGAATGTAGTGTTTAGTGGAGAAGAGCAAACCACAGACCACCTATTACAATGTAGTCTGAGCCCTGCCACATGCACAATGGAGGACCTTCTTATAGCAACATCAGAGGCACTCCAAGTGGCCAGCTACTAGTCAAAGGACATCTAGTATAATGATAGTTTTTAAACCTTGTGTTTTTGAATTACATTACAACTGTACCCACGGTTCGCTTCTGATACGATAAATAAAATAACTTCACCCTAAAGTCGTAAGAAGTATATCAATTTAAGCTTGCTAAAGAAGACTAAAACTTCTCATATATCTCTTACCCTGGCCAAAGCTGATTTTTTTTTAAAAAATTATGACTTCCAGAAAACTACCCAATGTGGTCACTGAATGTGATCATTGGCTGATTTGGGAAACTGGGATCCCACAAAAGTAGCTTTTTAGATTTGCTGACACTCATATAATTCCAAATGAATGGCTTAAAATGAAGAAAACATTCCAAAACCCATCAGACAAATAATCACATAATCACTCATTTTAAAAAGCTCAGAATGACCTGGTTAAATTCAGAGTGTTTTGATGCTTCACATTGATGAAGGGCTTGTCTACACTTGCAAGAAACCTGGGACTTACTCTGACTGGAAGGCTAGCTATGCCTATGATGCACAACGGAGTCTGGCCAATATTGTGTAGTGTTGTTTTTGTTGTTCTTTTTCTTTAAAATGTCACACAAAGTTGGGTGATAAGTCTAGTTTGCTGGGACATCTGGACAGCAAGATAAACTGCAATTTGGCCTGTTCTACTATCCAGATATGAAACTGGTGCCATCGCCCTTTTCTTGCAGTCATCAGCATAGACAAAGAAGATGGGTTGTGCCTGGCAGAAAACAGCAACATATTTAAAATACAGCATGAACCATCAGTTAAAAACATGTAACACATAAACTATTTAAAACAGTTAAAAGGACATGACCATAAAAGACCATAGGAAAAAATGAGCATTTTTTAGGCATTTCATCAGCTTCTACAAGCTGTCCAGCCTCCCATATAATTACGTTGTCCTGACAGAAAACACCACAACAATAAAAGTGTGCACTTTTGACAAGCTGGGAGCGAATCAGTTGAAGCACTATGCCAAGAAAACACTTTTAATTGTTTGGCACTTACAAAACCAACTACAGATGTTAAATCCATTTGCCTTGCTTTAAAAAGCCTTGATTGTATTAGAAGAGAGTGTAAACCTACAAGACCACTTTTGCAAGCACTTAATGTATCAGCAGTCACTGAAAATAGGCTTTCAAAGTTCTGAAACAGCTTCTAAGATGTGTTGAGCTGTCTATATAGCACTGAGGAAAAATACAGCTCTTTCCAAACAATCCAACATTATTCAGAAGAAAATTGGGGGTATATATGGTAAAGCAACAACAGTGTATGGATAAAATGATGTGGCCAGGCAACAATCTATCAGAGAGGAAGAACAAACAAGACCATTACTTTAGCTAAAGAAACCCAAAATTTTAAGTACCGAGTTTAGAAAAGTCTTGAAATGTGTGTGTGGGTTGGGGGAGGGGGATTAATACAATACTTTGTATATATGAACATAGCATGATTAACAACAAATATTGTTATTGTGTACCTTTGTTTCCAACTTATGGTGACCCTAACACAAATGTATTATAGGGTTATCTGGGGCTGTCTTGTCCAAGGTCACTAAGAGTCAAGTGGGAGATTGAACTCTTCTAAAATTCCAGATCACTTCTTTCGAGGATGAAATTAGTTAAGAATTACACCCCTACTCTATCCTGAAGGGTTGTGTGCCGCCCCCTTGTTTCACTTCCCCTGATATAAGATTTGCTTCCTGGAGCAGCCACCTTATTATGCCTATTGTTAGGGTCAGCACTAATCTGATGCTAAACACTCATCAGATGAACTCTGGAAGGTGATCTCAAATTTATTCCCAGAATTTTGAGATCATGTCAGTATATGTCTGTCTGGAATTGAGCTTAGACGTTCTAATTTTGTGGTCTACAACTCTCCAAATTCTCCAACCATCAAGGCCATTGTTTTTCTGGAAGTATGAAAATATGTCCAAAAAGTAATACAAAGGGTAGAGGTAATAGTCATCTTTCTTTTATTGTTTATTTCCAGTTGCTAAACTAAATTTTTATGGGCACCCCTGGTGGCGCAGTGGGTTAAACCGCCAAGCTGCTGAACTTGCTGATTGAAAGGTCAGTGGTCAGATACCAGGGGCAGGGTGAGCTCTCGCTACTACTCCCAGCTTCTGCCAACCGAACCTAGCAGTTTGAAAACATGCAAATGTGAGTAAATCAATAGGTATGCTTTGGCGGGAAGGTAATGGCGCTCCATGCAGTCATGCCAGCCACATGACCTTGGAGGCGTCTATGGGCAACACTGGCTCTTCAGTTTAGAAATGGAGATAAGTACCAGCCCCCCAGAGTCAGACACGACTAGACTTAATGTCAAGAGAAAAACCTTTACCTTTACTATAACTAAATTTAGCTTATTAAACTTACCAAATGCAAGTGCATATACGTACAGTACAAGGAAATTATTGTTTCCATTAGATGTTTGATGTTTTGTCTCATGTCTGTTATAACACGCTGGGTTTTTTATTTAATTTTAGTTGTTAAGTTATAATTCGTGTTCATATGTTGGGTTGTTTAAATTTTGTTAGTATGGATGTATTGTTGTATTCGGGCATTGAATCTTTGTCTTTTATGTTTGAAATCTGCCCTGAATCCCTTCAGGGAGATAGAGCAGAATATAAATAAAGCTATCATCATCATCATCATTATTACAACCCTCATATCCATTTTTTCATTAATCTGCATCTGACCAAACATGTCTAGGCATTCTCTATTTCCTCCAGAATGATGATGTGGCATTCTTGAGCCAGACATCCTTAATTTTAATAGAGTTCACTATTATCCATGTTTTCATGTATCTACGCAAAGTCCAGGAACATATCCACATACACACACTTCTCTGCTTCTTGCCACCCACAAATAAGATATCCACTTCTGCTCTATTCATAGAAAAGACATCATTGCTTTTGGGAAGGATAAAACTTCCCTATTTGTGAAGAAAGGTAGCAAACTGAATTTCTTCAAGCAATTAATTTGATTATTATGCTGTCGTTACACTGAGGAACCTCCAATGAACTTATTTAACTGCACTCTTAATCCACTGATGTGTTTTTATGTAAAAGCAAATGAAAAGAATCGGTGATTGACATATAGCAAATTGCCACACTCGGTGTTGTTGAAAAAATAACGAAGCAACAAATAAGTCCCCAGACAAAAAAACAATGAAGAGATCCAGTGATTCAATATACTGCCAATTTCCATCAGAACCAATCAAGACATTATGTTCTGAAGTATTTTCACAAAGTGTTGATGTCTTCAAAAGTGTAGTGCCTGCGACAGAATGCTTTCATAATTACTTCTTAGGCTTCCAACATTGATGAAAGAATGTGCTCAGTTGACTGATCCTCTTCCAAAAAGGACATTCCTATTCTTTAAACAACAACATTTTATGAAAATATGGTCTCAGGGTTTTATGTGTTGTTTTGTTTTTTAAGAGCAAGAATCTTTCAATGGATAAAAAAAACTTCACGAGTAGTTGTAATTCTAGGAACTTTTGGCTGTTAGTGAAAGGAAATAAACAACCAATATAGATGAATTCCATCTCATTTCCAAATGTGAGAACATAAATTACTTAGATCAAACCTTAGAAATAAGTGACAAACATGTGTCAAGAAAAAGATATTTTGATCTTTCCCTTGAGAAACAGGCAAATGTGAATTATTTCCTGGACACTTGGGGCCAGGCATGTAGCCGGGGGGGCTAAGGGGCTTCAGCCCCCCGAAATTCTCAGGGTGGTCAGCGAGAAGGTCTTACTGGTACATTATTTAAACTGTTATGTTTATTCATATCATGATCTGATCACCATGCTCATTATATCCCACCTTCATGGGGTTATTGGGATAACAATACAAAAGGTTTGCTAGGGTAAACCCTCTTCCACCCAGTCTCGGCCCCCCGAACCAAACTCAGCCCCCCGAACCAAAATCCTGGCTACGGCCCTGCTTGGGGCACTTCCAGGCAGGACTCAAATACGTTCCAAAACGGGTTTTATAAACCTGCTTTGGCACAGATTTGAGTCCCCACATCAACCCCCGGGCTTTCCTGGGGGGTAACTACATGCCATCCCAATTACAATCAGGATGGCACGAAGCCACCCCAACCCCAACCCCCATTTCAACCTAAATATAAAGTAAAGCTTTCCTTGCACCCTCCTGGCATGGGAAAATGATGTGACAGGAGACCAGGGGGGGCCTTTCTGGCACATTATTTCCTTGTACCTGGGGGACACAAGGAGGAATGTTATGGTGGCCAGGTAAGTTATTTTATTTTAGGGAAAAAATGGGGGGAGGGAATGGGCACCATCATGGACCTTTGGGCTCCAAGAGTCCAAAAAGTTCAGGATAACAATGGGGACCCTGAAGTGAGTCCCCACAGGTCCAATACACAATGAGACCTGGGCCTTTCAGGAAGGTCTGGATCTAATGAGGTATCAGATTTATTTCTTATTACTGGAGGCATCGTTTGGACGCCTCTGGTAAAAAAAAAACCCAGACAGGTCCCGGGATATGGTCCTGGTTATTTATATATACCAGAGGCCAGTAAAGTTCAGCTCTCCAGACTAATGATTTCAAGGAATTCCAATGTTAGGGATTAAATTTAGGAATAGGAGTGGTTCTGTGTTTTATGATTCATGGCAGGTATATCACATTGTCATTGAGAATGCTGATGTGCAAAGGGAACCTTCAGATGAGGTTTTTGCTCCTGAGAACAGTTTGATTCCCAGAGCCCTGTTAGATGAGAATTCCTTTGGTAAGGATGCAGAAGGCCTTGAAGGAGATAGTGCTGCACCTGAGAATGTTAATGATCAAGAGATGCCGTTTGATCGCAGGGCAAACATTCGGGAGTATAGACAAGCTTCCCATGGCCTTCGCCCAGGGGCGGTCCTAGCTATTCCGGGAGGGTAAGCGAAAAAAATTGCGCCCCCCCCCTCAGTGGCTCCCGAGCGCAAGTCACGCTCTGGAGCCCAGTACGCACGCGCGAATCTCCGCACATGCGCACTGGCTCCAGAGCGCGCCTCCTGCTTTGGAGCCCAGTGCGCATGCGCAAATCTGTGTGCATGTGTGAAACTGCACGCATGCGTACTGGCTCCAAAGCGGGAGGCGCTCTGGAGCCAGTACGCATCTTGCGGAGATTTTTGCGCATGCACAGCAGCTCCTACAGGTGCTGTAGCACCTGTAGAAGCTTCTGTGCATGCGCAAAAATCTCCATGCATGCGGAGGTGCATGCGGAGGTGCGGCCGGAGCGCCCTGGGCGGCTGGGGCAGCTGACAAAGGCCCGGCTGGTGCGGCGGCGCGGCGGGGGCTGCGGGCCGGCTGCGAGGCCCAGCCGGCGTGGGGCAGCGCGACGCGGGTGGCAGGGCGGGGCCAGCGCGGCAGCGCCCCTCCCAGGTGACGACGCCCAACGCGGCTGCGTGGTTGGCGTAATGGTCTTTCAGCTGCAGGCTCCGCTCAGGAGATACAAAGTGAAACTGGGTTTTCTGTACTTAAGATTGTAAGAAAAATCCTAGCTTCAGTTTTCAGGTTTCGTTTAGAAAAGATCATGTCAAGATTTCCTTGCTCATGTTTTTTGCCTAGGCCTTGTTTCATAGATGGTACTTTTGCTGCATTGAACTGTCATAGAATTTAGTATCAAGCTTTACCTTTATCCTTTTGGATCCTGGAATTTATGGACTGTGTGCTTACCTTGGATATATTTTATGGTCTCTCTTCTTCTACCCTTTTGTTGGACACTATATTTGTTTCAATAAAAGACTATTGTTTCAAGGACTGTCTGATGTGTGTGTGAACTAGGGGGATACTTCTGTCTGAAGTGCAACAAGGACACAGCTGGCCATTCTTCCTTTTTTCTGCTTAATCTGATGTTTCTGTGTGTCAGTCTTCCACTCACTGTCTCTGAGTTTGGTGAAAGATCCTCCTTTGGCTGGATGGCCATCTGTCAGGGGTACTTTGATTGTGCTTTTCCTGCATGGCAGGGGGTTGGTCTAGAGGTCCCATGTAGTCTTTTCCAACTGTATGTTTCTATGATTCTTAGGTGAGAGTCCAGCTTAAAGCAATGAAATGAAACTTTATTTATAGCCCACCCTACCTCCCCGAAGCGACTCAGGGTAGTTCACAACAAAATACACAATGGCAAATATTCAATTCTGACAGTAATATATAAGTAAATCAATAAACAAATTATTTGCTTATGACAATGGTAGAAGACATGCTTTATACCCTAAAGAGCCCAGGTTCAATGCCCAACGTCTTAGGTATGACTGGAGAAGTTCCATGTTTGGAATCAGAGCAGACCTACCTTCTCCAGAGTGGTGTCTTTTAGGTGTTTTAAATGACAGCTCCCTTCAATTTATAATAATAGTCATACTGGTGGAAGCTATAATCCAAAATATCTGGAGGTAACTTGAGTAGGGAATGCCAGTGCAGAGGACACTAAGCTAGGTAGTCCAGTGGTGTCTGAAGTACAAGACAGGAACACATTCACAGGAAAGTAATGTTCAGTAAGGATGGGTTGACCTAGCCTATTTGCAGCTTGATTTTCATCCTCTGTTCCATTCACTTGCATTTCTTTTTAAATTCAGTGGAGCACAGTTTTAAGGTGCATGGGAAATGATATCTGAAGAAAATGTTTCATGGAGTGCGTCTCTCTCTTGTAGTTCCATTCACTGTACCTCTCCTCTTGATAAGCAAGACTGGAATCCAGGGAAACAGTTCATATATTAAACTTTTGTTACAAAGAGTTGCCGATTAGGAGTGTGCAGACTGCACTGAGGTTCAACTGGAGAAATAAATAGCTTATTTTGTTTCTAAAGCACCTATTAATTCAAATTTGATTGGAGAAATGCTATCAAGTAAATTGAACTCTTTCCTGTTCCATTTTCCAGATATAAAATATCATTCGAATAGTCTGCATCACAATGCTAGATAAGTCTGCCATACAGTTTGTGGCATAACAGGGAGGAAATCACCATGAAAAGCAAGACTGTTAGAGCAATTGGATAGGGCTCTGGCAAGGTCACACTATGTTGGAGGGACTGCAGGGGGAATTTTTAAACTATACTGGCTTAATGTAATCTCTATTGCTCAAGATCAAACAGAATGCAAAAATAAATAACCTCCTTGTGTTACAGTTCAGCTTGAACTGTGCCATTTTCCAGAAGCTGAAAACAGCTGTCTAGAAAGTTGTATTGGAGAACTTTGACGTGCTGCGTCCAAGAATGTACAGTGGTGAAAGTCCCATGTGATTGATAGCACTTCAGCTGAGGAAGCATTCTAAATGTGCAACAGGCATGCTGCTTCATATCTATCATGCTGCAGTATTGAGCATACTTGCATAGAAGGATGTTCTCCAGAAATCCTCTGAATATGGGGTTAGTGATTTGGATTATGATTGCCCTTGACTTCTTTGAGAATCTTTCAACCTGGGTTTTTGTACATAAAACTCTGCATTTTTTTTGGTTTTAACTTTAATGCAGCAAATATGTAAACATATAGACAAAGTAGAAATTACGGAAGAAGCACCTGTAACCTGTATACACTTTGGGTCCAACCAATCTTCGAGACATTTCCTTCTATGAACAAGCATGGGGTTTAAGATACATGGGGGAAGTCCTCCTCTCAGCCCCACCTCCATCTCAAGTGTGGTTGGTGGGAACGAGAGAGAGCACCTACTCAGTGGTGACCCCCGGCTTTGGAATGCCCTCCCGAGAGATCAGGCTAGCTTCCACTCTCCAAACCTTCCACACACAATTTAAGACCTGGCTTTTCCGATGAGCCTTTGCCCATGTTTAGATTCTCCAATAATATATATGAGGACCTTTTGATTCTTTATTAGCACTTTGTACTTCTGAGATTGAATACTGCTGTTTTATCAACAGCAATTGCTGTATTTTATTGCTTTTACCTGTGGGTACTGTGAATTTATGATGTTTTGTTGATTGGGCCGGAGAGATAGCATAGTGGTAACAGCAGCTGTGCTAGCAATCTGAAGATTGCAAGTTCGAATCCCAGGCTGGTGTGGACACCCAGCTGTGAGCCCTGTCCACTGTGAGCCCTGTCCACTGTGAGCCCTGTCCACTGTGAGCCCTGTCCACTGTGAGCCCTGTCCACTGTGAGCCCTGTCCACTGTTCACCCAACAGTTCGAAAACAGCTCAGCTGTGATTAGATGAAACTGGGAACCGCCTAGTGGGGAAGAATTTTTCAAAGAAGGACTTACAACGGCTAAATAAAAAGTAAGATCGGCTGCTGGAAGGAGGAATGTGGAAAAAACAGAGGTTCTCCGTCACGAGGATGAAGAAACAGCACCCCCTTGTGACGTGATGATGGAATGACGGAATGTGCCCGTACCTTGGGAAGTCTGACTTGGCCACGGTGCTCCACGCTCTGGTTACATCCCGTATAGATTACTGCAACGCTCTCTACGTGGGGTTGCCTTTGAAGACTGTTCGGAAGCTGCAACTAGTCCAACGGACAGCAGCCAGGTTGATAACAGGAGCGGCATTCAGAGAGCGTACAATTCCTCTGTTGTGCCAGCTCCACTGGCTGCCAGTTTGCTACCGGGCACAATTCAATGTGCTGGCTTTAGCCTTTAAAGCCCTAAATGGTTCGGGTCCAGCTTACCTGTCTGAACGCATCTCTCCCTATGGACCATTGAGATGTTTAAGATCATCTGGAGAGGCCCTGCTCTCGGTCCCGCCTACTTTGCAGGCGTGATTGGCGGGGACGAGAGACAGGACCTTTTCAGTGGTGGCTCCTCGGCTTTGGAACGCCCTCCCTAGAGACATCAGATCAGCCCCTTCCCTCCTGACATTTCACAAGAAAGTCAAGACCTGGCTGTTTGAGCAGGCATTTGCTGATGAAACGTAACAGTTTAATTAGATATATGGAATGACGACAATGTGACGGAAACTGATTTCAACATGACGCTGAGACTGCAATTGTATGTTTTTAATTGTTAATTTGTTGTTATATGATTATTTTTTTGGTTTGTTTGCTTGGGTTGTATTGAGGGCAGACACTGCCTTGTGTAAACTGTCCTGAGTCGCCTTCGGGCTGAGAGGGGCGGTATAGAAACGTGACAAATAAATGACAAATAAATAAATAATGGAACAACCACACCCTGTGACGCACCCCTGTGACGCAGCCTGAAGAAAAATCCTTCTAAAATTGTACTTGTCACATGTTTGTATGTTGTATGTAATTGTATGTGGATCCGGCAGGGACTGTCTGCCGTATGTGTGAAGTAATCCACTCTGAGTCCCCTTTGGGAAGAGAAGAGCGGAATATAAATAAACTATTATTATTGTTGTTGTTTATTGTCTACTTATATGTTTTGCACTTGTTGTATTTTGCATGTCACACCATGAATAGTTTGTGAGCTGGCCCAAATTTTTCTGGGAGATGGTGGGGGAATATAAATAAAAGATTGTTGTTGTTATTATTATACTGACAAAAACACAGTATGTCACAGCAAACGATATATATATGCTGGATTTTGTATCACAAAATCACAAGTCGAACACTTCCCAAGCATTTAGGACTATGTGGTGTATTTTCAAAAGATGCGCACAGATCCAAGTAAGGTGGCCTTTTACAGTTGACAGATTATGATTTTGTCAATGTTTATTGTTTCCCAATTGCACTATATGATGGGATGATGCTTCCCGAACTGTTTCCCAATGCCAGCTGAGATCTTTTACCACAGCACCCAGTGCACCGATTAACACTGGGACCACCTGTACTGGTTTATGCCAGAGCCTCTGCAACTCGATTTTGATGTTAAGGTCCTGATAATGTATTATTATTATTATTATTATTATTATGAGACTTACCTGGGCTAGTTTTGCAGGCCATAGCAGAGTAAAGCTTCATGGAACTGCCATATCTCTTTCTAGCATGGGTTTCTTCCTACTAGGATCTGCTGCATTTTAGGCACCCCAAAGAATGATCAATAACGGGCCAAGGGGAGGTGTTTCCCGGGCCTCCAGTGTTGAAGCTTCAGGCTTCAGTCAAATCTACCTGCAAAATAGAAAGGTAGGTGAGCTCCACTCTGCAAGGTGTTCCAGCTAAAATTGCTTTCCAATTTCCCCACCATTTAGTTTTTTGTCATGGTAATTGCAGATCAATGTGTGTTAAAATCTGTCATGTCTTATTCTATTTATAATCACAAATTTGGAGGTGTAGCATGGAATCCAGTGGAATCAGGAAATTGAAATTTCATGTCATATTTCCCCTCCAGGGTCTTCTTAAGGGAAGGGTCATAAACATGAAAGGGTTTTTTTCCCCGTGTCAGGAGCAACTTGAGAAACTGCAAGGTCCTTCTGGTGTGAGAGAATTGGCCATCTGCAAGGATGTTGCCTAGGGGATGGCTGAATGTTTTTACCATCCTTGTGGGAGTCTTGTCTCATGTTCCCACATGGGGAGCTGGAGCTGACAGAGGGAGCTCATCCGCACTCTCCCCGGATTCGAACCTGCAACCTGTCAGTCTTTAGTCCTGCCGGCACAAGGGTTTAACCCATTGTGCCACTGGGGGCTCCACATGCAAGGTATTGTCCAATTTAGGGGTGGTACCTGTCCCTACACTGAGTGGCAATGTACCCAAGTGGCATCACTCTGCTGCCTTCCCTATGGCTGCCTTCTGCTTTGGGTCAAGTGACTGAGGCCCTTTCTACATTGTCATAAAATCTTGATTATCAAAGCAGATAATACACATTATCTGAGTCTACATTGCCATAGTTCAAAAAAGATAATCTGGATTTTATATGACAGTGTAGAAGGGGCCTGAGATGAATAATTGGGTCAGTCACTTGCTGGTTCTGATCACTTGTTCTGTGCTTCATTCCATGCCAACAGCTGCAAAACAATAATATGGTGGCCAATTTGCTCCCAAACCTACATGAATGGTATGGTATGTTGTCGTTATGCCTACTGCTGGCTCATACCGGTCTGTTACTGAAAGGCTGCCAAGATTCATAGCTTCCCCCAAAAGGTTTACTAAAATGCATGCATTAAAATAACATATATAGAACTATTTCTTCTGTGGAAGCAGATTTTTCTAAACTCATAGATTGGAAACAGAACCAAGCAGATTTAAGGAAATGTGGAATTGACATGAACTAGTAACAGCCTGATCCATCTATCTGTATATGTTCTCCAAGTGCCCTTGCTATTCGCCTACTAATACCCTAAAGGCACTAGGTCTGTCTGACCTTGGAAGCAGGATCAGCCCTGGTTAGTACTTAGATGGGAGGCCACCAATGGATAGCAGGTGCAGTAGGCTCTATTCCAGAGGAAGGAACTGACAAAACTATCTGTAAATATTCCTTGCTTTAGAAAATACTACCAATTTTATGGGATCCCCATAAGTCAACAGGCAACCTGAAGGCATGTAATGTAAAGATAAAGGTTTCCGCTGACCAACTCTGGGGGGTGGTGCTCATCTCCATTTCTAAGCCAAAGAGCCAGCATTGTTCGTAGACACTTCCAAGGTCATGTGGCCAGCATGACTGCATGGAGTGCTGTTACCTTACCACAGAAGCAGTACCTATTGATCTATTCACACTTGCATGTTTTCGAAGTGCTAGGTTGGCAGAAGCTGGGCCTAACAGCAGGAGCTCACCCCGCTCCCTGGATTCGAACCACAAATCTTTCAGTCAACAAGTTTTGCAGCTCAACGGTTTGAAGGCATGTACATATACACATTACTTAAGGTGCCCCATTGTTTTTCATTTCCATTAATGCTCCTTACATTTCAGCATTCCAGAGATGTGAATAACAAAGAAATTATTTAAGTGCTTAGCTGGCAATTGCTGATTTTATTTAATCTACCTCCTTCATTGTGCATGTGTTGCACACAGTAGAATAAATTGAGTAATAAAATAAGAACACAATTATGTTTTCAATCACTACTGAAAACATAGCAAAACTAATCTGGTGAGAGAAGTGGAATTTTAATTACACATAAATTCTTCTCCCATTGCATCATGTTTTCTTTTAATATTTAAAGCTTGCCTAAAGAAAAATAAACACTCCACAATCCAGAAATATTTGGAATAGAAGATTCCAATCTTTACAGTCTACTTAATTTTTAAAGAAATTAAATAATGGGAAATTTCAGAATTGACAAGCATGATCATCTAAGTCTAGAAATCTAGAATATATTCAGTCTTTGGTTATACCATTCTTATTCCCAAATTAATCTTATTCATAGGACTGAAGACAATTTCCTTGGCATTGATCAAGAAAATTGGAATTATCTGCATGTTTCAGTAAAACTGCATGGAGACCTTTTTACACAAAATTTATTTATTCATTTATTGTATTTATATACCACTTTTTCAACTCCTGGGGGGACTCAAAGCAGTTTACAACATCATACTGGCAAAACTCAATGCCAAACATACATGTAAAAACCAACTCATAATATCTTTTTAAAAAGCATGTAACTATATGTTAAAATTATTAAGACCATTAAAACATAAGACATGAGCAACATTTAGACATACAGTTAAAACACCTAATATAAACATTAAATCACTTCATAAAACAAGGCCATTCCAATTGTTAATTGTACATATTCCCTATTTATTTCTTGCACTGCATTACTTTACTAGCCAAAAGCTTGTTCCCACAACCATGTCTTTGTTTTCTTCTGAAGGCCAGGAGGGAGGGTGCTGATCTAATATCACTGGGGAGGGAGTTCCATGGCCAAGAACCACCACTGAGGAGGCCATTACACTTGGATTATGTATTCTGTACACAAACAAAAATGTTAATTTTGCACAATACGCAACATATTTTAAGGGGGGAGCAGCATTTTGGGAACAGTAGGAAGCACCATCCGTCCCCCTTCCTACGATCCGTCCCCCAACAAAGCTCCTCCCCGACACCACCTCCCACCTGCTCATCACTCCTGCTCTTCAACGCCAGATCCATACGGAATAAGCTGGCCACCTTGAATGAATTCATCACAGAGCAAGATGCAGATATAAACTGCATCACGGAGACCTGGACACAGAATGGAGACACTATACCTCTTCATGAGCTGTCCCCTCCGGGTTTCCGAATGTTCCACCAACCGAGAACTGATGGCAGGGGAGGAGGAGTGGGTATAGTAGCTAGGGATGATATTCCGGTGACAGTTATGCAGGCCCCGAATATCACGGGCATGGAGTGCTTGGGAATCACTCTAAAAGCCAAGGAGTGCTTAGCGATTCTTCTAATCTATCGCTCCCCAGGGACCCCGAAGGAGAGCTTACTCAATCTGCTCGATCTTGCCGCGGACTGGACACTCAGATTCCCAAGACTTATTGTTTTAGGAGATTTCAACATCCATGCAGACACTACTATGCCATCCCCCCTAGCGAAGGAGTTCATCCGTTCCATGGACACATTAGGTCTCTCCTTGATGGAGTCCGGCCCCACACACCAGGCCGGACATACCTTAGACCTAATCTTCGGGTACGGGTTGAGAGTTACGCAGCAAGTAACAATGAAGGTTCCCTGGTCGGATCATTTTACTCTGAAGGTCGACATCAGAATTCCTCTACCAGCAAGGCCAGAGCCAAAACCCATCCTAGCCCGCCAGAAGAGGTGTATGGACCCCAGTTGTTTTGCAGCAGCCCTTGAGCCGATGGAGGTTCCCGGGGGGGACCTTGAACCAGCGGGTGGACAGATGGAATTCAGTTTTGTCGAAAGCCATCGATCAAATAGCCCCCAGATGCCTGATCCGTCCACGAAGAGTCCACTCTCCATGGTTCACGGATGACCTGCAAATGCTGAAGCGAAGGTGGAAGCAGCTGGAGAGCGCGTGGCGCCGGAAACCAACTCAGATGTCAAGAACAGCCTTCAGAGACATGCGCAGGACATATGAACGGGCGGTCAAAGAGGCCAAGAAGATTTACAACTCCTCTCTAATAGCGGCGGCAAGATCGCGCCCGGCACAGATCTTTAAGATCGTTCGAGACCTGGCTACGCCCAATTCACTACCGAGAGACAATGAAGACTCAGCTATTACAGCGGAAGATTTTCAAGATTTCTTCACTGAGAAAATAATTGCTCTTAGGCGTGATTTACCCTCTATATCTGAGGAGAGGAGTGGGATGGGAAAGAATCCAGCCCCATCGTCCAGCCAGAAACTCGACCAGTTCAAGGCCCTGAATCCAGAGGAGATCAACCAAATCCTGGCCGCAGCAAGGGCAACCACCTGCTCTACAGACCCCTGCCCGTCCCATCTGATTAAATCCTGTTCGGGGAGCCTCTCGGCCACTCTGACAGGGTTGATAAATCACTCATTGGAGCTGGGAGCTTTTCCCGACGCTCTGAAGGAAGCTAGAGTCCGCCCGCTGCTGAAGAAGGCGAATCTGGATCCAGCTACGCCGGCAAGCTACCGGCCGGTCTCAAACCTACCCTTCCTCGGGAAACTGATTGAACGGGCAGCAGCGATCCAATTACAGGAATTCCTGGAAACTTCAGGAAGCCTGGACCCCTGCCAATCGGGTTTCCGCTCCGGACATGGAACTGAGACCGTTTTGGTGGCCATTACGGACGACATCCGCCGCCAATTGGAGAAGGGAGGCTCAGCGATCTTGGTGCTACTCGATCTCACCTCGGCGTTCGACACGGTGGATCATGACCTGCTGTTGCGACGACTTTTAGGCTCTGGGATTCAAGGCACAGCTCTGGCCTGGTTCGATTCCTTCCTACGGGGCCGCTCGCAGTGTGTTGAGTGGCGAGGCCAAGTGTCCAAGAAATCCACCCTGGATTGCGGAGTCCCCCAAGGCGCCATTTTGTCACCAACGCTTTTTAACATCTATATCCAACCCTTGGCAAGCATAGCCAGAAGTTTTGGATTTGGGTGCTATCAATATGCAGATGACACCCAGCTCCTGCTGAAGCTTGAGCCAGGCGTAACATCAGTGCCTGAGAACTTCAGACAAGGACTAGAAGCAGTGACTAGATGGCTCCGCTCATACAAACTCAAGATCAATCCAGCAAAGATGGACGCCCAGAGCCACCCATTCCGCTACCTCTCTTTGAGGGAGAGCCGCTTATCCCGGCCCCGTCTGTGAAGAGTCTCGGTGTGATTCTGGACTCAAGACTCTCGCTAGAGGCCCAGGTTGCTGCGACAAGTAAGGGAGCTTTCTTCCACCTGCGTCAGGCACGTCAACTAGCTCCCTACCTTCCATCAGATGCGCTGGCTACGGTGGTCCATGCCACAGTGACATCGCGGCTGGACTACTGTAATGCCTTGTATGTGGGGTTGCCACAGTCAACCACTCGCAAAATCCAGCTAGTGCAGAATGCAGCCGCCAGACTCCTCACCGGGACACCGCTGAGATGCCACATCGCGCCATCTTTGCAGCGCCTGCACTGGCTGCCAGTCAAGCTCAGAGCCATCCATAAGACCTTGTCGCTCACCTTCAAGGCTCTCCATGGCGCTGGCCCAGCTTACTTAAAAGACCGCCTGCTCGAACCAGTCCATTTAAGGCCGCCGCGTCCAGTGAACAGGGACCTTCTCCGCATCCCAGGTGTGAATGAGGCTCGCCTCGACATCACAAGACGAAGAGCCTTCTCCATCGCGGCCCCTGTTCTTTGGAACTCGATGCCGGCGGAGCAGAGAGCTATCCTGGACATGCCCCGGTTCCTGACCGCATTGAAGACCTGGCTCTTTCGAAAGGCCTATGGCTAAGGTCACCTTCCAGACTTAGCCTGAGTTATTAGACCTTTTAACCAAATTCTAATTTTATTTTATTTTAATTTTTTTAGCTTAACTATTGAACTGTTTTTATGTGTTCTATGTGTAAGTCGCCCGGAGCACTGATGTGGAGGGCGACTCACAAATATTAAAATCAATCAATCAATTTTTGCGAACACTGCTTTTGATGAAAAAGCTATTGTCGTTTTGCTCTAACACAAGAACAAGAATAAACTACATCAAGAATGAGAAAATTTACAGATATTGTTTGCATCCTATAAAAAACTCCTAATGAATAGTAATTACCAAAGAGATAAAATACATTAGTACGAACGATTCCCATATTATGTGAATCTAATGCACACCCCAATTTTCAGATGGCAATTTAGTAAAAAAAAGATGAGCGTTATATTTGAGTAAATGTAGTAACAATTCACGGCCTCCTCCATGTCAGATTTAGCATGAGTAGCCTTATAGAGAAAAACTCTAGCCCCTATGACTCCCAGTGTGATTGCATAGCTCATAAAGAAAAAACACATGAGACTATAGCTTTAAGTAGAAGTACAAACGTCCAAAGTGTATTGACAGCATACAGCATAAGAAAAATACAAAACAGATGAATGGCTTTCTCAGCAACATAAACAGTTTCTTCATTCAGAGATAAGAAGGCAAAAACAAAATTCCATCTCTCTTACACAGTCCATAGAGTGACCTTGTTTCTTCTTCTGTAATCTTTCTCTTCTCCTCCGGCAACAAACTGAAAGCAAACTTCAACTCATACCGAGTCACACGTGGAGCACAGAACACAATCTTCAACGTTCCATCACGCTCAAGAATGCAAGCACACAGCAACTTACTTTATACACAAACTTTCAATTATCTCATTAATTAGTGAAGTCAGCTGCAGTAGAAACAGCCCTAATCCTTAACAAAACTTAGGAAAAAGTATAACATAAACTCATAGTAGCAACACTCCTGACCCCTAGCACCCATAGGTGGCAATTGACCAGAGACTGAGAGAAGGAGGAGATGGAAGAGGCGACCATTGGACCTTTGGTGAATCCACTTTTTAAGGGAAATAAAGGTAGTGGTCTTGCTCTGTGATTTCTCCCATTGCCCATCAGACCTGAAGAGAGCACAGGGCCTTGTAACCTGGACCTTACCTACAAGGAAGGGTTGAGAACTTGACATTTTCCATACCTGTATATGAGTATGGAATAAATAGAAAAAATACACCTCAAGTTGTTATTGATTTATCTTTTTTAACTCACTAAACTGTTTACATACCAGTTGACTATATTTTTAGGTAGGGTGTCGTGCTATTGCAACACACATTCTGTTTAGGACAAGAAGATCTCTTGGAAGCGGATTAAATCCCAGCATAGTTTCCATCCCAATGTGAAAACTAATCCATTGAGGTCTTTGGCATTTGCCTCAACCGCAAATCTTACATGAGAAGCCAGCATGAGTTTTATTTCAGCTCTGAGTTTGCATAGACCATGATAACTGTAAGCTGAAGGAGAATGTTTTTGTTCTATCCCCCTCCCTTTCTTATATTCTTTGAAGAGCCATGGCCTATCCAGGCCTATATGGATTCTGTATTCATGAAGTCATCCATCCACGACTTCAAAAAAATTAATTCCAAAAAGCAAACCTTGGTTTTGCTGTTTTATATAAGGGACACTGTTTTACTACACCACTGTATATAATGGGACTTGAGCATCCACGGATTTTGGTATCCATGGGGATCTGGAACCAAACCCCAACAGATATCAACAGCCACTTTAGTATCATTCCCAGGATTTGTGTAGCCTTCTTTTCAAAGTGTTTTCCTGGTTTCTGGAAAAATGATCTCGGCAGCGTTTACCTTTTCTATATCTGAAGTTCATTCTGAATTTCTTCTTTTTTAAGGAAATAGTAACTTGTTTGCATTCTGCAGGAAAGTGTCTGCATCATGTCATTAATAAATTGTACTGAATATTCCCCACTGAGTTTGCTCTCTCTTCCTTGCACTCCATCTTCATTAATAGTGTTAATAGCATTCAAGTAGAGAAGGGAGCTACAGAGTATTTAGCATTTTTCTTGTAGCTCATATTTCTAACTCACCATGATAATTAGAGGAAGGATGAGAATAATTTTAAGTGTTGGTCAGTGATCCTAGTGGAGCCTTATATGAATCCTCAGCTTGCTTTTGTATTTCTTTTCTACACATACGTACATCTGATCTTTTGTATCATGAGAAGAAATGGTAGAACAAGCAGGATGGCAGCATATGAAAGAAATACCATATTCAAGCCATTGCCCATATGTACCAATGTGAAATTCACCCAGCACTGCCCAGGTCAATGTTCTTGATGTAGCTACAACAATTATAGTAGTAATTGATTGGTTTTTGTTTGTGGTTACCTACCGTCAAATAGTCAGACCAGTTCATTAAGTATTGAGCCATTTTGCCATTATGTACCTTCAAGCAGACTTAGAGCACTTCCAGACAGTACCCCTTCCAGTCCGGCTTCCGTTCGGGGCACGGGACGGAGACAATTCTGGTCTCCATCACAGACCAACTCCGCTGCCAGCTCGACCAAGGCGGGTCTGCGCTGCTCGTGTTATTGGACCTCACGGCAGCGTTTGACCCGGTCGACCACAATCTCTTGATCCACCGCCTAGCCATGGCTGGGGTGAGGAGGACAGCCCTGAAATGGCTGACCTCCTTCCTCCACCATCAGTCTCAGCAAGTGAGGAGGGGTGAGGTGGTCTCTGAGGGGTCCCCATTAGTTTGTGGAGTCCCTCAGAGGGCCATTCTCTCTCCTCTGTTATTTAACATCTACATGCAGCCGCTTGCACAGCTGGTGCGGTGTTTTGGGCTTGAGTGCCATCAGTACACTGATGACAACCAGCTCATTCTGAGGATGGAGGGCAGGCCTGGATCCGTTCCCGATAATTTCCAACACTGCCTTGAAGCCGTTACTGGATGGCTGTGAGCCAGTAGGTTGCGGGTGAATCCAGCGAAGATGGAGATCTTGTGGTTGGGTCGTACAGGTGATGGGGATGCCCAGCTTCCAACCCTGGACGGTGTGGCGTTATGCTCATCGCCTTCTGTAAAGAGCTTGGGAGTTCATTTGGACTCCCAATTGATCATGGAGACCCAGGTCTCCATGGTCAGCAAAACTGCTTTTTTCCATCTCAGACAGGCAAGGCGGCTGGCCCCCTATCTATTAAGTATTGAGCCACGGTGATCCAAGCCATGGTCATCTCAAGACTGGACTACTGTAACGCACTCTACGTTGGCCTTCCTCTGTCAGTGACCCGGAAGCTCAAGCTGGTGCAGAACACTGCCGCCCGACTCCTGTCTGGTACACCAGCAGGTTGTCACATAACACCTACCTTGCAGGATCTGCACTGGCTCCCAATTGAGCACCGGATCACCTTCAAAGTGTTGGTACTCACCTTTAAGGCTTTGCACGGCCTGGGGCCAGCGTATCTGCGGGACCGTCTCTCCCCATATTGCCCTACGAGATCACTTCGGTCTGAAAGTACCAACCTGTTAGCTATCCCATCTGCGAAGTCAGCTAAACTAACGTCAACCCGCAGGAGGGCATTCTCCGTGATTGCGGCCACATTGTGGAATGCCCTCCCAGCTGAAACACGTGCCATCCAAGATCTTCTGCCCTTCAGGTTGGCTTGCAAGACCTATCTCTTCCAACAGGCCTTTGGTCTATAGGTCCGCCAAGGCATAGCCCGCCGATCCTGTAATATGTTACACTTGTTGTGCTGTGTACTTTGCACATCATGCGGTTTTAATCCTGTTGTTTTAGACTATGTGTTGTATTTTGGCGTGCTTTGTAATCTGTTTTTAATATGTTGTTCCGTACCTTGTCTGTGTGAGCCGCCCCGAGCCTCCCAGGAGTGGCGGCATAGAAACCCAATAAATAAATAAATCACGGGGTTTAAACAGGGGCAAAAATCCCGGGAGTTCAGAAGAGGGCCACATACAGACCTTTTGGTCCTGGGATTTCTGCCTCCGTTGTGCAGACTTGATGCTTTGTTACGAGATTTAGAGGCTCCCAAGATGGCTACTGTGGGATGTCTGCCAGAATCTTCAGTGGGGTTTTTTTAAGCCTCAAGATGTGGATATGTGAAGAATCACTGCAGTAGATCACTCCAAAAGTTCTTTTCTTTGTCCTGGCCAGAGAAACTATGCCCTCCCGACATTTCATGAAGTATCTGCCACAGAAACAAAGTTTACGGGATAGGACCACTTCTGCCCAAGTCAGCATTGCACAAAACAGGAACACACACTTTTAAGCCAGGAAGAGAACATTATTGATTCTTTTTAGAGCCTGGCTGCCCGGCCTTCTGTCTAGATAGATTTGATTGTGTACTTGTGGCATCAAACAACAGGATGCTGTTCCTGATATCTCTTTTTGTAAAAAGATATACGACATTGACTAGGGGAGCATAACTTTGTCCTGGGCAGAGAAATGTGCCCTTCACACATTTTACGAAGTTTCTGTCACACAAACAAAGTGTTTGCCTTCTACTCAAGTGTCACCTTCTTTGTAGGAACCAGCCAATCAGGAACAAATATCTAAAACCTGGTAACTAACCTAGATTAAAAAATCCCATGATTTCCGATTGCAGGGACATACAGACATGCGAAGATCCACATATTCAGCTCAAAACTGCAATATTCCTGCACCTGGAAATCTTGCATTTTTTGCCTTTTGTAGCGATTGCTTCCTTTGTTTACCGGGAATAGTATCTGGCCACCCTGCTGTTTGCAGCGTAAGCTCCTGGGATAAAGGTACTGTCTGGATGGGCCCTTGAACATATGGAGATCTTATGAATGAGGTCTTGCAAACTCAGTCTTCCTTGATTGAGCCTATCCTTCTTTAGTGCAGCCTACCTTTTTTCTTACTGTTTTCCATTTTGCCAATGAGTTTTGCCAATGTGTTGTTTCATGATGTGTTTAAAGCATGACAGCCTCAGTTTAGTCATCTTCATTTTTCAATGATAATTCGATAGCACTCTTTGAAAGAATGTCATACTAATGATACAGCAAGCCTGTTTTCTGCTGTTCCAGAGATTAGGGCAAGGAGCCATGAATTCAAACGACAGGAAAAGCAATTCCACCTAAACATTAGGAAGAACTCCCTGATAGTCAGAGCTGTTTGATAGTGAAATGCATTGCCTTGGAGTGGAGTGCGCTCAACTCCAGTTGAGTTGTAGGTACAGTGCTCCCTCACTTATTGCTGGGGTTAGGTTCCAGGATCTCCCACAATAAGTGAAAAACCGCAATGCAGTATTTGTTACAACAGGCAGTGACAAATATGGAAGCAGACATTGACATTGGGGCAGCAAGATGGCGTCAGCTGTGGAGCTCCCTACGGGTGAGCTCCAGCAGAGCTTCTTAAATTTCCTGGACACGACTGGCAGGTCTCGCCGTTCCCTCTCTGGGGGGACGGAGATTGACTACCAAACCCAGGGGGTCGTCCTGGGAGACCCACAGACACCGGGCAACCAAATCTGGGTAGGAAAGGCAACCGGACCGTCACGGACGCCCAAGATGGCCAAGGACGGATGGGTCGTCCAACCCGTGACGGCCTCCGGTGCCCGCTTCCTGAAGCTGCTCGGGAGAGGACCGTCAGGTAGAAGAGCGTCCTTGCAGACCCCCCTGACGGCGGAACATCTAGCCGACTCGAGGTCCAGGGTCCCCAAGTCCGGGGAGCCTCAAAGAAGCAGCTCCCCACGGAAGCCGCGACAAGCGGCCCAGGCCCCTGCCACTGGCCAACTCGATCCCCGGGTATACACCGAACTACTCGAGGAGTATGCAAAACTGATGGAGCATGTCAACGAATTTGGGGACAAATACGGCGCCCTATTGGGGCTTATGGGAATCCCCACAGTACAGCTCCCGGCCCTGAAGCAGGATCCCATCAGCTCAGAGGATCCTTCGCGAGCCTGCCCTGCAGGCCAGGACTTTCTATGGGACCAGTCATGGGACTTTCCCTCCAGCTCCCTCCAGCTCCGCGGTGGTGGACCAAGTGAGGCCTGCCCCATCAGCTGTGGCCCTGTCAACCCTCCCCAGTGCCAACCCTGACCAGGACTCCCAGTGGCCCCCTCCCAATGAGGCCCGGTCAACCGGGGAGAATCAGGAAAAGGCTACCCCCGACGTTGGAGCTGGGCTGGCCGTTGTCGAGGCCGAAAGAACAGCACCCCCTGCGGCCCAGGCCGACCCCCAGGTTGGCCTACCGTCCGCTGTGCAGGAGTTGCCCAAGCACCCCAAACGCCGACTGCCAGGCCCCAGGGGCCTCCCGCCGCAGGTGGACCCGGAGCTCGCCGAACTGGACATTTTGGCCGTCCTGGCCCCTCCTCCGGAGGCCTGTCGCCGCCGCCACCCTGGGAAGAGTTGGGGGAGCCTCCTTGAGGAAGCGAGGCCCAACATGGTAGACGTCCTTGGGGACGCTCAGCCAGCCCATGTGCTGAGGCCCCAAGAAGCACCATCACCCGGAAACAATCAACAGCCGGAAGTCCCGCCTTTGGAGGACTCAACTCCCGGCGTTGACCCGCCCAGGAATCAGCGAGGCCCCCGGAAGAGGAGGAGGCGCCCCCGGAAGAGGAAGGCTGGTGCCCAAGCCCCTTCTCAGGCCTGGGACTGGAGGCCGAGAGCAGCCCCCGGGCCCGATGACCGAAGGTTCCCCAGAGCCAGCCTCCCTCTCATCCCAACCAACGGAGGACGTTTTGCGTCGAGGCCGGCACGGGCCCCAAGGACATTTTCTACCAGGACATTCTGGAGCTCCTGCTACAAGCAGTTGAAGCTCCGAGAATCACACCGGACACCCATATTTGACTCAAAGGACATTGCGCAGCCAGGCCGGGATCTCCGTCCCAGGCCCCCAAGTGGGAGTCTGCGCCCCCTGGCATCGGCGATCCTACTGGGTCACCCACGCCTGCCTCCGTTTGATGGCAGGGCGAGACCCTAACGACACCGCCGTTGACACTCCCCCCCCTTCCTCTTCCCTACCCTCTTGTTCTTCCCCTGTCTATTTTGATGTTGCCTCTGGGCGCTCAAACTGTTGTAAAGCGCTCCGAGCCTTCGGGGAGTGGCGGTATACAAGTTTGATGGGGAAAAAATGCAAGCCCACACTTCCCATTGAAATACTGCTATGTTTATGCTGTTTAACACTGTTCTTCATTTTAAATATTGTATTATTCATTTATGTTCTCTGAACTACGAATAAGATATGTGCAGCATGCATAGGAATTCATTCAAGTTTTTCCCCAAAATATTGTCATCGTCCCCTCAACAGTGTGAGGAACCATGCACTTTCCTTCTACTTACAAAGTTTGAAGATTTGAGTGTTTGCCTATGACTCCAGGGAACAGGATTGGATTCTTCACTCAACCATGCAAACCCACTTTGGGCAAGTCACTATACCCTTGTTTTAAGGTCTACAAACGTTGGAAACCACCTAGAATCATAGAGTTATAGAATCATAGAGTTGGAAGAGACCTCGTGAGCCATTCAGTCCAACCCCCTGCCAAGAAGCAGGAACATTGCATTCAAAGCATTATAGGACATAACATCAGGTGAATAAGTCTTAACACCGAATGAAAGTTGAGGTTTTTCTTTAAAAAAGTTGTGGCTGGGTATCAATGTTTTAGAAGCAAAATGTGCACAGAGTGTGTGTCATTTCAATTTTTCGCTTCAGATGCTGCAACATCCAA
Organism: Anolis apletophallus; assembly: GCA_030556195.1. Classification (NCBI taxonomy): domain Eukaryota; kingdom Metazoa; phylum Chordata; class Lepidosauria; order Squamata; family Anolidae; genus Anolis; species Anolis apletophallus. The sequence continues at coordinate 115,602,783 of JARBWK010000007.1, forward strand.
AGCCAGCACCATTCCACAAGATTAACTGAGCCGATTGGTGCCTTTGGCGGCAGACAATGTTTTGAGAATTCTGTCAAATCAAGCCAAAATTGATCAAGAAGTTAATGTAGTTCCAGTGGGGCAATGGTGCCATTAGCTCTGTCACTGAGTCTCTGTGCTTGAAATTACCGGGTGAAGTAAATGGTGCTTGAGTTACCCTGTTACAGGCCTTGAAATAGTTTCCGGCATGGAGCTTATAAATAACATCAGAAGTCCTGCTGTTTTACCTCCTGAATCACTGCTCTTGAAAGCTTTTAAAATTCAAGATTTAAGCAAAATGGCAAAAGGGAAAGCACTTATTCAGCCGCCTCAGTGCCTAATTAAATGAGGGCTGCCAACGGGAAAGGAAAGGGGGGTAAGATGCAGTGCATCCAATTTCCTGTTCTGCTTAATTCATCTGAGTATTAATTCTTATTGATACAGTAAATAGGCTAAATTACAGCTCAGGATTATCAGTTATTTTTGCAGCACATTAACCTTTCGCTCTTTGCCGCAGAGCAATTGTGGCAGCTAGAGATGGAAACTAGGCGTGCATTAAAACGGTGTGAAATCAGGTCTCGGAAAAGGAAAGAGGTTCCACTTGGCAGCACAAAAGCTGACAAGAATCTAAAATAACCTATCCTAAAGGGCTCCCCAGTTAACTAGAACAGATACAGACGTCGCTGGGATCACGGGGAGGAGGGGAGACCACACTCCAGTGACTGCATTTCCCTACCTTTCCATCACCCACTCAGATGCTTCCAGGCATTGCGCAAGACACTTTTCTACTTTTAAAGCACAGTGTATAGCCAACAGGCAAAGAACTGAGATACTGCACATAGAAGTTAGATCCTATATCGCAGTGTTTCTCAACCTTTCTAACCCCACGGCCCCTTAATACAGTTCCTCATGTTGTGGTGACCCACAACCATAAAATTATTTTCATTGCTACTTCAGAACTGCAATTTTGCTACTGTTATATTATAATGTAAAGATCTGATATACAGGATGTATTTTCATTCACTGGACCAAATTTGACACAAATACCCGATATGCTCAAATTTGAATACTGGTGGGGTTTGGGGAGGACTGATTTTGTCATTTGGGAGTTGCAATTACTGGGATTTATAGTTAACTTACAATCAAAAGGCTTTCTGAACTCCAGCAGAGATTGAATTGAACCAAACTTGGCACACAGAACTTCCATGATCACCAGAAAATACTAGAAGGGCCTGGTGGGCATTGATCTTGAGTTTTGGAGTTGTCGTTCACCTACATCCAGAGAGCACTGCAGACTCAAACAATGATGGATCTGGACCAAACTTGGCAAGAATACTCAATATGCTCAAATGTGAATATTGGTGGAGTTTGGGGGAAGTAGACCTTGATATTTGGGAGTTGTAGTTGCTGGGATTTATAGTTCACCTACCATCAAAGAGTGTTCTGAACCCCACCAATGATAGAATTGGGCTAGACTTCCCACACAGAAAATGATCAACAGAAAACACTGTGTTTTCAGATGGTCTTTGGTGGCCCCTCTGACACCCCCTGGTGACCGTCCCGGGGTCCTGACACCCAGGTTGAGAAATTCTGCTATGAATTTCTTATTGCCAATAAGATCATCAGATATTTTTTTTACTCAAAATCCCCCAGAAAATGTAGCCGCTCAAAAGTTATGTCACAGGTCACATAAGCATGAATTTTATTGTTCATTCTAGCTCCAGTAGACCCATTGGAGCAATTAGATTTGCCAGCATGTCAAAAATTGATGGAATAAGTCTACTCAATGTGTTTACAGTTTCTTAGTGCTTCTAGATCGATCACTCCAAATGACAGCTTAGAAAAATGTGAAGCCTTTTCTCAGCTTTGACTGTTATGGCAGCTATGCCCCTTCCTAGAGCTAAGGCATCTAAAGATATGCACAAATTGGTAACTTCAAGGCTGAACCTCTGCAATGGGCTATACATTGGCCTTTGTTGGTACCAAGTTCAAAAATTCCAATTAGTTCAAAACATATTGGTCAGTTTGGTTACTGGTACATCTAGGAAAGGTTATACTACTCCAATATTATCAATATCATTCCACTGGCTAATTCGTTTCCTGGCAAAGTGCAAAGTGTTGGTCATTACCTTAAAAACCCTACCTGCTTTGGGTCCAGTTTACTTATGGGATCTCCTCCCATATAATCTTCCCCATATACTCAGGGCCTCTGGGGGGCATTTACTTCAGTCAGCCAGGACTAGGTTGGCAACTGCCATCCAGAGGATATTTCCTTCAGCTATCTATAGATTGTGGAATTACATGCCTGAAGAGTCTCAGCAGCTGAATATACTGTCTGAATTTAAAACAGCTTTAAAGACGTATCCAGCAGATCTATCGATATGATTTTTAATTTTGTGTGTGTGTGTGTGTGTGTATGTGTGAGGAGCAACTTGAGAAACTGCAAGTCACTTCTGGTGTGAGAGAATTAGCCATCTGCAAGGACGTTGCCCAGGGGACACCCGGATGTTTTACCATCCTGTAGGAGGCTTCTCTCCTATCCCCATATGCAAAGCTGGAGCTGATAGACAGGGGCTCACCCCACTCCTTGGATTTGAACCGCCGGTCTTTCAGTTAGCAGTCCTTCCGGCACAATGGTTTAATCCATTGTAGCAGCGAAGGCTCCTATTATGGAATTTAAATTATGTACTGATTATTTTAACTGGTTCATGTTATATTTTAATATGTTGCTGTTCCCTACCTTGATCCATATGGAGCGGCAGGTAAGAAATATTTATTGTTGTTATTGTTGTTATTATTATTCTCAAGACTAACCAAGAAGATTCCAGCCACACACACACTTCCTTTAAGTGTTTTGAATTTAAAGGCAATTGAAATGTATTTGTTCTTCTGTGACTTTTTTCTGGCAATCTAGAGATAAGTGGTAGGCTTGTTTGATCAAGGAAAAAATGGTTCAAAACTCGTTTCGGATGTAGGGGGCGCTGGCGATTCGATTGCAAAGTGATTTCTGAAATTTTCCAAGAAAACAAGTCAGAATTTTCTGAAATTTCTGAAATTTCCGAATGGCTTTGTTAATGGCGGGCACAATTGCACAATACGCAAAAAGCTGCAAATGGAACAGGCAAAACTTGGGGGAGATTTCTTGTTTCCAAAAGTACAACGTGTAACCCAAAGCCAACAAAGAGGCCTCCAAACTTTTATTGTGTGGTTCTCCAAGGAAATTATTAGATTAGATTTCTTGTTCCCCAAAGTACAACATGTAACCCCAAGCAGAGAAAGGGGGCTCCAAAATTGTATGGTGTGGTTTCACAAGGAAATTATTAGATTAGGAGATTTCTAGTTTCCAAAAATACAACATAAAACCCAAAGCAGACACAGGGGGTTTCAAAGTGGTATGGTGTGGTTTCCCAAGGAAATTATTAGCAGAAAATGGGCTTTGCAATTTTCCAAAGGAAAATTGACAGTGGCAGGCAAGAGAAGAACATTTCTCCCAGCTGCCCTGCCCTTCTTCCCTCCCCACACACAAGGATGCCTCGCAGCCAGGAGGCCTGCTTCCAGCTGGTTTCCCCAATTTGTTCCCAACCCTATTGTTCCCTTGCAAAGCGGTGGCATGGCACCTTTCCCACCCAAGCTGCCTAGTCCCCGTTTGTGTTCCCGGTTTGCAATGAGCCCACGAGACAAGCGCGGGCCTTTTTAAAGGGCAATGGCTGCAGTGCCGAAACCTGCCCCTCCCCACATGGTTTCCCCTCATTGGCTGGAGGCAAGCATCTCAGTATGCAAGCTACTGCTTGCCTCCAAATGCTGTGTCTTTTCCGATTCACTTCCTGAGTCGGAAGATGGCAACAGTGGCTTCAAAATGGCAAGGATACTTCTGGGTTCCCAAATCGTTTTGAAATCGCTTCAAAAGGGAATCTGATCTGAATTTAATCTGAATTATGAAGATTCTGACTGGACCATGCCTACTAAGTGGTACTTCTAAACTTCACCCCTCCAGGTGTTTTGGACTTCAGTTCCCTGAAATTTGCAGTCAGCATACTGGCTGTTAAGAATTGTGAGAGTTGAAGTCCAAAACACCTGGAGGGCCAAAGTTTGCCCGTGCCTGTTATATACTGTTATCCATCATACCAGGCCCAATTTTTTTTATATGGATAGACAGACCTGCATTTACTTTGTTACCTTTTAGCGCTGCTTGTCTCTTGTATAGCTGTTTACTCATACAACTGGAAGTTTCATAGTCACCAACTTAATGCCTGGAATCAATACCAGTCAATTGTGGCTTGCCATCTGGCTTCCAGGTCATCACTTCTCTGTTTTCCTAGAAGGAGATGATAAAACTGGGCTTTGTTGTTCATAACTATAACTTTAATTTCTGACTTTAGGTTTTTTGGTATAATCTTTTAGGTAACTATTGGGCAAGATACTACTTCACTACAAAGATAGAGTTCAGTCATCATAGTTATATCTGATGATGCCATCCTCCTAGCCTTCTTTTACAATCTGACAGCGCTCTGACAGAAGCATCTCTGAAGTGCAGTAGTTTCCTGGTCATAGGATGCTTTGAGTAGCCATAATTGTTTCCTCTTCACAATCACTACTTTGTCACAAATTTGACACTGTTGTTATGATTGTAACTCACCTCCCAACTTTCTTTACAAGGCATTGACTATATGGGGAGCAGGAGGAGTATTCTGCTGGTAATTAAAGCACAGTTGAATGATGTTTCCATCAGGTTTGGAGGTCAGGCTAAAAGAAGTTGCTTAGTTAAGTATAAGCTTATATAGGGTTCTAGCTGCGATAATTTATTGACCCTGACCCTTTCTCCTTGCATTCATACATAATGGTGAGTATTTTGCATCTGTTTGGAATGTATCTTTTGCTGAAAAAAATGCTTTAGGAACTCCTCAAATTCTATTTAAATTCCTTCATGGTAACACCATGCTGAAGTTGATAAACTGTTTTATTTAAAGAGATATTCTTAGCTAGGAAACTATTATGTTCCCCTAAGGCTGTTGAAAACTTGCAACCTTCAATGAGATGCACCAAAGTATTTGAGTGGAATGAAAATATACAAATAGGTTTCCCAGACACTTCTTTTTCTCTGGTGCCCAGGGAGAGGACTCTCAGGGTGAGAATACTTCCTTGAAAATGTGTGGATAAACATTATGTTTCCTTACAGTTGCTTTTTTGCTTGCAAGTGGTTGGAGTACTTCGGGCTGATAAAATCCTCATAATAACAAGGCAACCACCTTTCCTCCCTTTCTCCCCAGGTGCCAGCTTGAATGATGACATTACTAAATACTTCTGGTTTCATCATTCCCAAGGAGACACCATGACAGTTCAGAATCCAATGGAAATGAATCTCTGCGCTGCTGTATGGACTGTTGTGTCCTATGTCATTGCCGACATGGAGGAGAAGCTGCCAATCTGACTTTGAAAAAACGAAATCAAGAAAAAGAATTTTTTTTCAGTCTCAAACTAGGGCTGCATCTGACTTAACCAATGTGGCAAAAACCTGCATTTTCTGAATTCTAGGCATGTCGCTTTTATTATGTAGACCAACTTGTTGATTAAATATCTTACACTTGAAGAGTTTAGATTCTTCTAATTATATCCAATTTAAGGTGATGTTCTGTCTGTATTTTTCCAATTAAGAGCTACTGGCAAATAAATGAACTTGCTTATCTGCTAAATACAATGAATTTGTTGCATTATCCTATCATATTCATGGTTTACTATGCACTCCTTTCAAAAGTGAGGAGGAGGAGGAATGAGGAAGAACACACAGGCTAGGAGAATAATAATATTATTGTATACTTTATTTATATTCCACCCTATCTCCCCAAGGGGACTCAAGGCAGATTATAGTACACATATATGTCAAACATTCGATGCCGTTATACCATTAACATAGACAGACAGTACATAAAGTATGTAAAGGCTTCCCATATTTTTCCATCTGGAGGCTGTGCTCAACTCCGGCAATGGTGGTGGTGGTGGTGGTGCTGTCACTCCACCTTCCATGTCAAGGAGCTTTGTTGTCTTTTTAGACACTCTCCCAATAGAATCGTCAACATGTCCACATGGTTTCCTTTCATTACCTCATTGCCAAAGAGGTAGCTATTTAACTACTCACATTACTGCTTTTGAACTGCTATGTGAGCAGAAGCTGGGAGCTCACCCCAGCCCAGGCTTGAACTGTCGACCTTTCGATTGGCAAGATTTTCTGCAGCGGTCGGTTTAACCTGCTGTACTAAAGCCTGGCCCTGAGAGGTTTGCTTTTTCCTGATCCTATTGGGAAGAGCAAGATTCAACCCTCTCCACTGAGGTAATATAGCCTTATAAATTTGGTCCATCAGTTAGCTCCTTTAAAGTTCAGACCACAATCTGGAGTGGCTTCATCCTCCCACCATCTGATACCAATCCTGGTAGATGGCCTATTCTTGATACATAGCCATATAATTTATCGTTCTCTCTGTGCATATGGAAGAAAATTAATACAATTATTTAAATTTGAGAGCTCTTGGATATTAAGCATTACTGATTCAAATTACATCATGGTAAGACTGAACCATGGTCTAAGCTGAGGAGTCTCATATTCCAGTGTTACAGGCACCTCTACTTCAGAAAACAAAATCTCTTACCATCTTGTATCTATTTATCCTTCATTCATAAAGATTCATAAAGATTCACTGCCAGCGAATATCAAAGTGATCTCAACATCTATATCCATCTCCTGAAATATAGCACTCCTCCAACCGTACCCAAATGACTAATTTTCTGCTCTTTATTGATTAGCATAATAAAAATTCTCATGACAGCGCAAGATAGAAATGTAATCATTAATTGCTGGTTGAAGTGCATGGTATTATTTGCATAGAGATTTATCAAGCACACATCTCAATTCTTCCTGACACACTGGAGGCATTCAAGATATTTCTTGAAATAGAAGAGGTCCCTACTGTGTGTTCATTTCCCACTGTAGGCTAGGAGAAGGCAAACAGAAACTACTAAATGGAAATTTAACTCAACCATAGTTTTATAACTAGAAATTATAGCTGTACCTCTGTTAATGAAATAGGTTTGTCCCTAGGCATGTTGGCCAAGATGCTACATCACAGCACCCTTTCACACAGCCAGATAACCCAGGTATCAAGGCAGATTGAATCATAGAATCATAGAGTTGGAAGAGACCTCATGGGCTATCCAGTCCAACCCCCTGCCAAGAAGCAGGAAAATTGCATTCAAAGCAGCCCCCGACAGATGGCCATCCAGTCTCAATTTTAAAGCCTCCAAAGAAGGAGTCTCCACCACACTCCGGGGCAGAGAGTTCCACTGCTGAACAGCTCTCACAGTCAGGAAGATCTTCCTAATGTTCAGATGGAATCCATAATAATAATGTTCCGATTATCCATAATATCTGCTTTGAACTGGATTATCTGAGTCCACACTGCCATATAATCCAGTTCAATGTGCTTTTTATACAGCGGTGCAGAAGAGGCCACAGACTTAGGATCCATCTACATTAAAGAAACAATGCAGTTGAACACCACTTTAACTGCAATCACACAATGCTATGGAATACTGGGAGTTATAGTTTTATAAAGTATTTGGTCTTTTCCGCCAAAGAGTGCTGCTGCCGTACCAAACTACAAATCCTAGGAATTCCATAGCATTCATTTCCAGCTCAATTTTTATTGCATTGTTTTTTAAGGAAACACAGCTGCAAACTGAAACCGAAATCTTGAGTTACTACAGCTCTCCTTCACCATTTTTACAATGCAAGGGCTTTCTTTTAAAATGCAAGTTACAATTCAAGTTTTCTTTTAAACAAAACTTCCATCTAAAAAGGATGAGAAAGAAAAAGCACTAAGCAGATATAGAAATGGTTTGTAGAAAGGAAATTGGCGGGGGGGGGGGGGGGAGGTCAGAGAGTTTGTTAACAGGTATGCCTGTATGCACCAACACAATCTAAATCTCTCTCTCTCTCTCTCTCTCTCTCTCTCTCTCTCTCTCTCTGGCATTACTTCACGAACGAAGATTCTTAGGAAGGACTCATCCCATGCTTTCTACAAGCGCGTTGATGACTAAAAAGGCCAATCTGAGATAGGCAAGTCCAGTTGCAGAAAGCACAGCAGAAAGTCTCCTTGGGAGGTGTTGTTTCCAAGTTGTGGTTCTTTCTGCGTTGTCGTTTCTCTTCGAGACCCGTTTGGCGTGTCTTCTCGAAAGAGGCCGCAGCATTATGGATAGTGCGCCTCCATGCCTCCCAATGTGAGGCCAGGGTGGACCATTGTTGGTGATCAATCTGGCTGAGCCAGAGATGTTGTTTCAGGGAGTCCTTATATCTCTTTTTTGGGGCGCCTCTCTTGCGCTGACCCGTGACGAGTTCACCATAGAGTAGTATCTTTGGGAGGGATCAATAGGGTGGGAGCATTTCCTATCATTCAGAACAGAAAAAAAGAGCTGAAAGGTTATAAAAGAAGAGCTGTAATGATCATTCTCAATAGCCTCAGCCAGTCTATCACTCTGATGTGATCAACTAGAAAACAACAGACTTCATCACATTTACTAAATTCCACTGAATGCCACACTTAAAATGTGGTAAGCCACTGTGCTCATGACATTAGGTTGGGTTCAAGTGTAGGATATTTTAAGCGGGTAGGCCAGCAGACTTTTCAAACGTTTCAGTAGGAGGCGGGGAAAGTGGATTTTTGGTAATGATCTGGATCAGGGGTGCTCATTAGGTAGCTCGGGAGCTACTAGTAGATCTTCGGCCCTCTTCCAGGTGATCTTCGGGCCTCACCAGCCGGATGGAGCGTTCCTGCCATGCACGTGCACACCCTGTGCGCACGCACGCTCCTGCTGCTGGCTTTTGCTCTTGCGGTGCTTCTTTCGCCTGTGGGGCATTGCAGGAAGAAGGAAGCATGAGGCGGGGCCTCTGGAGGGAGCACCCTGCCTCTCTCTCGTCCAGAAGCAGCTGTGCAGCCTCCGTTGCGGCGAGACAGGCAGGGCGGAGCACTCCCTCTGGATGCCCCGCCTCGTGCTTTCTCCTTCCTGCAATGCCCCGCAGGTGGAAGAAGCGCTGCGCTGGTGGAAAACGACAGCAGGGGCACGCGCGGTGGCAAGAGTGCGCGGGAGCGCACGGCGGCGGGGGCAGGTAGATCTTTTGGACTTGGTTGCTTTAAGAGAAGCTCGCATGCTGAAAAAGTGTGAGCACCCCTGATCTGGATGTTTAGCCAATTATGCAATGTGATGGCATTCGCTGCTCTCAGGTTTAGAATGAAATGTTTCCCCAATTTGTAGGAGGGGAAATTGTGAAAGGAGTCAAAAGTGCCCTTGTAAGGGAAAGCAATACCTTTTGCTCACCAAGATTTTACTTTGCCAGAACAATTTCTTTTTTTAAAAAAAATAGCCTTTCCAGGTTCTTTCCTTTCTTTCCCTTTCCCCTTCCCCTCCTTCTGTGAAATGTCTGTGCTGTGTGTTGCATGGGAAAGCCAGGAGAAAAAGATTATTATTATTATTATTATTATGCCATGACCCCATGCCGTGCAGTCCTGAGAGTTATAGTTTCCAAAGGTCCATACCCTTCTCTGGGTGCATTTACAGTATAGAATGAATGCCCTTGCATCCCACTTTAAATGCTATAGCTCCATTCGATGGAGCTCTCCTTGTAGTTATAGTTTCTCAAGGGGCATGCCCTTCTCTGGGTGCATCTACACTGTGGACTGAATGTTGTTGGACCTTACTTTAAACACCATGTCTCCATGAGATGGTTTTTGGAATTCCAGTTTCCCATAGTCCATGAACCTTCTTTGGATGCATTCATGAAATGAATGCAGCTGGACCTTACTTTGAGTACCATAGCTCCATACTATGCAGTCCTGGGAGTTATAGTTTTTCAAGGTCCACACCTTTCTCTGTGGGGGAGCTGTGCGGGGGGAGAGGGGGGAGAGGGAGAGTGCATTGCCGCTTTCCCTCCCTCCCTGCTTCCTTGTTTCTGGAATTGGACACTTAACAGCTGACATTTCAAAGAGAGGAGTCCCCCGCCCCACAAAAAACATGGGGGGGGATGGTGGGTGGTGCCTAGCGATTACAGTTTGATGGCAAATCTACTGAAACAATGTTGAGTACAACTAAGTAACACAGATACATTTAACAGTGTGATGAATGTAGGGAAATAATCCGTTTCATTTCAAAACTCTTATCAAACATTTCCCTGATTCAATGTGATGAAGTAGCACCTTTCTCTTCCATTTTTCCAACATAGTCCTACTTTGCTTGAAGTAGTGATCAGGAAATTCTTGCCTGTTATATTTTCTCCCATATTTGATTTTTAATCCTAAATTCTTCCATCTCGGTTTAAAAAAATTGCAAACATTGGTAAATTCTTAAAAGACAAATAGAAGCGAAGACTTGTCAGGTGAGAGAAATGGATCTATATGTTCATAGCAGTCATTTACATTGGCAGCTATGTGATCAATATCACTTCTAATTGGGGGCAGATGAGTTTAAGATGGGAGCAAATCATTCCAAAAGTGCTTTTAATAAAATGTTTCCATTCACATGTGTAAGATCTTGCCAGAACTTAAGAACTGGCTCAACTTGTCATAAAACGCCATTAAATAATTATATAGCATTATTACCCCACTTGAATACTTTTTGAATGTCGTTGAGATGCAATGTACAGTGTTGTCATCAATACATTATGAGTTCAATGAAATCAAATGCTTTTCATCGTCCGTATCAGGGTTTCCATCCAGAAAAGGCAGAGACAGTAATGGGTTTTACTGAAGCCCTTCACATTGCCTTCAAAGAGTAAAAGGTGTGCAAACATTTATTTTATGTTCTGTGTTAGGTGTCAATGAATGTTTTCTTCATCTGTGTCATTAGTCTTTCAGCTGTCATTCTAATGCTTCCAAATCTGTTTAAGGCAATGGATTAAATAAGGTATCAACAGCTGGCAAAGTCTGCAAAGAGAGCTTCAAATACTGAGCAATGTGTTCACCCTGAGCACTGCTTATTGACATATGGAGAAGAATAATTTCCATACAAAAGGAAAAAAAGTTTCACATTCATTAGGATTCTCCACAGGAGAAAATAAGATTTTTCAATGTATTTTCTTCAGGTGAATGCTGATAACTTGTTTAGCCACAGACCGGGAAGGTATTTGTATGAAATAGGGGTGAAAAGAATATTCAAAAATATTTTGAAAATGGTAGTAAAACCTTTTCCAAGTTTTGAGAAATGCTGATGTGAAGAAAACATCATTTTCTATGCAAGGCACAACCATTTCAGTGAAGAACATCATATTTCAACAGAGAAATATGTACTCCTGCACAGAAAACACATTTTCCATAGAAAATTCTTTAATTGGGGATTTATTCTGTGCATAGTTCACACACGGTTAATTGTTAATTGCAGCAATAATATGTTTCACACTTATATCTATGCTTGATGTTTTTATAAGTTTAATGGTTATTTTCTACAGTTATAGGTTATTGATTTGGATATGTGTTATTTTTGTATATATGTGAGGCATTGAATTTGCCATTTATTATGTTGTAAACCACTTTGAGTCCCCCCCAAGGGTGCGAAAAGCAGTATAAAAATGCAGTAAATAAATAAATGGTTGATTTGCATTGAAAATAGCATTTTCTGCATACAAAATAGCATTTTCTGCACATTTCTGATATTTCAGCATTGAAATGTTATCTACTATACAGAAACTTAAATTTCATGCCAAAAATGTTGGAGTTTTAAAAAACCAACGTGAATTTTCTGCAGAATAAGTTCCAAAACTACATAGTTTACTTTTTTGTGTGTCAGGAGCAACTTGAGAAACTGCAAGTTGCTTCTGTTGTGAGAGAATTGACCATCTGCAAGTGAGCTGTCCAGGGGATGCCCATATGTTTTACTATCCTGTGGGAGGCTTCTCTCATGTCCTCACATGGAAGCTGGAGCTGGCAGATGGGAGCTCACCCTGCTCCCCGTATTCAAACCACCAACCTTTTGGTCATCAGTACTGCTGGCACAAGCAGTGCTGCTGGCACATTGTGCCACCGGGGGCTCCTAGAACATATTTTACTAAGATGTTCTTGCAAAAATCACTAAAATTACTTCTCATTGCATTCAAGAAGAAACTTAGTAAAGGAATGGATACTTAGTGTGAATATATGAGGAGAACTGAGGCCTTCCAGAGATTTTGGCCTACACTTGTTCAAAACATCTGGAATAGTAAACATTATTCACCTCTGCTATTGGCCCCTATTAAGATAAAATCACAAGCAATACACTATGGAGCAAAAGATATTGTGTCTAGAAAGACTCACATTCTCCCTGCACATAGCAATGCAAGTTGACCTGTTATCATGTTTTCTATCTGTGGTTTATAAGCCCATGGATAAAAGCATGCATTGCAATTTAAGTGTTTATTCAGAGATGCTTAGAGGATTTTGTGTGCTAGAGTCAAAGCAGCAAATCAAGTATCCTTGATGAGGACTTTTTCTTGGTCCCACCACCATCATCGATACAATTGGAGAAGACTTAGGAGGGGGCCTTCACAGTAGCTGCTCCAAGGCTGTGCAGTTCTCTTCCACGGGAAACTAAGCTTATCCCTTCTCTGCTTTTCTTCTGCCAGCAGGTAAAGACTATTTCATTTGAACAGTTTCTTGGTGACTAACTGATTATACAGATCTTTCAATGCTGTGCTTGTTCTGTTCGTGTATTGCTCATGTCATTTTTAATTGTTTCATAATGTGTTAAATGCTGATGTTTCAATATGGTGACGGATTTCTTTTAAAAACTTTTTGGATTTAGTTTAAATATAAATAAAATGTAAATGGTTTTTTTTCATGAAAATATCTAGATTCTCCCTTTCAGTATGAAAATTCACAAAGGTGGCTAACAAAATTATTAACATAGAAACAACCATTGAAGACAAGTAGAGGTACTACGTATTGTACTAGTCTAGTATCCAGGTGTTACTCATGCATAAAGTACTGTGGTTAAATCATTATTGTCTAGAAACATGTGTAGCTGGGAAAAGTGCATGAACTGGTTAAACAGTACAGCAGTACTTCCTTAATCTGGTGTCCTCCAAAAATTGGACTATATTTTTGTCATTCCCAGCCCAAATAAGGAGAGTTTTTGTGCTCTTCAATTCCTTTGTGTCCTCTCTCTTTTACAATATTACTTTAAAATTACTCATGGGATGAAAACTATAATTCGAGATAAGTCCCTCTTAAAATATGCATTCTTTAACTATGAGAAATACAACACACAACTAATGTGTCATCTTGAGATAAGCACAGGGCAGATTTATTGCAAAGCTGTGCTAAAGTCAAACATGACATCAGTTCTTGGATTTAGTTTCTAGCTTTTCTGTTTCTTTTTTTAAAGGAAATAAATGCAAACCCCCAACCCCCCCCCCCTCCCCAAAAAACAGGGCTGCTGTGTTTTTATCATTGAAACAGGATAAATGTGGAAGCATGATGTTAAATCCAGATTGAAAAAAGACCCAGTGTTTACAATGGAAATGAATGTTGTGATGTTATTTCCCAGATGTACTGCATTATGTTGGGGACAGACCTGCCTGACTCAAGTGGTAGGAACTCCCACTCTCCTTGCTCACCTGGAGGCAAAAGAATTGGGCAAGAAAGCAGAGGAAATGGCTTCTGTCCCTCCAGAGGAACAGTGGATATGATCTTCACTGCACGAGAGCTCCAAGAAAAATGCAGGAAACAAAATCAACCTCTGCACATGGCATTCATTCACCTTTCCACACAGTGAATTGCAATGCTCTCTGGACCATCCCACCCAAAATTGGATGCCCTAACAAATTTGTGGACATCCTAGGGCTCCTCCATGGTAACAACAATCTTGGACAGCAGTAGTTCCCTAAGTGACCCATTTAAAGTGGAATCAGGTGTCAAACAGGGATGTGTTATTGCCCCAACCATATTTTCCATCTTCATCACTATGATACTGTACCTTGTTGATGGGAAACTTACTACCAGTGTGGCAATAATCTATCGGACAGATGGCAAGCTATTTAACCTCAGCAAACTGAAAGCCAAAACCAAAGTCACAACAACATCTGTTATAGAACTCGAATATACTGATGATAATGTCATCTGTGTTCATTCAGATGAAGACCTACAAGCAACTCTAAACATCTTTGCAGAAGCATACAAAAAGCTTGGCCTCTCACTGAACCTCGAGAAAACCAAAGGGCTCTTGCAGCAGTCACCAGCTAATCCCTCTGCAATGCCAGAAATACAGCTTAATGGTGTAATGTTAGGAAATGTTGACCATTTCTGCTACCTTGGCAGCCACCTCTCTACAAAAGTCAACAAGAAATACAACACCACCTGAACTCTGTGAGTGCAGCATTTTTCCAAATGAAGCAGAGAGTGCTTGAGGATCAGGACATTCATAGGGATACCAAGGTGCTTGTTTATAAATCTATTGCCCTCTCAACCCTTTTATATGCCTGCGAAACCTGGACTGTCTACAGACATCACACTCAACTTTTGGAACAATTCCATCAGCACCGCCTCTGAAAAATTCTGCAAATCTCGGGAAGACAGGCAAAAAAACGTTAGTGTGCTTAAAGAAGCAAAAACCACCAGAACTAAAGCGATGCTCCTCCATCACCAACTTCCCTGGACTGACCACGTTGTCCAAATGCCCGATCACTGTCTTCCAAGGCAGCTACTCTACTCCCAAATCAAGAATGGAAAATGGAAAATGGAAAATACTGAAAGGGTTTGGTGGACGTTGACCTTGCATTTTGGAGTTGTAGTTTACCTACATCCAGAGAGCATAGTGGACTCAAACAATGATGGATCTGGACCAAACTTGGCATGGATACTCAATATGCTCAAATGTAAACACTGGTGGAGGTTGGGGGAGGGAGAACTTGACATTTGGGAGTCGTACTTGCTGGGATTTATAGTTCACCTATAATCAAAGAGCTCTTTTTTACTCCACCATTGACAGAACTGGGCCAGACTTCCCACACAGAACCCCCATGACCAACAAAAAATACTGTGTTTTCTGATTGTCTTTGGCAACACCTCTGACAACTCCACCCCACTACCCCCGCCCAGGAGTCCTGACCCCCAGGTTGAGAAATGCTGCCCTAAAATTTGCCAATGGGTACATATATACAGGAACCTTTTTGGCATTTTAAAATTTAGGAATTGCTTCAAATTATAATATGAAAAAATCAGTGTCAATTCAATGTGTTGTCAAAGGCTTACATGGCCAGAATCACTGGGTTGCTGCGAGTTTTTTGGGCTGTGTGGCCATGTTCCAGTAGCATTATCTCCTGACGTTTCACCTGCATCTATGGCAGGCTTCCTCAGAGGTTTGTTCAATCGGTTGCTCTTTGCACAGATTCTGTTCAGATTATGTAAGTGCTTCAAATTGTGCAAGCTTCATTTTCACTTGAAATCACACCAACCTTGCCATTTCTTATTGTTCTTGTTTCAGCATAACTTTGCTTCAGTTTAAATGATTTCCCTCCTCCCACTTTAGTCTTCCATCCCATGATTTAGGCTTAGAGGAAACGGCTGGGATCAAGTCCCCCATTGAATGGCATGGTTCAGCAGCAAGTAGAACATTAATATCTCAAGTTTCGGCACAACATTCTACCTTTCAGTTTAAGCAGCCCCTTTCTTTAATATTTTCGAACCTCATTTCAGCCTCCTTCACACAGGTTCCTTTCAAAATTAAATTATGACACCCCACCTTTCATAAATTGCAACGCTTCCTGTCAATTGCACAGACTGCCTCGGATTACGTGATTTGTCTCAATTTATTCATTTCTGCAATGTTAATCAGAACATATTTTAGTATTCAAGACATTCTAAAATGTTCATAGGCTCCGATGCCTCTAATAACATCAATAAAGGAAATGGCAGGTCTTCATCTGCAATGAGGCTTTATGATGTTATTTATGGCATCGGCTTGTGGGTTTTAAAAATGTATTCATTCCTTTACTCCTTCCCCAATTCTTTATCAAAGTGCTTTCTGAAGCCAAAGTCAGAGAGCACGGGGAGATTGTTTGGGGTCCAAATTTTCCAGAATTCCTTATCTATGGGAAATTATAAGAATTGTAACACAGTTTGTGCTTCTTCCAAGCTCTAACAAAAACTGGATCCTGTCTTTTTTCATTGATGGTAGGTTGTAGGAGCTAAGACTCTAAAAAGTCATGTCAATAAACTGATCATATAAAGGTAAAGGTAAAGGTTTCCCTTGACATTAAGTCTAGTCATGTCTGACTCTGGGAAGTGGTGAACATCTCCATTTCTAAGCCGAAGAGCTTAAATGCCTCCAAGGTCATGTGGCCAGCATGACTGCATGGAGTGCCATTACCTTCCCACAGAAGCGGTACCTATTGATTTACTAACATTTGCATGTTTTTGAACTGCCGGATTGGCAGAAAGCTGGGGCTAACAGTGGGAGCTCACCCCACTCCCTGGATTCGAACCACCAACTTTTGGTCAGCAGTTTCAGCAGCTCAGCGGTTTAACCTGTTGCACCACTGGGGATAGATAGACTGAACATATAGAAAAGTTTTTAAAATGTGAAGGAAACTTACATTTTTAGGAAGCAAGCATGAATTTTACCTGATAAAGAGTTTCAACTCAAGATGTTTCCAGGTCGCTTCTTTTAGGTTCTCTCAGGACAGATAAAGCTCTTGTCTTTCATTACTCCACTCAGAAAAGGAAGTCATTCCTTTGCTTATAGCAGTTAGCACTGTGCCTTAGCCTTCATTAAAAAAGGAGCCATCCCCTTCCCTGAATATCGAGTGAAAGTCATTGTTGAATGCCTCGCAGGAAAACTGTGATGGTGACAAGGTGGGCTGGAGATTTCCCCTCTTTGCAGATAACTATACTTTGTCATGGTCCTTTGCAGGTATTTTATAGCACTTTTTAAATTTTCCTGACCTAAATAATAAGTTTTTTAAAAGGTAAAGGTTTTTCCCTGACATTAAGTCCGGTCGTATCTGACTCTGGGGGTTGGTGCCCATCTCCATTTCTAAGCCAGCATTGTCCTTAGACACCTTCAAGGTCATGCGGCCAGCATGACTGCATGGAGTGTCGTTACCTTCCCGCCAGAGCAGTACCTATTGATCTACTCATATTTGCATGTTTTTGAACTGCTAGGTTGGCAGAAGCTGGGGCTAACAGCGGAAGGCACACACTGGGGAAGGTTGCTGTGTGAAACCGCAGCAAACTCACAGAACCAACAAAATGGTACTACAAATACGATACTCAAAATATCAATCTTTATCTGACTGCATCAATCAGATAACATTCAATAATTATAAACACATCACAAAACATCAAATACAACAGCGGAAGCTCATGCCGCTCCCTGGATTCGAACCTGTGACCTTTTGGTCAACAAGTTTAGCAGCTCAGCAGTTTAACCCATTGTGCCTCTGGTAAAATGTAAAATGTTAATCTGGATTCTGTTGTTATTCCCTACTAGAGTAGCTCCATAGAATTGGTAGGGTTTATATATGTACTGATTTAACTTTCAACAACTGATTCAGTAGCCCCTTTTCCCTGCTTCTTAAACTGTGGGTCCCAATCCCAAATAGGTTCCCCTTAGCTTAGTGCCATCTAGACATTTACACTAATTTGTTAACAACTTGCAGTGTTTACAGTAGGGTCTGCAGAAAATGCTTCAGCTGTACTTCATAAAAAGGAAAATCAGCCTGTCTAGCAAGCCTTGCAAATGTTTGATTGTTATACCAGTTTATACACCTGGGGTCACATAAAATTTCTTAGATGGAAAGAGGCTACGAGTGGGAAAAGTTTAAGAAGCCCTACTCCATTGTAGATAAAATGCTCTGAATCTGATTTAGATTACTTTTGAGCCAGGTCAGTCTCTGGCATGCCACATTATTGTTTTTGGTCTGACCCTGAACTGGTCTTGTGAGCCACACACAAGTGAAATTCAGATTAATGGGGCCTGACAGCAGTGTGCACCTGGGTCTTTCATTAGCATGAAATCCAGTATTGTCTTGACCTCTCGGATTGGGATGAGTTGCATCTTTCAAGTAACTGAATGGTGAATAATGTGCGAGAATCCACTGTGTATTAAGTACATTAAAAGCTGTTAAAAACAAACCATTATAAAGAAAAGTAAATATAATGGCACAGCACATTAAGGGTCCTTTCTCCCCAAACAATCAGTCTTCAAAGGCATGATGAACAAAAAGGTCTTTACCTGCCTATAAGGTGGATTTCAGGGGTCAGATGAGGAGATAAAACATTGCAGCTACATGTTTAAAGTAGGACCTCAACCAAAGTATTACAATAGAACACTATTTGAGAAATGTTTTTAAAAAATAACAATTTTAAACACATTAAGACTCAAGCACCTCACTCAACAGCCAGAAATTTCAACTGATCTAAAACCCAAGAACACTTGCTTTTTCTTTCACAGAGAAATAGATAGTTTAAGAAGTGATTTTCAGCAATGAGACACCTTTTGAGATTTTGCAGCTATGTTCTGTTTTTATCACAAACACCCAATTTTTTATTTCATTTTTCATAGAATCATAGAGTTGGAAGAGACCTCGTGGGCCATCCAGTCCAACCCACTACCAAGAAGCAGGAAAATCACATTCAAAGCACCCCTGACAGATGGCCATCCAGCCCCTGTTTAAAAGTCTCCAAAGAAGGAGCCTTCCCCACACTCTGGGGCAGAGAGTTCCACTGCTGAATGTCTCTCACAGTCAGGAAGTTCTTCCTAATGTTCAGATGGAATCTCATTTCTTGTAGTTTGAAGCCATTGTTCCACGTCCTAGTCTCCAAGGCAGCAGGGAAAAAAAGCTTGCTCCCTCCTCCCTATGATTTCCTCTCACATATTTATATGTGGCTATCATGTATCCTCTCAGCCTTCTCGTTTTCAGCCTAAACATGCCCAGCTCTTTAAGTTGCTCCTCCTATGGCTTGTTCTCCAGACGCTTGATCATTTTAGTCACCCTTCTCTGGACACATTCCAGCTTGTCAACATTTCCCTTCAATTGTGGTACCCAGAATTGGACACAGTATTCCAGGTGTGAAAACAAAATTAATATCAGTGGCATCTCTTTGCAGGCTCCTAAATTGATTAAAAAGTTTGAAGCAGCATGTAATGATTTTTTACAATAACTTGCAGTCACTCACCCGGATCCATCAGTTATCCATCTTTGCACATCAGCTCTCATCTCTAGATTTGATAAATGGATTTAATTGTATCTTGTCACTGAAGTGGAATCCTATCCAAATCTGACAACAGGAAATTGTAGGTGCTTGCACTTAAGAGATGAAACGTATGCTACACCTTGAAAATGAACTGTCACCTTCTGTGATGGTTTTCTCAAATGCGTTTTCAGGACGCAGTTACAGTCAAGACTTCAAGAAAGTAAGAATCAACATCCTTACCTCCCCAAAATGAGATTTCATGGCCTTCAGATTTGTGAAGGTAAATCCAATCATAGACTGCCTCTTTCAATGGGAAAAAATCTTGTTCCCATCAGGCAGAGCCCATTATCCAACACAATGCCCAGAGTTCAAGAGGTGTTTTCTACTGATGGCAATGCTTCCATTAGTGAAACCAGGAAGAGGGGCAATTGCCCATTTTTTCCACACCCCTCTCAAAATGTTGCAGAACATACTGTCAGATACCCTATAGCAGTGGTTCCCAACCTTTCAGCCTCCAAGTGTTTTGGACTTCGACTTCTAGAAATCCCAGCCAGTTTAACAACTGTTAGGAACTGTGGGAGCTAAAGTCCAAAACACCTGGAGCCCCTTGGGATACATTTCAAGACCCCCTGTGGACACCTAAAACCTCAGATAATATTGAATCCTACATTTTCTGACCACAATTGACTACCCCACTCACCTGCTACCAATCTGCTCCCAACTTGCTCTCATCACTTCCACATATACTTGCACAAAACCTTGAAGGTTGGGGAGGGAATTCAACATCCAGCAGAAGAATACCACAGAGCCATGCTGGAGGACCAAGAGATGCCCACAAACACTTCTGGGAGTGGTAACCACAAATAAGTGAGGCCATGGAAAATGAACATGTAAATAAGGGGATATTGCTGTATTTAGAATTTGCAGCCAGAGAGCAAGTTTAGTCCTTGACTAAACTACAGACTTCAGGATTCCATAGCATGCAACCATGGCATTAACAGTCTTATAATTGTGTGGTGTGAAAGGGCCCTTAAAGTGATAGAATGTCTTGGACCAGCTTAGCACATATATTTGAAAGGACAATGGAAAAAGAGAAGATACATTCTTAAAGGCTAGAATGTATTTTCAACAGAAAGATACTAAGAGGGTATCCATTGTTACCGGAGTTGCCAGATCTTAGGGTATGTCATGATATGTTGATATTGCCTTGAAAAGGCAATTTAAAAACAACAACAGACCTCACAACCTCTGAGGATGCCTGCCATAGATGTGGATGAAACATCAGGAGAGAATGCTTCTGTAACATGACTATATAGCCTGGAAAACTCACAACAACCCAGTGATTCCGGCTATGAAACACTTTAAAATATATGTTTATTACTGTACCCTGCTGCTGCTGACTCTAAACAACTGCTATAGATTCTCCAGTATATCCACAAGGACCCTTTCTCCCTTTCTCACTGCAGCCAGATCAATGGCTTCACATGAGGCATCAGTCAAGGTGGGGAGATACTGAGCTGTGGTACTTCTACTGCCACTTTATGGCTTTTCCTATCATATTGGTAGCATTTCCTTTTCTGATCTCAGTTTCTGAAATGCTGCCAGCTGCATTACAATTTATGTTCTTAGTCTAGGGTGCATGTGGGTTGCAGCACTGTTAGCAAAAGGAAAAATCCCGATACAAAGATCTTTCTTCTTCAGCTCTACACAAGCACTGGTTTCTTTTCTCTTTGAATTCTTATATTCTTATTTCAATTATTTTCTTCCCTTTCCTTCCATTCCTCTTTCTCTATATCACTAACCCATGCTCCTTCCGTTCTCCAAAGCTTGGCTATACCCATCTTCTCTTTTATTCCTTTGTCCTTTCTTCTCTTTTGCCTTCTCCCTCCCCATACTGTTATACTTATCCCTTTCCACTCTCTCTATCCTGTCCCCTTTCTCCCTTCCAGATAGGTCGATTGACGCCTGGATTTGGACCTATGCATCTGCCAACACTATCAGCAACTGTAGCCAATGAAGTCGAGATTTAAGCATGTGTTGGTGTGTTTTCTCATGTAGATCAGAACGTATTCCTGAACACATAACATGCATGAAGGTATACACGCACAATTTCCTGCCTACATTTGCTCTATCATGATATGTATTTATTGCTTCTCATAGTTGCAGGCCTTAGAATATTCCCCTTGAAATAGCAAAATCATAGCTTTTAATGTAGAGAACCTTTGGCTTTCTAGATGTTGTGGACCTCAACACCCAGAATCCTCCACCAACTCAGCTGATGGTGAGGGATGGTGGGAGTGGTGTCCTACAATGCCTGGAGGGTCACATCTGGGTTGGCCACCTCCTCAATGTAGATTGTATCAGTGTGGCATGGTTCTCAGCTTTGGAAATATGTCACAATGGTAAGAAAAGGTTGTGATGGGCAGTGACAAATTATGCTGCTAAAGCCAAACTCTTGGCTTCTCTTCCTGAAATGTTTGCCTCACAGCTTCAGGCCCTGTATTGTTTCCAAAGCTTTGACCCTCCTTTTCAAAGCAAGCACAGTTGGCAGCTTCTCTCTAGATTCCATGGGAAAGTATTTGGCCAATCATACACTGACATGTTTATCTTGCTAGCTGTCAAGATGAGTAAATATGGAGGGTGAAAACTATCATTCAGCTTGAATGGAGAAATAGCTACCACTCGTGTAACTTGACAGAATAAACACATTTTCCAACAAGATCTGTCAGATGCCTATTAATCTTTTGTCTCTGATCCCATTGTAATTGATTTGGAATAGGGATATGCTGACTGGCAACTTAAAATGGTGGTGTTTTCCTTTCTTTCATCATACATGAGCCATCATTCTGGGATGCTATTGCCCACTGATCAGAGTTTGCATTCAGTTTGCTGCCCGTGCTGGTACATTGATGTGTCTTTCAACATCTAATTATGCTGATGCTTCCTAAAGACAGCTTATTGTTGGAGCTTTAACATTAATCCAGCAAAAATGCACTGCAACCTCTTCAAGGCCATTACAGTGTCTGTCTTCTCCTTCCTCAGCATCTACCTATCAAGCAATCAATTCACGAGTAGCCTGGAATCCCAGTGAGGAAAAACAGCAAACACATTGAGCCTTGTTCCTCAGGATACAAATATTATACTGTACTCAAAAAAGCTCAGAGTTCATAGCTTCTCGGGATGTCAGCACATCACTTCCCGCTTGATCTCAGCTGGATTGGCCCAAGGCCAAGTCTGATAACATAGACTAATGTGTTGTTTCCCATGACTGGGAAGACTGGCTGGGGTCTCTGTCCCAGTCAACCCACAGACATCTCTCTATCAAAATGTCTTGTACACATCAGAAAAGATCCAACTCTGACTCACTTCCTTTTTGGTATTTACATGGGATGTGTGGGATGGAAGTTGACTGGAATAGGTTCAAGTTTTTCCAGTGCTTCTGTGGTCTTTCCCCAACCCCGCAGTTGGTTAAAGCATTGGTATCTTGTTTATGAAGAAGTGATCTCTGAAACTTGTGGGAGTGGAGAAACGATCTTACAGAAAGCATGGTTTTGCAAAAGCTGGGCGATGCATATTGTGGAGAAAAGCAAGGCTCTTTTTTTTAAAAAAAAAAAAGATTTATATGGAGGAGGGAAGGATGGATCTGTAAATTTTAGTTTCTCAATCTTAAATTTTACTCATCCCACTTCCATATCAAGAGAGAGAGAGAGAGAGAATATTTATATATATATAGTCTAATATATGCATTTTATTCCAAAAGCTAATACAATACATTTCTTTAAAATACTTTGATTGACATATTCATTTTCATGTACATTCTAACAATTGAATTTTGTGTGCATTGTTTGCCTGAAGAATGTATGACATGCTTTTAATAGTGAATGCAATGTTTTAATGTGTTTTATTGTGAATTAATTTAAATTTTAAATATTAACTTAAATGTATTTTAACTGTATGTTGTCCAAAGGCATTGAATAGTTGCGTATATGTAATGATTAAAATGCATGAAAATGACTTCCAGTTTCTCAGTTTCAGCCATTTGTATATCTGGGGACTAAGGGATATATCATTGGAGGGCAGAATTCCTATGGGGTGGGGTAATACTCTCATTTGTGTGACTCTTTTAGCGACACTCTCAATAGGCTCAATGCTGGTCTCTTAGAATATACCCTGGGTAGTCAATCCTTACAGCTTATTCACAAGGTGCAAAATGCTTTGGTTCGGCTTCCAAATGAGGTGACCATCGGCTGCACAAAACACTGTGAATCCTTGACTATTTGAATCCAGTGATACATAGGCTTCCTAAGCCTTTTCAGTTTCATTCCCATTTTTTCTATCAGTCAGTATTATGTAGCAAACACATCCCTATAATTACCCAAATTCTATAGGTGAGGTGAAGAAGCTCTTGCAGGCCAAGGCCATTTTTTTTCAACTTGAGAATCCTCTAACACAGTGTTCCCCAACCTTTTTTGAGCCGTGGCACACTTTTTACATTTACAGAATCCTGGGGCACACCACCAACCAAAATGACACAAAATGACACTCTAATACAGTAATACATATAGTTAATATGTTTTTTAATGTATTTATACACTCAGTGTGAAACCTGGGCCTGTTTCAATGAACACAACATAGATATCCTGGCAGGAATGGCAGAAAGACAAGACACACCCACGGTCTTGCTCAACAGCTGTCAGTCTCTCTCTGCGTTTAGAAAAAATGGGTCTATATAGCTTCAAAGCAGTCCACTAGTACTGTTCTTATGCATCAATACACCTCATGGAACAATAATGAGGCATTCACCTTCAATATATATGCTCCTGTATCATTCCAGGTGGGCATTAGTCGAGTCCCTCGTAACTGGTGAACAGGAGAGTTGTTACACAGTCACTAGAAAGGCTATCACGTCCAGCCAATGCCAAATGTAGTAATAGTTGGTACACATAAACACGAAAACGGCCGAAGGAGGCGGCGCCCCAGCCCCTCTTTCTTCTTCGCCGCCAGGCCCTTCCTCCTCCTCCTCCCCCTTCAAGCAGCAGCAGCAGGAGTTCGGCAGGAGGGAGAAGAAAGGGGGGAAGAGAGGTTTGCCGTGGCACACCAGGTGATCGCTAACAGCACACTAGTGTGCCGCGGCACAGTGGTTGGGAAACACTGCTCTAACACATCCACCAACCTCTGACAATAAAAGCTTTCCACTTAAAAAGGAATTCATTTGCTAAAATAACATAAGGGGAGGCCTTTCTTAAAGAAGAAACCATATCCACTAGGAGCATAATTATTTCTTTTAAAAGAAACAATGTTGGTAAACATTTCTCTTCTTTTGGGGGTCTCTGGAGGACCCCAAATCTGTCTTGGGAGGCCAAAATGGAAGAATCCCACCTCTGTTCAATCTGTTATTCCATAAACACTTGGCAAGAATGTTTCTGTCAACAGGATGTATGTGTCTAACTATGTCTCCTGAGCCAATTAATTGTTACATTTCCTTTCTGTTTCATATGCTGTGCTTTCATACCTAGAAGACCTCTGAGGCAACCACAAATATACCTTTGCAAATTGCTTCTATACATAATGAAATGGGCCCAGAGATACCTGCAGTAATCTAATTCCTTCTGGGCCAGTGTTGTGAAATTTGAAAAATATGCAGCTTTTCTGTGAACAGAGACTCTTTTCTACAACAAACCTTGATGGAGAGGAGAAAATCGACATTATGATACATTCTGTTCTCTCTTCCTTAATGTCTCTTCGTAGCTTCTCTAGGTAATCATTTTGAAGTCTGAAGAACACAACATGTAATTCTCCCTCACTGGAGCCATTTTTTGTCACTACATCAATTGGAGACAAATCATCGTATATTGACCTTAATGGGCTGATGGTAGGAAACGGGGAACTTGAATTACGCTTGTAATCCTGGGGCTTTTCAAGCATAATAGGCTTCAAGTGAAAAGACAAAACCCCAAGATGTACCAGGGTCAGGCAGACAAAAACCTGAGTGAATCCATTAGGACAGCAGAACTGGGATGGATATCATACACTCACATCTTAATCCATTTGCAGGCTTGTGTCTCACTACGCTAAATAACGGAGTCAGCGTATTCACTAAGCCACACCACTGCAAGGAATACTCAGCCAGCCATGCTTCGGGGAGCCAACCCAGTGATCTACGTATAGAGCTTAGTGCTATCCTACAGCTACACGACTCCTCTGTATCCTTCCGCCAAACTATTTTGCAGCTTGTGTTTCATCGTGCTGAAGACATGGAGCCAACATCAACGGTCCATTTACAACTGACTGTATAAAGCTACACCTTTGGAATCCTCTTTAGCGATTCCCTTGATGGTTGGTTATAACTTGTGGCAGGGCTGTAGCCAGGATTTTGATTGGGGGGGGGGGGCTGAGACTGGGTGGAAGAGAGTCTACCCTAGCAAACCTTTTGTATTGTTATCCCAATAACCCCATTAATGTGGGATATAATGAGCATGGTGATCAGATCATGATATGAATAAACATAACAGTTTAAATAATGTACCAGTAAGGCCTTTTCGCGGACCACCCTGAGAATTTCGGGGCTGAAGCCCCTTAGCCCCCCTGGCTACATGCCTGACTTGTGGGTATACTTTAATACAACTAGGGAATTATTTTGAGAAGAGATGAGTTTTGGTTTGCTTTTACCCCATTAACGCCATGCTTCTATGTCATCCTTATGTAGCGTTATTGGAGTTCCCTCCTAAAATAAGGTTGGAGAGTATATTGCTATGTTATTGATGCGGTGAGATTTAATGTTGCTTTACACTGTAATGTACCTTTATCAGGGTTCATAGGACAATATATTATTTACATTTATATGCAGCGCCCTTGATAGAACTCCTATACCATGATTAGGTGCATACTACTATATACTACTAGTTGGCTATATATTTTCATGATATACATTTAATGTTAAAGTGAGTAATTCTGTAATTATATGTAAGTTACCTAACAGCAGGAGCTCATGCCGCTACCCGGATTCGAACCTGCGACCTTTCGGTTAACAAGCTCAGCAGCTCAGCAGTTTAACCCACTGCACCACTGGGGGCTCCACTGCAAATTATACCATACCATAAACTCTGTATTGACTTGATATTAATTCTTTATTAGTCTTAATTTGCTTTTACTCACCGCATTTTCAATATTAATATCAGGTCAACATAGAGTTTACTGCAAACTATACCGTACCATAAATTCTATATTGACTTGATATTACCACTGAAAATGCAGTGATTAGAAGCAAATTAAGACTAATAAGGACAAACTTAATGTAATGTGATAGTTTTACTGTATTATACATGTATTTTAATTTTTATTTAAAATATCCTTTCTTCAAATTTTTTTCTAGTTGCTTGAGATTTCTGGTTGCTTACATTCTGATTAGTTGAGAGTCTACTGCACTTGGATTGGGCCGATATCTTTCAACCTTGTGCCAAGTGCAGTGTATTTTTAAAATTCTGAGGAATGTTTCAGCCACTTTGCTTTCACAAAATGAATTCCTCCCTTGACCCTTGCACAGTGAGGACCTTTCCTACAAAACAACTGTGAAACTTCACACTCCATAAAAGCTTTCTGAATTCCACTGCTGACTGTACACACTGCAGCCCCCTTCCCCCACCGTGTTATAACTTAATGTTACACCTGTTGTCCTTAGTAAACTTTGCAAACATACCTTGTTTTGTAAAGTCTTACTTGCTTTTCCTAATGTGTTTCTTTCTGATAGCACCAAACACAAGAAGAAACAGCACAGTACTATCCTAAGCTAAAGATGCAAGTGCGTTTGAAATTTAGCAGCAGGTTATTGTATGAATAAATGCTATCAGAGGATTTTGATCATATTTTATTTTAAAGGTGTGATGAGGTGGTTATTTGTGTTATATTAAGTGGTCACGTTATGGACAGACCACAAAGGGTTGGCTGTGTTAATGGAGGTAGTTCCCTCCTGGGGAATGTGTTGCCATGGTGATGGTGGGCGGAGCCAACCGGAAGGCTAGCTCGGAATTCTTAGAGAGAGTCAGTGGGTGCCTGGCTGTCAAGCCAGAAGGTTCGGTTAGATTCTGCTCTGAGGAGAGGAGTAGGAATCACGTTATTGAAACTGCAGAGAGAGCAGTTAGAGTTTTCCTGTCAGCGAAGCGAGAGTGTAGCTTCGGCTGGGGAATCTGTTTTGTGTAAAGCCTGAGGGCTAGATAGAGGCAAGGTGCCTTTAGAAGACAAAAGTGCCTGTATGTTTGAGATTGTTAGACGCTGATCTAACTAAGTAATAGCACTAGTTAAACTTTGTAACCTTTTAAAGTCGTGCCTCTTCGGAAGAGTTATATTAAGTATCAAACCAAGTTTTGTGCCCAGTTGTGTGAAATAAACTATTTAAGTTTTGATTCAAAACTCTCTCCCCGTGACTTCATTTGGATTACCAGTCTCCTCACCACTCTTTACAAGTCAATGGTCAAGCCTAAATAAATTAATGGTGGCAGCAAAATACAAGTAAACCTCCAATCTTCCACAAATGGTGGCACAGCGGCGGGATGCGTATAAGAAATCTGATCTAGTGCCTAAGACTGTGACAAGATTGGGATGCGTGTTAGAGATCTGATCTAGTGCCTAAGATTGTGACAAGATTTAGATCCGTGTAACATCTGAATTCAGTACTTGAGACTGTGTAAAGTGCTTGAGACTGTGTAAAGAGTAAGAAAAAGTGTTGTGAGGTAAAGTTAAATCTCACAATATAGCTACTAGAAAGCAGAAGAGAAGCCAGGAGGCTTGAGGAACGAAGAGAAGCCAGGAGGCTTGAGGCGAAAAGATTAAAAGAGAGAGTTGAGGCAAACCTGAAGTAAAAGGCTGAGACCTAAAGTAAAGGTTGTGGAAGCCTGAAGTAAAGGGCTAAGTTGGAGTCCTGAGGTAAACCTGCAAGAGAGGGCTGAGTAAAAGTCCTGAGGTAAACCTGAAAGAGAAGGCTGAAGTAAAGGCCTGAAGGAAAGGTGTGAGGTAGATGGAGCTCACAAAGATGGCAGAATCTCAGAAGTCAGTCTCTGAGGAGATTCAAAATTTGAAATGCCAGTTAGAGTTAAAAAGAAGAGAAAAGCAGCAAATTGATGCTGAGATAGAGAAAAGTGAAATAATTCATCAGAGGATTAGGAGAGAGCGTGATGCTGAAGGAGAAGAGGTTACAAGAATTTTCAAAAAGGGAATGCAAGAAATTAAAGATGATAGAGAGAGAGGGAAATTCATCGGTGAAAGGAGGATAATAGAACTCCGACAGTTGATTGAGAGGGATGATGAGCAATGGAAAGAAAGATGGGCACAGGCTGAGATGGTGAAAAGCCAAATCAGCAAGAAGTTGGTGCACAGCCGGACAATTGCTGAGGAGATCTCAAAATTACAAAGGGAGATTAGAAACCTTGAAGATAAGTTGAGAAACCTTGAAGATAAGTTGAGATTTGAAGAGAGGCGAAGGGAGATTGAAGAAAAATGGAGAAGGGAAAAGGAAACCCAGAATGAACGTAAAATAAAAAGAGATGCCTCTGTAGAAAAGGAGAAAGAACGTGAGGTGAAGAGAGATGTGTTTCCAGTTTCGGCTGTAGTGAAAAAGGAAGCCCAGAGATGGCTTAAAATAGAAAAATGTGCCTTTCGTGAGGAGAAAGGGCTAGTTTCAGTTGTGGTGAAAGAAGAGAGGCCACTTGAGAAAAAGGCGGGAAATTCAGAAGAGGAGATTTCCAAGCCTCAGTTTAAACCCTTCCCCACAAGCAGCTTGCGGAGAAACCTGCTTTAGAAAACACCACCAGTAGGCTGAAAGGTGTAATAGAAAATGTTTCTGTCAGAGCAGAGCAAAATGGCAGATACAATTGTTGCCAGTTGTTTGAGAGTAGGGAGCTGGAAATTACCTCACCTTCCAAGAGGAAGAATAGAGGGAGAAGGAGTGCAGATGCTGGAGCCACACAAAAGAAAGACTCCACAGTTACCAGTGAGGTAAAATCTAAGGTTACCTCAGATTTTAAAAGGAAACTGCACAAAGAGGAGATCCCTGTGTTAAATCCCAGAGAGAAGGGGAAAGTAAAAGATGGAGTAAAGGAACAAGAGGAGCCAAAGAGAACCAGTGGTGGTTCTGATACAGAGAAGCCTAGGTACACAATAGAACAGGGCTGTCCAACTGGCGGCCCCGGGGCCGGATCCGGCCCCGTAGCCTGTTGGACACGGCCCCACCTATGCCCTCAGCCGCCATTTTTAAATTTAAAAAAATAATTGATTTTTTTTTAAAAAAATGGCGGCCGGGGGGGAGGGAGAGGTGGGGCAGGGAGGAGGAAGAGAGCTGGCTCCTCCTCCTTTGCCCTTCCTCCTTCCCCTCCCTGCACCGCGGCTCACGATTGGAGCCGCGGCGTCCGCGGGGGAGGAGGGGTGAAGGAGGAGGAACTCCGCTGGCTGCTTTCGTCCTCCTTCGCCCCTCCTCCTCCCCCTCCCCGCGCCGGCACTCGGGACCGGGGCAAGGGCGCGCGCGGGGCAAGAGAGAGAAAGGAGAAGCCAGTCAGCTGACTGGCTTCTCTCTCTCTCTTTCACCGCGCGAGGATCCCAGGCGCCAGCGCGCGGGAAAAGAGAGAGAGGAGCCAGTCAGCTGACTGGCTTCTCCTCCTCTCTCTCTCTTTCCCCCGTGCGCGGGATCCCAGGCGCCAGCGCGGGGAAGAAAGAGAGAGAGGAGAAGCCAGTCAGCTGGCTGGCTTCTCCTCTCTCTCTTTCCCCCGTGCGTGGGGATCCCAGGGCGCCGCGCGGGAAAGGGAGAGAGGAGAAGCCAGTCAGCTGACTGGCTCTCTCTCTTTCCCCCCGTGCGCGGGGATCCCAGGCGCCAGTGCGCGCGGGGAAAGAGAGAGAAAGGAGAAGCCAGTCAGGGGAAAGACGAGGAAGAATGACAGCTTAGGAGGGGGCTGGGGGCGGGGCGGGGGCGGGGCTGGGGGAGGGGCCTGGGGTGGGGCCTGGGGCGGGGCTGGGGGAGGGGCTGGGGGCAGGGCCGAACGGCCCCCCAGGTCATCAGTGACCTCAAGTCCGCCCCTTGGCCGGTTAGAAGTTGGACAGCACTGCAATAGAAGAAAGTGATGACTCTGTAATATTGCCTATCACTGACACTAAGGCAATAGCCTTTGAAAGAGGGCAAGGAAATGACATGTTTATAAGTGATTTCTGGACAATTATAGAAAAAGAAAGTGAGGAAATAATGGCAGGTGAAGTCCAATGTTTCCAGAAACCAAATATTGTCAGTGAGAGAAATAATTCCCTGAAAGGAGTGCAGAGTTTGGATCCTCACAATGATAGTTGCCAGTCCTTTGTGAATAAGGAGCAAAAGCCTCAAGACTTCAGCAGTGAGGTGGACATGGCAGATAGATTTAAAGAGAAAGGAGAGTTAAAGAAGCCATTAGCTTCAAAAGATGTTTTGCTTTCAGCTTCACTTGAAGAAATTACTCCTGCAGGCGTCATGGACAAATGCAAGGAAGTATCCAGAATTGAAAGAAGCAGTAAGCTGCAAGTAGGAAAGAATTTGGTGCAAGCAGAGATGACAAGAAATCAAGCCATTGGGAAGTTGGAATGCGACCAAATAGAGCAGTGGTTCTCAACCTGGGGGTCGCGACCCCCAGAGGGGTCGTGGGGTCATTTTCTGGGGGTCGCGAAGGTGCCTCGGTTGGCCCCGCCCCTTCTGCCTCCTCAAAATGGCTGCCGGCCCCTGTGCTGGGGAAACAGCCAGGCAGTCCAGGTCAGCTCCTCCACCTCCTGTTCCCACAGGGCTGCAGGGAGTCAGGAGGGGGAGGAGCTAAGAAGCAAAGGCCCTCGCCCCTTCCAAGCTCAGCTGGGCTCCTTTGCACAAGGCCTGCCCTTGCGCGACGCATCCCTCGTGCTCCCGCCAGCCGGCAAAGGTGCCTGGGAGGCGGTGACAAAGGAAGAAGCCAAGCCGGCAAAAGGATTTTGGAGCTTGCATGGGCAGAAGAAGGTCAGACTAGGTGGCCTTTAGGTGCTCCTATTCCACTGTTTCCCCTCGAGGGGTCCGGCATGTCCTCCTTAGGCCCCGCCCCCTCTACCTCCCTGGAATGGCTGATGGGGCCCCTCTGCCAGTTTGGATCAAAACCAAACTCTGAGCACAAAAACCAGTGCGAGGGAGTGAAGGAGCCCACCGCTGCCCTCCTCCCTGCCTTCCTTGCAGGCTGCGGGGCAGGCAGAGCGCCAAAAACAGCGTGAAAAGGCAGTGCAGGGAGGGGGGAGGAGTGAAGGGTCGATGCTCCACCCCGCAGGCCATGGGGACTGGAGCCACGTGCAAGAATGAAAGGTCTCCGTAAGAGGAGGGAGATAATGAAGGTGATGATGCACTGTGTCCCTTTTCTTTCAAGTTCTTTTGACTTCCTCTCTGCTCCCTTTCCTGAAACCCTCGGGAAGATGGGTCTGTTTTGTTTTTAAGGCAGGGGGCTACAGGGTTTTGGGCAAAGTTTACTTTGAAACATTGTCCTCCCTTCCTTACCAATACCCCTCAACAAATGCCCTTTTTTTTTCCCCCAGTGCGCAGGATTTCCTTCCTTTCCCCCCATTCAATTCCTTCCCTTTCTTCTCCCCCTTTTCTCCTTCCTTCCTTCCTTTTTTCCTTCCTTGCTTCTATCTTTCCGCCCCTTCTCTCCCCTCCCCAGGCTGCCTAAATCCAGGTTGCAGCCCCTCTGTGTACTCTGCAGTCAGCCATCCATCCACCCGTGCGTTGTGGGGAGGGAGAGAAAGGGAGGGAAGCAGGGAGGCTGCTGCTGGCTCTGGTTGCCCCTCCGTGCTGCCAGTGGCATTTGTAGAGTAGAGCAGCACCCAGATGCTTTTGCTGCCCCCTCCTCCTTCTCTTCCTCCTTCGTGTTGTACTTTTGTTTTTGGGAGGAAAGAAGGAATGAGGAAGGGAGCGAAGCCGCCTGGCACTGCTGTCTTCTGTGGCACCCCCAGAGTAGAAAGAGGAAGGGGTGCCTCTCCAGATGACCTTAGCCTAGGCCTGGGCAAACTTGGGCCCTCCAGGTGTTTTGGACTTCAACTCCCACAATTCCTAACTGCCTACCGGCTGCTAGGAATTATGGGAGTTGAAGTCCAGACACCTGAAGAGCCTAAGTATAGTTTTTTGTGATTTATCACTATGCTTTAATTATATTCAATTTGTAACAATGAAAATACACCATCTCCCTCCCTCCTCTCTCAGATATTTATATTATTGGGTTGGTGTGAGTTTTCCAGGCTGTATGGCCATGTTCCAGAAGAATTCTCTCCTGACATTCTGCTCACACCTATGGCAGGCATCCTCGGAGGTTGTTGGGATCTGTTGGAAACTAGGCAAGGGAGGTTTATATATCTGTGGAATGGTGTCCAGGGTGGGAAAGAACTCTCCTCTGTTGGAAGCAAGTGTGAATGCTGGAATTAATCACCTTGATTAGCATTGCAAAGCTTTGCAGCTTCAAGGCCTGGCAGATTCCTGCCTGGGGGAGATGTTAGCTGGCCTTGATTGTTTCATGCCTGGAATTCCCTGTTTTCAGACTGTTTTTTTTTTTTACTGTCCTGATTTTAGAGATTTTAATACTGCTAGCCAAATTTTGTTCATGTTCATAGTTTTCTCATTCAGTTTTTTTAAATTGCCATGTGTTTCATGTGGCTTCTCTGTGTTGTCTGACATGGTGGTTGTTAAGAGTGGCCGAGCATTTCTGTATTATCAAATAATATGTTGTGTCCAGGTTGGTTCATCAAGTTCTCTGCTATGGCTGACTTCTCTGGTTGAATTAGTCTGTTGTGCCTTTCCTGTTCCTTGATTCATGTTTGGGTGCTGTGTTTGGCGGTCCCTATGTAGATTTGTCCACAGCTGCATGATATACAGTGGACTCCTGCAAAGGTGAGAGGATCTGCAGGACCTCTGCAGGAGTCTACCGTGTACCATGCAACTGTGGACAAGTCTACACAGGGATCGCCAAACACAGCATTTTCCAAAACATGAATCAAGGAACATGAAAGGCACTGCAGACTGATTCAGCCAGAGAACTCAGCCATAGCAGCGCACTTATAAATAATTGAATTTAATATTAAATAATTAAATAATTAGTAATAAAATAAGTAGCAACGAAAATAATTTTATGGTTGGGGGTCACCACAACATAAGGAACTGGATTTAGGGGTCACGGCATTAGAAAGGTTGAGAACCACTGAAATAGAGGCTGAAGAGATTTCAAGCTTGCAGTTGACGAATGACCAAACTAGAGAGGAAATAAGAAGGGAGGAGGAAGAATTAGTAGAGAAGGAGATGTGGGAGAGGCGTGAAACAAAAGGAGATGCCTCTGATGATGAGAGAGAATTCACTTCTGCTGTGGTGAGGGAGGAGGATTCAAGGGAAGTGATGAAGAAGAATGGGACTCCTAAATCTCTAGAAGATGTGGAGTTTGACTTCTGTTCTCCAGCAGCAATGAAGTTTCCTGTGTGTGTGGTTGAGCTGAGGGCCCCTGTCGCTGTTGTGCATACAGAGAAAACATTTGAAAGGACTGTGCCTCAGTATGATGGGAACTGTATAGAGAGGTCAAAAGCTCATGAACAACTGCTGAGAAGAAATGGAGAAGAATATGTAAGCCCAAGTTGTAGCATTTTAATGTTGCAGGATGAAGCCATTGTGGGAACAGGGCAGCAAGAAATTGCTCTGGAACGTATAGCAAATGATGACACAGAGCTTACTAGTATTAGAACGGTGGAACAAACGTCCATTGAGGGCCAAGAAGTCAAGAGCAGAATTGAAAAGGGTGCAAATCCCAGTGGAAGGGAAAAACTCAAAATATTTCAATCAGTACCAAAAGAACCTGAAACTTCCAGGTGCTGCAAGGTGACTCAGTCAAGTTCTGTATGTTGCAGTCATGATGATGCAGCTAATATAAAATTGCTTAGTGAAGGCACTAAGTCCCTTTCCATGCAAAAGAAGATGGTGATAACAGCTGTTAAGACTGAAACAAGTGGTCCGGCAGCAGCTAAAGAGTTAAACCCAGAGGTCAAGGCATCTTCAGAATCGGAGCCTGGTGTTGTGAAAGTCGACACTGAGAGTTCTGAGGATTCTGCTGATTGCAGTTCAGTTCCGGATGTTCCTGTGTGGATGCTAGAATCCAGCGAATCTACTTATGCTGCCATCAACACAGTTTCAGTAACTTCTGTTGGACATTTTGTGAAGGATGATCATCGAGAGCCTTGTGTTGTGGGGTCTCCACTTCCAGAGCTGTACCAGTCTGTTCCGGTGGAGGTTCCTGCTTCTGTGGCGGTTGAGGTTTGGCGTCTCCACCCTGTTGCTGTGGGGAGCGACATCACCCTTCAGAGACTCATCCGCAGGAGAAGGCGAAAGACGAAGAACACCATACCCAGTAGTCATCAACACGTCATCAAGGGACAGGAGAAGCAAAAGACTTATGGTCAACCAGTGAGATGGGAAACCGTACCTCAAAGACATTGGCGAGACACCAAGAGACGAAGGATAAAGCCAGAAAGACAGAAAAGAAGTGGTCGTGAAAAGAAACATAGAGACCACCAGGAAGAGACATTGATGAGGACAGTGGGTTTATTGCAACCAAAGTTGTGTTTGAGCCATGAGTTATTGGACAGAGAAACACACATGTCAAATAAGGTGTCTGATGTAATTCATCTTACTGTTAAGGATTATGATGAAAGGGAAGGTAAAAAGTTCCATGATAACATACTGAAACCGTTCCATTATAAGAATGACTTTGTATTCAGGGAAGACCTGATGGCGATATACTGTATCTTCAACTGTTCTTGGAAGAGACTGTTGGAGAAGGCGCAAGGGTTTTTAGTTTAGAAGCATCTGTAAGGGAGGGTTATTAGGATGAGAAAGCAGTATTCAAGGAGAAATACTTGTTGTTAATACATCCTCCAGGAGACAGAATGCTGGGTTGTTTAATCCTCAAAATAGAGAAAATTTTGTTGGGTAAGTTAATGTAGGAAGAGGTAGAGGTAATGATATTGTATCACATTATATTGTATTGTGCTGTATTTAAAATGTTTTTCCTTTTTCAGGAATTATATTTGGTGTATTCAATGTTTTAACATTATTGATTGTATTGCTGATGTGCCCCATATTTACGCTGATTCTGTTTACTGAATTCGGTAAACATGACTGATGATTTGTATATAATTAGAGTAAATATGTATAATGGTGTAAAGTGTAAGTTTTATGTAATGTCTTCCATACGGAATTATTTTTAATTCACTCTGGACAGAGTGAATTAAAAATAATTTCGGGAGGAAGGAAGGTGTGTGATGAGGTGGTTATTTGTGTTATATTAAGTGGTCACGTTATGGACAGACCACAAAGGGTTGGCTGTGTTAATGGAGGTAGTTCCCTCCGGGGGAACTGTTGCCATGGTGATGGTGGGCGGAGCCAACCAGAAGGCTAGCTCGGAATTCTTAGAGAGAGTCAGTGGGTGCCTGGCTGTCAAGCCAGAAGGTTCGGTTAGATTCTGCTCTGAGGAGAGGAGTAGGAATCACGTTATTGAAACTGCAGAGAGCAGTTTGAGTTTTCCTGTAAGCGAGAGTGTAGCTTCGGCTGGGGAATCTGTTTTGTGTAAAGCCTGAGGGCTAGATAGAGGCAAGGTGCCTTTAGAAGACAAAAGTGCCTGTATGTTTGAGATTGTTAGACGCTGATCTAACTAAGTAATAGCACTAGTTAAACTTTGTAACCTTTTAAAGTCGTGCCTCTTCGGAAGAGTTATATTAAGTATCAAACCAAGTTTTGTGCCCAGTTGTGTGAAATAAACTATTTAAGTTTTGATTCAAAACTCTCTCCCCGTGACTTCATTTGGATTACCAGTCTCCTCACCACTCTTTACAAGTCAATGGTCAAGCCTAAATAAATTAATGGTGGCAGCGAAATACAAGTAAACCTCCAATCATCCACAAAAGGGAAAGCATTGTTAAAATATTGGCAAAATTAATATTATACATGACAGAATGCATAATGTCTAAGGGCCCTTCCACACAGCCATATAACCCAGAATAGCAAAGCAGAAAATCCCACGATGGGATGTCTTCTGATTCCCAGTGTCCAAAAAGGCTTTAAAGATAGGACAAAACAAGCTTTCACCCTGGGAGCAGAGTTTAAGGTCTTCCCATATGCAGGCAAGCTTTGGACCTCTATAAGAAAGAGTGAACCAAAATAGGATTTATTGGATTACAATCAGCAAAGCTGATGGTTCAAAGCTTGAGTTGGTTGCAAAGTCCTTTAGAAAAGGGGAGTCTATCACAATGCCTGAAAGTGCACGTGATGGTACCTCTATTAAGTCCAAGGCGTCCCGGTGTCCTCTGGCTTGCAGGCAAACGAAGTCCTGTAGCAGGCCCCAAAATCCCCATCCTCTGGATGAGGAAGGATCCTCCTTTGACTCAATACAATCAAACACTTCTGAGCAGAGGGATCTCTTCAGTCTAAGAATGGTTCTACCTTAAAATAATATTTTCCAAGTCAATCAACAATTAAAGAAATATGCAAAAAGTTGCAAGGTCCAAGACCACCAGGACAAAAAGTACCAGGATAAACCAATGGTCGTCACAGAGGAAATAGGAGAGAAATAGGTATTTAATGAAACTGGACATTACACACAAGAAGACTTGAAAAGAGAAGGATGTGGAGTCAAACAGGACACTCAAGGAAGCATGTATTTCTACTTCCCACCCAACAATGAATTTTCTTAGAAGTAACATAGAAATAAATTAAGCCTGGGTTGATATTCCAATGATCTGTCATAAAAATAAGCACTGAAATGCAAGATTATTGATGTTGTGGCACATAGTTTACAGAATGAGGCATCCTTCTAAATGGAAGGTAAACATATATCGTTTATTTATTTACGTTATTTCTGCCCCGCTCTTCTCACCCCCGCAGGGGGACTCAGAGCAGCGAGCCAAAAGAGCCAAACAAGCACAGAAAGTTAGGCCCCTTCCTCACAATTGTATAAAATCCATATTGAACTGCATGATATCGCAGTGTGGTTTCAGATAACCCAGTTCAAAGCATACATTGTGGATTATCTGTCTTGATATTCTGTCTTATATGGCTGTGTGGAAGGGCCTTTAAACAGCGAATGTATAAGAGAATTTTCAAATTCAGTTTGCCTGAGGGCCTTTCCACAGAGCCATATAACTTAGAATATCAAAGCAGATGATCCACAATATACTGCCATATAATCCAGTTCAATGTGGATTTTATACAGCTGTGTGGAAGGGGCCTGAGAACCCAACTAGAGGACTAATGGTAAAAAAAAAAGTTATGAAAAAATAGGAATCAAGATCACAAACTTCCCCTTCAACTGTCTGAATTCATAAACTTTCGGTAATTTTAAAACAAGATTTTTGCACTTGCAAATAGTTTTATTGAAATTTTATGGCTAAGGGCATTACCCTCCTAGCCTGGCCCTTTTGAATTTTTGCACTTTCCCTCGGATTTATTTAGGAACTCTTGCCCCTATTTTGAGCCCCTGAACCCAGCTTCAATTTTTGTTTCAGCCATGATATTGTTTTTATGATGTTGCTTTGTAGCTGTGATTTGTTTTTATTTGATTGCTGTTGTTGATTTTATTTTAACGTGTTTGTTTTATCTGTAATTTTTAGACTTGTCCCTTTGTAAGCCACCCCAAGTCCCCTAGGGGAGATGGTGGCGGGGGAATAAAAATAAAGTTGTTGTTGTTATTATTATTATATACACAACAAAATTAGTACACAGTAAACAAGATCGCTCTGCTGGCTGTTGTATTGGATAACACGTCGGGCACTTCCCAAGTGTCTAGGACTGTGTGATGTATCGGCATATAATGTGTGCGGATCCCAGTAAGGTGGCCTTTTGCAGTTGACAGATGGTAATTTTGTCAGTGCAAATTGTGTTATTATTATTATTATTATTATTATTGAAATGGTTCCTATTGTCCATATTGATCAAGTAATTTTATTTTTAAAAGGATTAAAAGTGGTTTACGAATTATTGGTGTCTGGTAGAGCTCTTTTTTGCTTTCCTTACCTTCAAGTTAATAATTTATATGATGAAGTTTGTTAACCCCGTGGAGAAATATCTGCAGTAAATAAGCCCACACTTTCCATCATTCATCTTGATTCCTAAGGGCTTTGCTGATCTGATGAGCTGTCGGTCTGTCTTTATTTGGTCCCTACTTGGTTTGAGACAAAACAAGTGAATCGCTTTTTGATTTTTCTCTCCCTGCCCCCTTCTTGTTGTTCTTCTTCTTTTAAACATATTGTCTGAGTTTTTCCTTTAGAGTCTGGCATTGTGGAAAGAAAAACAGACAAAGCAACATATAGCCCATCTCCCTGTTCCTCTTCTCAGGGGCTTTTTTCCCCCTATTTCATCCTCAACTGACATTTTATTTTTAGCTTCCTTCTTCCTTCTGTTAAATGTCTGGAAATACCCAAAGTATGTCATAAAATTACAAAGTTGGAAGAGGCCACAAGGGTCATCCAGTTCGATCCCCTGCTATGCAAGAACACAGAATAAAAGCACTCCCGACTGATG
The DNA here is from genome assembly GCA_030556195.1 of Anolis apletophallus. Taxonomy (NCBI): domain Eukaryota; kingdom Metazoa; phylum Chordata; class Lepidosauria; order Squamata; family Anolidae; genus Anolis; species Anolis apletophallus. The sequence goes on from JARBWK010000007.1 coordinate 115,641,564, forward strand.
TGTGAGGATTTGAAAAGACGCCATGATGTAATGGATTAACTGGACAGACATGTGGTGGCAGCTAATTGGCTGAGCATGTCAGAGGCCAGAGTTCTGATTGGCTGCTGTCTCTAGCTTGCTGCTGAGACTAACGGTTCTAATTGCCATTCTCATCTTGGACAGTGAAGAGAGTGCTGACTGGAAACAGCTCGGAAAGGAAAAGGCTGCCAACTGTTTGAAGCCTGATTGTTTCTAAGGCATTAAACATATTTTAAATGCTATTTAAAAAGGACTATTTTCTTTCCTCTGTTCTCTATGGGTGAATTCAGAGAAACTGCTGTATACGAGGGTTGAATGAAAAGTAATGCCTCCGTCTTCGTTACTTGGGTTTAGATGGGAATATTTTAATACATCAAATGCAGAAATAATCCTTAGAATGTGCTCTTTAACTACCACTATTCACTTTCCCACATAATCACCAGACAATTGGATACATTTCTGTCAACAATTAACAGGTTTTCTGAAGCTGTCACGGAAGAAGTCTTTGTGCTTTCATTTCAGGTGTCAGCATCCTGGGTACCCATCGTGCACAGATCTTCCGATAGCCAAGCAAAGCAATAATATGACCCACACGTTCTTGTGAAATGCTGATTATGCTTGAAATTTCTCTCTGAGTGATACGACAATCATTCTGAATCAATTTGTCAACCTTTTGCTTGTAAAACTCAATGGTTGCTGTCACAGGACATCCAACTCTTTGTTTGTCACGCAAGTCAGATGTTCCCACCTCAACATCTTTAAACTTACTCACCCAACGACGCACAGTACTCACATCAACACAATCACCATAAACAGCTTGCATTCTCTGATGAATCTCCTTTGGGGTGACACCTTCTGCTGTCAAGAATTCAATAACTGCACGTTGCTTAAGTCGCATTGACCGACCGTCTGCACAGGGTTCCATACTTCGCACTTTAACAACACAACCGTTCAATGCTAAGGCTTTCTGCCAAAATGGAACTGTAGAGGAGAGTCTACTGAACAAGTCAGTACCTGCCATCTGTTGAAGAGTTACGAAGGTGGCGGCATTGCTTTTTATTCAACCCTCGTATATCGTTGCCCTGGTTGAACCTTTGAACTGAAGTAAAGATACTGTTGCTTGTTACACAAGCCTGAGTGATGTTTATTATACTGCAGGGTTTATCTTGATTCAAAAACTGTGGTAAAGCTTCTGCTTATCTGCTTATTTACATTTACCAACCCCAACATGATGACCATTCAGTCTCTATTTGAAAACCCCCAAAGAAAGAGTCTTTATCACCTTCCATGGCAGGGGATGCCACTGTTCTTTCTAATATTCAGGTGGAATCTCTTTTCCTGCAGTTTGACTCCATTTCTCTGTGTTCCATCTCTAGAGCAGCAGCAACAAGTCTGTTCCACCTTCAATGACATCCTTTCAAATATTTAAACATAGCCGTCATGCCCTCTCTTAATCTTCTCTTTTCTGAGGTAAACATCTTGCGGTCCCTAGCCATTCTTTGTAGGGCTTGGCTTCCAGACCTCTGATCGTTTTGTTCACCCTTCTGGACCTGTTCCAGCTTGTCAATAACTTTCCTGTGAAATATGAGAAATGATTGTAATACAGTCTGCCCTTATGATCCATTGGGTTTTTATTCCACCCCACGAGCATGGATTCCAAAATCTGTGGATGCTGAAGTCCTATTATATACAATGCCATATATTATATGAGTCTACACTGCCATATAATCCAGTTCAAAGCCAGTCAGTCAGTCAGTAGCCTTTTTTTCGGTCAACAAACCATCGGCTAAGTCAGATGAAAATAGAACAATAGAATACAACATTTAAGAAATTAATAACATCGCATTTGGGTTATGATTAATAAGAACAGTTCAAAGCAGATAATCTAGATTCAGAAACTGGCAGTGTATGGCAGTGTAGATGGGGAACAGTATGCATCTGTGCTTGCTATGACTTCTTTACAAGTGGAATTGTACTACTGAAAGCTTTCTGAAAGTACAACTCTAATTATAAAACCAGGCACACAGGAAGTGCATGTATGCATTTAAAAGTGTGACCATTTAATACCGCACTCACAATGTGGCAGCAAGAATGGCAGGAAAGGTCTAGCCCTGAAGGATTCTGGAGCTGTTTGCATTCAAATCATTTAACAGAATCTGTCCAAGCCTATGCTTTGCCACTGTTTGATGCTGGATTAAATACAAGCTGCCTGATTATTTCTCCTTGGAGAACTGTTTTTCAGGATTCAGGCAATAGAGGAAGTTTATTTCTAGACTGATCCTGTTTGTGTCGCTTTTAGATCCCATTGGGTACCACCAATTTCTAACAGATGCTTTCAGGTGGAACTTGGCTTGGTTGAAATCTTCCATAAAAATCCACAATAACATTACATAGATAGACTGAATTAGCACATCACGTGCATTCTCTGAAGTGGTGGGGAAGAAAGTACAGAAATGCTACTTGTTTTACTTATGTTAAAAGATACTCTTCCTAAGTCCTCTTGCTAAAATCTGAAATAAATGTGTTACGTATTTCTTTAAGGCATATAAGCAATGTATGATTTATGCACACTCTATGGAACCAGAAACTCTATATACTTTAAATGTGTAAAACACTTTTAAGTGAAACAGGCTGTAGGATATTTTGGCATTGGGGAGCAGCTTGTTTTTGAGAAGGTGGCCTTAATAAACTTTTGACTTCTTGGCCTTCCACATCTGAAACTCCTATTCCTTTTTTTATGACCATTGACATCTGTTTAAACATGTGTCCCTTGGGTCACACAAAATGGAAAGTTAAACCTTGGTTCCATTGTAAAAAAAAACTTGGTTGAAAACAAAGTTGACATTTCCAACTTTGGTACTATCATGGTCTTACACTTTTCTGTGGAACCTCCTGCCCTTTAGATCTAATTTTAGAAGGATACTTGGCTTCTTATATTTCTTTATATCCTGTAATGAAATGTAATTTATAGTGAGCAAGATGAGTATTGTGTTTAAGAGATTGCCCCATGACTTTGAGGGATGGGGGAAATCCATTTCAGCTCATTTTTCATAAAACTGTCCCAAAAACATATTTATTTCTGTATGGATTGAAAAGAACTTAAATAACTAAATATGGGAGAAGGTAAATTTATTTATTTATTTACAACATTTATATCCCTCCTATCTCACCCTGAAGGGGACTCAGGGCAACTTACATAAACTCAGGGTGGCTTTTTCTTCTTTATTTCCTGGTCCCACTCTAGTAATTTTTATATATTTTTGATATTATCTTTTGCTCTATTTTTAGTATTGTGTCCCAGAAATTATTTGCTTCTTGGAAACCCTTTTTTTTGTCTTTTTGATAGTTTTCTTTTAGTTGTCTATAGTGGAGCCAGGATATTTTATTATCTATGCTCGTTATCCCTTGTTGTGTTTTTAACTTTATTTCTCCATCTTATTTTTTGACTAGATCTTTTTATTTTGGCCAGTCAAATTGTATATCTTATTGTGATGCCAGAAATGTTTGGGCTGAAGGACAATTTGATGTTAGGGGGCAGCATTCTCATCAGGGTGACAATACTCATGTTTTTCACACACACACACACATTTATCTACAACCCAGGCCTAGCCTATAAGCTTCAGAGGGTTTACAGCTACGCCTTCAAAAAGACCCAAGATCCCTGACTTCCAGTGTTAATGTCAGTACTAGTCATCTGTAACCTTGTAAAACATTGCACAAAAAAAACATTCTGCCTTTCTCCCTCATTTCCATCTTGCCCTCCTCTGCCGCCTACCCCTCCACTCCTTCCTGGCTTTTAACTTTCTCCTTTGAAATGTTCTCACCGGGTAATGCCGCTTGTTAACTGGCTGCCAGTCTGATTTTTCACAAGTTTGCCACGTCGCAGTGACAGGACCATAGCGAGACCCAGATGCTGCCGAGTAAATAAATAGCACATCTGGGATTTGGAAGTGGGCTGGCTCCACATGATGGAAAAAACGGATGGTGAGACATATCCAAAGAACACACAGCTGGAAGCCATTAGCGTAGGAAAGAGAAAGGGGGAGAAGGGGAGGGAGCAGAAGATTAGAAAAGGGGATTATTGGTGTTTGAAATCTGGGTGCATTGCAATTGCCCAATAGAAACTCCTTTCATGCAGCCATTGAATTAATAGCATTCCTGAGAGCAGAATGGAGGTTTATAATAGCTGACCTCAAGTAACACAAATACAATTCAAGCAGTGGGTGGCAAGGGTTGCAGTGAAAGACGGAAGGTCAGGGAGGGAGAAGCTGAAACAATCCTGTTGGTGGTGGGTAGAGGAGCAACACATGTCTTCCTCTGCCAACTTGCTTCTGAGAGGCTCGGCTGTGTTTCTCTTTTCCCGGGTTGCCCTCAGGAACTTGGCCTAGAGAACCAGGGGGACTTCAAACACCCGCAGAGGACAGTTTGTCATTCATAACAGAATGGGAGGAGCTGGGCCCCTGATGGATGACTTCATATGCATGATTCAGTCACACAAACCGCTGAGTGGGTGGTTTGGGAATGAAGAGATTTTTGTACTTGTTGATTGCGAAGCAGGGGAAGAGAGAATTTGGGGGAACTCGAATAGAGGGAGGGTGGTAACATAACAGAGGCAAATTCTAACCTTAAGACAATGTTTTCAATAACTAGCTTCAGAGTCTGGGAAAATTCCATTTTTTAAACAACCACTTTCAGAATACTCCGACCAACTTAGCCATGCTGGTAGGGGGGGTTTATGGAAACTGTAGTCTAAAAAAGAACATTTTCTGAACTCTAGATCTAAAATCATCAGTGCATCACAAAAAAGAGAGTGTGTGTAATTCAAAGAGGAAAACATGCTCGCTTTTGTCTCAAATCATTCTCCCTTTTGTCTCAAATCATTCTCCAAGGGCCCTTCCACACAGTCATATAACCCAGAATATCAAGGCAGAAAATCCCACAATATCTGCTTTGAACTGGGTTATCAGAGTCCACACTGTCATCTATTCCAGTTCAAGAAATATAATGTGGGGTTTTATTCAGCTGTGTGGAAGGGGCCTAAGAGCTCTCCCACACAGCATTATAACCCAGAATATTAAGGCAGATAATTCATAATATCTGCTTTGAACTGGGTTATCTGCGGGCCCGTCCAGACAGTATATTTATCTCAGGAGCTTCCATAGCAAACAGGAGGGTAGCCAGACGCCATTCCCTGTAAACATGGAAGCATTTGCTACAAATTGCAAAAACCTCAAGATTTCCAGGTGCGGGAATATCATGGTTTTGAGCCAAATATCTGCATCTCTGAATGTCTGTATGTCCCTGCAATTGGAAATCATGGGATTTTTTAAAATCTAAGTTTGTTCCCAGGTTTTAGATGTTTGTTCCTGATTGGTTAGTTTCTAAAAATAAAGTGACAGTTGACTGCAACAGCCTTCTTGCTGGTGTACCATGCACCTAGCGCACTGGCGAGGAGCCTGTCCCTGCTGCTCGAGACTCTGGCGGAGTGGGCATTGAGGTTCCCTAGACTTGTGGTGCTGGGGGACTTCAATGTCCACGCCAACACAGCCTCTTCACCATCTGCGGCAGGGGACCTTGTGTCGACCATGGCGGCACTGGGCCTCTCCCTTTGCAAGTCAGGCCCCACACATCGGGTCGGTCACACTCTCGATCTGATCTTCTATGCAGGTGTCCAAGTGTCCGTCACCTCTGTTACAGAGGTGCCATGGTCGGACCACTGTGTTCCCTCCAATTACCGCCCAGTGTCTAACCTCTCGTACCTGGGCAAGGTGATTGAGAGGGCAGCAATGGACCAGCTGCAGACATTCTTGGATGGTCTCTGTACCCGATAATTTCCATCTCTGCCTTGAGACCGTTACTGGATGGCTGCGAGCCAGTAAGTTGAAGGTGAACCCGGCGAAGATGGAGATCTTGTGGCTGGGCTGCCCGGAGGGGGTAGAGACCCAGCTGCCGGCGTTTGATGGTGCGGCTCTTCACCCACAACCATCTGTCAGAAGCTTGGGGGTCCGGCTGGATGCCCAACTGTCCATGGAGGAGCAGATTGGCTGCGCCTGCAGGACAGCTTTCTTTCATCTGCGTCTGGCAAAACGTCTGGCTCCTTACCTCTCCCGCTGCGACCTAGCCACGGTGATCCAAGCCAAGGTCATCTCGAGGCTCGATTACTGTAATGTGCTCTACATTGGCCTACCCTTGTCGGTGATCCGGAAACTTAAGCTGGTGCAGAACGCTGCAGCCCGCCTGCTCTCAGGAGCTTTAAGATCTGACCACGTGACTCCACTCTTGCGCGAGCTGCACTGGCTTCCATTCGGGTCATCTTCAAGGTGTTAGTTCTAACTTTTAAGGCCTTGTACGGTTTGGGGCCAGTGTACCTGAGGGAGCGACTTACCCCTTATGTGCCTGGGAGATCACTGCGTTCCGAGGGGCTCAACTTGTTGGAGGTGCCCAGCATCGGCGTCTGCAGACTGGCCACCACACGGCGGAGAGCATTCTCTGCAGCCGCTCCAATTTTGTGGAATGGCCTCCCCGAGGAGATCCGGGCCATTCGGGCCCTCCTGCCGTTCCGTAGAGCAATAAAAACTTGGCTTTTTAGAATGGCATTTGGCCCTTAGCCAATTGGCCTCTATACTGTTGTCCATGGTTCCGCCTGACATGGCACTATTTAATTTTGGCCTGCCACATGTTTATTGGGGGGCTTTAAATTGTTTTAATGCGTTTTAATGTATTTTAACTGTATTTTAATGTACCTTCTATGTCTGCTTCACTTTCTGTAAACCACTCTGGGCTCCAGAGAGAGCGGTATAGCAAGTCGAATTTAATAAATAAATAAATAAATAAATAAATAAATAGGCATTGCCTATTGAAATAAACTTGCTTATATGCTGAACTGAACTGGTCTGCTGGTGTCTGTCTCCGATCTAGTTCTCTGCGCTTGAGCCTACAACAATTCTTTTGGCTGTTCCCCTCTCATCAGCCTTGAGTATTCAAGATTAACTCCCAACTTCACCTGTCAACCAGCTCCTGTGCCTTTAATAGTGGCATGGCAAACCGAAATCCAACAGGTAAAATTTTCTCCATTGCTTCTCTTCAAACCATGCAAAGATCCATGGAGAGGCAATAAGTGTGGATAGTTTTACCTGTTGAAATCAAGCCATCATAAAAGAGCAAAAGGCACAAAAGTGCTGCAAAGGCTCCCTGTTGCAAAAAGTAACAATAAGCATCTCAAATGAATACTGGTGTTAGACATTTTAAAGCCATTTTAATGTAATTGTATCATAATTGCTTTTAGGGTATATTTTATAATGTTTTACTCATGTTTAAGTTTACTATGTCTTATTGGATGGTTTTTTTTATTATTTTCATCTTGATGCTTAATTCTTTGTTGTAAGTTTACTGTTGTTTCTGTGCATTATCTTGTATTATTTTGATGTGCCTGTAAACCACCCTGAGTCCATTTGGTGAGAAAGGGTGGTCTAGAAATAAAGTTTTATTATATTATTGTCAAGATCCCAGCGCATTTCCTGGTTTTTCCGATTTCTGAAACTACTTCAGATATGCCTGAAGTACCAGATGCCTTGGTTCCATCCCATTTGGATCACTGCAATGTATCCTATATAAAGCTACCTTTGAAGAGCATTCAGAGACTTCTGTGTCAAAACGCTTGAAGCTGGTTCAGTGAATTGTGGTTGAAAACACAGATACCTGAGCCAGGAACTGAAGGACAGAGGAGAAAAGCAGTGGGAACAGAAAGGGAACAAGACCACAGACAAACATGTATCTGAATGCAGGTCTTGAGAACATTACCTTTTTACTTCAGAACTCCGAATCCCTCACCCATGTTCACCTGGCCACCTAAACATTGGTTTCACCAAGTGCCTACTAAAGTTCACTTTCTTACAAGTATGAAAAAATGCATGAACTTTGTCTACTTGCTCATCTGGAGTGACATATATATGAATGGAGAGACTCTCTTCAGGAACCTTAAAGGATCCGTGTGGACATTTGATTCTGATTTGATTCATAGCACAGTTTCAATATGCTGTGGATAGCATAAAAGCCACTCATTCTACATCAGGCATGGGCAAACTTCAGCCCTCCAGGTGTTTTGGACTTCCACAAGTCCTAACAGCCTCAGCCCCCTTCATTTTCCCCTCAGCCACTTAAGCCCTAGTACAGTGGCCCCTGGGTATCTGCTAGAGTTTAGTTCCTGCACACAACATGGACAGCAAAATCTGTGGATGCTGAAATCCTATTACCGGTATTTAAGAACATAAGAACATAAGAAGAGCCATGCTGAATCGGGCCTCAGCCCATCTAGTCCAGCATTCTGTGTCACACAGTGGCCCACTAGTTGTACACAGGGATCTCTAGCAGAAAGGAGGGCAGAACCCTCACCTGCTCCCGACCCCCCACAACCAGTACCCGGGGAAATCCTGCCTGCCTCCATCAACACAGAGGTGGCACTTGGATGTCCATTTCAGTAGCTACTGATTCCCTTGGTATCCATGAATCCAATAGCATAGTAAAATGTGGTCTCCCATATAAAATGGAAATATTAAGGTTTGATTTTGGGGGGGGGGGAATTCTGGGGAGGGGGTATTTTCAAGCCATGGATGACTGAATCCTTAATGTATTGTCGAAGGCTTTCATGGCCAGAATCTCTGGGTTATTGTAGGGTTTTTTGGGCTATATGGCCATGTTCTAGAAGCATTCTCTCCTGATGTTTTGCCTGCATCTATGGCAGGCATCCTCAGAGGGTGTCTGCCATAGATGCAGGTGAAACGTCAGGAGAGAAGGCTTCTAGAACATGTCCATATATCCCAAAAAACCTACAACAACCCATTGAATCCTTAGATACAAAAGGCCACAGCATGGCCTTTGACATTGGAGCAGAAAGGGACCAGGTTTCATAAATCACTCTTATAGGTTTAGAAATAATATTTTCTCATCTTAAGATGAATTTTGTTTACAGTAGCCCTCTAAGTTGTTCCTTCCATTATTGCTCCGTGTGTGTGTGTGTGTGTATATATATATATATATATAATACATATATATGCATCCAATGTATTGACCGCTGTTCGAATGGATTCCAAGATAAGGGTCAGCTGAGGGCTTCAAAAAAGTTTCACAGTTTCCTTCTCTAAGGGCTGTTTGATTGTATAATTCCTTGTTGGTGGAAGATGTGCTTGATGTTTTTACAGCTTCTCAGATAATCCTTTTATATTACCAAACAACAAGAAAAAACCTGACGGCACATCGTAATTGGCAGTCAGTCATTAGGTAGGTGGCTAAGCCTGGCTTGAGGCTCAGACCACAAAGAAGCTACAATGACATTTGTTCAGTAAGGGACACATTTCTGCTTCTAGAGTTTAACCCAACAAACCTTTGGCTAAAGACCAATCAAGGCTTTATTATACTGAGGCGATCACTAAGACTGCTTTCAGACAAGCATCTCTGCTTACCCATTCACCAAAAGAGGAAATCATCATGTTAAAGGGATAAAAGAGAACAAATATTCACTAAAATGCTCTTACACTGATTTATTACTCTGGTCTAGAACCTATTGTTAGTCTCAAGCAGAGTAGACCTATTGAATCATATGGATTTACCTGTGTGTTGACTCAACGGGTTTAGTCTAACTGGAGCTAACCAACACAACTCTGGTCTCTGTGATTAAGCATGTGGATCTTACAGCATAACAGACAACTATAAACATAGATATGGAGCAGGGATTGAGAATATATAGCTTCCCAGACATTGCTGAACATTGACTAACTATGCTGTCAATGCCACTAAGATCTTTTTAAAAAATAGGCAAGAAAGACATCAGAAGAAAAGTCTACATTGTGGACACAGTGCGACCCATGAGCTACCCCTGGCCTACAAATCCCACTACAGATCCCCCCCCCCAAAAAAGCACCTGTTCTTTTAAAACAGTTCAACATCAAGGCTGTTTTAATATCCCAATGCATAAGCCCTGCAAACATTATAATGACCCACTCACCTACATACCAAGTACTATAGAACCCTGTACTACCCCACACCCAACACTCACTTTCCTCTGCAGTCTTTCTCAATGGTGATAGGAATTGACATGTATCATTTCATGTCACCATTTTGCAAAAATTAACAGCAACATTGGGCTTGCTGTAATGGAGTGCAATTTTCAGGGGATCCTGGGGGGAAATTGGCTCCTGGTAACCATAGAGTTAACCACTCTAGCTGTAAACAGTTGTACTAAAACATTTGAACCTCTTGCCAGAAGTCAAGGGCAAGGGGATGTCTATTAATTAAATGGACTGACATAAAAACTGCAGTGACAGAAGCTACTTTTCTTTGACTTCTGCGTCTCCTGTTTGTTTAAACTGCCTCTTCCTCAGCATCATATGTTTTTCTGCCCCCAGGGAAAGAGAAGACTGCAAGGGGCAATATGTTCAATTCTTCAGTAATGATGGCAACAAATAATTGAAAGTTGTGAATTTATAATGCATTCATTTCTCATATTTTTGCCAGCTTTATGATAGCACCGCTGGGGCAAATGATTCAGAAAGTGTTGGTCAGCACAGCTGGCATGAAATCTCCATTGGCAAGATGAGACTTGGCATCCAATCCTCTCAATGCAAATTGCATTAATTATCAAGCAAGCTAAATTTGCCTCTCTGGTACAGAAAGTGTAGTAAACTGTCATGTCATTATGCAGTGTTTTGAAACAAAGATCTGTCTCTCTCCCATTCATTTCCCTAGAGGCTACTGCATGTCCCAGATGCCCTCCAGCAGAAGCACATCTCATCCATTCTTCTTATACCTAAGCACAATCCAGAGGCATGCTGCACATATATAATTCAACTCTTCTCTGACATAGTTTATTCAATCAGTCTTAGCAAATGAACTGTGACCATTACTGACAAGAGAAGTTAGGTTAGTAGGCCAATGCATCTGGAAGGCACCGTGTTATAGAAGCCTCCTCCCTTTAGCTACTGACTGCTTCCATGTCAGTGAGATTGAAAATGTATTCTAGATTTTCAGTTTAATTTTAAAGGAGTGGTCCAGAGTGCTAGACCTTATCCCCAAGATCAGCATCCTGGATAATGTCTTCGGGCTAAAGCCTGAATGGATTTACTGGCCCAGTGACACAGGAGTCATGGCCAATACTACCTTCTCCAAGTAGATAGGACAAGAAGCATATGAGAGGGTACTAGCCAACCGTATCTTTCCAACTAGATAAAACAAGATGCAGATGAGATAGTGCCAACCAACTCTATGTTCCCCAACTAGATAAAACAAGATACAGATAAGATGGCACTAGCCAATGCTACCTTTCCCCAACTAGGTAGGGATTGTGGGATCTACTGTGCAAGGGATTGTGGGTTCCACAGTGCATGATGGAGATGAAACTCTTGCAAAGGCATTGAAGAGACAGCATTTGGGAAAAGCTGTTAGGGAGGTCAGTTCTCCTGAGAATCATCAGTGCAGAGATAAGGAACATGGCTGTGGGACTTGGGATAGAAAGAAAGAATGTGCTAATTGGCAGTTCAAGGTTTCTCCTTCTAGCAGTGGTTTCGGTTTGCCAAGTAAGGGAGGGAAGTGAGGGAATTCTAGTTTCTTGATATAGCTATGCCTTGTCGTTTGAACTAGGTCAACTTTGCATTAAGCCTCATGTGTTTCAAGCCTCCTGTATTTTAGCTTAAGGACCCAAGTCTGGACTGATTTTTCTTGGAAACCCTTTGGACTTTATCAGCTATTGGAACTTGTTTTCTTTGGATTTATTAAGTGACTTGGCAGCATCCATTCTGCCTTTTGGCTCTTGGAATATTTCCTTGGATTATTGATTGGATTTTATATTTCTTTTTACATATTGTCTACTGCTTATATTAATTGCTGTTTGCTGTCCTTTCCAGCTGGTGTTGTGTGTTTAGATTCTAAACTGATGTGCAACAGTAGGATAAGATGTGGATGAGATGGCACTAGCCAACACTACCTTTCCCAACTAGATAGGACAAGATGCAGATGAGATGGCACCAGCCAATGCTACCTTCTCTAACAAGATAGAGCAAGATGCAGATGAGAAGGCACCAGCCAATGCTATCTTCCCCAACAAGATAGGGCAAGATGCAGATGAGATGGCACCAGCCAATGCTACCTTCCACAACTGGACCGGACAAGATGCAGGTGAGATGGCACCAGTCAATGCTTCCTTCCCCAACAAGATAGGACAGGATGTAGATGAGATGGCACTAGTCAATGCTACCTTCTTCAACAAGATAGGACAAGATGCAGATGAGATGGCGCAAGCCAATGCTACTTTCCCCAACAAGATGCATATGAGATGGCACCAGTCAATGCTACCTACCCCAACAAGATAGGGCAAGATGCAGATGAGATGGCACCAGCCAATGCTACCTTCCACAACTGGACCAGACAAGATGCAGGTGAGATGGTACCAGCCAATGCTACCTTCCCCAACAAGATAAGACAAGATGCAGATGAGATGGCACCAGTCAATGCTTTCTTCCCCAACAAGATAGGGCAGGATGTAGATAAGATGGCACTAGTCAATGCTACCTTCTTCAACAAGATAGGACAAGATGCAGATGAGATGGCACAAGCCAATGCTACTTTCCCCAACAAGATGCATATGAGATGGCACCAGTCAATGCTACCTACTAGGCATGAGAAAAATGAAACGGAAATTAAAAGGATTCGTAAGAGATTCGTATGTAATGGGACTTTTGAGGTTTTACGTATCGCTGCTGCGATCCCGGAAGTAGACTTCCTTTTACGGTCCTTGAGGCCAACAATTTGCGTTATGATCGTAAGAAATTCTTAATTATTAATTAATTAATTATTGTACTACATACTCACTTCTCCCTGTCTTCTCCCCCTCATTTCCTTCCCGCCTTCATTCAGCTTCTTCTTTTTCCCGCATTTCTATGGGGAACTGGAAGTGACGCTGCTGCTAGGTAGGCAATGCATTCTGGAAAGTGTAGTCCTCCAGGCTTTCCCCCCCCCCTCCTTCTCTTCCCCGTTGCTCTGCTGCCATGCCCCATCGCAGGGGCCAGCTTCATACACACACACGCGCGAGCTTCTCCTCCTCTCTCTCCAGGCTTTCCCCCCCCCTCCTTCTCTTCCCCGTTGCTCTGCTGCCATGCCCCATCGCAGGGGCCAGCTTCACACACACACACACACACACACACACACACGCTTCTCCTCCTCTCTCTCCCTGTGCTCTCTCAGATGCTTCTCTTCCCCGTTGCTCTGCCATGCCCCATCGCAGGGGCCAGCTTCAGCCCTCCAGGTACGTGTTTTGGACTTCAACTCCCACCATTCCTCACAGCCTCAGGCCTCTTCCTTTTCCTCTCAGCCTGGGCAAACTTGGGCCCTCGCTCCCTCAGGATCGGGGTGAGAGAGGCAGCGAGGAGCGAGGGGGCTCCTCCTCCTTTCTTTTGCTGCTTCCAAGAATAGAAAAACCCCTCCCTTCCTCCCTTCCTCCTTCCCTCCCTCCTTCCTATTTGGAGAGTCCCATCTAGAATTCAGTGTGGTTTATTCAAGTTTTGGCCTACAACTCCCAGAAATCCCAGCCAATTTACCAGCTGTTAGGATTTCTGGGAGTTGTAGGCCAAAACCATCTGGAATGCGCATGCTCTGGCATACGAATTACTAACGAATTTCGTTAGTACTTAAGTTACATTTCAGAAATTTTTGGGAAATTTTTTGTAAGTCTTTCTTTTACTAATCAAAAAAAACTCCCCCCCCCCCCCATTTGATTTAAGAATCGCCATTTTTGGATTCTAAACTATGCCTACTACCTACCCCAACAAGATAGGGCAAGATGCAAATGAGATGGCACCAGCCAATGCTACCTTCTACAACTGGACAGGACAAGATGCAGATAAGATGGCATCAGCCAATGCTGTCTTCCCCAGCTTGATAGGGCAAAATGCAGATGGATGGCACCAGCCAATGTTTCCTTCCCCAACTAAATAGAACAAGATCCAGATGGGATGTCACAGCTCAATACTTTGTTCCGCAAGATGCAAATAATATGGGTCTGAATTCTGCTTATAAGTTTTGCAGAAATAGCTGACAGTCTGAGATAGAAACAAAACACTTGGGTATAAACAGATATTTCAGCAATCTGGAGGAATTCTATATAGCTTTTAGATATGTCTATATTTGATTTTATAAAACTATTTTATGTTTTTGTAAAGTATTTTATTCTCATCATAGATTTAGAGCTCTCAAGGTCAGGAACAGACAATAAAGAAACATTCAATGCTACAAAACAACGTAAAACAGTTGAAGAAGATAAAATATTGTGCACAGATCCAAGACAGTCAAGCTATGATCACTGAGCAGTAACTGCACTCTGAAAAGAATGACTGCTCCCAAATGGAACAGCAAATGGGTTCAAATAGCCTACCAAGTGCTGTTCAATTGCATAACCAGCAACCACTTTTCCTTCTGCCTGGCTAATGCTAAGGAGCACAGCTGATCTCACAATGGACACCAGCCAAAGTAAGACTTTCTTGGGTTTTTAGGTTCTTATGAGGTTGGAGATCTAATGGAAGATCTGAGGTCTTATTAGAAACTCTATTTTCTTAAGACATGCTTGGCTCACATGTGTCCCATTTGGCTACTTGAAAAACACTCTGGCAATCCTGGTTTATAGAAGAGAACGAAAAGAAGTCAATAGTAAAACATGGACTAATATTTCTCATATTTATATCTGTCCTTTCTCCGATTTGGGATGGTGATATGAAGTAGCTCAGCAAGAAACTGGAAGTGACCCCTGCTCTGACTGTGAATATTTACATTTAATAGTCGAGCCAACACAGAGAGAAATAGTTTTAATGATGTACTATTATAACTCCATCAAAAGTGAATTTGATTTGCAGAGGAATTTAGACCTATGTTTGTGACTCAAGATTTCCTAACCAGCCTGCTTCTTTATTCTTCACCTAATCTTTCCTAATCATTATTTGTTTCCATGTTCATATTCCATGCTTGACGGCCTTGACCCATCTGCTTATGTGTGACATTCACCGTATTGATTCAGCTTAGTCTCATCAAGCTCCAATTTGCACTAATAGAAGAGCACCTGGTGACAACATGGTACACCAAGCATCTGGAGCAAAAAAATTTCTCTTTTGGTCCATTTTTACAATATTTTACACTCATTAATTTATTTTTTTAAAAAACATTTTTTGCACAGTAAAATTGTCCATGGTTATATATGAGTAAATTCAGGTCATATTTATATTTAATGAGATTATTTTTGTAGAATTGATACACAAGGATACAATTCTTGATATACGAATTCTTGATATACATAAGTGTGTAGCATGGGAAGAATGACATTTGAAGTCAGTACAAAAGAAAAAAAACTACAAACACAAACAATCTAACATTACTCCTACATAAATCATTAAATACTCATATCAAGCTATCATTCCAATTCTTATTTCAGAATTCTAATTTTAAATAATGTAAGTGTCTATCAATTTGTGGCAGTAGGCACAAAGCGTATAGTGCTATAGTACAACTTTAACACAAACACAGCGTCATGTTTTCATCTCATCAAGGTGATGAGTCCACTTGATGATTATTAATTTAAGGCATTGGTCATATTGTTCAGTACTTTGGACAGCTCTGCTCCGCTGAAGCTCAGGGCCCTTCCACACACAGCCATATATCAAGGCAGAATATCCCACAATATTTGCTTTGAACTGGGTTATCTAAGTCCACACTGACATATATTCCAGTTCAAAGCTGAAAGTGTGGGATTTTATTGAGCTGTGTGGGAGGGGCCTCAGACTAAAACCTGAAGTGGATTCACCTCTCCACTGACAGCAACCATAACTGCTTATGCCATATTGAGGAAGACTTCAACCAGATGCCTGCACTTCTCCAGATGCCAATTTTGAAAGACTGCTCTACTCAGCTAAGATTTCCTTCCTTAATAAAAAAAATTCTACGATTTTTTAAAAAGCACACCCAATATGGTGTAGTGGGGAAAAAACAACAGGGGCTGGTAAGATGCATGGCAATAGGAAAAGAGGAAGACCACATTACAGGTGAATAGATGCAACAAATGTAGCCTCAGATCCAAGTCTGCAGAATCTGATAATAACAGGGTAACATGCAGCTTCCCATAAATCAAAGTCAACTTGATTAGCAACAACAAATCAACAAGTCACAAGATATCATCATGTTTTGGGGGGAAAGTGTAACAACCTGAAAGGTATTGGTTCCACTAAAATATATAATTCAGTTATACAAGTGTTGTGTAGAGTTTACTTCATACCCGAAGACTATATTAAAATGGATAATCCATCAGTATACTTGTCTTGAAGAACACAGATTCCACCAAGAAAAGACATATTAACGTGCTGCAAGAAATATTGAAATTCTGAGATGGTTTGATCAAGTGGAATGAGATAAACACTTCAGCCTGATGAGACTGGAGAAACAAGGAATGTATGTTTTTTAAAAATAAAAAATAGGAAATTAAGAGTGAAAGGGGAAAGCAGGCAGAGCTATTTCAATCAAAGGGTAATAAGTGCAAGGAATATATTATTGTGAGATAAAGTCAGTGAAGCAATTAGTAGAAATGGATTTAAAAGTCAACTAGATAACGATTTTGAGAAAGAGAAGAGGGAGGAAATTGTGTCTCATATTCACAAACTTGAAGAATCTTCAGATACTACCAAACTTTTCTATAACCTCTTGACTTCTATGCTTCAGGCACAATTTATCAAGGCTGATATTTCAAAATACCCTCCACCCGATGGGGAGGATGTGGGTGACATGAACCACATAAATTAAATACAAAGTGCATATAAGAAAATGGGAAAGAAGATAGGTATGAAGACAATTACTAAGCCTTGAGGGCAAGTCTAGAGAACTTCTAGACTGCAGTAGCTGGACTCCAGTGCGCTTCATTATCAAATAGCCTGTTCAATGGGATATTTTATTGGTCTAATACAGGCATGGTCAAACCCAGGCCCAGGGGCCAGATGCGGTCCCTTGGGCTCTTTTCTCAGGTGCTCCTCTCTCTCTCTCACCATCCTATCCTTCCTTTCTTCTCTCTTTTCTCCCTCCCTCCCTGCCATCCCTCCATTCCCTTCCTCCCTTCCATCCTTCTCTTCCCTCCTTCTCTTTTTACTTCCTCCTTTCCTCCTGGGGGATGTTTAACTGGGAGAAGAGACATTGAGAGGGAACATGAGAACCATGTTTCAAGATTTAAAGGGTGTCCCATTGAGGGGGGGGGGCTGACTTTCTGCTCCTCTAGAGACCAGGGCTTTTCCACAGAGGCTATCTACCGGGAGTGCTTTGATTATGCCTTGTTGCATGGCAGGGGGTTGTCTGGATGGCCCTTGGGGGTCTCTTCCAACTCTAGGATTCTAAAAGTAGGCAATATGGAGTCTAATGGATACATTTTTCTCTCCCACCCACCATCTCATCCTGACCAAGGCCAACCCTTTTGGAATCCAAATGTTTCCCGTCTTTCCTGCACTTTCTGCCTCCAAAAGAGAAGAGGAAGGGGAGGAAAGGGCAGGGAGAAAACCCCCTCCCTTCCTCCCAGCCCACCCCACTATGTGGCCCCCAAGTTAGAAAGTATGCCCATGCCTGGTCTAATATGAGCCCCAATGTGCAACCCCTTTAAGTGGAAACAAGGAACAAAGAACACCTTAGAAACAATAGACTGGAGTATTAAATCTGCCAAATCGTCATAAAATGCTTTCTTCAGGATTCGGATGATTTTAAATACTGTGTTAACAAAAATGTATCAGAGCAGACTAATAAATGATTAAGAAAACATTTGTCCCTTCGTAGTGAGTTAATCAGACTCAGAGGATGTTATTGATTTACTTTGCAAAGGTACCTGTCTTTGCATGAGTTAAAATAACTCTTACTGTGATAAACCAAAGCCTTCAAGTTCATCCTTCAGAACTGGAAAATATTACTTCCCAGTATGAATAATGCCACAAGCCACACCTGAATATACATATTCCCATGTCACACCCCATGGCATGTAAGGCACTGCCTTACTCGCCCCATTCCCATGATGTCTTGCTTCACATCAAGGTGAAGAGGCGGCCCTATAACTTTGTCCACAGTGCAAAAGTGTCACTATTTTGTACTGCAACTTCCAGATTAACTGAGCCAGGGAATATTGTGTGAGTGGTAATCTAAAAAAATGTAACAAATGTGAGATCCGATTTTGTTCCTAAGGCCATTTCCTCCAAATTGCTAAACTATGTGCTGATTAGGAAAGTTTGCCACCTAGTGATTATAAATAGCACTGCAAGCATCAAACATATAGGTAGCATCCCAATTATTCCCTTCCTTCCTACACATTCAGATATTTAAATTAAAATTCATTAATTTTAAATAATAACCCTGAGGCTATTGGTCTTATTTCGGAATTTTGTAAAGATACAAGCCATTTGTACAAATGGATAATACATGTGAAAGTCTCTGTTTTACATAAATGGCTAACTAGACCCCGGGGTGGGATGGAATCCAGTCACAAAAATTGCTCATTCTCACAAGACTTTCTCATGAGTATTTTAGGCACAGGAGTGACTTGAGGGAGTCAACCTGCGCCTACTCAATGTAGCATTGAAGGCAACCCTGAGGCTAAAGTATGTGTGAGATTCCTATGTGTGAACTTCTCTCTGTGTGTGTGAGAGAGAGTGAAATGGAAGGAAGGAAGGAAAGCATTCTAGTGCAGGCCACATGGGGACATTCCAAATACCACAGCAGTACAAAAACAAACCCGCTATTTTTGCCTGAAGGCAGAGGACATTAAACACTGTTCCCCACTCTATATTTCTTCTTTATCCAACTAGTACCAGATGATTTGTTTTTACTGAGTCTGGTTACAGGCTGTAGAAACATATTGTGGAGGAAGAAGGAGGGGGAAAGCACGCTCAATGATTTTTTCAAAAAAGAAAAGACTTTGAAGAGTAGATGAGGGCTTTTTCTTCACACATTTGGGCCACCCAGGACTCCCAAACTGGAGCTTTATAAGAATGTGTGTGTGTTTAAGAAGTCACAGTTCAGAAAAAGTTAAACATTGGATTCCTGAAATGAAACATGGAAACTAGAAGACAGAATGCTATTGGACTGCCATCTCAGTCAGCATCCGGATGACATAAGCAAGAACTGAATGAGAGAAACATTACATTAATTCTTTCCATGCCTTTCCTTTTGATTTATTCTCTTTATGGTGTGAGAAATGCACAAACGTGAACATGTAGGCCTGTTCACAGGTGTGTTTACAATTGACAACCATGATGTCAGCATAGTTTTTAAAAAGCTAATGCAAGTCCAAAACCATTAGTCTAACATCATAGATAGGAGAAAATGGAGGGGGAAAAGGTGTGGATGCGACAGAAATGTGGCACAATTTTTAAGACATTGTGGCTGTTCCTACGTAAGTGACACCAAATCAACGTTGATGTTGATTTATTGTATCAGAAGTGAACTGAGGGTACAGTTGTAATGTATTTAAAAAACACAACATTAAAAAACCTTGCTATTATACTAAATGTCCTTTGGCCAGTAGCTGGACACTTGGAGTGCCTCTCGTGTTGCTATAAGAATGTCCTCCATTGTGCATGTGGCAGGGGGACATGAGAGAAGCCTCTGCACAACCCATCCAGGCATCCCCTGGGCAACATCTTTGTAGATGGCTGATTCTCTCACACCAGGAGCAACCAGAACTTTGATGCTGACCCCATGAATGAGAGACCTCCGAGGCACCCTGCCATTAACATCCCTGCTCAGGTCCTGCATACTCAAAGCATGGCTTCTTTAATTGGAAGGCAGTCTTCCTCCTTTCTCACTGCCTTCTTCCTTACCAAGCACAATTGTCTTTTCTAATTGCTTTTCGACTGCTCCAGAGGGTAAGACATGAAACAATGCCTTCAAACTGCAGGAAAAGCAATTCTACCTAAACATAGGAAAATCTTCCTGATGATAAGAAGTAAAATATTCTGCCAAGGAATATGGTGGAGTCTTCTTTTGAACTTTTTGAAGTGAAGCTGAATCGCCATCTATCAGGGGTGCTTTGATTATGTTTCTGCATGGCCGAGGGTTGTGATATCGAAGGTGACACCCCCCCCCCCCCAACCCAGGACTCTGTAAAAAATAGTTCAAAACCAAGGAATTCATAGTTTTACCAAGGACACCAGGCTGGGATGATCCCATAATCCCTCTATCCCTCCCCCATGTGGGAATCTTAGGCTCTTTCCATGGCCCCATGGCCCCACATGGCAATGCTCCTGTAACCCACACTTTATGGACTTTCTATGAACTTTTGAAACTTTTTGGAACTTTAATCAACTTTTTGAGGAACTTTGAAACTCTCAGGCACCCTCTGCCAAACCCCTATGAAACTATTATGAATTCCCACAACTCTTTACAAACTTTTATGGACTCTGGAAGGACGGAAAGCAGGCCAGGCTCCCTTTGGTCTTGCATGATTTATCCCTTATGAATTCCTTATATGTTTTCCTTTCCAATACCAATATGTGTGTGTATATATTTTTAAAAATTGAAGAAAATCACCTTTTTTCATGGATCCAGCACCACATGGCTTCAGGAAGCATTCTCTCATTTCCTGGGCCAGTTAATACCTAGACAAAGGTTTCACCAAACTCATTCGCATAAACAATTTAAAAAACTGGTTCTTATCAGCCAGATCTCAGAGGGCAAAAAGGCTAGTCCATCTGGAGATAAGAACCTCTGAGCATCTTGATCCACAGACACAAAGGGTGCCATCCTGCCTGCGGAGGAATAGAATTAACCTCAGCTTCCTTTTCATTTTCAAACCTAGCTGACCGATACCAGTATCAAATCCCATCAATGAATCCCATGTCCAGGACCCAAGGACAACAAAGGGTCTGACTTTCGAGTCAGATGAAGATGTATCTTCCAGGAACCTAAACAATAGCCAAGACGGCTTGAAGGCTAGAGAAAAGCTATCGCTGGCAATTGTACAAACATTAGTCATTTAATCCAGTCATCTTTTCCTCCCGGTTCATTGTTTCCCGCCCGGACCGCCTCCTCTCTTCCCATTGGCTGAGAGGCCGAAGCAGCATTGGCTCTCTGATAGGGCAAGGTGCAGCTAAGCCGGCCGCACCTCCCAATCAGCTGATGACTCAACCCAATCAGCGCGAAGCCAGAAAAGGGGGGGGCGGGACTTTGAATCTGACAGCTTTGCACTAGCTTTATCTATATATATAAAGGAACAGTCGTCATGTGAATACTACCTCAAACAGAGAAACCTTAGGAATTCCACATTAATAAGAGGACCATCCAGCAACAATGGGGTTTGCCAAGAAGGGTGCTCCAGCCCCTCTATATGCTGGCTCCAAGGGATGGAGGTCATCACCAAGTACCTTCTGATGCCCAGCGCTGGAAGAGCTCCCTCAGATGGCCTGTCCATGAGGAAAACCTCATCGGACATTGACCAATGGGTGCAAAAGACACAGAGCAGGACATCTTGAAAAAGAGAAGAGCAGAAAGTAAGCTAGACATGAAGATCTTGAGAAAGGTGGCTAAAAAGGATACGGAAAGGATTTTTAACAGTCCCCCAACAGACACTGGACACACCTGTGAAGATAGAGATCCCCTGGCAGGACAAGCCCTCCCCAAGCTGATCCGTCCTGGCCATGGTACAAGTCAAACCCGAAGGACTGCAGGCAAAGAGCTGAAGCACAAACATAAAACACCCAATTCACTAACAACAATTCCAACCCTTACATACTCAGACTTTCTCGCATCTCCTAAATAGGGCACAGCAACGCGTGCCGGGTACAGCTAGTTTTTCTATAAAAACTGTGTTATATTGCCTTATGAGTTATGTCAGCTCCTGGGCAAATGATTGCGGTTGACATCCATTCCAGCTGGAATGAAATAAACATCTCGGTGGCATTTTCTTCAACTTGGTGAGATTTATTGGAAAAATATGGAAATTTCTTTCAGGTGCTTTCTATCTTGCCTGGGTTAACAGATCCTCTTTGTTGGATCTGGCCGGTCTCTGCCTTCAAGGCAGGGTTTCCCAAATGTGCGTTCGACTTCAGTTGGACTTAGGGCAGTGGTTCTCAACTTGTGCATCCCCAGATGTTTTGGCCTTCAACTCCCAGAAATCCCAACAGCTGGTAAACTGGCTGGGATCTTTGGGAGTTGTAGGCCAAAACACCTGGGGACCCACAGCTTGAGAACCACTGACTTAGGGTCTCTTCCAACTCTATGATTCTATTATTCTAGTTACCTAGAGAGTGTTGGGGCTTGATTTGCTCCAGGGCCCATTTATTTGTCTTTATAGCCCTCCACAAAATCCATATAACTCTTAACTAACCAGTTTTATTTTTTGCCACATTCTTTCCCCCGGCCTTCCTCTTCCTTCTTATTTCCTTTATGCTGCAAAAGACTGTCATGGCTAATTCTTTGGAAACTATGACAGAGAGAACCTTGCCTAAAATTGAGCCATATGCAATTACTTTTCACTGGTACCTTTTGGTGCCAACCATGAAATGTAGGGTTATCAGTGATGAGAATGGAGGTGCCACTGAAGTCCAGTCCATGAGATGCAACCTGGAGGACTTAAATTTCAGTTGGCCCACATGTTGCTCTAAAAAAAGGAAGATGGAGATTCAGGCAAGCCTACACATTCCGTCACCATTCACCTTTTCTCTTCTCTTCCTTGAACATGGTACCCCCCACAAAGAAATGACACCTTTTCTTCCTTTGCTCTTTTTTTCCTTACATTTTTAGAAAAGCTTCAGCATACTGCGGAGGAAGATGCAGTTTCAACCCACATCTGAACTTTTGAAACTACCTTGTAGGGGTTCCTGTGAAGGCCATGAGGGACATGGGGGTGGAATCAAGATGCCAGGCTGAAAGTTTATCTGTAGCATGTTTGGCTTCTTCAAGAAAGATAAGAAGGTGAAAGAAAGAAAGACAGAAAGAAAGAAAGAAAGAAAGAATATTTTCAAAGGAAAAGAGAAAGTGTGTGCTGCATTGCATGAGGGAGATAGAGAGCCGGGGACAGAGAGAGACTGAACATCAAGACAGAAAGCAAAATGAGGGGGAGAGAACTAAGAGAGAAAGAAGAAAAGACACCATATGTGGGAAGAGAAAGTGCCAGGAAGGAGAGAAATGTGGAGGGAGGGAGAGAAACTGGGAGAAATTGGTGGCACAATTTACAGTCATAATCCAACTTCTGTTTTTAGTCCAAACTTTAAAAGAACTATCCAAACTACTAAAGATCCAACATGATATAGTTTTGAGCATTGGATTATAACCTTGGAGACCAGGGTTCAAGTTCTCACTTGGTGACTTTGAGTAAGTCACACTCTCTCAGCTTTAGATGGAGGCAAAAGCAAATTCCCTCTGAACAAATATAATATTAATAATGATAACTTTATTTTTGTACCCCACTTCCATCTCCTGAAGGGACTCGGGGCAGCTTTCATATGACACAAAGTGCCTAAAAACAACATATAATATAAAGACACCGTACAATACAAAAAAGTAATACAAACAGCACATAAAAACCACAATTTAAAACTCAGAACAAGCCCCAATAACCTATGGTGACAACTGCCGTAAGACATGGCCAAACTGTAAACAAGACAAGGGAATGGGATAGTGCAAATTGTAGTTAAGGAACAAGGGCATGGGATGAAAGTGCAGTGCTGTGTCATTAATTGCAGACCATTGGGGCTAGACATTCTCAAAGGCTTGATCAAACATCCAAGTCTTCAAATCCCTACAGAAGGAGGACAGTGTGGGGCAGGCATGTAGCTGGGGGGGTGGAGGGGCTCAGCCCCCCGCCCCGAAGTTTTCAGGATGGTCCACGAGAAGGCCTTACTGGTACATTATTTAAACTGTTGTGTGTATTCATATCATGATCTGATCACTATGCTCAATATAGCCCATATGCATGGGGGTATTGGGATGATGTTACAAGGGTAGATCCTCTCTCACTCAGACTCAGCCCCCCCCCCACCACCACCACCACCACCACCAAAATCCTAGCTACGGCCCTGGTGTGAGGGGCTGCCTAATATCCCTGGGAGGGTGTTCCAAAATCGGGGGGCGACCATTGAGAAGGTCCTCTCTCTCATCCCCACCAACCACACTTGTCACGGTGGCAGGACCACAAATAAGGCCTCCCTAGAATATCTTAACATTTGCACAAGTACACAGAGGTTAACGCAGTCACAAAGATAGGGGAGCCCAAACCATTTAGGGCACTTTTAATTGAGACCGGAAACTTATTGATAACCAATGCAGCTATTTAAATAGGGGCATTGTGTGCTCCCTATAGCCAGCTCCAGTTAGCAGGCTGACTGGCGATCTTTGTACCAATTGCAGTTTCAGATCCATCTTTAAAGGCAGCCCCATGTAATGTGCCTTATAGTAATCCAATCTTGATGTAACTAAGGCATAAAACACCATGGCCAAATCTTGGGGTATGGTCACAGCTGACGCACAAGCTTTGACTGTGCAAAGGCCCTCCTGGCCACTGCTGACCCCTGAGCTTCAAGCATTAGTGCTGAGTCCAGGAAGACCCCCAGACTGTGGACCTGTGTCCTCAGGGGGAATGTAACCCGATCATGCACAGTTAGCCACCCTATATCTCAATCCTGCCAAGAAAACCCTGTGATAGGTTCATTGCAGCATCACTATAAGTGATTGGCTTGAATCCGAATTTGTCAACTGTTCCTCCATTGCCTCAACAGAATCTGGAAGCATCATATTGCAAATAACAATGTTACTGCATCATATTATTTTGCAGGATATCAAGATAAAATATCTTTCCTTCCACTTTTTAACACTGTTGTTGTTGTTGGTACTGCTGCAACTGTTTAGGGATTCAAATGTGAAAATGTTTATATCCCAATATCATATGGAGAAGATAATGTGGGGTTTATTTTAGGTCTATGGTAGTTGAATGGACCATACCTCTTCAGGAAACCTTTGAACCCTCTATTGAATGTACCAACAAATAAAGCCAACAATAAAATAAAGATACTCTAGTAGAAAACTCATATAATAAAAGAAGGTCTTCCTTTTGATTTTACACCTCAAAAGAGGGTTTTTTTCATGTGGGAAAACACTCCAAAATGGCAGCTTCCAGTCCGAATTTGTACAAGAAACCAACCAGATGGAAGACTGCTTCTTGGGAAAAGTTACAAACCTAGAGATCAAGGCTGGAGGACCAGTAAATCTGCAGCCCTTGGTCTAGGCCAGGGCTGTCCAACTGCTGGCCCTGCAGGTGTTTTGGACTTCAACTCCCAGAAATCCTAGCCAGTTTACCAGCTGTTAGGATTTCTGGGATTTGAAGTCCAAAACACCTGCAGGGCCGGCAGTTGGACAGCCCTGGTCTAGGCATAGGGAATCACTGACTTTTCCAAACTTTGAAGAAGGAATTGTAGACATTGCAGGCGAAAACATCTGTCAAGATTCCTTATCCATGCCTTAATCTAATCTCAAAAGTGATTGGTTCATACCTTTGACCATAGTGATCTTGTAACAACCCAGGACAAAGATGGCAAGAGAAAGAGAGAAGGAACTGTCAAAAAGGGATAAAGAAACAAATGGCCCAATGTCTTTGGGCTCTTCCTCATCCATTGCTGATATCTTTCTTCCAACAACAGTTTACTCCAAAGGCCTCCCATGTGAGGTTTGGTTGGACCCTCTCTTTGCTCTCTTCTACTTTTTTTTTTGTTTGGGCAGGCACTTTAATAAACTGTTTCTTTAATTAAAAAACATTTAATAGGATTTTAGCTATTCTTTGTGTTAAACAGTTTTAATCTGTGGTGGGACTTATGTGAGAAGAAAGGTAGGAAATAAATAAATGAATTCCATGTGTTCTTCGTATTTATGAAATCTGTTCTGAAAGAAGTGTAACCCCAGGTGTTCTTAATTGGCCCACAAAAAGGAAAGAGGCAAATAACAAAAATAATGGACCAGATGAAATAGAAGGAATCTGACTCAGAATTTCGATGGTGTGCCATTTCTGAGCTTTGAATTGACCTCACTTGCGGAAAGCAGGAATTAAAAAAATATATAATCCAGAAGACATCCCCTTGGGTTTAATTGTTGTATCAATTGTATTAATGTATTACTGACTAACATGAATTTAAGAAAACAAGCCACATGAAAGAGATTTTAGATGAATTACTCTGGATAATTTGGAATACATTGAGAAATGTGGCATCCTACCTCTACCAAGTGGACTGTGTTCCTCCTTGGGCTGTGTTCATATGAATCCATTTATTTTCTTGTGCTTCAATGTGAAACTAGGCAGCCAGAGGCATCCAGATCAAAAATGAACCCCCTCTGAGCTTTATTCCAGGATTAAAGGAGCTATAAAGTCTATGAAGTCCTAAACCAGTGGTTCTCAACCTGTGGGTCCCCAGGTGTTTTGACCTACAACTCCTAGAAATCCCAGTCAGTTTACCAGCAGTTAGGATTTCTGGGAATTGAAGAACAAAACATCTGGGGACCCATAGGTTAAGAACCACTGCCTTTAGAAAGAAACTGTGAAGCTTTTGTTGGAGCCCTCAACTGACCCTCATCTTCAAATCCATTGAAACAGTTGTCATTGGCCCATGTATATATACGTAATAAGTATATATGTATCCAATGTACTGGATACATATATACTTATTACGTATATATACATGGGCCAATGATTGAAGGAACAACTCAGAAGGTTTCTGTAGTGGCATACAACTCCCAGAAATATCAGACAGTTTACCAGCTGATAGGATTTCTGGGAGTTGAAGGCTAAAACAGCCCTCAACTGGATGTCCTCCTTCCTCCAAAACCGCCTTCAGCGAGTGAAGTGGGGAGGGGTGGTCTCCGAGGGCACCCCCTTACATTGTGGTGTCCCTCAGGGGGCCATTCTCTCCCCGCTGTTATTTAACATCTACATGCGACCACTCGCCCAGCTGGTGCGGAGTTTCGGGCTGGAATGCCATCAGTACGCTGATGACACCCAGCTCGTTCTGAGGGTGGACCCCGGGGCGGACTCCGTACCCGATAATTTCCAACTCTGCCTAGAAGCCGTAACTGGATGGCTGCGAGCCAGTAAGTTGAAGGTGAACCCAGCGAAGACGGAGATCTTGTGGCTGGGCCGCCCGGGGGGGGGAGATCCAGTTGCCACCATTCGACGGCGTGGCACTATGCCCACAGCCCATTGTTAAGAGCCTTGGGGTCCGGCTGGATTCCCAACTGTCTATGGAGGCGCAAATCGCTTGCGCCTGCAAGGCAGCTTTTTACCATCTGTGGCAAGCGAAGCGCCCGGCTCCCTACCTCTCCCGTTGCGACCTGGCCACGGTGATCCAAGCCACGGTCATCTCGAGGCTCGACTACTGTAATGCGCTGTACATTGGCTACCTTTGTCGGCGATCCGGAAACTTAAACTGGTGCAGAACGCGGCGGCTCGTCTGCTGCTGGGAGCCTCCAGGTCATCCCACATAACTCCCATCCTGCACGAACTGCACTGGTTGCCAGTTGAATTCTGGGTCTCCTTCAAGGTGTTAGTCTTGACTTTCAAGGCCTTACATTGCTTGGGGCCAGTGTACTTAAGGGAGCGGCTTACCCCATACGTACCCAGAAGATCACTGCATTCGGAGGGCCTCAATATGCTCGAAATTCCGGGGCTGAAAACCTGCAGGCTGTCCAGCACACGGCAAAGGGCGTTCTCCGTGGCAGCCCCAGTGTTATGGAATTCGCTGCCGGCCGAGACGCGAGCCTTGCGGGACCTGATGGCGTTCCGCAGGTCATGTAAGACCTGGCTATCCAAGCAGGCATTCGGCCCGACTACCATCTGAATGGCCTACCCCTTAGCTGTGCTGCTGCCATTATTGACCCTGCTGCTTTAACTATTGTATAACTGACCATGACTGCCATGGTATTTTAAAATGCTAGTATGTTTTTAGTATGTTTTTAGTTGTTAACTGGTAGGTTTTATCTTGATGTCTTGCATATATGCTGAAAACCGCCCTGAGCCTCGGGGACCCCAGATTGAGAACCACTACTCTAAATGGTTCTGGCCCAGTTTACCTGTCCGAACACATTTACCTCTATGATCCACCTCAGAGGTTGAGATCATCTGGGGAGGCGCTGCTCTTGGTTCCACCTCCTTCGCAGGTGTGGTTGGTGGGGATGAGAGACAGGGCCTTCTCAGTGGTGGCCCCTTGCCTGTGGAACTTCCCCCGCAGTGAAATTAGATATGTGCCCTCCCTCCTGACTTTCAGAAAGGAAGTAAAAGTGTAGTTGTGGAACCAGGTTTTTGGACAATAATCTTAAAGTGCAATAAGTGAACATGGAATAGTGCAATGATGATGGCAATGGCTTTGGATTATGATTTTGGTCTGTGTGGTTTTAATAATTGGTTTTAATGTTGAGATGTTTTTAACTTTTTGGTTTTTAATGTATATGTTTATTTTATTGTATGTATTATGTGATGTTGCATTGAATTGTTGCCTATTTGTAAAGCTGCTCTGAGTCCCCTTTGGAGTGAGAAAGGCAAGGTATAAATGCAGTAAATAAATAAATAAACATGCAAGGTCTTGGATCTATTTGAAAAATTAGGTTCACCATTTTGGACATCTCTTTTACATTCTGGACTGAAATACAAAATAGACGTAGGACTTCATCACATGCAATAAAACCAGAATTTTAACACATTTAATAAACAACTATGGACAGATGCAAGCTCATACACTGGGTTTCAGGTATTTTGCCATTTCTAAAGTGTGTTTTTTTCCTTATGCTTCCTAAGTCGAATGATACTTGACTTCTTTTTCAATCCTCACATAGAGACATGTAAAAACACCCAATTTACAATGTGATGGGAATTCCTCATTGCCCGCTTGTAAACATAACAATGATGTCATTGTGGAGAGAGGAGCTGAGGTGAGCACTATTGATTCCTTTCTTCCACCATTACGGTTTGGGAACCGGGGAGGAAGGAACAGTATTTTTAATGTAAAATAAATAGACTTACCTTTTGCATTGAGAGCTATCTGTGCTTCTAAAGTGAAATTGTAATATCCAAAGAAAATGGGGGAGCAGACAGTGGGAGGAGAAATGTGTCTCCCGTGTCATGAGAAGGCAAACGAATAATTAGAAAAGAAAGCGGAAAGAAGGAAACCATGTGATGGGGGTAGTAAAATCATCCATTTAATTTCAAAGT
Organism: Anolis apletophallus; assembly: GCA_030556195.1. Classification (NCBI taxonomy): domain Eukaryota; kingdom Metazoa; phylum Chordata; class Lepidosauria; order Squamata; family Anolidae; genus Anolis; species Anolis apletophallus. The sequence continues at coordinate 115,670,809 of JARBWK010000007.1, forward strand.
GGGGCTTTGTGAAGCTTGAGGTAAAAACAACGATCCCAAATGCTTTGCTTATCCCATGGGATGAAGTCCTTAAAGAGAGCCTGGCATGGAAGCCATCAGCGCCCTCTGGTGTGAATGATGGAATGGAAAGGTAAGCTAGGAATATCTGACAACATCTTACGATTTGGCTGCATTTCCTGTCAAGTGAATGTCAAGAAATCATGACATTATTATTACTTAACGTAATTAGTTTAAAAAAGACAGCTAATCAATTAAAGACATCAGTGAATAGCTTCAGAACCTTAAAACACATCCCAAATGTCATCTGTAATGAGAACCTATGGCATTTCTTTTAATTGGATCAATCACTTTTAAATCACAGCAGTCAACTGATTAAAATGCTTTTTATCAAATGGACAATCTTTAAAATATTTATTATATAATGATTTTAATAGCTGATAACATTAATCCAGCATACAAGGGATACCAAGAGTGAAATTCTAGGCGTACTTGGTTTAGTGGCATGTATTCTTTGGCAATGGCATCTCATGGTGCAAACAGGATGGCTGTGCCTATATCAACAACAAAGATTAGGAACATTCGTTTTGGATTACAGTTCCCATAATCCCTAGATTTCATGCTCAATTGAGGATTATGAGGGCTCTATCCAAAGGAATTTCCCCAACTATATGCTGTAGTTCAAAAGACTGATACTATATTACTGAAATACACCCACCTCTTTTACTCTGCCTGTGATGCCTTTCTTTATCCCATGCTTATATTTCACTTGTTTTTCTCCACAAAAAAGGATCTAAAAACATTCTTATTTTTTCCATTTACAGCAGCTGTGTGTTTTCTCAACTGAAAGCTTTATGAGACTTTCTGTGCAAACGCTCAAAGTTATACATTTTTCCATGCTTGCGGTTGTTCCTAAATAGCAAGGCTTCGTCTGTTGGCACCTTGAAGGTAAACGTGTTGCGTGATGAGGCCCAGGTTATAAGATCTCCACTGTTAGAGCAAGTAAGGAGAAAGATCCACCAAGGCCAGTTCCTTTGCAAGCCTGATTGAAATGACCAGCACTGCAATTCATTTTTAGTGATTCATCAGCCCAGACCAACACACTGGGCCTTAAGTGAGCACTGATGAAAAGTATGCCCAGGGAGTACTTCAGTTATTGCTGTAATATAAGTATGAACATAACTGCTTCTTCACTTGTGTCATAAAGCTTCCAGCTCACACGGCATCTCCAGCCAATGCAAGTATTTGATTCCTAACCTAGACATTTGTCTGTCCAAACATTTGGGATTTCTGTAATCCCGGCTTGTCGGCATAAATAGAGTGATGATTATAGGGCATAGATGAGGTGAATTGGTCAGAGGAACATGTACAGCACAATGTGGCCAGATAATATCAATTGCAAGGCATTTAGGACATGCAATGGGTTCAGCCTCAAGTGTGTGCATGTTTGTAATGTGTAATGCACAATTGTGAGCCTAGTCCTACTATATGTGTTCACTCATTCAGCTATAAGACTAGCCAGCAACAAATAGGTTAACTATAAACCTTGCACAACATGAAATAGCTGATAGCTTTGGATAAACTATTAATAACTACTATAAAGAAGAATACCCCAGGCATGTCTCCAATAACATTATGGGATACATTAACATTTGTCATGGAGAGTGGGGTCACATCCTATGAATTCAAGCCAGGAGTGGATCATAAGCAAACTTCTCACTATAGACCACTGTTGCCTCTATATCAGGAAATAAATCGCAATCCTGGGGCAATTCCTTGCCACAAACTTCATAAATCCAGACCAATTTAGTTGTGTGCCTTCTACGACAGCATCTTAGATGTGACACAGCACTGCAACACAAAATTAAACTAGCTTCATTGTCTCTTGAGGCCTTAAAATCTTCAGCTCTATCAAATTCCAGCAAATTAAATTTTGGTACTCCTTTTGTTGACATGATACATAAAATTTACAGATGCTCAAAAGGCAATATTGGGGCAAACGAGATAAATTCAGCTTCAGCAGAACAAAACAGACTGCCAGTTTTCAACCTTCTTCTCTGTGTTTGAGACTGAAAATGGACGAATAGATCAGGTTTGTACAATTGCCAGATCCTCCCAAATTTAAAGAAGAACTCTAATACTGTAATAATCCGGTTTTGGTTACAAATAATTAGTAAGATCATTTAGCTACTAATTGAAGAAGAGTAACAGCATTTTATTGACTTTTTCAAAGAAGAGAATAAAATAAAAACATGGAGTTTCACGTGATAATGAGATAATCACCTTTACAGAGATATAAGATTAAGAAGAAAAGAAAAAAAGGGAAGTTAGCGACAATAATTATATCCAAGAGATCCTGAAAAGTTAATCTACCAGAAGAAGATGCAAAACAAACAAAAAAATAGATGTTTTGATTATGAAGAAGGCAAATAGTCACAAGTGGGAGATAAAGGTGGAATTGATAAGAACACTATGAAAACAATATTTGATATGTATTCAATATGTACTTCAATATGTGAAAATGGTGATGGATTGTGATATTATTCTACCTATGTCAACAATTTTTTTAAAAATCCCAAGCAAAAAAATAAAAAAATTAAAATCTCTATTCTATAGCCATTCCTCTTCACTACTTCTTATGTCTTATCAATACAATTTTAAAGGGAAAAAACCTTTGACAATTAATACCAATTTTGGAGTATACTTTAAAACATTTCAACATTTTATGAATTCAAGGTAATACAAATCTGATGTACATGTACATTTCAACATGTACACAGATATTCAGTAGACTTCTGCATGGATTTTTTTTCTTCTGGTACCTTTGGAAGCCTGTAATGGTAAGGGCCCTCCCAGTATGAAAACCCGCCTGCAACTAAAGGAAGCGGGAGCCAATCCCGGCTCCTCCTCCTCTATTTGGCATCACAGTTGAATCTTTTTGATTTTCCTTTAGTTTCCTGATTTAAGAAGCATTGCACCTGGTCTCCTCTCCTCCTCTACAAAAAATAGGGAAAGGATCCAGAAACTTAAGAGTAATAACTCTGATGCTTTTTAAAATCCAAGTCTTAACTAAGAATATGGAAAAGGAACCTGTGGGAAGATATAGGGGGCTTCCAGTATTCAGTATGCAGAAACGGATAGCGATTCACCCAAAATGCACAAGCCTAATATTCAGCAAACATGAGGATAAAAAACAAAGGATGTCCACAGTAAACAAGGTTTAAAATCAACTCCAGGACAGAAATTTTAATCCTTTTGGGAAATGAATTGTAAATAAATTAGGAACATTGCATAGATTGTCTCTTTGACCTGGGAAGAATTGCACTGCTGAAAAACTTCTTCAATTCCTTTACCGATTTCCAATACTTCCCAACTAGTTAGACTACAACTGCTATTTCAAAATGCAGATGAAATGAGAACAAGTTGTATTTGTTTCTAGAAGCCATCTGTAAAAGGATCATGCATTGAGGTTTCCTACTTTGCTCCTATATTTCTAATCTTTCCACCAAGTAGCACATACAATACATATGATTGCCTCATATAGTATAAGGATGGAAGTTGGCAACATATCCTCATGCTGTTTAACTATACCTCATTTATCCTCTCCAAGACATATATCTTTAGAAAGGCTTCTTACTTACTTACTTACTTCTAACAGCAATCTGTAACAACTGGAAGAAACTTAATTCCTTGAAGCCATCTGCCCCATCCTGTACACTCAAATGTCATTTACTAGAGGTGCAGAGAAAACTGTAAACACTGGGGAAAAACAAAATAGTCAGCTTATCCTATATACGGGATCTTTTCTGTAATGGTTCCTCATTATTGGGTCCCACAATGGGAAAAAGGAGGTAAAACAATTAAATATATTCACACGTACATGATGTTGAGGAGCTAAATGATATGATTGCTATTGAAAGTCTTGATCGGTTGCTGAGATTTTTTATCCATTCTTTTACTAAGCAATTCTTGAGAAGCTGCATTTGGCCCCAGTGATTCAAGTGAAATGACAGACCTCTATTATTTATAAGCAATTATTGGGTATTAAATATGTCTGACCAGGACCACCTTCCATCTAGAAACCAATATCCTCACTGTAGTGATACCGACAGATCCTGGGATAAGATAATGAAGACACAAAAGAAAACAATATCAAAAACTTACCTCATGTTATTGAATTGGGCAACAGAAACAGATGTAGTTAAGAATTCAATGGTTAAGTGGGCACAGAATATTGGGAGACCAATTCAATTTAAAGAATGGGAAAGGATCTGGTCTAAACAACTGAAAATAACATATGCGACAGATCTAAAGGAAAACTGGCTAAAAATGTTACACCGTTGGTACATAACCCCTAAGAAATTAAGTATAATGTATAAAAACGTCGGCAACAATTGTTGGAAATGCAAGAATCAGGAGGGTACATTTTTTCATATGTGGTGGACATGCCCTAAAGTAAAAGAATTTTGGCAAATGATACATGAGGAATGTAAAAAAATATTGCAAGTAGAATTTAAAATGAGACCGGAATTGTATCTAATAGGGGTTATAGAACAAGAAACATTTCCAAATGAAAACGTGGAGAAACTCTTTGTGTTCCTCTCAACAGCTGCAAGAATGGTGTTTGCAAAACTATGGAAACAAAACCTCCTCCCCACAAAAGAGCAATGGCTAACTAAAATTATGGAGATAAAAGACATGGATGAACTAACTTATTGATTAAGACAAAATCATGGTAAAGGTGTTAGAAAGACAGATTGGGCCGTGATAGAAGAATATCGATAAGAAATATAAACAAAGAAAGGAACGCTGTCAGTAACTAATAGTTAAAAAGAGCAATGGAGATGTCTCGTGTTTGAGAAAGAAGATTTAGATGAAAATGTATGATTAGTGCAGAATGAGAATGGAAGTCAACATACCCTTTTGTATTCTTACCCCCTCCCCCCATCCCCTATCCCCTCCCTTCCCGTTGTGATGATGTAAGTCTTATAAACATAAAACCTGTCAATAAAAAATTATTTCAAAAAAAAAGAAAGGCTTCTTACTTACTTACTTCTAACAGCAATCTGTAACAACTGGAAGAAACTTAATTCCTTGAAGCCATCTGCCCCATCCTGTACACTCAAATGTCATTGTCTAGAGGTGCAGAGAAAACTGTAAACACTGGGGAAAAACAAAATAGTCAGCTTATCCTATATACGGGATCTTTTCTGTAATGGTTCCCCATTATTGGGTCCCACAATGGGAAAAAGGAGGTAAAACAATTAAATATATTCACACGTACGTGATGTTGAGGAGCTAAATGATATAATTGCTATTGAAAGTCTTGATCGGTTGCTGAGATTTTTGATCCATTCTTTTTGTCGTGGTTGAGCAACCTGAGTCTGTAGTTGCTACAAGTAGTAATTCGGCAGAGGAGAGTTTGGAGGACATGACCTTGGAAGAGGGAGGTTTGGGCAGTCCTCCTGCAGCTGGGAGAAAGAGGGCTGCAAGTGATGAGCATTTGGAAGAGGCAGAGCATAGGAGGAAGGTCCGACAAATACTTAGGGAGCCTACCAGTGATGAGACTTTTGAGGGGTTTGATGTGGAGTTAACTTCAGAAGACAGTGATACTGAGCTGGACTCAGCGCTGGTACAGGAGGTCAGGGATGTGGTAAACGCTGAGTCCAGCGAAAGCTCATTTTTTGGTTTTTCCAGCGACCTTGATTGGCCTAGTGGGGATGTGGAACGAGACTGGGGTTCTTTAACTGAACAGCAAAGGTGGAACATACCCAGGACTGCAGCTGAGAGCACTAGGGGGGATTTGGGTGAGGAGTCTGATGACTCTGATTTGTAAGGGTATAACAGTAGGCTTGGGGATTTGGGAATTTGCGGTCGGCCAAGGTGTTGCTGTGGGTTGTTGGGTCCTGTATCGTGTATCTTGTGGGTTCCTGTCCTGGTCTTTGATTCCCAGCAAGCTGTGAGTATTTGGGCTGTGTTCATGCTGGGTTCTGGGGAGCTGCTATGGCAGCTCTAGCTGATATTGTTGCATGTTGGGGGGTTGGGAGTTTAATGTGTGCTTTTATGTTTAGTGTCTACCGCGTCCTGTTTGAACATTTCCTGTGTTGCTGTGAGTGTCTGGTATTGTATAAAGGGTGAGGGGGAGTTTGCTGTGGGTTGCGGGGGTTTTTCATGTGTTTATTTGTATACCCAGCTCCTGGTATGTGAAGCACTCCTTCTTTCCTTCTTTTGGACGGGTCTTCACATCAATATCTGCCAGCCACGTTCCTGTTCAAGATTATTTATTGAAGACGGACGGCTTCTGCTTTGTTTTTCGGGTGTGGGTTATTTTGGAACGCCGGACAAAGGCTATGTTTTGTTGGCAATAAACTTTATATGTTTTTACTCGCTTGGTGTTGTCTTGCCATCTGTGGGAGTCGTGACACTTTTACTAAGCAATTCTTGAGAAGCTGCATTTGGCCCCAGTGATTCAAGTGAAATGACAGACCTCTATTATTTATAAGCAATTATTGGGTATTAAATATGTCTGAGACATGGGCCTTTGACTAATGTGAGAATCTGACTTTAAAACCATTGTAAATTACTCTGATTGGAAATTACTCACAATGTGGTCATGCTTCCACTTCAAATCAATCTCTGCACAGATTAAAGAGGACACATTAAAAAGCATCTAATACAGTGGCATTGGGCACCAGCCAAATAGCATAAGTTTCACCTCAGTGTGTCCTCAAACAAGCATCTGATAATTGACTATATGGGGATATCCCACTAAAATAATTGCCTGGATCTTGCTAATTAATGCACTGGTATGAATGTTTGTGTTTAATGATATTTATATTGTGAGCTGGTTTAATTTTTTAATTATTTAACCTCATTTTAACTTTTGTATTTTGTGGATTTTTAATTATGAATTGTTTATTTGTTGCAAGTTGAGTTGGGAAAAGGGGATAACTATGTAGTTGTTGAAGAACTGAAGTTCACTTTTACACTTGTGATTGGATCCGCCCAAAAGGCCCTTCTTTTGGGCAGATTCAGGCATAGCCATGTTGGCCATACAGCAAAATAAAACAAAAGTCACAAAATAGTAATGCCTTTGTTGGCCAACCAAAATTACTCCAATACCATCAATTTTCTTTTCTTCTCATGTATAATTGTAACATCTTTTTGTTTGGTGAAAAACTACAGGTGTAGAACTCATGCAGTTGTAGTTTTACAAGGTCTTTATACATCAATCACAAAGAGTGGTAACAGGTCACCAAACTAGAAATCCCAGGATTCCATAACATTGAGCCATGGCAGTTAGTGGTGTCAAATTGCATTAATTCTACAATGGTTGCACCCTACAACTAGAAAAAAATGGTCAATGCACCATGGCAGCTGAGTTACATAGCAAGGCAGCTGGGAAATAAAATTGTTGGTGGTGGTGGTGCCCGATCACCATCTCCCAATGCAATTACTATACTCCCAACTATCCTCCCAAGAACAGGAAATGTAATGTTGGTGGACAGTAAAAGAGATTTAAAGATGGGCTTAAAGCCAACCTTAAAATCTGTGACATAGACACTGAGAACTGGGAAGCCCTGGCCCTTGAGTGCTCTAAGTGGAGGTCAGCTGTGACCAGCAGTTCTGCAGAATTTGAGGAGGCATGAATGGAGAATGAAAGGGAGAAAGGTGCTAAGAGGAAGGCATGTTTAGCCAATCCTGACCAGGACCACCTTCCATCTAGAAACCGATATCCTCACTGAGGGAGAACATGCAGATCAAGAATAGGGCTCCACAGCCACCTACAGGCCCACTGCCAAGACACTGCACTTGGAGGGATCACCTAAGAGAGTGAGTAAGTGTGGTTGTTGTTTGTTGTTGCAAAATGAACAGAAACTCCATTAGTTCTCTGTGGGCTCTTTACACTGGGATATTTGGCTGGAGTCATCATTTGATGGATATCAACATCTTAAATCCCATTTGGTGAGAATAATTTTCTTATCTCTTGGTGGAGAAAAGTATAACCAATCCATCCTCTCTCTGGAGTTTAGCAATATTGCGCAATTAAAATGTATACATTTGACACTAACAGACTACGTGCATACACTAGAAAGATGCCTAACGTATCATTTCCTTGCCTCCATGGTGGGTTAAATTTAGACAAATCACTAAACATTTCAATGTTTATCCAAACCAAACATCCAGAACTTTTGAGGTTCACCCATCAATGGATAAATAAGACGTGCCTGGCTTCATTTAAAATGCATACAGTGCCTAAAGAAAAGCCTGGGGGAGCTTATGCTGCACAGCCCAGCTAACCTGAGGCTGGCGGAGTCAGACTTTTTCGTAGATCAAAGTGGGCAGCAAAATCAAACATTTTAAAAATGTTTTCTTTTTAATTTCCCAAAAGCCCCCTGAGCATGAACAGATTCCCTTCCCCGCCACCGATGGAGCTGCTGATCGCTGGATTTAAACATAAATGCAGAAATATGAAGCATTAAAGGGATATACTTGTATCAGAAAGGGAAGGTTAAAAGCTTATGCAAACAATTCTGTAGCAGCAAGGCATGCGGTAGGGAAGAGAAAGGAAACACATCCAGACAAATGTCTTGTGTAATGGGAAACAGAATGCACAGCTTGGGGAGAAGAATGTTACTGCTTTGGACTATAATTGCAGAATCCGTCACTATGCATAGACAATGCACTACTCCAACACATGGAGTTTTTCAAACTTGGCTCTGTGTTTGTGTGTGAGCCTTCAGGTTGCCTTTACACTTATGACAACCCATTGAATTGCATAGATTTTTCTTAGGCAAGGAGTACTCTGAGATGGCTTTTGCCAGTTCCTTCCTTTGAAAAACAACCTATTTATTTTATTTACTGTATTTATGTACCACCTTTCTCACCCCGGGGGGGGGGGGGTGCCTCAAGGCGGTTTACAATATGCTAATAACAAAAATTCAGTCCACAAAGAAATAATAATAACGGATTACTACATATACCTATGAACTTAAAATCAATTAAAACCATTAAACATAAGACATACATAAAATTTAAACATTCAGACAAAACATAAAATCACCCCAGTATAAAAATTAAAATCACATGATCCAGAAACTGTATATCATATAGCCATTTACAAATTCTCATTGCACATGTTGCTTAATTATTATTTGTACTGCATAATTTATTAGCCAAGGGCTTGACCCCACAACCTACAGCACATAGTACTTATTGGTAGTCTCCTATCAAAAACTTTCCAAAATATATTGGTGTCTCTCCAAACTACAAATCCCAGGATTTAATCACATTAAGCAATAGGAATTAAAGTGGTCATAGAATCATTGGGTTGAAAGAGACCTCATGGGCCATCCAGTCCAACCTCCTGCCAAGAAGCAGTAAAATCATATTCAAAGAACCCCCAACAGATGGCCATCCAGCTTCTGTTTAAAAGCCTCTAAAGAAGGAGCCTCCACGACACCCCGGGGCAGATAATTCCACTGCTGAACAGCTCTCACAGTCAGGAAGTTCTTCCTCATATTCAGGTAGAATCTCTTCCCTGTCATTTGAAGCCAATGATCTTTCCATTGCATCCTAGTCTCCAGGGCAGCAGAAAACAAGCTTGCTCTCTCCTCCCTATGACTTCCCTTCACATATCTTTCATGATCGATCATGATCTTTTGACCCACCGACTGGCCGGGGGGCTGGAGTGAGGGGGACAGTTCTTAATTGGCTGTCCTCCTTCCTCCGAAACCGGGCTCAGCGAGTGAGAAGGGGTGAAGTTGTCTCTGAGGGCATCCCACTTCCTTGTGGGGTGCCTCAGGGGGCAATTCTCTCCCCTTTGTTATTTAACATCTATGTCCGACCACTTGCTCGGTTGGCACGCAGCTTCGGGCTGGAGTGTCACCAATACGCGGATGACACCCAACTCATTCTGGGGATGGAAGGCCAACCTGACTCCGTACCCGATAATTTCCATTGTTGCCTTGAAGCCGTCACTGGATGGCTGCGAGCCAGTAGGTTGAAGGTGAATCCGGCTATGACGGAGATCCTGTGGCTGGGTCGTCCGGGTACGGGAGAGATCCGGCTTCTGACCCTGGACGGGGCAACACTTCGCCCGTCTCTATCCGTAAAAAGCTTGGGAGTCACCCTTGACTCCGAGCTGTCAATGGAGAAACATATCTCCATTGTCAGCGGAGTAGCCATCCACCACCTCCGACAGGCGAGGAGGCTGGCTCCCTACCTGTCCCGTCATGACCTAGCCACAGTGGTCCAAGCCACGGTCATCTCAAGACTGGACTACTGTAATGCCCTCTACATCGGCCTTCCCTTGTCGATGATCCGGAAGCTTAAGCTGGTGCAGAACGCAGCAGCCAGGCTGGTGGCAGGCCTTCCATCTCGCTGCCACATCACGCCTGTGCTGCGCGGACTGCACTGGCTTCCAATAGAGCACCGGATCACCTTCAAGGTGCAGGTTTTGACCTTCAAGGCCTTGAATGGTCTGGGGCCAGTGTACTTAAGGGACCGCCTCTCCCATTACAGCCCTCCGCAACCACTGCGTTCTGAAACCCAGAATTTGTTGGTGGTGCCTAGCCACCATTCTATTCACCTGAGTTCTACATGGAGGGCATTCAGTGCCGCCGCGCCGGTTTTGTGGAATTTCCTTCCTTCCACAATCCGAGCCCAGATGGATTTGTTGACTTTCCGCAGGGCCTGTAAGACCCTCCTTTTCACTCAGGCATTTGGCTCATAGGCACAGGAACATGTATGCTGTAATTTTAAATACTGTAATTTTAAATACTTTGATTTTAATATGCTGTAATTTTAATAGGTGGATTTGCTACTGTGTTTTTAACTGTCTTATCGTGTTTCACGGTTTTTATGTATGTGAGTCGCCCTGAGCCTACGGGAAAGGGCAACTAAGAAGTCCAACTAATAAATAAATAAATAAATATTTATACATGGCCCTCATCATGTCTCCTCTAGGCCTCTCTTCTGCAGGCTAACCACCAATTTCAGCCACTCCTCATAGAACTTGTTCTCCAGATGCTTGATCATTATAGTCACCCTCCTCTGATGTCAGACTGCATTCATCTATGGAGTAATTGCACCTTGAGATAAAATGCAGTATCGGAGTATGAACATCTGCAGCAGTGTACTAGTGTTTTGGAAGTTTGTAGAAAGATGTTTGCAGGAATTGGATAGTCTCCACGCTCAATGTAGATCAACAAAAGACAGGAACTAAAAGCATGTAGTTAATAGCAGCACTGCCATTGTTTGTTCTTCTATGAAGCCATTTCATCAGGCTGGCTGAAGAGGAAAAGTGATGGCTTCTCTGGATGATATCTTGCAGAAAAAGTGTTCCTCTGTGCTTACCAGTGGTATTGTATCCAGATTAAATAAGGGCTGGATCTTCGTTGCCATATAAAGTAGTTTCAATGGCGCTATATAGTCAGTTTAGAACCATATAAAGCGGTTCAATTGTGTTCAAACTGCATTATATGGCAATGTAGATCCAGCCAAGGATTAGAGATGACTGGGGAATGAAGGCTTTAAATCCTTATTCAAACCAGTGTGTTTCTCCCTATAGAATGCTTTAGAAAGAAATGGCATATATCTCCAGGCCTGGACTTTATTGTTACTGCAGGTTTTAAACCCATAGTAGTCATTTTTATGGGAACACAAAGAGATCTAGGATTGCCATTAAAAAAACTAAAGCAATTGCTTGATGCAATTCAGCATGCATTCTGCTTGTATACATCTGCAATCTCCTCCTACACATGTTGACTTGCAAACTATGTTCTATGGAGAGTCATTGCATATGGCCTCTAATCTGTATGAATCTTCAATAAAGCTCTGGAATAAACAGGGTTTTAGTTGTTAGGAACAGTGAATTAACACCCTTAAGGTTGAATTAACACTCTGAAAAACAAGTCATGTAACTCCCATCCTTAATATACGTAGACTCATATAATACAGTTCAATGCAGTTAAACTGCATTATTTGAGAATACACTCGCCATGTAATACAGTTTTCAACTACATTAGATGACAGTGTAGATCAGCGTTTCTCAACCTGGGGGTCGGTACCCCTAGAGGTGTTGTGAGAGGGTGTCAGAGGGGTCGCCAAAGACCATCAGAAAACTCAATATTTTCTGTCGCTCGTGGGGGTTCTGCATGAAAAGTTTGACCCAATTCTATTGTAGGGGGGTTCAGAATGCTCTTTGAATGTAGGTGAACTCTAAATCCCAGCAGCAACGACAACTCTCAAATGTCAATGTTTATTTTACCCAAACTCCACCAGTGTTCACATTTGGGCATATTGTGCTGAAGTCTTGGATTTTAAATTTGCTTTCAAAATTATTTTTAATTGTTCTTAAGTATGGTTACATTTTACTTTACATTGCTTTGGGAGCCTCTGGCCAGAAAACGTAAAGACTACACACACTGCAGAATTGCAACAGTTTGATACTACTTTGACTGCTCTGGAATCATCCTTTGGAATCTTGGGATCTGTAGTTTGTTGTGACACCTATAGAGAAAGATCAATATCTCACATAACTGCAAATCCTGGAATACCATAGCATTGCATTGTCAAACTGCTATAATTCTGCGGTGAGGATACAACTTCGATAATAAATACCAACACCTTGCTCAAAACTTCTCTTCAGCTTCAAACTTTAATGTACAGTTTTTAGATTTGTGATCCTCTTTGGTCTCAATCCTTGGTAAAATGTGGGGCAAAATGAATGCTGTGGTTGTTCTCATTTACTGTATTTGTCTAATTCCAGTGGCATCTTTTAGCTCCTTTGCCAGGAGAGCAGTGAATCTTCTCTGGGTTTTAATGGAGCTATCCAAGGTACCACATCTATTTTGATAGAAGCTTCAGTAAAGCCCTTCTCCAGTGATCCATAACTACTAGGCATGGTTTCGAACCCAAAAATGGCGATTCTAAAATCAAATGGGGGGGGGGGGTTGATTAGTAAAAGAAAGACTTACAAAAAAAATTCCAAACATTTCTAAAATGTAACTTAATTACTAACGAAATTCGTTAGTAGTTCGTATGCCAGCGCATGCGCATTCCAGATGGTTTTGTTTACAACTCCCAGAAATCCTAACAGCTGGTAAATTGGCTGGGATTTCTGGGAGTTGTAGGCCAAAACTTGAATAAATCACACTGAATTCTAGATGGGACTCTCCAAATAGGAAGGAGGGAGGGAAGGAGGGAGGGAGGAGGGTATTCTATTCTTGGAAGCAGCAAAAAGGAGGATCCCCTCGCTCCTCGCTGCCTCTCTCTCACCCCGATCCTGAGGGAGCGAGGGCCCAAGTTTGCCCAGGCTGAGAGGAAAAGGAAGAGGCCTGAGGCTGTGAGGAATGGTGGGAGTTGAAGTCCAAAACACCTACCTGGAGGGCTGAAGTTGGCCCCTGCGATGGGGCAAGGCAGAGCAACGGGGATGAGAGAAGGGAGGGGGAGAAGCCAGCAGGAAAGAGGAGGGGGCAGAGAAGCATCTGAGAGAGTGCAGGGAGAGAGAGGAGGAGAAGCGCGTGTGTGTGTGTGTGAGAAGTTGGCCCCTGCGGTGGGGCAAGGCAGAGCAACGGGGAAGAGAAGGGAGGGGGGAGAAGCCAGCAGGAAAGAGGAGGGGGCAGAGAAGCATCTGAGAGAGTGCAGGGAGAGAGAGGAGGAGAAGCGCGCGCGTGCGTGTGTGTGAGAAGTTGGCCCCTGCGATGGAGCAAGGCAGAATGCATTGCCTAGCAGCAGCGTCACTTCCAGTTCCCCATAGAAATGCGGGAAAAAGAAGAAGCTGAATGAAGGCGGGAAGGAAATGAGGGGGAGAAGACAGGGAGAAGTGAGTACATAGTACAATAATTAAGAATTTATTACGATCATAACGCAAATTGTTGGCCTCAAGGACCGTAAAAGAAAGTCTACTTCCTGGTTAGCTGCCGTGATGCGTATAAACTAGAAAGTCCCATTACATACGAATCACTTACGATTTCTTTTGATTTTCATAACTTTTTTCTCATGCCTAATAACTACCTAGTGCATTTACACTGAAGAATTAATACAGTTTGATACTGAGGAATCCTGAGGGTTGTAATGTACAAGTCTTGAGCCTTCTCTGTCAAAGTATGTGCACACCTCACTGAACTACAAATCCCAGGATAACTGGTGCCTCATCGAACTGCAAACTACATTGAGCCATAGTGGTTAAAGTGGTGTCAAATTGCATTAATTCTACAGTGTAGATGTAACCATAGTAACATGCTGGTAAGCAGGGACTTGATCCCACCAGAACTTAGAAGCACAATTCCACACTTGTTAAGGAAGGTGTTCTCATGCTTTACAATATGGGTTAGGAAAACTATAAACTATAAACTTCCAGGTGGACAATGACCATCACCATTCCAAGCCAAGTTGTACTCTGACAGCATTTAGATGGCTATGAATAATAGCTCATTCTTGTTAAAAGGTAACTTCTGTATTTTATGTTATTGAATATGCAGCATTGAATATTGCCATTATGTACGCCGCTCTGAGTCCCCTGCAAGGGTGAGAAGGGCGGGGTAGAAATGGAGTAAATAAAATAATACATAAAAAGGTAAGAATTGTGAAGCAAGTCTTAAAGTCCCTGGCCACACTTTGAGAAGTTACTTTTGGGGACAATAAGCTTCAGAATCTCCCAGACAGCATTTATATTGACAAGACAGTTCTGGGAATTCCAGGAACTATATTTTTTTAAAGGAATTTTCCAAATTTTGAGCTTTGGTACATACCTGGTAATTAGGTGTAGCCGTTGGCATTATTAATGCATGCCATAGGGACAACCGAACCACTCAGGAAGAAACAGTTTGTAAATAAAGCCTTGACACATGAACACTTTGTTCGTTTTCTTCATGCTTCCCTCAAGTGTTTTGGAAAATACTCCGGAACTCAGTAGAGTGAGCTACTGTAGTCAAACTGACTTTGGCAAGGGGACCTAGTCCTAGGCAAGGAAGGACACAATAAACTCCAGTGCAGTTGAGAAAAATTATTAAAAGCAGCGGTCAAGATGTTTGTTTGCTTTCGATGTTTATCCCCTCAACCTCTTCCCCCCTCCCTCTCGTACGCATACCAAACAGGGAGCGCTTTGAATACCTTCTTGTACTGACAGCTTCTGTTCCACATATGTCACACATTCACTGAAACAAAACAAGTTGAAATGGTCATAAAATTCACCCATCCATAAAGCTCCTCTTTTTCCCATTGCCGGTTCATTACTTTCCATGTCGGATTGGCTGAAGACAAATAAGTTGGTGTTCTAATGACCACTTTATATTTAACAGGGTTAAGTTGACCTTGAAGGATCTGCCAATATGGCACTTTCAGGCCTTTTCAAAAATAAATTTAATTCAGTTTCCTGACTTTACCTCTTTATCCTTTTTACACGCACACATAAGTATAGATGCAGATAACCTCAAGCATCTAGTAGTTATTTAACTGTGCAAGGAAGCATATTCATATCTGGCACTTGCATTAAATAAATCCCTTGGGCTGTGTATATAAGTAAAGTTAAAGTACAAATATTTATTAAAATCCTAGTTTCCTTAGCATAAACATTCTTCATTTCCAAAACTTCCTTGTTAGGCCAATCCAAAATATTTTAAGAGCCTACAAAGTTCTTGCCTTACTGAAAGACTCTGTCTCAATGACCGTTTCCATTTTAAGTGCAGAAAAGTGAGTTCTGTTTGAACAGCATTAGAGACAGGATGTGAGATTTAGGGATATATGCTAGGAAACTAACATTGGTAATAAGCTTGAGAGCCAGTTTGGTGGAGTGATTTGAGCGTTGGACTATGACTCTGGAGACCAATGCTTGAGCCCTTGCTTAGCCATGCAAACACTCTAGGTTACCTTTGATGAGTGACATATTCTCAGCCACAGAAAATGTCATTACAGGTTTGCCTTAGGATTGCCATAATTTGGAAACAACTTGAAGGTATACAGTGTTGGAAATAGCAACCTTCTAAGCCTCTACTAACTGTTTGTAAATGTGTATAATTGTTAACCTATATTGTACATACATTTTGGTCTGCCAGTTTGACTTTACCTCTTTAGTGTGGGAGGGGCTTCAGACTCAGGACTCCTTTTTTGTTATGTAGTATGCTTTTAGACCTCAATGGAGATGGATGCAGTATGTCTCCTTTCCTACTTCAGTGGGTATAGTTATACAGTTTGGACTACATCAATATGCTTAAAGACATCGGACTATGGACTAGTATGCTGAATATGTACAATAAGTTTGTTAGTAAACCTGAGATGTTATTTTTCAAAGAAGACTACTTTGTTTTTGTCTCTTGAGTGCATATTTTAAACACAAGGTTTTTAAGGGAGAGTAGATGGGCAACTTCTACTTCAAAGAAATAACAATCCTCTGCTAACCAAATATATTTTTGTAGTGACATGTCTTTATCCTTGGCAGTTTAAAGACATGGTTCTTCAGTTTAACAACTGAGTTACCTGTGTGCCATTACATGAATGCTTGTGAATATCACTTGTTCAAAGGGTTGACTTCTAACAAGGTCATGCTTTTCTTGACTAGTGGTTTTCAAAAGGTGGTCTCCACATGTTCATTGAGATTCACATTTGCCAAATGGATGTGACATCATTTTTACTTTTTTCAGTAAGGTTAGAGTGCAGTTATTTCCAATAGGTTATGGAATTTCCAATAGGCTGGAGAGTGGTTATGGCCCTGGGGATAAGGGTGGGAAAAGTTATCCCAATCTGAACTTGCACAGGACGGAAATATGGCTCTCAATGCAATGCCAGTGTAATATATTGGAAGTAGGTGTGGCACTAAGACCCCATATACACTAACCTTTTAATGTCATTTGAAACTGGTATTGAAGTGGTTTCGCTGTGCAGATGATTACAAAGGCCCAGATAGTGATTAACAGAGCTCAATGCACATTACGTACTTTGTTGTCTGACTGCCACAATATGAACTTAGCGTCAAACTGCATTAAATGGTCATTGTAGATGAGGCCTTAGTGGGAGGAATCTGGGGCTGAATTCTCTGAATTGTAGCTGGATTGTTTTGCTTGTGCTGACAACTCCCTAGAGTTGTACTAAAGCTGTGCATTTCCAATACACAGCATCAATAATGTCAGAATGTACATCCAAAAGGCAATTTCCATGACCTTGATAATGGTTTCAATGTAATTGCTGCACTTTTACATTTCATAGGTGAAATTCTGAGACTCTTCTTTTTCCCCCCGTCTCAGGGGCATTTCTGACAAGGACATGAGACCAGCAAAATCTATTATATACAATGGCAAAATCAAGGTGTTTATTTGGGGGGAGGGGTGTTATATTCAAGCCATAGATGGTTGAATTACATACTCCACGAATACGAAGGTCAGCCAGTATCTCTGTTTTTAATCATGTTCTGAGGTACTTTGAATCCCAGCATTGGAAAAAAGACAGAATATTACATAATTTTAATAGTGTATTTAATGCTTTAAATATTTTTGCCCATTATACATTGCCCCAAGGGCTCTGATGAATGGAAAAACAATAAACCAATTCTATAAACAGAAATTGGAACATTTGTTTTCTTCACAGAGCCCCCGTGAAGATCTCACCAATTGACCTGTGCCATTGGCATGGCAGGCAAGGCAGTTCACAGCCCAGAGCCAATATGATTTCGGCTATGAATGAAATCAGTGGGGTATTTGCTTTGCATGCAATAAGTTATGTGTCAGTTCATCAAATTTCCAGGTAGGACCAGGAGACTCCTGCTAAAACCCTAGGAAATTGAAAATTTGGAAGCTAACTTAAGTGTAGTTTGGTTCCCACAGATGCATCTTTCCAACTGTTGATTTCTCTTTCACAAAATTGGAGGAAAGGGTGGAATATGTCCAGTACTGTAATGATACAGTGAGTCACTAGCAGGATCAGCTTACTTCTCACTGGAGAAATCTGATGGGGCTCACTAAATGATGCCAGAAATGCGGGCAACATAACTATCCTTTGAGTTACAGCCTGAAGTCGTTTTCCGCATCTGTAACATCTGTAGGTAGGCAGTGTTTTGACATTTCAGAAAGTGAGGAGGTTGCCAGAAATACTTTTTATTTATGCCTCAATCTGGCAGCCATTCGAAAAAAAATTGTGTCTGTATGTGCTGGTGCTTCTTAGATTACAGTTTTCCTCACGTCAGATCTTTGTTGTTGTTAATGGATGTTTCTACAGCACTGTTTTCCGAGTCAAAACTCAACCATTTAATAAAAAAGGAACAGGGACAGAATTTTTAAAAGCAACACAGAACCAGAAACATGGGATCCTATACATCTGAGAAGTATGCAATTAGCCATTTTACAATGTTTTCAAGATCTCCTGGAAACCCCGTTTTAAGTCTATATGGATCAGTTCTCAGCCTTCTTAAGCAGTTCTTCAGAAAGTAACTGGCTTGTGCAAAAAATGCTAAGACAAGGGATATATGTCATGGTGGTATCATTATCTGTCAATTGGTTGGGTTTTTTTACAGCCCTTGTGTAATTGGTGGAAATAATAACTCACTATACACTGTCCCAGAATACTTATAGGATGTCAAAATACACACAAATAGTCTATGTAAGGAGAAAATAATACTCAAAGAGGATAAAGTATATCAATATTCAGTACATAGTTCAGTACAATCACGCCAAGTAAAGTAAGAAGGAGCAACCGCTCTCAAACATAATAGTTGCAATGCAGTCACATGAAATAAAGTGAAAAGGAGCAACCGCTCTCAAACATTACAGTTGTAAGATCCCAATGTATACACGTTTCAGGTATGAAAGGATGAAAAGACTCTTTTCAGGCAAGGTAAGAAGACAATGAGTCATAAAGTCCAAAGTCCAGAAGAGGGTTCAAATAGCAGTAATATCCAAATGACTATGGAGCACAGCTCTAAAAAGAAATCTTCATAGGGATAAATCTTACAGAGGTGCCAGGATATTTTAATGTACCCTGTTTCAGGGACAGAATCCCCTTCTTCAGGAGTTGATAAACTCAGTGATTATAGGCTCATGTCTAAAACAAAACATAAAATATCAAGTAATTACCAGCAAATTTAAAGAAGTGAAGGTAACCCATATAACAGACAATACTTACATAGTGCCTGATGGTTTTACATAAAGTGACTCTGATAATGGTGATTCAAACTGCGAGTAATGTTACAGATCCATCCACAGGTTTATATGGAGTGTAGATACACTTAAAAGAAACAGTTAAAGTTAAGTGACTCAATAAGTCCCAAAGGAGAAAAGGTTTTAAACTTAAAGATCCAGTACATTTCCCTTTGGGATAATAGTTTTTCCAAGTCCATATGAGATTTTGGAGTAATATATTCCAGAGAACAAAATTTAAAGGAATTAGGTAAATAATTATATTGTGTAAAGTGTGAGTATAGAGAGGATTCGGTAGAGATGATGTCAAGGAAGGTTCCTGGTTTTGTGACGGGGAGTTTCTGGGCTCGGCTACAAATAGACATTTGATTCTGGATTTATGGTCTAAGAATCAGAATCTCAGAACATTCGATTGTGCTGTGAAAAAATCCAAAGCACAATTATTACTGTCATGGGTTAGTCAATATTTTTGTATGAAAAAGGTTTTTAAAAGATTATCAGCTGCAAGATAATTAGCAACAGGTGACAGGACATTCTTGCATATTCTTACCATATTTTTTTCTTGGCTTTTCTTTGCAAACGAAGATTTGAGAAGGACTCATCCCATGCTTTCTACAAGCGCGTTGATGATTCGGAGGTTGGATGTGTCCTTCGAGCCTGTGCAATAGACCTTTCTGGTGGAGCGCAGTTTGCACAGAACTGGCCTCACCCTTTAAACCAAAGGTTCATCTGCCAGGGCCTAGCAAGCTTAGGATGGTGGCAGCGAGGTCCTCAGGTCGTAGGTTTGGTTCGAGTTTCCTTCCCTCAGATAGTTGACCTTAAAGGGTTAAACGAACACCATCTGCCAGGGTTTGAAATCAGAGTTTTCCTTCTCCTAGGATGGTTGCCAAAAGGCTAGAGAGCCCATCCTTCCTTTTGACGCTCTTTGTCAGACTCTTCGGTTGTGACCTGTCTGGCTTAGGAGACCCTACCGGTGGCTATTATGCCACCGCCAGCATAGCTCACAACTTCATTAGGGTACGCAAACCTCTCCCCCACAACAAGGGGGCGCCAACAGAGAGGATGAAATACACACAATGAAATTGGACACTTAACGCCCTTCCCAACAGACCCAATATCCCATGATCTGTTTACTCCAGATTATCTGACAGTGCGGACTCCTATAATTCAGTTTAAAGCAGAAAACCTATCTTGCTCATAACTTACGGACTGACTGTATTCAGAACAATTGTGCCTCAAATATTATTACTGCTCATGCGGTAGCTGTTCTACTTCATTACTTAACTTGATCAAGCTTGAAGTGTTTTCATTGGCAAAAGCCGATATTCGTCAGGTTCCAGCATAGAAATCCTGGATTCTCCATTCCCGCATTGTATCTTTGAATAGACAATGAGCATAGAAATACATTGCACTGACACATCATTAACCATCAACAAATGACATCAACCGTAATGTCAGAAAACCCATAGGTTTGGAACTAGCTTCATTGCCTGTGTCTCTTTATGAATACCAAACGTGTCAGCTAATTGCTAACAAAAAAAGTCTTCTTCCATGGGAAGGGGGGGGGGGGGTGTCATCGGGATTTAGGCATGATTAGGTGGGACATGGCCAAAACAAGGTTGGGAACTACTGATCTAGAGAAAGCTAGATTGGAGAGGCCAAGAAGTTTTTGTTGTCATTTGTGGTTATATTTCAAAGATCGTCAAGTGACCCAGTGCTGTTGTGTGCATTCAGGTCATTTCTGACATGGTAATCCTAAAGCAAATACTGTATATCACTGGATTTTTTTGACCAGATGGAATTTGCCTTGTCTTCCTCCGAGGTGGACAATGTGTGGCTTGTTCAGGGTCACCCAGTAGATTTCAATGGCAACGTGAGGATTTGAACCTTGGTCTTCAGAGTCATCAACTTAACACTCAAACCACTATACTACACTTGCACTATGTTATCCATGCTGCTTATTTATTTATTTATTTACAGTATTTATATTCCGCCCTTCTCAACCCGAAGAGGACTCAGGGTGGATCACAGAACACATACATAGCAAACATTCAATGCCATTATACACTGACAAGACAGATACCTGTGCATAGATAGAAGTATATAAAGGCTTTCCCTTCCTGAAGGGCTGTGCTTAATTTCATAGTAATCAATTACAGTGTTATGGCTGAGTGACAAACTCTAATACAGAAGCTTCCTGCTGCTCTTGTGCAATAAACTCTCAGTGTGAATTGAAATTGCTCACTCTGCCAGAGGAAATAAAACTCTTTTAATCTGTGCACTTACATTCATTTAAACTATATGCATATTCAAAGCTAACCATTGCCTAACCTAATGACTATGCAAAGAAGGAAAAGAAGAGAGAAACAGCAGGTCAGTTTGACAGGTGAGGTAACAATCCAAGTGTGAATATTCCTTCTGGAGTGAAAACATTAAAAATACATAGAAGAATATTTGTTCTTTCAGTGTTCGATCCAAAATCCAGTATGCTCACTTGGAAGTTCTGTTGAGCTCAGTAACATTGATCTGTGCATGTTTACTTCAAAGTAAGTCCCACTGAGTTCAACTGGATATATAAAACTCCCATATAAAAGTGCACACTTATCTGGGAATAAGGCCCATTGAGTACATTGGCACTTTCAGGGAGCCAGAATGGTGTAGTGGTTTGAGCATTGGACTACAACTTTGGAGAAAAGGGTTCAAAACACCACTTTGCCATGGAATATCCCATGACAGGTTCAGTATAGGATTACCATAAACTGAAGCAACTTGAAGGCACATGGCAACAACAATGGCACTTACTCCTAAGAACATGACAAAAT
This sequence comes from Anolis apletophallus, assembly GCA_030556195.1. Classification (NCBI taxonomy): domain Eukaryota; kingdom Metazoa; phylum Chordata; class Lepidosauria; order Squamata; family Anolidae; genus Anolis; species Anolis apletophallus. The sequence continues at coordinate 115,692,755 of JARBWK010000007.1, forward strand.
GGCACTGTTAGGCTACAATTCAAAATGTACTTCATAGTGGAATCTTGCTTTTCTTCACACTTTCCTACAGAAGTGCTTGAACATTTTTGTTGGATGCAGAATGTCAGTATTTATTTCAAGTTCATGAATGCAGAGATGGTCTTGTAATACCATTACACATATGGATGCACATTTAGTGGAGCAGCCAGTTACACACTTGGTTGCATATAAGGTTGTGCACTCAGTTGTACAATGCCATTCAGCCCAAAGGTTGTGTTGTCCAATCAACACACATGTCAACTCTCAAAGATGTCCATGATGTAATCCTGATGCAGGATATTGGCAATCAAGTCCCATTGAATGCAAAGGGATTGTAAGGACGACTCATTAAACTCAGGATGCATCTACACACTGTAGAATTAATGCAGTTTGTGTTGCTACTAGAGGTTTACAGTAGGCTTTTTCTAAGTAACAGGGAGGATCAGAACCATTTATGTTACAGCTGCTACAAGTTAATTGGGTGTGTTATCAGCTTCTGCATATAACAAGGCACTAGGATTGTAAGCTTTGAGTTTTGCATTTGGCTTAGCTTGATGGCTTGTTAGAGCTGACATAGTTGGCTGTTGCTGGGAGCAGTTACTCAGCATCCTGAAGCTGAATCCCTTTGGAGTGCCAAGGAAAACTGCTTATTTACAGCATGATAAGGACATTCTACTGATAACAAAGTAAAGAGACTATAATATTTGCAATGTGTTTGCATGTCATCATTTAAAGAAGAAGATTCACCAGAGATATTGTTTGTTATACATTGGTGAGAACAACTCTTCTGTTTTGCTTTGTGTTATTGAACTACAGTGAATAGAACTATATTTTCTTTTCTACTTAAAGCAACAGGCTTATGTGTATTTTTGGAGTTTTTAATCACACTAAGAGTAAAAGGGGCTGAGATATACTGCGAGCTGCTAACACTATCCTGACAGTTTGACACTACTTTAAATGCCATGGCTCATTGTGATGGAATCATTGGAGATGTAGTTTTTGAAGGTCATTAACTTTCTCTACCATGGAGTTCTGGTGCCTTCCCAAAGTTCAAATCCCAGGATTCCACAGCATTGGCAGTTAAAGTGGTCTAAAACTGCATAGCCACCCTCAGACTTCAGATTATGCTACTCCATTGCAAAATGCTGTGAATTTTGAATAAGCCTGACTAGGGTTTAACCAGGCTTCCACAACCTGGTATCTATCCTCATAGCAGTCAACATTTAGTTATTTTTGTGCTCTGTGTGATTTCACTTTGAGCTTGGCCCCTGAATCTCACTGAAAGAGATAAAGGTGATATTATAGCACTAGATCATGAATTTAGGGCAGGGAGTGAGTGTCCCTGAGATCTATTGTGAGTGACAATGGCAATATATATCTCATAAGGTTCTCCCTGCCTTTCTTTCTTTTATAACCCCTGCCTGCAAAGGCGGCATCATGTAGCACACACTATGAGCGCAGGAGAGTAATGAACTGTCAAAAGGGAAGATTAGATGCACTTCACCTCGGCTATGCTCATGTCAAACAAGGCGGCCAATCTCCCTCAGCTTTCCTTAGGAATTTCATATAGAGCCCCGCAGGGTAATAACAACCATTCAAACATCTTGGATCATCTAATCCACTTTTATTATGCGTTCCAGATTTCCAGATGCTTCAACATTAAAAACATATTTTGCCCATGCTGCTCTTGAACAAGGTTTCTCTTCCCCCGCCCTGCAGTTTTCTCCCTTTTCTTCTGCTTATTAAAAGATCATATTTTCTTTCCCTCCATGGTTGAAGAAGCTGGCAATGTACATGATAACAAAGAACAGGACAGAGCTTAAATGCACAGTAAACCGTATTCCTTGACAGGACACACACAAAAATACCCAATATAATCTAATGCAGTGGTTCTCAACCTTCCTAATGTTGTGATGACTTCCAACCATAAAATTGTTTTCATTGCTACTTCATAACTGTAATTTTGCTACTTCATAACTGTAATTTTGCTACTGTTATGAATCATAATGTAAATATCTGATATACAGGTTGTATTTTTATTCACTGGAACAAATTTGCCACAAATACTCGATATGCCCAAATTTGAATACTGGTGGGCTTGGTGGGGATTAATTTTGTGATTTGGGAGTTATAGTTACTGGGATTTGTAGTTCACCTACAATAAAAGAACTTTCTGAACTCCACCAATGATGGAATTGAACCAATCTTGGCACACAGAACTCCCATGACCAACAGAAAATACTGGAAGGGTTTGCTGGGCATTGACCTTGAGTTTCACCTACATCCAAAGAGCATTGTGGACTCAAGCAATGATGGATCTGGACCAAACTTGACAAGGATACTCAATATGCTCATTCGTCGTCGTTTTCGTCATCTTCGTTGTCTTCGTCGTCATCGTCGTCTTCAGCTTCTTCTTCGTCGTCTTCGTCGTCTTTGTCATCGTCTTTGTCGTCGTCTTCGTCGTCGTCTTCGCCGTCGTCGTCTTCGCCGTCGTCTTCGTCGTAGTTGTCTTCGTCGTCATCGTTTTCTTCGGCTTCGTCGTCATCGTCGTCGTCTTCGTCTTTGTCGTCGTCTTCGTCGTCTCCGTCCTCGGCGTCGTCTGCATCGTCATCTTCGTCGTCAACTTCGTCATCGTCTTCGTCATCGTCTTCGTCGTCGTCGTCTTCATCGCCGTCTTCATCTTCATCGCCGTCTTCGTCTTCATCGCCGTCTTCGTCATCCTCGTCGTCTTCGTCGTCGTCTTCGTCATCGTCATCCTCGCCGTCGGCTTCGCCGTCATCTTCTTCTTCTTCGTCTTCGTCTTCTTCGTCGTCGTTTTCGCCATCGCAGTCATCGTCATCTTCGCCGTCTTCGCCGTCTTCGCCGTCATCGTCGTCTTCTTCGTCATCTTCGCCGTCTTTGCGGCGTCGGCGTCTTTGGCGTCTTCTTCAGCGTCTTCGGCGTCATCTTCGTCGGCGTCATCTTCGTTGTCTTCGTCGTCATCGCCGTCTTCGGCTTCTTCTTCGTCGTCGTGTTCGTCTTCGTCGTCGTCTTCTTCGTCTTTGTCGTCGTCTTCTTCGTCATCTTCGTCGTCGTCTTCGCCGTCGTCTTCATCGTCGTCTTCGTCGTCGTCGTCTTCGTCGTAGTTGTCTTCGTCGTCGTCGTTTTCTTCGGCTTCGTCGTCATCGTTGTCGTCTTCGTCTTTGTCGTCTTTGTCGTCTGCGTCCTCGGCGTCGCCTGCTTCGTCATCTTCGTCGTCAACTTCGTCGGCGTCTTCGTCATCGTCTTCATTGTCGTTGTCTTCATCGCCGTCTTCGTCTTCATCGCCGTCTTCATCTTCATCACCGTCTTCGTCATCCTCTTCATCTTCGTCTTCGTCGGCGTCTTCGTCGGCGTCTTCGTCATCGTCATCCTCGCCGTCATCTTCGCCGTCATCTTCATCTTCTTCTTCGTCTTCGTAGTCTTCATCTTCTTCGTCGTCATTTTCGCCATCGCAGTCTTCGTCGTCGTCGTTTTCGCCGTCTTCTCCGTCATCGTCGTCTTCTTCGTCATCTTCGCCGTCGTTGCGGCGTCGGCGTCTTTGGCGTCTTCTTCGGCGTCTTCGTCGTCGTCTTCGTCGTCGTCTTCGTCGTCGTCTTCGTCGTTGTCTTCGTCGTCTTCGTTGTCTTCGTCGTCCTTTTTGTCGTCGTCGCCGTCTTCGTCGCCGTCTTCGTCACTGTCGTCTTTGTCGTCATTGTCTTCGTTGTCGTCTTTGTCGTTTTCGCCGCACCGCCTTCGCCATCGTCTTTGTCGTCTTTGTCGTCTTTGTCGTCTTCGTCGTCTTTGTCGTCCTCGGCTTCGTTGTCTTCGTCTTCGTCGTCTTCATCTTCGTCGTCTACGTCGTCTTCGTCTTCATCGTTTTCGTCGTCTTCGTCGCCGTTGTTTTCGTCATCGTCTTCGTCTTCATCTTCGTCGTCTTCGGCGTCGCCATCTTCGTCGTCTTCGTCGTCGCCATCTTCGTCGTCGTCTTCGTCATCGTCTTCGGCGGCGTCTTCGTCGTTGTCGTCGTCATCTTCTTCTTCATCTTCATCGTCTTCTTCGCCATCGGTGTCTTCGTCGTCTTCTTCGCCGGCGGCGTCTACGTCGTCGTCTTCTTTGTCGTCTTCTTCATCTTCGCAGTCGTCTTCGTCATCGTCTTTGTCGTCGTCTTTGTTGTCCTCGCCATCTTCGTCGTGTTCGTCGTCATCGTCGTCTTCATCGTCGACTTCGTCATCTTCATCTTCGTCGTCGTTTTCGTCATCTTCGTCGTCTTCTTAGAGACTGGTCTCTTTTTTTTCCAAATATTTTTTATTATTTTCCAAAATTTTTACCATCCATACAAACATATACATAAAAACACAGTGCCCTGTGCATGTGACCCTCCCCCCACACAAACATCCACACCCCTCCACCCCTGCTGAGGATTGCGTCTTCTTTTTCTTCTTTTCTCTTCTGCAAGCTTTCCGGACATTTTACATTTCATTACATCTTAAACAACAACTCCAACTTATTTCTAATGGTTTGATCCCGGGTTCTCCAAACAATATATCCTCTCACCCAATCCCATCGTCCCAACAGCTCTCGCACTTTATCCTCCTGTAATTGATTAAGCCTCATTTCCATAATTTCAAATTGAATGTGTTCCACCAAGTACCGCAGCCAGTTCTCAATTGTCCATTTCGTGGAGTCCTTCCAGCCTAGAACCACCACCGCCTGGGCGCTTTCTATCATCGCTACCTTCATTTCCAGATGTTCCCCCATCTTGTTCTTTTTTACCAACACCGCCATCTCTTTTGTGATGGTCCAATTTATATTCAATACTCTATTGATCTCCCCTTCTACCTCTTTCCAAAATTTACCCATATTTTGGGAAAGATAGGTCAATTGGGCCGGGGTGCGGTGCCACTTGTGCAATATTTTCCTCCTTGTCTCCCTCACTCTTGTGTTTTTAGTCTTAGCAATCTCCCCCACTATCCTCTCCATCTCTGCTCCTGAGACCTGCAACTCCCTCTCCCACATTGTGGTTAACTCTTCTACCGTACTTCCTCCTGATGTTACTAATATTTTGTATATCCTTCCGACCTGGACCCTTTTCCCTTCCTTCTTTTCCCTGATTATCTTCTCAAATTCCATGTCCTCTCTTTGCAAGGCCTCTCTCACCTCCCTCTGCCTAAGGTAGTTGCATATTGCCCTGATTTGCAGCCACCGCCTTCCTCCCAACCAGTTCTCCAGCCTCTCTCTCCTGATTCTGCCCCCTTCGTCCACTAGTTGCTCCAATCTCGTCACCCCCTTCTCTCTCAGTTCCCTTATTGTTCTGCTCAGGTTTTCCTCCCTCTCCAGGGAGGCTACTTTTGAGACTCTCGGTGCTATCTTCCTTTCCCAAGACCTCCACACTTCCACCGTGGCCCTCATTGGTCCCATCAATTTCTCCACCTCCCTTCTTTCTCATCTCCTAAATATCAATTCCTCTCTTCCCAGTGCGTTCGCTTCTTTTTCCAGTGCTACCCATCTCTTGTCGTCCTCCTGCAGCTCCATCAGCCTCTCGATTTGAAAGGCATCTCTGTATAGTTCTAGGCTAGGGATTCCCCATCCTCCCTCTGTTTCGTTTGCTATCCTCCATTTTTTCCTTTTCCTTGGTTTCTTTCCTCCCTCCACCCAATAATTCAATTTCCTATCCCATTCTTTTATCTTTTTTCCCGGGAGGACCCCTGGCAAGGCCTGGGCTAGGTATAAAAATTTTGGCAAGATCATTTTAATTGCTCTTATTTTTGCCATTCTCCTCAAACTTTTCTGTTTCCAGCCTTTCATCTGTTTCAACACATTTTTCCAGATCTTTCCATAGTTTGCTTCTGTTATTCTCTCTATGTTTTTGTATATCCACACTCCCAGATATTTCATTCTTTTTACCCCTAATTTTAACCCTGACGCTTTCCTTACCTCTATCTGTTCCCTCGGACCTGTATTTATAAACATCATCTCAGACTTCTCCATATTCACCTGAAGCGATTGTTCCTCAAACTCTCGCAGTTTCCTTCATTGCTTTTACCATTTTCAATGGGGTCTGGGCTAATAATATTGCGTAGATCATAAACAAATTCACCTTCACCTCTATCTCCCCTATCCTGTACCCTTCCCACATGCTGGCTACCCTGATCTTGTTCGCTAGTGTTTCTATCGCCATTACGAAAAGCATTGGAGATAAGGGGCATGGCATGTGCTGGAACTTTGAATAGACGTTCCACGAGAGGGCTCCAGATGAAACTTTGGAAAAAGTGCCGGTGAAACCTTCAATCCCCCTCTTGAGACTGGGATTATCCGATGGAGGAATTAGTGCTGATCAAAAAGAGGTAAAGATTGATATCTTTGAAAGAAAAGAGGAGTGGATGGGAGCGGATTTAAAATTAGACTGAGACAGTCAGGAAGGAGATAAAGATGGCGGACTCGGCAAGTGCTCTCGGAGCAAAAATGGACAGTTTGGAAGGAAAAATGGATAACATTCTGGTCTTCTTGAAAAGTAAATTTGATGAGGTGGATAAGAAACTGGAGGGAGTGGAAAGATGCGTGGGCGAACTCAGTAAAGAAGTGAATGAGGTCTTTGTCTTCTTCATTGTCTTCGTCGTCTTCGTTGTCGTAGTTTTCGTCATCGTTGTCGTCTTCGTCGTCGTCTTCGTCCTCGTCTTCATCGTCGCCATCTTCATCATCGTGTTCTTCGGCGTCTTTTTCGTCGTCTTCATCGTCTTCTTCGTCGTCGTCTTCGTCTTCATCTTCGCCGTCGTCTTTGTCGGCGTCTTCGTCGGCGTCTTCGTCATCGTCGTCTTCGCCGTCGTCACCTTCGTCTTCTTCATCGTCTTCGCCATCTTCGCCGTCGTCGTTTTCATCGTCGTCGTCATCTTCGTCCTCGTCTTTGCCGTCTTCGTCGTCGCCGTCTTCGCCGTTGTCTTCTTCGTCGTCTTTTTCGTCGTCTTCGTAGTTTTCTTCGTCATCGTCTGCTTCGTCGTCTGCTTCGTCGTCTTCGTCGTTGCCGTCGTCTGCGTCGTCTTCGTCGTCACCGTCATCTTCTTCGTCGTCTTCTTCTTCGTCTTCATCGTCGTCTTCGTCGTCTCGCCGTCGTATTCTTCGTCTTCGTCGTCTTCGTCGTCTTCGTCGTCCTCTTCGGCGTCTTCGGCGTCATCATCGTCGTCTTCGTAGTCGTATTCTTCGTCTTTGTCGTCTTCGTCGTCTTCGTTGTCTTCGTCGTCTTCGGCGGCGGCGTCTTCGCCGCCGTCTTCGGCGGCATCTTCGTCGCCGTCTTCGTCGCCGTCGTCGTCTTCGTCGTCTTCGTCGTCTTTGTCGCCTTCGTCTTCTTCGTCGTCTTCTTCGGCAGCGTCTTCGTCTTCATCGTCTTCGTCTTCATCGTCGTCCTCTTCGCCATCGTCGTCGTCTTCTTCGTCATCTTTGCCGCCGCCGCCGTCTTCGTCGTCTTCGTCGTCTTCTTCTTCGTCGTCGTCTTCGTCGTCGTCTTCGTCTTCGTTGTCTTCGTCGTCCTTTTCGTCGTCATCGCCGTCTTCGTCGCCGTCGTCTTTGTTGTCATTGTCTTCGTTGTCGTCTTCGTCGTCTTTGTCTTCGTCTTCGTCGTAGTAGTCTTCGTCGTCTTCTTCGTCGTCATCTTCGTCATCGTCTTCGTCGTCTTCGTCGTCGTCTTCTTCGTCGACTTCTTCGTCGGCATCTTCGTCGCCGTCTTCGTCGCCGTCGTCGTCTTCGTCGTCTTCGTCGTCTTTGTCGCCTTTGTCTTCTTCGTCGTCTTCTTCGGCAGCGTCTTCGTCTTCATCGTCTTCGTCTTCATCGTCGTCCTCTTCGCCATCATCGTCGTCTTCTTCGTCATCTTCGCCGCCGCCGCCGCCTTCGTCGTCTTCTTCTTCGTCGTCGTCTTCGTCGTCGTCTTCGTCTTCGTTGTCTTCGTCGTCCTTTTCGTCGTCATCGCCGTCTTCGTCGCCGTCTTTGTCGCCGTCGTCTTTGTTGTCATTGTCTTCGTTGTCGTCTTCGTCGTCTTTGTCTTCGTCTTCGTCGTAGTAGTCTTCGGCGTCTTCTTCGTCGTCATCTTCGTCATCGTCTTCGTCGTCGTCTTCTTCGTCGACTTCTTCGTCGTCTTCTTCATTGTCTTCATCGCCGTCTTCGCCGCCTTCGCCGCCTTCGCCGCCTTCGCCGCCTTCATGGTCGTCTTCGCCGTCTTCGCGGTCGTCTTCACCGTTGTCGTCTTCGTCGTCGTCTTCGTCGTTTCTGTCGTCGTCTTCGCCGTTGTCGTCATCTTCGCCGTAGTTTTCATGGTCTTCATCTTCGTCTTCGCCGTCTTCGGCGTCGTCACCTTCGTCGTCGTCTTTGCCTTCGTCGTCTTCGCCGTCTTCGCCTTTGTCGTCGCCTTCGTCGCCTTCGTCGTCGTCGCCTTTGTCACCTTCGTCACCTTCATCAACGTCGCCTTCGTCGCCGCCGGCGGCGTCTTCTTCGTCGCCTAAGTCGCCTTCGTCGCCTTCGTCTTCGTCGTTGCCTTCGTCGTCGTTCACGTCGTCTTCGTCGTGGTCTTCGTGGTGGCCTTCGTCGCCGGCGGCGCCTTTGTCATCTTCGACTTCGTCGTCGCCTTCGTCACCTTCATCGTCTTCGTCTTCTTCGTCGTCTTCGCCTCCTTCGTCACTTTCGCCTTCGTCGTTGCCTTCGTCGTCGTCGTTGACGTCGTCTTCACCGTGGTCTTCGCCGTGGTCTTCGTCGTGGCCTTCGGCGGCGGCCTTCGTCGCCGCCTTCATCATCTTCGTCTTCGCTGTCACCTTCGTCATCGACGCCGTCTTCGTCGACACCGTCTTCGTCGTCGCCTTCGCCGTTGCCTTCGTAGTCGCCTTCGCCGCCGCCGCCTCCGTCACCTTCATCGTCGTCCCCTTCATCGTCGTCGCCTTCGTTGCCGCCGCCACCGCATTCGCCGCCTTCGTCTTCGTCGTTGCCTTCGTCTTCGTCGTTGACGTCGTCTTCGTCGAGGTCTTAAATCGTGGCCGCCGTGGCCTTACGCGCCCGCCGCCATCGTCGCCGCCCGCCTTCGCCGCCCGCCGTCATCTTCGTCTTAAATCGTCGCCTTCGTCACCTTCATCGGCGTCATCTTCGGCGCCGTCGTCATCTTCGTCGTCGTCTTCATTGCCTTCGTCGCCTTCATCTTCGTCGCTGCCTTCGTCATCGTCGTTGATGCCGTCTTCGTCGTGGTCTTCGCCGCCTCCTCCGCCGCCGCCGCCTCTGCCGCCGCCGCCTTCGCCGCCACCGCCTTCGCCGTCGCCGCCTTCGTCATCTTCGTCTTCGTCGTCGCCTTCGTCACCTGCATCGTCGCCGTCTTCGGCGTTGCCGCCGCCGGCTTCATCGTCGTATTCATCGCCTTTGTCGCCTTCGTCGTTGCCTTCGTCGTCGCCGTTGACGTCGTGTTTGTCAAGGTCTTCAGCGTGGCCTTCGTTGCCGCCTTCTTCGTTGCCGCCGCCTTCGCCGTCATCGCTTTCGTCATCTTTGTCTTCGTCGTCGCCTTCGTCACCTTCGTCGGCGTCTTCGTCGCCGCCGCCTTCGTCGTCGTCGCCTTTGTCGCCTTCGTCTTCGTCGTTGACGTCGTCTTCGCCGTGGTCTTCGCCGTGGTCTTCGTCGTGGTCTTCGTCGTCGTCATCGTTGCCTTCGTCGTCTTCATCTTCGCTGTTGTCTTTGCCGTCGTCGCCGTCTTCATCTCCGCCTTTGTCGCCTTCGCCTTCGTCGTCGCCTTCGCCGCCTTCGCCTTTGTCCTCGTCGTCTTCGCCATTGCCTTCGCCGTCGCCTTCGTTGTCGTCTTCTTCGTCGACCCGTCATCTTCATCTTCGTCGTCGCTTTCGTCATCTTCGTCTTCATCTTCGTCGCCGCCGCCTTCGTCGCCACCGCCTTCTTTGCCTTCATTGTCTTCGCCTTCGTCGTCGTCGTCTTTGCCGTCCTCTTCGTCTTCGCCATCTTCGTTGCCGCCTTCTAACCGTTGCCGCCGCCGCGCCGTCTTCGCCTTCGTCATCTTTGTCTTCGTCGTCGCCTTCGTCACCTTCGTCAGCGTCTTCGTCGCCGCCGCCTTCGTCGTCGTCGCCTTTGTCGCCTTCGTCTTCGTCGTTGCCTTCGTCGTCGTCGTTGACGTCGTCTTCGCCGTGGTCTTCGCCGTGGTCTTCATCTCCGCCTTTGTCGCCTTCGCCTTCGTCGTCGCCTTCGCCGCCTTCGCCTTTGTCCTCGTCGTCTTCGCCATTGCCTTCGCCGTCGCCTTCGTTGTCGTCTTCTTCGTCGACTTCGTCATCTTCATCTTCGTCGTCGCTTTCGTCATCTTCGTCTTCATCTTCGTCGCCGCCGCCTTCGTCGCCACCGCCTTCTTTGCCTTCATTGTCTTCGCCTTCGTCGTCGTCGTCTTTGCCGTCCTCTTCGTCTTCGCCATCCTTCGTTGCCGCCTTCTTCGTTGCCGCCGCCTTCGCCGTCATCGCCTTCGTCATCTTTGTCTTCGTCGTCGCCTTCGTCACCTTCGTCGGCGTCTTCGTCGCCGCCGCCTTCGTCGTCGTCGCCTTTGTCGCCTTCGTCTTCGTCGTTGCCTTCGTCGTTGCCTTCTTTGCCTTCATTGTCTTCGCCTTCGTCGTCGTCGTCTTTGCCGTCCTCTTCGTCTTCGCCATCCTCTTCGTCGCCTTCGTCGTCGTCAACGACATCGTCTTCGTCATCGACATCTTCGTCGTGGTCTTCATCGTGGCCTTCATCGGCAAAGGCGTCGCTTTCGCCGTCGCCTTCGTCGTCGCCTTCGTCATCTTCGCCTTCGTCATCGCCTTTGTCGTCGCCTTTGTCGCCTTTGCCTTCGTCGCCTTCATCTTCGTCGTCGCCTTTGTCATCATCGCCGTCGTTTTCGTCGCCGCCACCTTCGTCGTCTTCGCCGCCGCCGCCTTCGTCTTCGGCGTCTTCTTCGTCCTCCTCTTCGTCTTCGTCGTCGCCTTCGTCGCTGCCTTCGTCGCCGTCTTCGCCGCCGCCGCCTTCGTCGCCTTTGTTGTCTTCGTCACTTTTGTTGTTGCCTTCGTCGTCGTCTTCTTCTTCATGGTCTTCATCTTCGTCGTCACCTTTCTCGACTTCTTCACCGTCATCGCCGCCGCCGCCTTCGTCGTCTTCGCCTTCGTCGTCTTTGCCTTCGTCGCCTTCGCAATCGCCTTCGCCGTCGTCGCAGTCGTCGCCGTCGCCTTCATCGCCTTCATCGTCATCGCCTTCGTCTTCGGCGTCGCCTTCGTCATCCTCTTCCTCTTCGTTGTCGTCTTCATTGCCTTCGTCATCACCTTCGTCGTCTTCTTCTTCGTCGCCTTCGGCGTCGCCTTCGTCACCGTCGTCGTCTTCGTCCTCCTCTTCGTCGTCGTCTTCGTCGTCGCCCCCTTCGTCGCCACCGCCTTCTTCGCCTTCGTCGCCTTCGTCATCGTCGTCTTCTTCATCGTATTCGTCTTCGCCGTCACCTTCGGCATCGGTGTCTTCGTCGTCATCGTCTTCGTCTTCGTCTTCGTCTTCATCAATATCTTCGTTGTCTTCGCCTTCGACTTCTTCGTCTTCGTCGTCGCCTTCGTCACCTTCATCGTTGTCGTCTTCGGCGTTGCCGCCGTCGTCGCCTTCGTCTTCGTCGCTTTCGTCGCCTTCGTCGTTGCCTTCGTCGTCTTCGTCGCCGTCGTCTTTGTCGTCCTTGTCTTCGTCGTCGTCTTCATCATCTTCGTCGTCTTCTTCACTGTCTTCGTCGTCACCACCTTCGTCGTCTTCGCCATCCTCTTCATCGCCTTCGTTGCCTTCGTCGTCGTCAACGACATCGTCATCGTCATCGACATCCTCTTCGTCGTGGTCTTCATTGTGGCCTTCATCGGCAAAGGCGTCGCTTTCGCCGTCGCCTTCGTCGTCACCTTCGTTGTCTTCGCCTTCGTCATCGCCTTTGTCGTCGCCTTCGCCGCCTTCGCCTTCGTCGCCTTCACCTTCGTCGCCGCCTTCGTCATCGTCGCCGTCGTCTTCGTCGCCGCCACCTTCGTCATCGTCGTCTTCGCCGCCGCCTTCGTCTTCGGCATCTTCTTCGTCTTCGTCTTCGCCGCCGCCTTCGCCGCCGCCTTCGTCGCCGTCTTCGTTGCCGCCTTCGCCGCCGCCGCCGCCGCCTTCGTCGCCTTCGTCGCCTTCGTCGCCTTCGTCGCATTTGTCGCCTTCGTTACTTTTGTCGTCGCCTTCGTCGTCGTCTTCTTCATTGTCTTCGTCTTCGTCGTCACCACCGCCGCCGCCGCCTTCGCCATCTTCGTCTTCGCCGTCGCCTTTGTCACCTTCATCGGCGTCGTCTTCGCCGCCGCCGTCATCTTCGTCGTCTCTTCGTTGCCTTCGTCGCCTTCATCTTCGTCGTTGCCTTCGTCATCGTCGTTGACGGCGTCTTCGTCGTCGTCTTCATCGTCTTCGTCATCGCCGCCGCCTTCGTCGTCGTCTTCGTCGCTTTCGCCGCCTTCGCCGCCTTCGCCTTATTGTTGCCTTCGTTGTCATCGTTGTCGTCGTCTTCGTCGTCGTCTTCATTGTGGTCTTCGGCGCCGCCTTCGTCGCCGTCGTCACCTTCGTCATCTTCGTCTTCGTCGTCGCCTTCGTCACCTTCATCGTCGTCACCTTCATCGTCGTCGCCTTCGCCGCCGCTGCCGCCGTCTTCGCCGCCTTCGTCTTTGTCGTTGCCTTCGTCATTGTCGTTGACGTCGTCTCCGTCGTGGCCTTCGTCTTGGCCTTCGTCGTGGCCTTCGTCGCCGCCGCCATCGTCGCCGCCGCCTTCGTCATCTTCGTCATCTTCGCCGCCTTCGTCATCTTCGTCTTCGGCGTCGCCTTCGTCACCTTCATCGTCGCTGTCTTCGTCGTCGTCTTTGTTGCCTTCGTCGCCTTCGCCTTCGTCGTTGCCTTCGTCATCATCGTTGACGTCGTCTTCGTCGTGGTCTTCGCCGCCGCCTTCGTCGCCGGCGCCTTCGTCGCTGCCGCCTTCGCCGTCGTCGCCTTCGTCATCTACGTCTTTGTCGTCGCCTTCGTCACCTTCATCGTCGCCGTCTTCGGCGTTGCCGCCGCCGTCTTCATCGTCGTATTCGTCGCCTTTGTCGCTTTCGCCTTCGTCGTTGCCTTCGTCGTCGTTGACGTCGACTTCGTAATGGTTTTTCGTCGTGGCCTTCGTTGCCGCCGCCTTCGTCGTCGCCACCTTCGCCATCGTCGCCTTCGTCATCTTCGTCTTCGTCGTCGCCTTCGTCACCTTCGCCGGCGTCTCCGTCGGCGGCGCCTTCGTTGTCGGCGCCTTCGTCATCGGCGCCTCGTCGTCGCCTTCGTCTTCGTCATTGCCTTCGTCGTCGTCGTTGACGTCGTCTTCGTCGTGGTCTTCGTCATGGCCTTCATCAGCGGCGCCGCCTTCACCGCCGCCGCCTTCGCCGTCGCCGCTTTCGCCGTCGCCTTCGTCACCTTCATCGTCATCGTCTTCGTCGTTGCCTTCGGCGTCGTCGTTAACGTCGTCTTTGTCGTGGTCTTCGTCGTGGCCTTCGTCGAGGCCTTCGTCACCGCCACCAACGTCGCCGCCGCCTTCGCCGTCGCCGCCTATGTCATCTTCGTCTTCGGCGTCGCCTTCGTCATCTTCATCGGCGGCGTCTTCGGCGTCACCGCCGTCGCCTTCGTCGTTGCCTTCGTTGTCGTCGTTGACGTCGTCTTCACCGTTGTCTTCGTCGTGGCCTTTGGCGGCGGCCTTTGTCGCCGCCTTTGTCGTCTTCGCTGTCACATTCGGCATCGTCGTCTTCGCCGCCGTCGCCGTCGTCGTCTTCATCTTCGTCGCCGCCGTCGTCTTCGTCGTCGTCCTCGTCTTTGTCGTCGTCTTCGCCGCCGCCGCCTTCTTCGCCTTCGTTGTCTTCGCCTTCGTCATCGCCGACTTCTTCATCGTATTCGTCTTCGCCGTCACCTTCGCTGTCGTCTTCGTCGTCATTGTCTTCGTCGTCGTCTTCATTGTCTTCGCCTTCGTCATCGTCGTCTTCTACATCGTCTTCGTCTTCGCCGTCACCTTCGTCTTCGTCGTCATTGTCTTCGTCGTCGCCATGGTCTTCGTCGTGGCCTTCGGCGGCGGCCTTCGTCGCCGCCTTTGTCTTCGTCGTTTTTGTCGTCACCTTCGCCGTTGCCGTCATCTTCGCAGTCGTTTCCGTCGCCGTCCTCTTCGTCGTCGTTGCCATCGCCGTCCTCGTCTTCTCTGTCGTCATCGCCGTCGCCTTCGTCATCTTCATCTTTGGCGTCGCTTTCGTCATCTTCGTCGTCGCCTTCGTCGTCTTTGCCGTCCTCTTCGTCGTCGTCGTCTTCGCCACCCTCTTCCTCGCCTTCGCCTTCGCCGTCATCGCCTTCGTCTTCGGCGTTGCCTTCGTCACCCCCGCCTTTCTCCTCTTCCTCTTCGTCGTCGTCTTCATTGTCTTCGTCATCGTCTTCATCCTCGTCGCCTCCTTCGCCTTCGTCGTCGCCTTCGTCGTCGCCTTCGCCTTCGTCGTCGCCTTCGCCGTCGCTTTCGTCGTCACCTTCGCTTTCGCCGCCGCCGCCTTCGCTGCCTTTGTCTTCGTCGTTGCCTTCGCCGCCGCCGTTGACGTCGTCTTCAACATGGTCTTCATCGTGGCCTTCGCCGCCGCCGCCTTCGTCATCTTCGTCTACGTCGTCGCCTTCGTCACCTTCATTGGCGGCGTCTTCGTCTTCGCCGCCGCCGCCTTCTTCGCCTTCGTTGTCTTCGCCTTCGTCATCGTCGACTTCTTCATCGTATTCGTCTTCGCCGTCACCTTCGTCATTGTCTTCGTCTTCGCCACCCTCTTCCTCGCCTTCGCCGTCATCGCCTTCGTCTTCGGCGTCGCCTTCGTCATCCTCATCCTCTTCCTCTTCGTTGTCGTCTTCATCGTCTTTGTCATCGTCTTCATCATCGTCGTCGCCTTCGCCTTCGTCGTCGCCTTCGCTGTCGCCTTCGCTTTCGCCGCCGCCGCCTTTGCTGCCTTTGTCTTCGTCGTTGCCTTCGCTGCCGCCGTTGACGTCGTCTTCAACGTGGTTTTCGTCGTGGCCTTCGCCGCCGCCGCCTTTACCGCCGCCGCCGTCGCCGCCACCTTCGTCATCTTCATCTACGTCGTCGCCTTCGTCACCTTCATCGGCAGCGTCTTCGGCTTCGCCCCCGTCGTCTTCGTCGTCGTCTTCTTCGCCTTCGTAGCCTTCGCCTTCGTCGTTGCCTTCGTCGTCGTTGTTGACGTCGTCTTCGTCGTGGTATTCGTCGTGGTCTTCGCCGCCGCCTTCACCCCCGCCGCCTTCGCCTTCGTTGCTGCCGCCTTCGCCATCTTCGTCTTCGTCGCCAACTTCGTCACCTTCATCGTCATCGCCTTCGCCGGTCGTCGTTGATGTCGTCTTCGGCGTGGTCTTCATCATGGCCTTCGCCACCGCCGTCTTCGCCGCCGCCACCTTTGCCGTCGTCGCCTTCGTCATCTTCGTCTTCGTCGTCGCCTTCGTCACCTTCATCAGTGGCGTCTTCGGCGTCGCCGCTGCCGTCGTCGTCGTCTTCGTCGTCTTCGCCGCCTTCGTCGTTGCCTTCGTCGTCGTCGTCGTTGACGTCATCTTCGCTGTGGTCTTCGCCGTGGTCTTCGTCGTGGTCTTCGTCGTCGTCGTCGTTGCCTTCGTCGTCTTCGTCTTCGCTGTCGTCTTCGCCGTCGTCGCCATCTTCATCGCCGCCTTCGTCGCCTTCGCCTTCGTCGTCGCCTTCGTCGCTTTCGCCTTCGTCCTCGTCAACTTCGACATTGCCTTCGCCGTCGCCTTCGTCGTCTTCATCGTCGTCTTCGCCATCGTCTTCTTCGTTGACTTCGTCATCTTCATCTTCGTCGTCGCTTTTGTTATCTTCGTCTTCATCTTTGTCGCCGCCGCCTTCGTTTCCACCGCCTTCTTTGCCTTCATTGTCTTCACCTTCGTCGTCGTCGTCTTCGTCGTCACCTTCGTCGTCGTCGTCTTTGTTGTCATCGCCTTCGTCGTCGTCTTCGTCTTATTTGTCGACATCTTCGTCTTCTTCTTTGTCATCTTCGCCGTCTTCGCCGTCTTCGTCGCCGTCTTTGTCGTACTTGTCTTCTTCGTCGTCTTCGTCATCTTCGTCGTCTTCTTCACTGTCTTCGTCGTCACCGCCTTTCGTCGTGGTCTTCGCCGCCGCCTTCGTCGCCGGCGCCTTCGTCGCTGCCGCCTTCGCCGTCGTCGCCTTCATCATCTACGTCTTTGTCGTCGCGCCGTCTTCATCGTCGTATTCGTCGCCTTTGTCGCTTTCGCCTTCGTCGTTGCCTTCGTCGTCGTTGACGTCGACTTCGTAATGGTTTTTCGTCGTGGCCTTCGTTGCCGCCGCCTTCGTCGTCGCCACCTTCGCCGTCGTCGCCTTCGTCATCTTCGTCTTCGTCGTCGCCTTCGTCACCTTCGCCGGTGTCTCCGTCGGCGGCGCCTTCGTTGTCGGCGCCTTCGTCATCGGCGCCTCACCCGCCACCAACGTCGCCGCCGCCTTCGCCCGTCGCCGCCTATGTCATCTTCGTCTTGGCGTCGCCCGTCATCTTCATCGGCGTCTTGGCGTCACCGCCCGTCGCCTTCGTCGTTCGCCGTTATCGTCGTTGGCGTCGTCTTCACCGTTGTCGTCGTGGCCTTTGGCGGCGGCCTTTGTCGCCGCCTTTGTCGTCTTCGCTGTCACATTCGGCATCGTCGTCTTCGCCGCCGTCGCCGTCGTCGTCTTCATCTTCGTCGCCGCCGTCGTCTTCGTCGTCGTCCTCGTCTTTGTCGTCGTCTTCGCCGCCGCCGCCTTCTTCGCCGCCCGTTGTCTTCGCCCCCGTCATCGCCGACTTCTTCATCGTTTCGTCTTCGCCCGTTTTTCGCTGTCGTCTTCGTCGTCATTGTCTTCGTCGTCGTCTTCATTGTCTTCGCCTTCGTCATCGTCGTCTTCTACATCGTCTTCGTCTTCGCCGTCACCTTCGTCTTCGTCGTCTTCGTCGTCATCGTCTTCGTCGTCGCCATGGTCTTCGTCGTGGCATTCGGCGGCGGCCTTCGTCGCCGCCTTTGTCGTCTTCAACTTTGCCGTCACCTTCGCCGTTGTCATCTTTGTCTTCGTCGTTTTTGTCGTCGCCTTTGTCATCTTCGTCTTCATCTTTGTCGCCGCCGCCTTCGTTTCCACCGCCTTCTTTGCCTTCATTGTCTTCACCTTCGTCGTCGTCGTCTTCGCCGTCACCTTCGTCGTCATCGTCTTTGTTGTCTTCGCCGTCTTCGTCTTATTTGTCGACGTCTTCGTCTTCTTCTTTGTCGTCACCGCCTTCGTCGCCTTCGCCTTCGCCGTCTTCGCCTTCGTCGCCTTCGTCGTCTTCGTCGTCTTTGTCGTTGCCTTCGGCATCGTCGCTGCCGTCGCTGTCGCCTTCAACGTCATCGCCTCCGTCTTCGGCATCGCCTTCGTCATCCTCTTCCTCTTCGTCGCCGTCTTCTTCATCTCCATCATCGTCTTCGTCATCGTCTTCGTCATCATCGTCGCCTTCGCCGTCGCTTTCGCCGTCGCCTTCGCCGTCGCCTTTGCCGTCGCCTTCGCCGTCGCCTTCGTCGTGGCCTTCAGCGGTGTCCTTTGTCGCCGCCTTTGTCGTCTTCGTCTTCGCCGTCACCTTCGGCATCGTCGTCTTCGTCGCCGTCGTAGTCTTTGTCGTCGTCTTCGCCGCCTTCGCCACCGCCTTCTTCGCCTTTGTTGTCTTTGCCTTCGTCATCGCCAGCTTCTTCACCGTATTCGTCTTCACCGTCACCTTCGCCGTCGTCTCCGTCGTCTTCGTCTTCGTCCTCGTCTTTGTCGTCGTCTTCGCCGCCGCCGCCTTCGCCGCCGCCTTCTTCTTTGCCTTCGTTGTCTTCGCCTTCGTTATCGTCGACTTCTTCATCGTATTCGTCTTCGCCGTCACCTTCGCCGTCGTCTTCGTCGTCATCGTCTTCGTCGTCGTCTTCGTCTTCGTCGGCGTCTTCGTTGTCTTCGCCTTCGTCATCGTCGTCTTCTACATCGTCTTCGTCTTCGCCGTCACCTTCGTCTTCGTCGTCTTCGTCGTCATCGTCTTCGTCGTCGTCGTGGTCTTCGTCGTGGCATTCGGCGGCGGCCTTCGTCGCCGCCTTTGTCGTCTTCAACTTCGCCGTCACCTTCGCCGTTGTCGTCTTTGTCTTCGTCGTTTTTGTCGTCGTCTTCGCCGTTGCCGTCGTCTTCGCAGTCGTTTCCGTCGTCGTCGTCTTCGTCGTCGTTGCCTTCGCCGTCTTCGTCTTCGCTGTCGCCTTCGTCATCTTCATCTTCGGCGTCGCTTTCGTCATCTTCGGCGTCGCCTTCGTCGTCTTTGCCATCCTCTTCGTCGTCGTCGTCTTCGCCACCCTCTTCCTCGCCTTCGCCGTCATCGCCTTCGTCTTCGGCGTCGCCTTCGTCATCCTCATCCTCTTCCTCTTCGTCGTCGTCTTCATCGTCTTTGTCATCGTCTTCATCGTCGCCGTCGCCTTCGTCGTCGCCTTTGCCGCCGCCACCGCCTTCGTCGCCTTTGTCTTCGTCGTTGCCTTCGACGACGCCGTTGACGTCGTCTTCGTCGTGGTCTTCGTCGTGGCCTTAGTCGCCACCGCCTTCGCCGCCGCCGCCACCTTCGTCATCTTCGTCTTCGTCGTCGCCTTCATCACCTTCATCGGCGGCATCTTCGGCGTCGCCCCCGTCGTCTTCGTCGTCGTCTTCTTGGCCTTCGTCGCCTTCGCCTTCGTCGTTGCCTTCGTCGTTGTTGTTGACGTCGTCTTCGTCATGGTATTCGTCGTGGTCTTCACCGCCGCCTTCGTCGCCGCCGCCTTCGCCTTCGTCGCTGCCGCCTTTGCCTTCGTCGCTGCCGCCTTCGCCATCTTCGTCTTCGTCGCCACCTTCGTCACCTTCATCGTCGTCATCTTCGGCGTTGCCGCTGCCATCTTCATCGTCGTCTTCATCGCCTTTGTCGCTTTCGCCTTCGTCGTTGCCTTCGTCGACGTCGTTGACATCGTCTTCGCCGTGGTCTTCGTCGTGTCCTTCGTCGTTGCCTCCATCGTCGTCGTTGACGTCGTCTTCGTCATGGTCTTCGTCGTGGCCTTCGTCGCCGCCGCCTTCGTCGCCGGCGCCTTCGTCGCCGTCGCCTTCGTCGCCGCCGCCTTCGCCGTCGTCTCCTTCGTCATCTTCGTCTTCATCGTCGCCTTCGTCACCTTCACCGTCGTCGTCTTCTGCGTCGCCGTCGCCGTCTTCGTCGTCTTCGTCATTGTCTTCGTCGCCTTCGTCACCTTCGTCGTCGTCGTCTTCGTCGCCGCCGCTTTCGCCGTCTTTGCCTTCGTCGTCGTCTTCGTCTTCTTCGTCGCCGTCTTCTTCGTCGCCGTCTTCTTCGTCGCCGTCTTCGCCTTCTTCGACGCCGTCATATTTGTCATCATTGTCTTTGTCGTCGTCTTCGTCGTCTTTGTCGTCGTCTTTGTCGTCGTAGTCTTCGGCGTCTTCTTCGTTGTCATCTTCGTCGTCGTCTTCTTCGTCGTCTTCTTCATCGTCGTTGCCTTCGTCGTCGGCGTTGACGTCGTCTTCGCCGTGGTCTTCGTCGTGGTCTTCGTCGTGGCCTTCGGCGCCGCCTTCATCGTTGTCTTCGCCTTCGCCATCGTCGTCTTCTTCATCGTATTCGTCTTCGCCGTCACCTTCGTCGTCTTCGTCGTCATCGTCTTCGTCATCGTCTTCGTCGACGTCTTCGTTGTCTTCGCCTTCGTCATCGCCATCTTCTTCATCGTCTTCGTCTTCGCCGTCAGCCGTCGTCTTCGCTGTCATTTCTGCCATCGCCACCTTCGTCATCTTCGTCTTCGCCGTCGCTTTCGTCACCTTCATCGTCGTCGTCCTCGCCGCCGCCGCCGTCTTCGTCCTCGTCTTCTTCGCTTTCGTCTTCGCCGTCACCTTCGGCATCGCCGCCTTCGTCGTCGTCGCCTTTGTCGCCGTCGCCGTCTTCGCTGTCGACGCCTTCGCCGCCGACTTCTTCGCCTTCGTTGTCTTTGCCTCCGTAATCATCTTGGTCTTCGTCGTCGTCTTCGTCGTCGTCTTCGTCAACGTCTTCTTCGACGTCGTCGTCTTAGTCGTCGTCTTAGTCGTCGTCTTAGTAGTCGTCTTAGTCGTCGTCTTCGTCGTCGTCTTCGCCGTGGTCTTCGCCGTGGTCTTCGCCGTGGTCTTCGTCGTGGTCTTCGTCGTCGTCGTCGTTTCCTTCGTCGTCTTCGTCTTCGCTGTCGTCTTCGCCGTCGTTGCCGTCTTCTTCGCCGCCTTTGTTGCCTTTGCCTTCGTCGTCGCCTTTGCCTTCGTCGCCTTTGCCTTCGTCGGCTTCGCATTCGTCCTCGTCGTCTTCGCCATTGCCTTCGCCGTCGCCTTCGTCGTCGTCTTTGTCGTCGTCTTTGTCGTCTTCGTCGTCATCTTCGTCGCCGCCGCCTTCGTCACCACCTCCTTCTTTGCCTAACGACGTCGTCGTCTTCATCGTCTTCGTCTTCGCCCGTCCCGCCGGCGTCCCCCGTTGTCATCGCCTTCGTCGTCATCTTCGTCGTCGCCTTCGTCGTCGTCTTCGCCCGTGGTCTTCGTCGTGGCCTTCGTCGTTGCCTCCGTCGTCGTCGTTGACGTCGTCTTCGTCATGGTCTTTGTCGTGGCCTTCGTCTTCGCCGCCTTCGTCGCCGCCGCCTTCGCCGTCTTCGCCGTCTTCGCCGTCGTCGTCTTAGTCGTCTTCGTCTTCGTCTTCGTTGTCTTCGCCTTCGTCATCGTCGTCTTCCTCATCGTATTCGTCTTCGCCGTCACCTTCGTCGTCTTCGTTGTCATCATCTTCGTCATCGTCTTCGTCGGTGTCTTCGTTGTCTTCGCCTTCGTCATCGTCGTCTTCTTCATCGTCTTCGTCTTCGCCGTCAGCTTCGCCGTTGTCATCTTTGTCTTCGTCGTTTTTGTCGTCATCTTCGCCGTTGCCGTCGTCTTCGCCGTCGTTTCTGCCGTCGCCACCTTCATCATCTTCGTCTTCGTTGTCGCCTTCGTGGTGACCTTCATCGTCGTCGTCCTCGTCGCCGCCGCCGCCTTCGTCCTCGTCTTCGTCGCCTTCGTTTTCACCGTCACCTTCGGCATCGTCGCCTTCGTCGCCGCCGCCTTCGTCGCCGTCGTCGCCGCCGCCTTCGTCGCCGTCGTCGCCGCCGCCTTCGCCGCCTTCTTCTTCTTCGCCTTCGTTGTCTTCGCCTTTGTCATCGTCGTCTTCTTCATCGTAATCGTCTTCGTCGTCGTCGCCTTCGTCTTCGGCGTCTTCTTCGTCCTCTTCGTCTTCGTCGTCGTCTTCGTCGTCATTTTCGTCGTCGTCTTCGTCTTCATCGACGCCGTCTTTGTCGTCGTCTTCATCGTCGTCGTCTTCGTCATCCACTTCCTCTTCCTCTTCGTCGTCGCCTTCGCCGCCTTCGGCGTCACCTTCGCCTTCGCCGTCGCCTTCGTCGTTGCCTTCGTCACCGCCTTCGTCGCCGCCTTCGTCGCCTTCACCACCTTCGCCAGCTTCGCCTTCGTCGTTGCCTTCGCCGCCGCCGTTGACATCGTCTTCGTTGTGGTCTTCGCCGTGGCCTTCGTCACCGCCGCCTTCCTCGCCGCAGCCTTCGCTGTCACCGCCTTCGCCGTCGCCGCCTTCGCCGTCGCCTTCGTCACCTTCATCAGCGTCGTCTTCGGCGTCGCCCTGTCGTCTTCGGCGTCGTCTTCTTCGCCTTCATCGCCTTCGCCTTCGCCGTTGCCTTCGTTGTCGTCGTTGACGTCGTCTTCGTCGTGGTCTTCGTCATGGTCTTCGTCATGGTCTTCGCCGCCGCCTTTGCCGTCGCCGTCCCCGTCGTCTTTGTTGTTGCCTTCGCCATTGCCTTTGCCGCCGACTTTGCCGTCGTCTTCGTCGCCGTTGTCTTCGTCGTCGTTGTCTTCATCGTCGTTGTCTTCGTCGTCACCTTCGTCATCTTCATCTTCGTCGTCGCTTTCGTCATCTTCGTCGTCACCTTCGTCGTCTTTGCCGTCCTCTTCTTCGTCGTCGTCTTCGCCATCCTCTTCGTCGCCTTCGTTGCCTTCGTCGTCGTCAACGACATCGTCTTCGTCATCGACATCGTCTTCGTCGTGATCTTCATTGTGGCCTTCATCGGCAAAGGCGTCGCTTTCGTCGTCGCCTTCGTCGTCGCCTTCGTCGTCTTCGCCTTCGTCATCGTCGCCGTCGTCTTCGTCGCCGCCACCTTCGTCATCGTCGTCTTCGTCGCCGCCGCTTTCGTCTTCGGCGTCTTCTTCGTCCTCCTCTTCGCCTTCGCAGTCGCCTTCGCCGCCGCCTTCGCCGCCACCGCCTTCGCCGCCGTCTTCGCCGCCGCCGCCTTCGCCTTTGTCACCTTTGTCGTCTTCGTCGCATTTGTCATCTTCGTCACTTTTGTCGTTGCCTTCGTCGTCGTCTTCTTCATCATCTTCGTCGTCACCTTCGTCGTCTTCTTCACCGTCTTCGCCGCCGCCGCCTTCGTCGTCTTTGCCTTCATCGTCTTCGTCGTCGCCTTCGTCATCGCCGCCGCCGCCGTCGCTGCCTTCGTCGCCTTCATCGTCATCGCCTTCGTCTTCGGCGTCGCCTTCGTCATTCTCTTCCTCTTCGTCGTCGTCTTCATCGCCTTCGTAGTCGCCTTCGTAGTCGCCATCGTCGTCTTCGTCTTCGTCGCCGCCCCCTTCGTCGCCACCGCCTTCTTCGCCTTCGTCGTCTTCGCCTTCGTCATCGTCGTCTTCTTCATCATATTCGTCTTCATCTTCGTCTTCATCGATGTCTTCGTTGTCTTGGCCTTAGTCATCTTCGTCTTCGTCGTCGCCTTCGTCACCTTCATAGTCGTTGTCTTCGGCGTTGCCGCCGCCGCCTTCGTCGCCGCCGCCTTTGTCGCCTTCGTCGCTGCCTTCGTCGTCTTCATCGCCGTCGTCTTTGTCGTCCTTGTCTTCGTCGTCGTCTTCATCATCTTCATCGTCTTCTTCACTGTCTTCTTCGTCAATGCCTTCGTCGTCTTCGCCTTTGTCGTCTTCGCCTTTGTCGTCTTCGTCATCATCGTCGCCTTCGCCGTCGCTTTCACCGTCGCCTTCGCCGTCGCATTCGCCGTCGCCTTCGCCGTCGCCTTCGCCGTCGCCTTCGCCGTCGCCGCCTTCGCCGTCGCCGTTGCCGTCGCCGTCGCCTTCGTCACCTTCATCGTCGTCACCTTCATCGTTGTCACCTTCGTTGCCACCGCCGCCGCCTTCGCCGCCTTCGTCTTCGTCGTTGCCTTCGTCGTCGTCGTTGACGTCGTCTTCGTCGTGGTCTTCGTCGTGGCCTTCGTCGTGG
The DNA here is from genome assembly GCA_030556195.1 of Anolis apletophallus. NCBI lineage: Eukaryota > Metazoa > Chordata > Lepidosauria > Squamata > Anolidae > Anolis > Anolis apletophallus. The sequence continues at coordinate 115,716,130 of JARBWK010000007.1, forward strand.
CCTTTGCCGCCGCCGCCATCGTCGCCGCCGCC